>KI669496.1:0-600000 GCA_000507405.3 Kwoniella heveanensis BCC8398
CCTGGGTATTCCAGCGAGGAAGATGGTGAGTGTCACATCATGTGGTGTCAGCCATACAAGCAAGCTGATCCAGGACCGCCCCCCCCCCCCTCCCCCCTTAGGTAACCAACTCAGAACGCTGGAAGCCCAGGTTTCCTCTCTCAACGATCAAATCGCTACTCTTCGCGCCAAGATTGCCAAACGACGGGCCACCAAGGCTTCAAAGCCCACCAAAGCCAAGGCGCCAAAGGCTGGTCCATCGCAGCGGAAACAGTCCACCGCCAAGCAGTCTCCTGGTGTCAATGGTAACGGTCATGCGCCTACCAAGAAGTCTAAGAAGACGAAAGAAGCTTTGCAGTACAAGGACGAGGATGAGGAGATGGACAGCGATGACGAGCCAACGACCATGACTTTGACGCAGAAGCAGGAGTTGGCGGAGAAGATACAGGTCGCCGAAGCCGATGTTCTGCAAAAGGCTATTACAATCATCCAGCAAACCACCAATCTCGGTGCAGTGAGTCCACTTGCGTCTCGATCGGACAACCTTTTGTGTGTACGCTGACAAGATCACATTACACAGAACAACGAAGAGATCGAATTAGATATTGACTCTTTACCTCAAGCCACAGTGATCAAGCTCTACAATCTCGTATGTCGGGGAGGCAAAACAGGAAAACGAGGGAAGCAGGCTGGCGGTGCTGGTTCAGCTAAGAAGGCCGGCAAGAAGGCCTCAGGTGGTGCTTCCAGAAAGAGCGTCAATGAGCGTGAAGAGGCTGAGCGGATCAAGAGGATGGAAGCGCAGCTTCAGTCATTCGATGCAAGGGGCAATGCTGCTGGGGCCTACGAAGGGGAGGAGAGTAGCTCAGAGGAAGAGAGCAGTGATGAGGAATAGACGCTCTGAAGTCAAGGTCGACTTCGAGTGTGTGCGGGAGAGATATCTGAAAGCCATTACATGCTGGATTGGATGTAAGGGAGAGTTGTCGCCTAGAGTCGCAAGATAGCGTGAGCGCAGGTAGTGGTAGAGAAAGCGTTGTATGTAGTCACATAAGAAACCTGGCGTATTCGAGGCGAGTCATATAGCATTAGGGGCAATGAACGCCTCACCACCATCATGTGTAGAAGAGCCGTTGTAGGTAGTGCATATATTTCGAATCGAGTTTCATTCGATCATGAGCATGTGAAGAAGAGAAAATGAATATCATCTGCCGACCCTTGTGGGATCCGACATCCGGCATGAGAATCGCAGTGCTCTTCCGACTAGTCTTGAGGGTATGATTTGGCAGACTCTACATAAAAGTCACTCAATTCAAACTTCAGAAACACACCAGTAGTGAAACACGGATTGTCGCTTGAAAGCTTAGCGAAGGAAAGTGTATGAGGGTTACTCAAGATGTTCAATGTATCCTTTCTGAATCAGTGTTTCTTTCGTGCCTGTTCAGAATCGCTTCCAAGGGTATGCATGCGCGTTACTGTACGACACGCGATACACCAGTCAGTTGTGTTAAGGACTGGATCAGCTCTAGCCAACAGCGTTGAACGCATTGCTGTCTATATGAATAGTATCAGTAGATCCACTCTCCGGCACATGTACCTACGAGCCAGGAACTGGTTGGGGCAAAGCAAAACATACACTCTGGAATATAATAGATATTGAATCACTCCACTAACTGACTTGATTGATTGACTGACTGACTGACTGAACAGTAATTCTGTGATGTGAGGCAGGTACAATGTCTCCAGGGAGGTAGCAGAGAGACAGAGACCAAAGATGTATCTGGGTGAGGTGAGACAGACCGTTTGGATTGATTGAATTGGAGTTGGATCTTGGGAACAACAACATGTATCACATTGTCCCCCGCACCACATAACGTCATAACCTCATCGATCGATCCAGTGGAGGGGATCACAGTATGTACTGTTTCTTAGCGCCAATACTGTAATTGGGTGGCAGTGCGCGCCACGCTCGTACCGTGATATGTACGATACATACAGCAGACTAGACTCGTACTCTACGAACAGCAAGACCACTACGGAGGACTACTGTGCATTCTGTATGGCGATGTACAGTACATGTCCGGTGCGACGCGTACGATGTGGCGCCTTGTCCACAAGCTCGCTGTATTGCAAGGGATCTTGAGACGAGACAAAGACAACCACTGACTGAATGCAATCTGGTGCCACCGTCCGCCGAACGCTATACTACAGTTTGCCGCACAGTGAGGGGTATTGTACAGCCAGTAGATCCAGTCCAGCTCTATCCGGCTGATTCACTTTCATATTCAGCAACCCCCGTCGACACAGTGCTCTCTAGACAAGGCGCACTGGTGCTCAGCGATGCACCGATTGAAAGTTTGATCCGATGTACTAGTACTGCCCGATCGCGGCTTCCTCAGATCACCGCCATGCAGATAGGTATACCGGCAAGACCTTCTGGATATATAAACCCCCTTGCTTGGATCGATCAAAGCTTCTCTTTTTCCTCAACCTACCACAACACTCTCCAACCACTCCGCGATAACCTCAAACTAAAGGTCAAAGATACAAACAAACCAGAAAACCCCGGCGGTTATCTCTTCTTTGTTGTTCTTTACCTCTTTCAACACACGCTAGCAGCGATCACTTACTGTCTTTACTCTCTCAACGAACGAACGAACGACTTGACGTCTTCTGTGGTACCTAGACACTATACCAACGTAATTTACGCATCATCATTAGTCTTGATTTGTACATAGAAGGTTTGATACCGACTTGATATCTCGAATAGATCAGATTACCGATTACCACCACTACAGCTACCACAACGACTGCTCAACTCGACTCGATCCGACTTATCGATAATCTATCAGCTTGACGCTTGACAGATTATCTTTTACTCGACAGCTCGCAAAGACACTCCGCTCCGATCCAACGACCACCACTTAGCGTTCCACTTAGTTTGAATTCTTAAAGAACAGACAGTCAAGATGCCTTCCTCCAGCAAGATCGTCGCTCTTTCCCTCATCGCCGGTGCCTCCGCCGCCCCCCTCAACCTCTTTGGCTCTTCTCAGGCCAAGTCTACCGCCAGCGTTAGTGCCGGTGCCACCGCTCAGGTCACTGGTGACCTCACCACCTTTGCCGACTCGCTTGTGAGTGTCGTCTCCATTTCTGACCTTTTCCGGATTCAAATTAAGCTAACAAGGTGCTTGTCCCCTCCGCTTGACAGGTAAGCTCCGCTACTGGTGGTGCGGTCAGCGCCGTCTCCAAGGTCGCTGGCCAGCTTACTGGCACCGTAGGTGTAAGTCAGATATCCGGTTTGCTTGTTCGGATACAACGCTGATGTTGTTGCCACACTCACTTTTCACAGCTTACTCGGGCTGTTGCCGCCAACACCTGGGCTTCAGGCCAGTGTCTCCTTCACTACGCCGACATCGGCATGTGCACCGAGATCGGTGCCTACCTCTCCGCGGTCAACTTTGCCTTTGAGCAAGGATGGTCCGCTGCTCAGCTTTTCGCTGCCCTCGGACAGGACAGGGTCGCCAAGTTCCAGCAGCTTCTCACCCAGCTCTGCGCTCACGCCGAGGCTTCCTCGACTTGCTCGCCCCTGCTCGATGCTTGGCCCACTTACATCTCTGGCATGGCTACCGTCGACGCTTCCATCGCCGCGACTGCCGCCCAGCAGCTCGTCGCTAACGGTATCATCACCCTCATCGACGCCGCTCACGCCGGTACTTCCATCGTCAGCTCCCTCACCCAGGGTGTGATGGCCAACGCCAACGCCGCGGTCGGTGCCACCACCAAGGGCTCCCTCGGTATCAACCTCGGTGGCCTCCACCTCCGAGACCACGAGGAGCATGCCGACAAGCGATTCCTCGGTCTCGAGAACCTCTTCGGTGGTCACAAGACCCAGACCGTCACTGCCTCCGCCTCTGCCACTGTCGCCGCTGCGGCTGCTGCCACCGCGACCGCCAACGCTCAGGCTCAAGCTCAGGCCGCTGGCGCCCTCAACATCGCCAACATCGTCAACGCCGCCGGATCTCTCTCTGCTGGCGCTGCTGCTCAGGCTGGTGCGGGTGTCAACGCCGCTGCCTCTGCCGGTCTCGTCTCCGGTCTCACCTCCGGTATCCCTGTTGTCGGCGGTCTCGTGAACGGTCTTCCCATCGTCAGCGGTCTTACGCACACCGTTGACGGCGTGGTCTCGAGCCTTCCCGTCGTGGGAGGTGTTACCAACACCGCAGCCAACGTTGTCGGCCAGGCTACCGGTGCCCTCGGAGCCGTTACCAACATCGCAGGTCAGGTCGGTGTTCCCGGTCTTCTCGCCCTCGGCGGTCAAGTGTCCGGCGCTGCCAACGCAAACGCCAACGCTGCTTCCGGTGTTGCTGGTGCCCTCGGATCTGCCACTCATCTTCTCGGTTTGAGGGACATCTCCACCGAGATCGCTGAGGGCGACGTCTTTGCCGATGAGCAGAAGAGGGACTTGCTCTCTGGTCTTCTCGGCGGATCCGGTGCCGGTGGTCTCCTCAACGGCCTCCCCATCGTCGGTGGACTCGCCAACGGCGTCCTTTCCAACCCTACCGGCCTTGTCAACGGAGTCCTCTCCAACCCTACAGGACTGGTCAACGGTCTCCCCGTTGTTGGTGGTCTCGTCAACGGTCTGTTGCAAAACCCCACCGGTGCGCTCAACGGCCTCCCAGTTGTGGGCAACACCGTCAATGGTCTGCTCAACACCGTCACCCACTTGCCGATCGTCGGCAACGTCGCGGCCCAGGCTACCGGTGCCGTCGCCAGCGCTACCAACGCTGGTCTCAACATCGGAAAGGACGGTATCAACCTCGGTCTCTCCGACGCCACCAAGGCCGCCACCGGTATCGCCGGTGCTGCCGACCTTCACCTCAAGAGGGGCCTCCTCGACGGTCTTCCCTTGCTCGGTGCTCTGCCCGTAGGCGGAATCGTCAACTCGCTCCCCATCGTCAACAGCTTGCCCGTTGGAAGCTTGCTTTCCAACCCCGTTGGCACTGTCCAGGGCGTCGTTAACGGCCTCCCGGTTGTCGGCGGACTCGTCCACGGCCTCACCTCCAACCTCCCCATCGTTGGCGGTCTGACCGCTGGAGCTTCCGCTCAGGCTGGTGCCGCTTCCCAGACCAACGCTGGCCTCAACCTCGGGGCTGGTGGTATCAGCGCTTCGCTCAACGATGTCACTCACGCCGTGGGCTCACTCACCGGTGGTGCCGGTATCCACCTCGGCGAGCGGGCTCTTCTTGACGGTCTCCTCGGCGGTAGCTCCCAGCAACAGCAGGGCGGTCTTCCCCTCGTCGGTAACCTCCCCATCGTGGGTGGTCTTGTCAACGGGTTGACCTCCAACTTGCCCGTCGTCGGATCAGCCGGTAACCTCGTCAATGGTGTCGCTGGCACTGTCGGCCAAGTCACTGGTCAGGTCGGCAACATCGTCAACGGTCTCACTGGTAACTTGCCCGTCGTCGGTGGTCTCGTCAACGGTTTGACTCACTCGCTGCCCCTGATCGGTGCGTCCGCTTCTGCCTCTGCTCAGGGTCAGGCTTCTAGCAACAACAACCTCGGCCTCAACCTCGGTGCCGGCGGTCTCGGTGCCACCCTTAACAGCGTCACCTCTGCCGCTGGTGGTCTTCTCGGCGGCGCCAACTTGCACCTCAAGAAGTCCATCATCTCCGACATCCCTGTTGTCGGCGGCGTTGCTTCTCACCTTCCTATCGTCAACAGCCTCCCCATCGTCGGTAACGGCCAGGTCAACCTCGCTGATGGCCTCAACGTCCAGCTTGGCCCCATCGAGGCTCAGCTCGCCGCCGCTCTCCAGGCTACCGGAAACAACGTCAACTCGGCCGTCGGTGCCGGCTTGAAGGTCGGTGACATCCTCTCCGCCTCCACACAGGGTCTTCTCGGTGGTCTCCTCCACTAAGCGGAACGGGAAACGGATAGAGGTCGAGAGAAGTGTCTTGAGGGTTTGTTTGTCGCTTGGTCGGTTTGTTAGAAGGTAGTTCGTTGAGTGAATGGACAGTCAGTCTTTGGTCGCGGTTTGGTCGCGGTTTGGTCGCGGTCAATAGTGCAGTAGAGGTAGTAGGTCTGTCTTTCAAGACGACACGACAAACCCTATATACAACTCACACTAACCCCTTCTTCTCTCAAACATACATACATAAATACACAACTTGGGTTTATCTTCAGCTTCAAAATCTCTCGTATTTCCCATATTGTAAAATCAATCCTGCACTCTTACTGAGCAGGATCTCTTCGAGGGAGATACGAGTTCGCTCCTTTTTAGTCTTTCGAAAGGTGATTAATATGGGGTGAATGATCTGATCATATAGTAGTACATACGACGATGATGGGATGTATTCGCCTTGTCACCTTTTGCGATTTGTGACTGCCAGTGGTCTCCTCTTGCTGCCGTCATTCCCTCGTGTGCTTCTCACTGACCAGCTTGATGTGGATGACAGACTTCACACTCATCCCAGCAGCTATCGTCGTGGTGCGCATTGATAGAATCGCTTTACTCTTGTGCTTCTTATGCAGTATCGCTCAGACTGCTTCGAATAATAAGTATTTCCCATATGGCTCCTGACTCTGTGGTTTCACCTCGCTTCGCTTGCAAAGATAAGGGTCTCGCGACCTGCACCTGAAGCCGGCTGTGATAGCCGCCTGCAGGGCTGGGGCTGAGGCTGGGGATGGAGATATGCTTGCTTGACGATGGTAGTGATGGAGGTGCGGGTGCACATCGGGTCCCCGTTGAGTGTCGCGTAAAGCTCTAGCATCTATCACTAAGCGAGATGAGGGCTTGTGAATAACAACATCTGACAATAGATATACGCAACTCGACACGAGTCACTGCCTGTTCATCGCATCCGCTTGAGGTGTAGTGTGGTGGAGGGTCATGCCATGACCTCCACCAAGACTTGCGGGCCAAAAACGGTGTGAGAAGTTCTCGTGTTTTCTTAATTCCGCAGGAAAGATATAGCCTACCTAATACTTAGGTTACCTAATATGGAGGGACACATGCTCTTGTTTGGCGGTACCGGTCATACGAGCCCGATCTCTAGCACGATTCTTGCGGCATCTCCCTCGCTCGAATTGTGCGAAATGCGAAATTAATTGGTCCGTCCGTGTTGTGTACCGCATGTGTCTCTGGTGTCTCCGTCGTGTGTCAATAGTGTGTCAATAATGACATCGGACGATAGAGATTAAAATAACGTCCGATGATGCGGTCAGGCCAGTAATAAGAATGAAACCCTGAAAGGTGAGAGAGACCCTGAATCCAGAGCATCCAGAGCGTGTCGTTTGTGCATATGTCATAGTGTGCTATGGTGGGGAACCTACCTCTCTATCTACTCTACCTCTACTCCGGGAATACACTCCGATCAAGCGGCACTTTAGACACTCTACTCTCACTACTACGACTACACAATCGTACTTACTCACTCACTCACCCACACCTCACCCCCACCTTCCAACACTTTTTATCTCTTTTCTCTTCCTTTCTTTCTTTCTTTCTTCTTCTTCTTCCTCCTCTCAAGTTCCGTTTGTTCAAATCGCAACAACTTACCCAACGACACTCAATTCAAAATACTACCTTCAATCCCCAGACTATTCCGCCTAAAGGCCATCACCAACGCAATGACTCAGACTCACTTCACCCTCAACAACGGCAAGAAGATCCCCTCGGTCGGTCTTGGAACTGTGAGTGCAACTGTTCGGTTAGAGTAGGACTTGTAAGCGAGCGCTGACGGCTTATATCTCATTATGACAGTGGCAATCCGCGTAAGCTCGCCAGACGCTTTGAGATTATCCTTTTGCAGCTCACTGACGCTTGTGTTCTTTCCCGCCCTTCAGCCCCGGTGAGGTTGCCAAGGCCGTCGAGTACGCTCTCAAGGTGAGTCATCGCCCAGCTTGATCGATATCGGTGACATGAATCGCGCGCTGACTGTGATAACCTGTATAGAACGGCTACCGACACCTTGAGTGAGTACTAGTGTGAGAGGCGATATCGCGAGCTCGTACTGACTGTGTCTATCGTTCACTCATCGTCCCCCTTCCTACCTACCTTCCACCACGCATGAAATCTCGTTCACAATCGATCCTCCACTTTTCCACGTTGTCGATATGACTGTACTTGACATTTCATTTTCCCTGATCTCGCGTTCGCTCGATATTCGGCGGATCTTATCTTTAATCGCCATCTCGGCGTAATTATCTACCCTTCCTCGGCGTAATTCATTTTGCCTTGTATCCTGCTATATTTTCTTTTCTTTTCTTTTTTCCATCCGCCATTCATGCACACCCTCCGAACAGCTGTGCTTGGGCCTACGGAAACGAGGCCGAAGTCGGACAAGGTATCAAGGCTTCCGGTGTCCCTCGAGAGGAGATCTTCATCACCTCCAAGCTCTTCGAGCTCCACCACCACCCCGAGCACGTCCCCTTGGCCATCAAGGACACCCTCAAGAACCTCGGTGTAGACTACCTCGACCTTTACCTCCTCCACTGGAACGTGAGTAATCATCATCCTGGCCAATCCCAATGATAAGCGAAGTCAGACGTGCGCGTATGCGGTCAACCGTTACGTGACCGGCCAAATCGGGCCGGATGCAAACAGTTTTCTCAGATTCACGGATCTCCATCTTGCCGGTCTATTCTGCTGCAAGGGATGTGAAGCTGATTATGTCGAGTTTCAAATCTTGCAGATCAACTTCGAGGTCGACGCCCCTGCTGGCACTCTCCCTCAATTCGACCACCGAGTCAAGGGCGAGAGCGGCAAGTTCAAGCTCGACGTTGCTCTCTCAGACGATGTTACCCCCACTTGGCGAGAGATGGAGAAGCTTGTTGACCAGGGTCTCGTAAAGTCCATCGGTATCTCCAACTTCAACATCAACCGAACCAAGAAGCTCTTGGAGGTTGCCCGAATCAAGCCCGTCGCCGACCAGGTCGAGCTCTCCCTCCAGTGCCCTCAGCCCGAGCTTGTCGCTTGGCTCAAGAAGAACGACATCTTGCCCCAGGGTTACTCTCCCCTCGGTGGTACCGGAAAGACCAACCTTCGAGACAACGCCACCGTCAAGAAGATCGCCGACAAGCACGACGTCCAGACCGCCAACATCCTCCTCTCATGGCTTGTAGCCCGAGGTATCAACCCTCTTCCCAAGTCTGTCACTCCTGAGCGAATTGCCAACAACCTTAAGCGTGAGTCGTGTTGAATGACCCACAATTTCCCCACCAAAGAAGCAGATGCTGACAAGTTCTATCTGTCCGTAGTCGTTGATCTTTCCAAGGAGGAGTTCGAGGAGCTTGAGAAGCTCGCCGAGTCCCACCCCCCTCAGCGAGTCTGTGACCAGTCCGACTGTGGGTCTATACTTTGCTACGCCTGATCATTCACTGTACCACATAAGCGAAGTGCCTGTGCTGACGTGGGACCGTCTGTTCCTCTAGCCTTCGAGCCCACTTACGACATTTACCAGGAGAACGACCCCGAGTTCAGCGACAAGGCTCAGTTCGCCAAGGAGCAGTAAATGTGCCGTCTCATCTAGCGGTGCTTGGGTTTGCTGGCGGTGACAGAAGAAGAAGAAGAAGTAAAAGACAGACATATAGATGTAGTCGATACTGGGTACTGGTAGAATCTTTATCACTATGACATGGTCATACAATATGCATACAACGGCATAAACTTTCCTCTCAGGTATTTTGTCAGAAAAAGAAAATAAAGAGATTGCAATCTCATACAGTAACATGAATTTGTGTGGGGACAGTGTGGGGACAGAGTTACAAGGTTAAGTGTAAGGGGATGAGTTTCCCTTGGACCGGGAACCGGTGCCCGAACCGGGAGATAAGTGATGATCTCAACGGAGAAGGCAAAAGGCATTCGGTCCTCCGGTTTACTGAATCGAGCAGAGCGATTCTTGGGCGGCAGCAGAGCCTTTTGCTTTGGTCTCTTTGGGTAGGAGCTACAACAACACATCCCACACGCGGCATCCCAGACGCCATGGAGTTGGATAGGCACGATCAGCATTGATGTCTTGCTACTACTGGCCGGCTTGTCGCCATCACCCCCAGCATTCCAGTACTCTACCACTACTACCGCTTTCAAAAGCATCATTCGTTGTGTGATGCCTGATCACTCACATTGACCATCCGAGCATGCATCGGTACGCTGACGCCGCCAGGGAAAGAAGTCCCCTCGGGGAAATAGCTGAATGACGGCGGTCATCGCAGAGCAGACAGACACAAGCATGAGCGCAGTCGTGAGCGTAGGCGTCAAGGCCCGCGCTGTCTGGGTCTTACTCACCCCCCGTACTTGAGGACCGTCATCTCAGGCATCTGGGCGCCGAGCGGTAAGATGCTGCATCGATGGCAGAACAAGGACAACCTGTCATTAGCGGGCCTCGCACGGTACCATGAAGGGAAGAATGTGAGTGAGTTGGTTGATCAGAGTTGCTCGACATAAGCTTTGACCGTGTGATTGCGCATGACGTCTATCCTCCAGCTTCACTTCATAACAGCAGACCAAGCGATATGATGCAGTGTATTGTAGGACGCGTCGATCCAGTGCCCACGGTGACGGAGGCCACTCACGATCCGGCGGGAGCGTAGAAACCGTCTGCTTTCTGCTTTGTGACGTTTTTGAGGCAGGCGTCACCGTCCTATGGGATGTCGCAATGATGACAAAGGTGTGCGAGTAGGCGTGTACGTGCGAGACAAGAGAGAGAGGGAGCGTTGGTGAGCGAGCGAGCGAGCCAGCGGGTGAAGACGGCGTGTGGTAAATATCAGTGTCAAAATGATATCAGCTCGGGCCAGGAATATACGTGAGTCACATTCTCGCATACAGCTTTGAGAAGACGAGTCCACGTCGCAGGCCTCAGAGCGAGAAGTGAACTCGGTTTCATCGCGCCAAAGAGATGACACTTATAATGGCTATAACCGCCAATCGCTGTGGATTCGGTTTGAGCCCCCTCAAAAAAGAGAAGAAAAAAGGGAAAAAAAACCATATCCAAGAATGACACGCCACACCACACCACACCACACCACACCCCATGCCACTCACAAACTCGACTTTCGCCCACCCAGGCCCCCATTTCCCCTCCTCGAACCACTTCTTGCCCGTCTCTTCGCCGCTGATCAGTTCGTCCACTGTTGACGGATCGCATTTCTTGAGATACTCTTTCCGTTTCGCCTTGATCAGCTCTTCTTCCTTCTTCTTCTTCTTGGCTTCTTCCTTCTTCTTGTCGCTGTTCGAGGGCATTTTGCGTGTATAGAGTTCAGTCGGATTTATCTGGGGGCAACTAAGCTTGTAGGTCACTGTCGGCGTTCGGGGATCAGTTGATTCTCCACTCCTAAGAATACTGTACTAGTGCCATTTATGCCATTGAGGTCGAACTAACCCTTCAAAAATACGATCAAAGCGCAGATTGAGATAGAGCTTCCAGCTGAGGGCGGACATACCGTTAGAGCTGTCAACAAGAATATGTCGGGCGAGGAAACTACTTTTGACACCGATGCTGTTCAGTCAGTCATCCAATCGCATCGATCCACTTTGTAACGCTGTCCAGACAGTCAGGCAGTCAGTCAGAAACCGTGGTGGAGAGAGATCCTTTCATCAGCAATGAACGGCAAATGAGATTACCGTCCATCCCCCTGATCAGATTTGCATCGCGTCCTTTGTGCTTTCTGTCTTTCAGAGACTGAATTGACTCGACTGTCGGATTTGGTGCTATGCAGACGTAGTTATCGGCAGGGGTGTATGTATCTAACAAAAGGAAAAGGATATCGTCAATCGAGTAGGAATACAGGCGGGCACGTAGGAGGATCTCTCGGCTAACTTGTCACGTGTTAGCATGTGACGTTAAGCTACGGACGGGTACGCGTACGGTGAGTCACATCACTCCGACAATGTCGGCTATCTTCATCATCGACTCGAAAGATGTCTTGTCAAGTCACAGTCCAGTTTCGCATACGAGTACATTCATGATGACTCTTGAAAATGTAGGCAGGTATTTATGAGTTGGTCACTGGTCAATTGTGAATTGTGAGGATATCAGTGATCCCACCTCGATATACATCGCTGCGCGCCCGCCTTGTCCATCCCTCGCCCTGAAGAAATCGATTGACGCAACACACACACACAAAATGTCCTCACGCGCCCCCGCCTCCGCCCCGACCCAAATCAACCCCAACCCCATCCTCGCCCCTCCCCATATCCATGCTCTACTCGATAGACTGCACGCCAAGTCCGAAGCCCAAGAACGCGAGATCACTTCGGCCGATTATGCGCAGGACAAGGGCGATTTCGACGCGCTGATGAGGGACAAGTTTATAGCGCTCGATAGGGACAAGTGTTGGTTTGTCTATAGTACGATCTTGTCGATGGGAGCTAAGAATGTTGTAGAGGTGAGTGAAGGAGTGTCTTCTCGACTGACAAACTTTTGTTGCTGTGGCTGTTGTGGTGCCCGCAGCGCTGTCGGTGCTCAGTGCAACGCGCATAGGTCTATGAGGCCAAATGTCGCTTGCGGCCGAGCCGACAAACCCAGGCTGAAGCAAGCACTGAACCATCCGCTCTGGTGACTTTCTGCTGATATACCACTCCATTCACCTTGCTTGCTCACATCACAGGCCGGCACATCCTACGGCGTCAGCACGATCTACCTAGCCCTGGCCGTCTCGCAAGTCCTCGAGATGCAGAACAAGTCAAAGTCGGGCTCAGACTCCCGCTCGGCCACAGGCAAGGTCATAGCTACAGAGAACGAGCCATCCAAGGCGGCTCAAGCTAGGGAGTACTGGAATGAAGCTGGGGACCAGGTCGCAAGCTTGATCGAGCTCAGAGAGGGCGACTTGAGGGAGACGCTGAAGAGGGACCTGCCAACTGTAGACTTGCTTCTACTGGATAGTGAGTCATACAATGAGCATATCCAGCACTGTCACATTGCGCCATGCTCGTCGCCTCTGTTGCGGTTCCTCTACCCAACGGTCCGAGGCCGCTCGATGATCCGTATTCGCCAAGAGACGAACGAACGCGCTGATTAGTGATCATCACCAAACATTCATCACAGTCTGGTCTCCTCTCGCGCTTCCCACCCTGCAAGTGGTCCAGCCCTCCCTTCGACCAGGATCGGTGGTGATCACAGACAACATCACAGGCTCAGCAGCTCGATACGCCGACTTGATTCGATATCTGAACGACGAAAAGAACGGGTTCAGGAATATCAACGTACCGTATAACAAGGGGCTGTCGGTCAGCGTGTACGTGGGGAAGGAATAGAAGATGGCACTGAGCGAGGCGTGGCGACAAGGAAGCTTGAAGTTGCCATGTACTGTATGAAGAGGGCTGCGCTCAGAACGGCGGCTACCGACAGACGACATATTGTCTGCATACATGATTGTGAGTAGGATGAGGATGTGCTCCCAAGTAGGTGAAGGCCACGAATGAATGCTGTTGCATGGATCTGGCGGTGATGGTTGATAGTCGTATTACGGTGCAATACTGATGCATGTACAGTATCCGTACTACCGATCGCTGACGATGTCTACCGACGTTATCAATCAGAGAGACCATGAGTACTGACTCATCGACTCACCTGAACAAGCTATTGACGCGTTGCTCCGCGACGATAGATGGGCAGATATGGAGACTTGGAAGATGATGCCATTCTATATGATTGAATCAAATCAGCAAAAGTGCTCTCGGCCTCCAGGCTATACCAAACACTACTGAGCAGGCGAAAAGAAGAGAACACTCGGCGCATGAGCGCAGAGCTGAAAAAGCAGGGTACGGTGAGGCAAGGTAAGGTAAGGTAAGATAGCTCAGAGTTAAAGTTGTTTATTTGATATGACTGATCCTCATCAACTAACAGACGATGTCAAGCGTCCCGTATCGGCGAGGTAAAGCGATTTCCTTTGATCATCTTTGCTGGGAAGGGGAAGTGGACAACCAACCACAAGTGTGGAGACTGATACTCAACTCACCCAGGGTCGAGCAGCCTCATACCGGGCCAAACTGGCACGGCGCTGTAGACACTGCCTCACCAAACACTGAGAGTCAGCAATCTTGGCCCAGTGCCGACCATTTGTCAAAACCACGTTCTGGAGAAGAGGAAAGATGCAAACGGAGGGAGGAAGCGAGTGTGAGTGCGTGGGATATCATATAGAGTGTTCATTATTAGGTTTCTCTCACATGTCCGCACCCCCTCCCGCAGAGCATACTGCAGAGGGAGGCGGTTGGAGGTAAGCCATGCATAAATGATTTGAATCATATCAACAGCGAGGATGGATGACGAGACGAGAGAGACCATGAAGAGAAGGGGAGTAGAGTCGTGTTGAAGCAGAGTGGGAAGCGAGGCGAAGTTGACCAGACCAACACTCACTTGCTGTTGCTGTTGCTGTTGCTGTTGCTGTGTCGTTCGTCGATAGATCAGCTCGAGTCGCATTAATCAAATGAGCTATCGAATACTCTCGACTCGACAATTCTCTTTCCTCACTTGAAGAAGGAGAATGAGAACAGTGGTGTAGTCGAAGAAAGAAGAAAGGGGAACGAAGTGAACCTCGTGAATGAAACCACTTGAGCGGTATTTGTATACAGGTCGACTCTCGACTCTGACAGGGACAATGAGGGGGTCCTTGAACTGCCTGATGGCCTGGCGCCAAAGCCAAAGAAGGACAAAAGGCGTCTTCGTGTCTCTACTGCGCTTCAGCTTCCAAAGGCTCATGAGAGTCATGAGGCGAGCGAGTCAAGCACCCCCAAGGGAGGTGCTGTGTGTACTGACAACGCCTTCATCAAGGACACGGTAGAGTATAAACGGAATGGAATGTCGCCTATCCTCGCCGAGCTCGCTGATCTCGCTTATTTCAGCCAAAAGCCAAATCCGCGTCTCACAACAACAACAACAATAATAACAAGCTGCTCCCCTGCTCCCCTGCGCCCTAGACCCACGACCCACACCCTGCAAGTATCTGTCATGCTTCGACGTAGCATCGGCGCTTTCTCAAGCCGACTACCATGCCGTGCATGTGTAGCATCATCTCTCGGATCGCCCTTGCGTTGGTCTAGGGCACTATTCACATGCACATCATTATTCGGTCATATCGTAATCTCAAAGCTCATGAACATGGTCGTATATGTTTACAGGGATGTCAATATCACTACCGCGCGACAAAAGCATAAGACACAAGTTCCATTGCCATATGTCACATCTCCACTCCTCACTTCCTGCTCCTGGTAGCCCTGGCCACAGGTACGGCTGCGGCTGACTTAGTGTCTTCCACGACAGCCGCTTTGCTCGCGACTCTCCTCTTGCTAGCAGCTGAAGTGCTCTTCCTGTCATTACCGTCCACCTGAGTCTCATCGTTCTCTTTGCCCTTGACTGCAGTCGCGCTCGCAGTTGCCCTAGTAGCGGCCTTCGTCCTCGAAGGTGCCGAGACCTTCTCTTCGCCTGCTGACGCTTTGGTGGTCGTGGATCGCTTGGAAGCGGCGGTGGCCGTCGTGGCCGGAGCAGCAGCCGTAGTCTTCTTCGCACGAGATGAAGTTGACTTCTTCTCTTCAACAAGGATGGGCGCGGAGTCACCCTTGACCTGCTCTTCGATTTGGGTGAGAGGTTTCTTGCCTCGACTGGGCTTGCTGTCTTCGTCGTCAGTCTTTTTGATGGTGCGAGAAGAGGTTGATCGACTCCTGGCAGTCACTTTGACAGGCTCAGGGGCGATCTGCGGCACATCCTCTGGCTCTGCTGTGGACTTGGCTCGGGTAGACCTAGATCTGCTGGTGGTGGCGGCGCGCGAGGAAATCGATTCGCCGTCATTGGTGCTGGCGATGCTTGTGGCGCGGGTGGTTCTGGAAGGTCGAGATGTAGTTCCGTGCTGAGCTGAAACGACTGGCTCGGCGGCCTTCCGAGATCGGGAGGGCTTCGAAGGAGCTTGAGCTGTCTTAACGGGTACGTCGGAAGCTGCCGGTCTTCGAGTCGGCAGTCGAGAGGTGGTTGCCTTTATAACAGTCGCCGCGGTGGTAGCAGGCAGTGAGGTTTCTGCAACGGTGGCTCGATTCGCTCGGGACGAAACCGTAGAGCTGGCGCCTGGCCGAGTTGAGGACGAAGCTTTGGTTCTTGGGGGGGATGAGCGTTTTGTCGGGACCACGACCGTGGATTGTTCTGACCTGTTCTCGATCTCTTCCACTTCCTCTTCTTCTTCGTCCTCCTCTTCGAGAGGCTTGTCGGAAGCATTTGCGGAAATTTCAGCCTCTGCGGCTTGATCGACCTGTGTGTCCTCTGCAACAGAACAAAGTACAGCCTTTTGGTTGTCCGCCTCGAAAGAGTTGAATGCCACAACAATCTCGTCTTCAGTCTGGTTCATCTCCTCGTCTTCCTCCTCTGCAGTCTGGTTCAATTCAACCTCTTCGTCCTCCTCAAATTCTTCGTACATCTCGTACAAACCTTCCATAATAGGCGTAGGAGGTTCAGGCTTGTGCTTAAACATCTCCCTTACTCCGGTGAAGGACGGTGTCACCGCTACAGTAGGCTGTCGAAGCATTTCCTTGACGCCAGCGAAAGATGGGGTAGCGGTCTCTTTCGGAGTTGCCGGGAAGAGAGTCCTGATGCCTGCCATGTTGGGTGTTTTAGCGGGCTGAGGGGCTTTGAGCATTTCCTTCAAGCCGGTATACATGAGCGTTGAAGGAGAGGAGGGCGGCTCGTAGATCGGTGATGACGGCTCCTGAGGTCTGGCAGGAGAGATGGCCGCTTTTGGTACCACTCCATGCGGTGCAGCATCCGAGGCTGATGGAACATTATCGCGGTTGAGCTTCGGGAATATAGGCGTTTGAGGCCCCTTGCCAATGATTCGTCCAGGGTTGACGCTATGTGATCCCGCAGCACCAAAGATGGGCTGACTGGGTGTCGATGGTATAGCGAAACCGACGGTTGCCCGTCGCTCGTTCCTCTGAGCGGACTGACTGCGCATCTTATTCAGACGCTTCTTCAGATCGTCGATAGGCGTAGCGGGAACAGCACGGCTGACACCGTCTCCCTGTCCCGGTTCTTCAGGTTCTGGAGAAGGGGACTGAGCGGCAAGCGCACGATGACCGGGAGTAGCGAGCAAGTCTGCAAAGTGCGTTTCGCGAACAAGGTTCTTGAATCCGGTCGCAGGAGGAGCGGGAAGGGTTCGAGGCGTAGCAAGAGTCTCGCGACGTCTTTTCATCTAGAAGATATGGGACCTGGCGTTAATATTGAAAGATAAAAGAGAGCCGATATCGCATGAATACTCACCTCTTCAACCGATGCTGCAGCCCTAGCAGGAGTTGAAGGCTTCTTCGGCTTGGCATCATCAACCTCCTCGGAGTCCACGTTTAGCGCCGTGGTCGACGCGGTCGTCCACACACCTCGGCTTGGCTTACCAAGTGAGCCTGGGGTTCGGGTCGGTCGAGCCGAGCTCGGAGTGGATGGTATGGTACCCAATCGAACGGGAGCCCCACCAACGCCGCCCAGAGAACGGCGGCCGTGAGCATAGCTGCCACGCACGGGCTGAGGCGTGAAGAACTGATTGGGTATGGTTCTTTGCTGTTCAGATTCGTCAGACTTGGCTGGTGTACACCGAATATGTAGAAGCCTGCTCACAGTCTGCGGGGTTCCGGGCAGGGACATAGCTTCATCGCCGCTCTCCTCCTTCTCCGCTTCATCCACGTCTTCCTCATAGGAGGCAGCCTCTTCATCGGATCCCTTGAGTGCTTCCTCGTGATCTTCGTATTCGAGCTGTTCTTGCGCATCTTCCTCAGAACCCATGTCCTCGTCTTCATCTCCGTGCTCGAGCCCATGATTCTCGTTGATATGTTCCTCCTCGTCCTCGGGGACAGAAGAAGAGAAGTTGATCATTCCTTTGCCCGGCTGCGGTCACTTGTATCAGCTGACAAAGCCCCTCAAATGATGTGTCATCAACGTCACTCACGATGTCGAGCGACATGTCCGCCTCTAACGAGTCTCCTCCGCTTGAGCTCGACTCGAAAGATGCTTCGGCCGTACCATCCTCGTATACCGATTGATGCGGACTTGAGGCTGCCACTTGATCTCCTGGACCGCTGGCCTCATCGGACTCCGCTTGGTCCTCCTCGTCATCTTCTTCGAGGTCGACGGGAAGGTTTGGCACGGGCGTTACGCTCTTTCTACCGGAACGAGTGATAGGACTGAGACTTTTCCTCCTTGTTTCAACGTTCCCATTCTGAATCGCTCCTTCTACTCCGGCTTCCCTTGACTCTTGCCAGACCTTTCTTGCGGAACGCAGAAGCAGGGCTTTTCGAAGGGTAGCAGGGCCTTTAGGTGTTGACAGCGCGATCTTGGCGGGGACCGGCGTGCCAGGTTTGTTCTGGGGAGCAGGAGTCACGGAAGCGTCGTATGGAGTATCCACTGCTGCGGGCAGAGGAACAGATCGTGGTGTTTTCGGGGGAGTCGAAGGTGTGATCTCGACCGCGACCTCGACTTCGGAAGCTTGAGCATCCTGATCCTCTTGCGGCGGCAAGAAAGGGTTTTCAGAAATGGGCTATGTGATTATGTCAGTACCAAGACTAGGAGAGACGACTCGGAGAGGTTCACCTTAGATTGTACAGTCTCTTCTTCCTCTGCCTGGTCCTCCTCCGTTGTTTCCAGATACACCTTATCCCCTTCTTCTCCGTTGGCGATATCGACGACGGGCTCTTCCGATTCTTCTTCTTCTTGCTCGTTGGGTATCTCTTTACTGAGTTTCGATCTCGAATTTGTCTTTATCGGTGTACGCATGTTTCCCAGACCCAGTGTACTGTGTCTACGGTTCTTAACGGGAGAAAGGGGAACAAATGTCCTGCCCTCTGGTACCAGGGAGAGACGATGGGAAGCTCTTCGACGAAGCCCCTGAGCGGGGGATCCAGGGATCCGTTTGACAGGAGATGATGCGCCTTGGGAGTAGTCTGAGGACTTCGGAGCAGGGGAGAATGGGACTTGAGGTTCAGGTCCAGGGCCATATTCGAATCGGAAGGGCTTCTTGCGGATAGTGATCAAATCTTTGTCGGCAAGTTGAATAGTGGCAGGGGGTTTGTATCCACTCGAGGAGCCCCCTGCTGGGGTATGGTGGAGTCCGTTCGTACCAAGCACGTTCAGGGTGGCCTGTGTGACCATATCAGCACAACTTCAGTGAGGGGGAGCAGAATCCAGCCTACGTTGCCAGTGATAGGGTCGAACAAGATTTCGCAATGCAGCTTCGAGACGTCAGAATAGTACAATCGCACCTGTCAAAAGGAGGTAATCAGCTCGCTGAAAGATGTGATCGACGGCTACAGAGCTGGCGTACATCACAGTCGTAGTCTCTATAGTACATGAACAGGCAACAATCAGCTACCACGCGTATGACACATAGGAAACAGTGCGAGGGGATATCTCACCTGCCAAAAGTGATTCGCTCGGCGTCAAGGGGTATACTCTGTACATCTTCACCCCCTTTTCTCTTGATTAGAGTCAGCCGGCCCAAGATGACTGAAGGGGTAGCCATTATCGACTCCTCCATAGTCCAGTCGGACATCGTGTTTACCGTCGTTGTTGTGGTTGCCGTTGTTTGCGTGAGGGTGTCGAGGTCGAGGGCGAGGTTGTCGAGAATTTGTCGGTATGTATCGGATGTGATCGATATGAAGATCAGAATATGGATGGATTGGTCGATGAAGGGCCGATTGAGGAAGGAAGAGGAGAAACAGAAGGAGAAGGTGAATCCGAGCTGTAGTCTCAAGCGGGTGATGACGGTTGATGCGATGTTGTTTGTTTTTGTTTGTTTTCGTCTCGTCAACCAACTTGTACTGGCCGCCATCAACAAGGCAGGCGCGCCGACCACTTAAATTGCCCCCCCGGATATGGAAGAGCTGCTTATGTAAGTAAGAATGACATAGCGGAGATGTCCGATTTGCCGCCTGTGCTCGCGTGGTGCCAGTGTCGATACAGTCACAATCACATCACTCCCCTTTGCGCACACTGCCTGCCCTGCATGGCATGTAGAACGATGATGCCTTTTGCTTATCAACAAGAGTTCTTGAGCATAACCCATTCTTCCGTGCTCAACTCGGCGCTCCCGTTCACTCTTCGTTTCGACCTCGGTATTGAGGAGCAACCGACGTACACGCTCATCTCTCGTGATAACAGGCATAGAAATAGATGATCGTCACATGATTACATAGGTGGTGTTCTTACGTGTTTCTCGATTAATTTCACTCGACCCGCCCTTATCAGCCAGCCCAGATCCCGCTCGGACGGAACTCAACTCAGAGCCTAGCCTTTGGCGCCATCAGCGTCCTATCGAAACATCAAAACTACTTTCTCTTATTACACCTTCATCTTCAAACTCATCAACTATCGAGAACCATCTATCCCCCTCTTCATCATTGCTCGCATAGTCATCCCGGTGTCAACCCTTTGTTGCCCAATACTATATACGATCCTTCCACGAATCAGCACATTGAAATGACTGATAGAGATTACGGTGCGGCCTCGCCGCCCGCTACACCTTCCTCATCCCGTTTCGAACGGCAAGAGCGCCTAAGGCCTAAAAAGGCCAAATACGAAGGTATCGCTACCGTTCAATCTTCGATTATCAACCTCACGAATACCGCTGTTGGTGCGGGTGCTTTGGCCTTCCCTTCGGCGTTCGCGTCGATGGGCCTGATACCAGGTATCATCAGTTGTGCAGGGTCCGCTGCGACGACTATCTTCGGTCTCTACTTGCTGAGTCGATGTGCGGCTATGGTGGGGACGAGGCCAGGAGATGAAGGGAAGAAGGCGAGCTTCAACGAACTGGCCAAGTTGACATTTGGGAAAGGCTGGGCCACCAAGCTGTTCGATGTGAGTTGATTCACTTGGAAGCATTCATCTTGGCTGACGTATCGCTACCGTTCAGCTCGCCATTGCTATCAAATGTTTCGGCGTTTCAGTATCATACCTGATCATTTGCAAGGTGAGCTCGTCGAAGAACGCCAAGTTGTCATTACCAGTACGCTGATGTGCCATGATACCGTACAGACCCTCCTTCCTCAGGTATCGTACACGATATCCAAGGTATTACACCACCCTTTGGCCGATGACTCTCTTCTTTTGGCCTCACACTTTTGGCTGTTTGTGTGCATGGTAGTCATTGTCCCATTATCCTTCTTGAAGACGCTCGACGCGTTGAAGTTTACCAGTCAGATCGCACTCTTAACCGTGGTCTAGTAAGTGATGCTGTCCCGAAGCCATCCGTCCGATCGAGCGCGCACAGGAGTACTAACAGATTCGATTGTGCTCCAGCCTCGTTTTGGTTGTCGTCGGTTGGTTCTTCATCAAAGGTGCCAGCCCTACCCGAGGGGATGTTGAGCTGGCACGGTTCGGCAAGAATACCCTTTCCAGCTTCCCAGTGCAGGTATTCGCCTATACATGCGCTCAAAATGTTAGTCGCGGGCTTCGTCAGGTGCAAGCGGGCGGCGTTCAGCTTACGGAAGACTTCGTTTTCTTTATTTTAGCTGTTTCCCATCTTCAATGAGCTGCAGAACAGAACTCAGAAGAGACTGAATATCGTTATCGGAGCATCCATGGGATCTGCCTGTATAGTGTATGAGATTGTGAGTCGACGCGTCAGACTTCTTGATGGTGGCTTGCGCTGACTTGTTTTCATCAGCTCGGTATTGTGAGTCGATCAGCTGGTACTCATCCATTTCGGGATCGCAACACCGACTGACTTGTGTTCGCGTGACAGATCGGATATCTTACCTTCGGTAGCAAAGTCGGCAGTAACATCATCGCTATGTGAGTACGACATTGTATCATTGGAATAGTAGAGTGCTGACCGTACTTCTCATTGTATCAGGTACCCTCCAACGTCGATGATCATCGCTGTCGGCAGGTTCGGTATCGTTCTCCTTGTTGGTCTCTCATACCCTCTCCAGCTGCTACCGTGCCGACAATCGCTACATCACATCGTTTTTAGCATTTCTAAGAAATTACGGAAAGTCTACGGCAAACCTTCATCCATCAATCAGACTACCGGCGGTCCCGAAACAAGCGGGTTCGCCTCGATCAATACGCACGAGGAAAGCGAGACTGACGATGAGAGCGAGATCAATCCTCTTGTACCTAAGCGAACGGACGAACCTGTTGTAGTCCACAAGCATGAGATGGGCCGGGTCGAGTTTGTCAGCCTTACTACTGGTATCTTACTTGCGGGTTTCGCGATCGCTTATAACGTCCATGAGCTGGAAGTTGGTGAGTAGCTGGCTCCCGTTATCTCGCGTGTTGCTTCGTCACGATCAACACCCTCCGGGAGCGTCCAATGTGAAGTGAGAAGGGCACTGATCCTCCGATCGCCATTTGATCCAATCATGTAGTCCTTGGTTTCGTCGGATCAACCGGTTCCACAATCATCTCATTCATCTTGCCTGGATTCTTCTACTTCAGGATATACAGGGACGAGCCTGGGCAGTTGAAGTGGTGGGCTCTGGCCCTGGGAATTTACGGAGCTGCAGTCATGGTCTTCTGGTGAGTTCTCGAGCTGACACTCTGCCTCGTACTTGGGGACGTATCTGAACTGACAAGGAATTTTCTGTATTGCCAGTCTCACTTTCAATATTCTCAACCTTATCCATAAGCCATGATCGGCCACCGACGGAATATAGCATTTATAGACTGTCAGGATGTATACATATCCTTCATGTCCGACCGTTTTCGTCGCTCACTCTGCATCGTCAACTGGTACTATTCATATCTTACCTGATCATGAAGACGCCACGCCATCCAACTGGGGTGTATATATTTATAACTAGCGCAGCTGACAAGTAAGGACCCAAACTAGGCAAAGCCAACGCCAAGTAAGCCGTGATGTGCTTTATCGACGATAGACAATCGTCAAGGGACAAGATCCTCTCGCTACGCTGGTCATCAGTCGAAGATCAGTCGGCAAGTTGGGCCTTAAGTCGATCTTGATCCGAGGCGTACTCCCTCTTCGGGAAGACGGTATATCCGATTTCATTATCTTCGAACGGTCCGTAAAATCTCGATCGATCCCACTTGTATAGCGGTTCGCCTGATTTCAAGCGCGACACGAGATCGGGATTTGCACTGACGGACAGAAAGGAGTTAGCGTGATTGTCCACATCATTATGACGATGTCATGAGAGAACGAATCCCTTCACATGTCGAAGTACTCACGTGTAATATCGTCCAAACGCCACCAAATCATGTTCACCCTTCTGAATCCCCTCATGGAGGTTATCAGGCCCATATCCACCGGCGACCATCAACGGCGTGCTGCCCAATACCTCCCTGAAAGGCTGGAGCGAGATCGCTTGCGGTGGCACCGACACCGGGTTGGAGTCCGATTCCAATACCCCGTTGTCTGTCTTTCCGGCTGGAGTCTTGGCGGTGGCGGAAGCAGCGCCTGGGCTCGAGGCTAAGGCCATACCTTCGAGGAAGGATTGTTTCTCAGCCGCGGACTTGAACTCGTCGAATCGAGGTTCGACCATGTGCCTATAATCGCAAGCCTCACATCAATAAAGTCATTGTCGTCTTCTTTCAACGCACGGGCAGAACGCTGCCGTGCATGCGGAAATCAGACTCGACCCCTTCAAAAAGCAGCAGCACCATCCACTCTCAACATCACATCTTCCGCCTGAGAGAGGTATGGGAGAATTCGAGTCTACAGTCCAGCACTCACACATAAGCCAAACCGAACTTGCTCAATTCCTCACAAAGATACGTCCACTGCTCCACCCTTTTCTCCCCGAACGTCTGATTAAACAGCCCGAAAGGCGTGAGACGCACTGCAACTTTGTTGGCACCGATGGCGGAGCACAGCTTGGTGACTGTCTCGAGGGTGAACCTGCATCTGTTTGGAAATGAACCGCCGTACTGGTCGGTCCGGGTGTTTACTTTGATGCCAAACGTTACACCTTGAAGTTAGCGAAGCAAGTATTTTTGCTAGCTTTAAGACAGGCAGATGCGATCGGATTTGTGCCTAGACGATATCAGCCGAGATTTTCGAACGACAACTCACTGTTGCTGTGGTGGAACTGGTCGAAAAGATATCTGGAATCACGGGAAGGGATCGAGTCATGAATTAGCAAAATTTCCACACAGCGATACCACCAAAAGGGCGGTGAGAAAACTCACCCATTCCCGGCATGAATCTCAATCCCATCGAACCCGACTTCCCTAGCCTTCAATGCAGCGCTCACAAATTCCTCTTGGGTCCTCTGTATATCTTCCACAGTCATCTCCTTAGGAGTTTCATACGCAACCTCCTTCTGGTCCATCTCAGCGTTCTTGATCCTGAGGTTCCCCTCCACGGGCGTCGCGGACGCAGATTCGGGTTGATGACCCGAATACATCGAGTGGGTGGTCCGACCCTGATGCCATAGTTGAGCGAAGATGTAGCCCCCCTTGGCGTGGACGGAGTCGATGATGGGGATCCAGGCAGAGGGCTGTTCAGGAGTGAACCAGCCTGGTACGCCTGGGTAGCCGGAAGCTCGAAGCGAGACTGGGCTGTAGCAGGTGAGTGGGGGATAAGAGGACAAATGAATGCTTCGTCAGCTCGATGAAGACATAAGACACTTCATGGCGCTTGCTAGATCACCATACCGACCTGAGGAGCGAAACTCACGTTGCCTCCGTTATGAGCAGACCTCCAGGAGTAGCTCGTTGCCTGCAGAATCCAAACCAGTCAGACCCATCCTGTCGATCTATTTCCGACTGGGCATATAAGATGACTGCCTTGTTCTCGCGCGTGGACAGGTTTGCACTCACTCATAATATTCCTTCATCAAGTCGTTGGGCACCCATGTCGAAGGGTATTTGTCCGACTTGGTCGCTCTGTTTCTGGTCCTATATCCATCGATTGCACAGACACACGCCGTCCGCTCACCACCGCGTCAGCCGACTTGGTCTTGACATTCCGCGTTACGAGTAGGTTCGTCCCACACTATCACTCACAACGGGGCAAGCACCACCCTGTGTGAGAGCTCGATGTCGCCCATACGGAAAGGCGTCCAGGCGTCCAAAGTTTGTATGGTCATATTGATCTACACCGATTTTGTCTCTTGTCCTTCTCTTCAGCTTACCGTGGTTGATGCTTCTAAGACTAAGTAACAAGGGAAGAGAGTCAAGGGAACCATTGTTGATGATAGCTCGGTTTGGACCTCTCTTTCTGAGGGAACGCCCATCGGTCTCAGTCTCATTGCTGAGCTGAATGAGGATATCGAGCTATCTTTGCCATCGATTACACCTCGCTCTGAACATGCTCGTCCCATCGGAAACGCTACCGAAGGGCCTGTATGAACCTGCCCAAAGAGGTAGACGAGCACGCACTGTCGCTCGATAGTCCTTTGTCACCCATACATGGTAAATTCGGTAGCGTCTTATCGTAAGAGTCGATGGGAAAGTCCTGCCCGCGCTGGGCATAAGCTTCTATCGGCACAGATATTGGGCATCTCCGACGAGAGATAAGCAAATGTTTAAGGGAAACATTGGCGCGGGTCTTTTTCTTTGCCTACTTTCCGAATCGGAATGATTTCTTCGGAACGCACATGTTCGTTCCGATGGACTAACCCAGCAGTACTCGTGTTGCGCATGGCCGGAGGACAACCGTTTGCGACGTGAATCGCACGCGTCGGAATATGGCCGGTCTTCGGCGGCGCGGGCACTGATTTGCCGGAAAAGACGATGATTGACGATAAGAGAAGCGGCGAGCTCAAGGTTGTCGATGCATAGAGTGGGTACGAGGGGTGTTCTACATATAGAACAGGCCCCTAGACTCACAGCAAGTCCAGAACGCCAGCAGTGCGACTCGATACGTTGAAGGCCTTGCAATTGCATAGCAATCATTCACCTATCGCGACTTGATATAAACATCTAAGAGCGCGAAACATGAGCCAGGACCTCTGTAAACTGTCTGCGACTGAGGTTGCCAACTTGACCCGGTCAGGCGAGCTGAAAGTGGAAGACTAGTGAGTGATCTCTCGAGCGCCATCCCAACAAAAGCGCATTTCAAGCTAATCCGTGCGATGTTGTCCTGTAAAGTGCCAAAGCGCTGATCGCTCGAGTTCAGGAGCGAGAGCCGATCGTGCATGCCTGGGCATACTTTAACCCGGATCTCATCCTCCAGTCAGCTCGAGCTCTCGATGCGCTCCCCGCTGAGCAGAGAGGTCCTTTACACGGCGTAGCAGTCGGTATCAAGGATGTCATCTACACTAAGGACATGCCCACGCAACAATACTCCCCGATCTACAAGGACGATCACCCCATCCTCGATGCTGCCGTCGTCAAGACGTTACGGACTATGGGAGCTTTGATCTTCGGCAAGACACATACGACCGAATTCGCATGTTGCCAAAAAGGCCCGCCGACATGTAACCCCCACGACCCTTCTCGAACGGCAGGTGGAAGTTCCTCAGGGTCCGGAGCGGCGGTCGGCGACTTCCAAGTTCCTTTGGCGCTCGGGACGCAGACCGGTGGAAGCACGATCAGACCTGGTTCATACAATGGGATTTATGCGTTGAAGCCTACCTGGAATGCTATTTCGAGAGAAGGTCTCAAGATTTGTAAGTTTTTGCTGATGCCTTGACTCGGACAGAATACTAACGCCTTGAGACGGATACCATTGCAGACTCCCTCACTTGCGATACAGTTGGTTTATACTCTCGCAGTGTTGACGACCTGGAGCTGCTCTGCGACATCTTCCGCCTCAAGGACGATACGCCCCCACCGACCTCTCCGCTCAATCTCTCCGGAGCAAAATTCGGCTTCGTAAAGACTCACGTGTGGCCCAAGGCTCAACCGGAAGTAGTCGATATTTGGGAACAGGCGAAATCGCTCCTGAAAGCTGCGGGCGCTGAAGTCGAAGAGGTGGATTTGTCCGCCAAATTCGATAATCTGAGCGTATGGCATCGGAACATTCTTCACATGGAAGGACAATCTTCGTTCCTTAGCGAATACCTGGCGCACCCCGAGCTATTAGACCCGTGGGTGACTAAGCATGCGGTCAACGATACCAAAACGACGCGGAAAGAACACCTGGAATCGCTCGACGAAATCGCCAAACTTCGACCCGTGATCGATGAGATCGCCTCAAAGTACACCGTTCTGATCACACCGAGCGTGACCGGCGAACCACCCGTCATGGAGGAGCCCCTTCGATTCACCGGTGATGCCTCTTTCTGCTTGATGTGGACTGTGCTACATCTCCCTGTGGTGAACGTGCCTGGATTCAAGGGACCAAATGGCTTGCCAGTAGGGTTGTCGTTGGTAGCGCCGAGATATCATGAGCAAGATCTGCTGAGAACGACTCATGCCGTCTCGGAAGTATTCGCCGAGGGCGGTTGGACGTTGTGAGCGTTCGCCGAGCTGACTAGGACACGCCTGGTCATTGGCTATCGTGACGTGACACTCGTCGTAGATACACTTTAGTAGCCCTCATTACCATGGTAGAGGTTGAGACATGCTGCCCATGGTCGATACGTGCATGCATACCGGGTATGGATGATTTGAGTGGTAGACGGAGACGGAGACTCCGTGTGCAATAGCTTAATAAGCATACTGCGTTACACGTCGATTACTAATCATATTTCGTCTCGGTGAGCTTTTCCGCTAATCGATATTTGCCGAGTTTATTGTGGTTGATAGACTTTTGCATGATGTACTGTCACAAGCACTCGAGTGCAATAACATCATTTGTGATGCTGAGTCAGCTCAGTCGAGCCGAGATGGGTATAAAGTGCGGGCTGTCGAGCCGATCGAAGTCATTCTCGAAACGCAAGCTCCGATGACATTCAACGCAATAACCACTTACCATACAGTCTCCCTCGACAACGGCGTCAATGTCGCCTACGCCAAGGCTGGCAGCCCAAAAAGTCCTAGCATACTGCTGCTGCATGGTTTTCCGTCATCTTCGAACCAGTTCCGAAACCTCATTCCTCTCCTATCCGACAAATACCATGTGGTCGCGCCTGATCTTGCCTTCTTCGGGCTTACCACCGTTCCCGGCGACCTCGAAGTCTCTTTCGCTTCCATGACATCTGTTCTGGCCAAATTCCTCGACAACATCCAGCTTAGCGAATTCATCGTGTATGTCTTCGATTACGGAGCTCCGGTAGCTTATCGACTGGCGCTGGAGCGGCCGCAAGCTTTCAAGGGATTGATAGTGCAGAACGGAAATGCATACACCGAAGGTCTTTCGAACTGGTGGAGCCCTCTTAAGCCTTATTGGAACACCAAGAAGGGAAGCGAAGACCATCAACAAGCGAGGGAGAAGTTGCGAGCGGCCGTCTCGCTAGACGAAGCCAAAGATCAATATATCGGAGCCTTAACCGCAGAGATTGCTGAGCGAGTCGACCCTAACGCCTACACACACGACTACCTCTTGAACATGTCCACTCCTGCCAAAGTTGAACGACAGCTTGATCTCTTCTATGACTACCAGAACAACGTCAATCTGTACTCCAAGTTCCAGCAATTCTTCCGGGATTCGCACCCTCCCACCCTTGTAGTTTGGGGATCGAGGGATGCCGCCTTCACCGTCGAGGGGGCTCAAGCGTACAAGAGGGACATCCCAAATGCGTACTACGAATTCTTCGAGAACGGCGCGCACTTCCTGCTGGAAACTCACGTGGAGCAGGTTGCGAAAGCCATCAGATCGTTCTTTTAAATTATCGCATGTATGTATGATCACCCCTGATACTTCACATCATGGTCCAATCGAAAGTCTCCAAGCCAGGCACGAATACTCCCGTCGTGTCACTCGTGTATAGGAATGATAGATCGAGCGCAAACAGATCAGGATCTGACTGAAGAACCTCCTCTGAATGGATATCTGTGGAGGCTCCTTGACCTTGGAGAGGTTCATTCGATTCTGATCAATCGCGGTCAGCGTGTTTCCAGGCTTGATTGAGACTCACCGGTCGATGCGAGTCGTCTTTTCACGTCGTCCAGATAGGTTTGGACAATGCTCTCCCTCATGACGCCTACGGATGATTTCGTTGAGCCATCTAATGAATCAATCATAGATTGAACGCATCGCCTCAAGCTTTGATCCTTGTTTGCACAGACAGTCAAGGCAAGGTGCAGATGGTCCCGACTGACCAAATTCCCGGCTAAGGCGTCTATAGCCAGGACGGTGGCCGCACCGATGATCCAGCGGCTGACAAACCTGTTGAGGATCAGCGCCTTATCCAATCTTACCCGTTCACTAACCCAGGGCAGAGTTCCGACCAAGGCAGTAGATCTCGCTGAGCTTTCACAATCCCTTTTGCGCTCTCGACTGAAGCCTTAGTACTGAACCTCCATCCTTCATCGGTGTACCCTCTGAGCATGAAAGGTCTATGTAGCCGGAGCAACCGATTGTGTATGCCTGACATTGTCAGCCCTGCGTTATGAGACATCACTCACTTGTTTCCAGGGTCCGCATCATCCCTGCGATGCTAGTAGTGCTCAGCCCGAAATCACGGCAGGAGACGCTAGTCGAGACCGGGCAACGTACAGCTGTTTCTGCCTTGCGGGAGTACGGGTACCGAACTTAGTATCTCCTGAATTGCTTGATTGTACATTGAAACTTGGTTTCTATCCATCGATTCTAAAGTTCATCGGTAAGCAGTCCTCTTTCTTTGTTGTAAATTCCCAAACGGCCCACTGACTGCCCCCAAAAGATTGTATACATTTGCGGATAGCACGAGCGAAAGCGCTGCCAAGCTGAATCCAGATCAGTTCAGCCGCTGCGTACTATGGCACTCACCCTTGACAGACTAGCTTCAGTCGTCTCTGTGACGGGTCTCTCTGCTGTCAAAGTTGGCCTAAGCAAGTCCTCCTCGTTATTGTTGAGTGGGAGACAATAGGTATCTTCACTATCAGCTCAGCTCTTAGCGGATAGGATCTCACCTGTAGCGCTCAGTCGCCACAAACCAGCCCTACGGAAGATGGTTCCGTCCAGGAAGATCAACAGGTGGTATAGCTGCCTGCAGCACTCCAGGCTTGCTGTCGCAGTCAGGTGAGCCAGAGATTGATCTGTTTGCTGCCATTTGTCCGGAGCCTGTTCCGACAGGGTGTCTAACCCAAGCCACTGAGACGTAGTGATTGCGCTGTCCAGATGACGGAGGGCAAGACTCGCTTCATCGGCCGATTTGCCGAAGTGCTGGGGCAGTCATTCAGCTTCGGCCTAGCATCGCCGACATCGCTGTCCACTCACAAAGAGAAAAACAATGTACAAGATGGACACCTGCACGATTTAAGCGTGTGTAGGCTATCGACTTGATCCGCAATGGGGAACACTTACCTGGATGTGCCCGACCTGTGGGTTGACCAGATAATCCGAAGCTCCTAAGGCAACGACACTGGCGCGCTGAAGCACGGAAGGTAGATCGTCCGCGTGGTCTGCTAGGAAGCCTTGTAAAGCAGGACTGTGCGAATGCGGGAATCTGAGAGCAAATGCCAGTATCTATATAGCCATATCAATTAGCCGCAGTTCATATGTGCACACACTTCCCTTTGGACACGTACCATCAAATACAAGGCGAACCATACGGGATCAACTCGGGTTTCCAGTTGTTCCAGATTCAGCTCGCTGTACTGGCTGAATTCAGGCATGAAAGAGGTACGAAAAACGACCTGACATCAGTCTGAAGTTGTAGCGATGTAGACCTACATGCCAAGTAATATGTATCGGACCGATAAAGAAGTCTTCGACCAAGTCCTTTGCCAAGGGCGAATTCGGCAATAGGCGTGGCAAGACATGAAGTAGCGTGCTATCAAAGCTTGATGAGCCAAGTATAGAAGCAAGTGGAGTTGTGGGAGAGAGTTTGAGGGTGTTCCAGGTGTGGCCGGGCGTGGCAGTCGTGGTTTCTACTACCCCTGGACGAACACTGGGACCAAAAACCAGTTGCTCCAGGTGATTTGCCGCATCTTCCAGGTTGTCCGCGTTATCGGTCGGCCTACTGCGACCGAGATTTCCACTTGCTTGCAGCCCATTCGCTTGTCGATGCTCGAAAGCATCGATGATTCTTTCCAATCGGTCGACCTGCTCTTTCAGAGCTTTCGTATCAGGTCCGAGGATTGCGGTCGGTTCTGGCGGAAGCTCACTGATAGCCGGATAGGGTCAATCGAGCGAACGCCGGCCCAGCCTCCGAGAGGAAATGCCCACTTGCCTGTCGATACCGTCCCACTGACAATCTGCCGGCTTGCCTCTGCGTATGCACGAATCGCAAGGGATCTTGCCCACGGCTCCGCACTAAGAGCAGAGAGCTTATCAATCAGTAATCATGGCTCCGGTCGTGGGATGTATTGCTTACTTTGGTCTTCCGGCGTTTACACTCAGTACAGCTAAGAGCCCGACGGGTTGGCTGATTCCCGCTCGAAGATCGCTTACGCTTCCCCGCCAGTGGTGCATTGGGAGATCCGGGCATATTGCAGGAGTCTCCATCTGAAGAAACTGTCAACAGACTGAGGATGTAATGTGACAAATCCATGACGAATAACGCCCTACTCTCTCGCATACGCGTGCATCCGACTTAGGTCCGGAGCGTTGACGACCGAAGCCTTGTTTGTGTGATGACGTGGAGTCTCCGTCCAAGTTCGCGGAATCTCCGTGTGGCATTTCAACTCCCTGTACGAGCTGATCAATCTTTAGTATCATTCATAGGATATGTTTGTTTGCGTGTAGAAACGAGGACACCGCAAGCTATAAATGCATGGCCGGCAGAGATCTCAAGCTCCCGTCTCCATCCAAGACATCGCGATCAGAAAATATCAGGCCTCCAGGTCAACACGATACTTCGTACCACCTAAATCGAACACCGAATAATCAGAAATGACAACCTCCCCTAAGATTCTGATTTTGGGAGCTTCAGGCTATATCGGAGGTGGGTTCGGAGGCAGACATTATTGCTGTGATATAGTAATCGTCACCTGACACATGGTATGCTTGATAGGCACCGTTCTTGTGGACCTACTCAAGACGCACGCGCCAGAGAACATCACCGCGTTGGTCCGAGATGTTGCGAAAGCGGCCCTCCTTGAGCCTTTGAAGATCAACATCGTCAAAGGGAGTGTTGAAGATGTATCCCTTATCCAACAGCTTGCCCGCTTCCACGACGCGGTACTCAATTTTGCAGTGCCGTTCGCTGGCGGTGATGGCTCTATCCAAGCTTTGGTCGATGGGTTGGAAGCTCGAGCCGCCTCGACTGGCATCAAGCCCGTGTTGTTGCAAACCTCTGGGACCGGATCCATTATGTATGGGTCAAATGGTGAAGCGGGCACCGATGTATGGAAGGTGAGTCCGCATCCATGGGGTGGAGACATTCATTGTACTGACGAGTACGTTTGACAGGACTCGGATCATGAAAGATGGGAAGCGCTTCCGGACGAGGCCTTCTTCCATAGCGGCGATAGAATGTGAGTGGTCATTAAGCGTGGGTGCTCCATCGATGCTGACCTTTCCTCACCTTGCGATATGATTCTCCAGTATTGCGAGAGCCGCCGAAAGGGGCATCATCTCCGCATATATCGTGATGTCCCCAACAGTCTATGGCCAAGGTACAGGACCTGGCAACAGTGAGTGGGCTCCCATATTTTTGAGTCATGAACCGTTCGACTGCATTGGCCAATTTACTGTATGTTCCCTCAGAGCTCTCTTTGCAGATCCCAGCTTACGTGCGATACGCCAAAAGGACCGGTCAAGCAGCTTATATCGGGAAAGGCGAAAACATCTGGGGAAACGTTCGTGCATGTCCCGATCAGAATTGACCGCCATGAAGTTGAAGCTGACTGATACTCTTCATAACAGGTTCACATTCAGGATCTGTCGGACCTATACTTATTGCTGTTAGCATACTCCCTACACGCGCCTGACAGCACGAAAGCCACCGAAGGTTCGCATGGCTGGTCTAACCTCATATACGCCGGACTCGATCAGCACACTTGGGGACCAGTCGTCACTCTTATAGGCGATCTCCTGCATGCCCGCGGAGAAGTCATTCAAGCGGGTGCGTCCAGCTTGGAGGACGGCAAAGGCGATCTTTATATGTTCGGAACCAATTCCTTTATGGAGGTTAGCGAGAAAGCCAAAGCCCTCGGCTGGAAACAGCGTGGCCCTAGCTTGATCGAGGCTGTGAAGATGGCCCTTCCTGTGAAGGCTGCAGATCAGTAGAGGCTCACTCGCTTTTATTTGTTCTCGCTGTGGTAAACATGCATGAATTGTAGGCAAAATCAGTCAAACAGTTAAGCTTATCTCGGAGATGCCCGAATCGATTGTCCTCAATCTTACTTCAGAGGTTTGTCTATCTTCAAGCGCCTTTTCATGTCTTCCTTGAACTTCTATCTTCTGTCATGCACAAAAGGGTGAGAGAAGAGAGCAACGTTTCATCGGTAATCCATGACACTACGGTGGACGAATTGTGGTGGGCAACCAAACAAGGCGATAAGAGAGGACCAATCACAGTGACGCAAAGCGGATGTCCCGAAATGCAGGGTCAATTCTTGACCTCTTATCAGTCACCGTCGGAAGCCAGTAAGTAGCCAGTGGCCACCCTTATCGTCCACCCACTTTGCTTGCACTCTAGTCATAATTTTGTTGAACTGTTCACATGTTTTGATCGGATATGCATCAAGTATAATGACTCAACACATGGCCTCAAGCTCAAGATCAACTACATCACTGGCTGGCCAAAGGAGGCCTAGGCCGCACAGTTATACACCACAAGCGTGCGAAAGGTGCCGAAGCAGGAAACAGGTCAGTTGGGGGGATGCGGTGAAGGGGAATACAAAGCTTGTAGCTGACGATTCTCCCAGAGATGCGTGTTGAGCGATGAGGATGACGATGTGAGTCAACTCACCTATCTAGAGAATACCCACCTATCTAGAGAATACCGGAACTCTGCTGATGGCGTGCATCCAATCTTAGGTCTGCGTGAGTGAGACCACCTCATCAGCTGATGAAGTGGCCCAACCGGTACCTGGTCCCCGTCCATCGCTGATCAACAGATCCTACAGCGCAATTGTATAGAGAGCAAATCGATATGCGTCTTTAGCAGGCCACAGGACAAATCAAAAAGGAGTCGGGGGAGTCCGTAAGTTCTACAGTTGAAGTACATATGCATCCAGGTCCGAGCTAAAGGCTCCCTCTCCTATCCAGCCTAACTACCCCCGAATTGCATGAGCTCGATACCTCCCAGGAAAGGAGTGTGGTCGCCAACCATTCCGGTCCCTCTCAAGCTGTTCCGGTCCCCGGCCAAAGATCTGCAGGAGTCATATCGGCCTTTCAGTCATTTTCGCCCACTCTCATGTTTCACGGATCGGGGACAAGCACCCCAGCAGAACCGCCTGCGTTTCCTTTCTCAGCACCGTCACTCAGCCGAAGTATTCCACCCTTGGTTCAGCAACCTGATTTCGACTGGCAGACATGGTTGACGACTATGGGCGATCAATACCGCTCTAATCTGGCATTGCAACAACAGTCGCTACAGCAGCAGCAACAGCAATATCAATCGCTGCCTACTCCTACACAAACCCAAACGTTGGGGCAGATGCCTAGAAATTCCAGTGTCTTGGATACCTTCAGTCAAAGTCACCCTGAGGCATCCCAATTCAACCAGGGCACAATACACCCTCAGCCCCATGTCTCGGCAACGATACTCCCGGAAGCGCTCTCAGGGATGGCATTCAGCACGTCCTTCGATCATGTGAAGACCCCTTCAAGATTGGCGGTGTCTCCAGCAAGCGGTGTAACCAGTGACGATGATTCGATGGAAGAAGCTGCCAAAGGACTGGCAATGATATCTCTGGAAGCGTCGGCGGAGCCACATTACATCGGAGAATCGGCGGGATCTCTGTGGACTTCAGTGATAGGTCGAGGTATGTCAACCCACCCTCATTCGCCGGTGGACGGATCGAAGCGACACATGCCACGATTGGACGGCAGTTCCGCTATGTCAGCCTCTTCGTCGATTGAAGGGGCACTCGACAAAGCACTTCATCGGGCAATTCAACAGCCGCTCACCCTGGTAGTCTCAACAACTGTCCTGGAGACCGTGTTCGGACATGTCCACCCTAGATATCCGTTCCTGGACTGGGTGGCTTTCGAGAAGCAATGGGAGCAGAGGGACCGTATTCTGCTCGCAGTCGGCCAAAAAACGAGGATGGACCGCGATAGCTCGACAGCGGCATTTTTCGTCCTCATGGTCCTCGCAGTGGGATCTCAGCTATGCAAAGAGCGTACTCTTCCAGGATTGCTTCGCCCCGAGGACTACTACAATCTGGCTCAGCCGTATCTCAATACGATAGTGACCTTGCATAACTTGGCGAACATCCAAGGTAAGCGATTCACTGTCAGGGCATGGCTAATGACAGGCTTTCTACTTCTGGCTATGTATTCGTTACGCGATAGCAAGGGTCCCTCAGTGTGGTACCTTTCGGGGGTCTCTTTGAGATTGTGAGTGAAAGTTGTGCGAGTGTTGTACTAATCTGCCCAGATGTATCGGAATGGGACTTCACCGGCGTGCCGCGGGACGGGCAGTCAAGTCGTTCACGAGATACGAAATTGAAATGCGCAAGCGCGTGTTCTGGTCCTGGTGAGTGCATCGTCGTGTGTGAATCTTGTGGCGGTCATCATGATTTAGTCCGCGGACTGACACTCCCGTCTCAATCAGTTACACCCTCGACAGGATGATCGCCCTACTTCTGGGCAGGCCACCTGGTATATCGGATGATGACTTCGATGTGGAGCTTCCGGAAGTCTACGAGCCGACCGAAAGTGAACGCCCCAATTTGGCCTCAATACAACTCAGCTCAATGGTTTCGGCCATCCACCACATCAAGCTGAAAAGGATCGAAAGTCAGATTCAACGGTCTGTATACAGCATCAATCGTCGGAGCCAGCCGAGTGACTACTGGCAGCTTCTCAATATGCTCGACGACTGGGAGAGTGCCATCCCTATTGAGGCATCCGCCGACGACTACTGGAGGTACCCGTGTTGCTCCCGAGACTGGTTCCTGCTCAAAGGGGTAGAAGCAAGGCTGCATCTCTTGAGACCGCTATGTGCAGATGACTCGAATAGTGGAGATCTTTTCATCTCTCATTTGGCCACACAAGCAGCTAGAGGGTGCGAGATCCAGTGAGTGGTACGGACGCGTCTGCAGAACTGGAGCTCAGGTGTGTTCGCCTGCATAGAAAACGAATGCATCAGCAAGGTCAACCGATGTCGAATGCCTCCGTCCACTCGGTCTTCATATGCGGCTTGGCATTGCTCTACGCTATCTTCCTTCGGCCGACAGTCATGCCTCTGCGCGAGGTCTTCCGGGGTATCAAAGCGGCTTCAAATACCCTTTTCGCCTATGCGCAACACGCGAGATCAGCAGAAGTGCTTTACGACGTCTTCGAGGATCTCTCTGCAGCATGCATCGAGCACATCGGTAAACGTGACTCGCAAGCAAAGTCTACTGATGCCACGCAAACACAACCGTCTGTGGACGAGTGGCAGAAGGCCTCATCAGTTGCCACGAGTAATATCGGTATGTTTGGTACGAATAAAGAGATCGGAATATTCGCTGATCCCATGAATATGCCCTTATCATCCGTACAGATCCATCTACCGCAGGCGAATATGTTAATATTCTGCAGACGCTGGGATTATCGGTTGGAGATGACTCGACGGGACAGGCGCCGTATACCGAGCCGCTGTGGGAACTGGCAACATTCTCCCCGGGGAACCTGTTTCCTTCCACCCAACTTGCTCCCTCTCAGCTTGCTCAGGCCTTCGATACGCAGTAGCAGATATGTTCAGGGCTATACACCTCATTAGTGATGAGATAGTGGTATAGGTACTTTGTACAGTACTCAGATAGTCAGTTGTATATGGTACGGTTTAATTTGTTGCCATATCAATGTATTCGACTGTATGTATTTTATTCTATATTCTAGATGCGAGGAGGGTAGGTTTCGACCCAGTGACGGGCAATCTGTTCTCTGGTGGCGAACCAGACATCATCAAAGGAAGTGAAGTGCTCTACGATCCTCTTGAGAGCCTGGAATCTCCCCGGTCGGCCGATCCACCTAGAATGGAGGGCGACCGTGATGTAGGCACCTTTTCCTTCCAGGCCTTCTTCTCGGATAGTGGTGAAGGCGTCGATGCAGTGCTGGGCGAACGCATCGTCAGATCCGAATTGGCATTGCCAGAACTTGAAATCGTTCTGCAACATACAGCACTATCAGCCAGTATTCCCCCGACTGTTCTCGCCTCGGTAGACTAACACAGTCAAGACTGTAAGGCATCATCACGAGAGCCTCTCCAGGCTTGCCATCAGGCATAGCGGTGTAGTAAGGGAGATCGTCCGCATAGGTATCAGCCCAGTACAGAAGTTCGTGGCCGAGCTCTCGGTACACCTTGGCTACAAGTGGTGCAGACCTCTCGGAAGGTCGACCATAGAACCACTAATATCCCACGATGGTTACTCGTAAGCTCAAGTTCCGCTCAACCAGCCGAAATTGAAACTCACGCCAACGGGGACCTTTCCAGAAGGTGAAGTAGAGCTGTACGCCTTGACGGCTTTTCGGATGTACTCCTCTTCTTCCTCGTCACTCATGCCGGTATAAGGCTTCCACTACGAAAAGCAGTGATAACAGAACATGAGCGTCCAGTTGAAATCGGAAAACGAATCGACGGCTCACCTTGTAACAGTGGGCGGCGACCTCGTGTCCATTTTCCTCGGCATACTTTGCTACAGCTGGGTTTCGCTCGAAAGCTCGACCAACAGCATAGAAAGTGATAGGGATGTCATGCTTCTTGAAGAGCTTCATGATTCGCCATACGGCAGCTCGAGATCCATAGTCGAACTGTGACTCGGTACCTGGATCCCGCTTACCAGGCTCGACAGCAAGCTAATTACTGTAAAGTTAGCGAACCGCCTCGGTATTACACTCACATGATCACGGGAAAGGACTCACGACGGAGCCATACTCATGAAGGACAGTCTCAGCATGCTCGTCACCGTCCTCGACACTTCGCTCACCACCCTCTTCCTGGTTCAGGACGACTGTAATGTTCGACCTTTAGTCTTCTGCCTGACCTAAGCGAAGGGATGGGACTCACAGTTCACAGCGATTTTGGCCCCTTTGGGCCATTTGGCATCGGGTCTGTCAGGTCCGTAACCGAACAGATCACGCTTCATCCATGCATCGTCGAATTTGGCCATGTTTGCTGTTTCGATCTTTGGCTTTGAGATGAGGAGGGAATGATATAATATGCAATTACTGTCAAAGTCTTCACGAGCCAAGCGTTCTCGGGTATCACGATCTTTTAAGTCTCTTCGCTCTACACTGGATCAAAGGAGCATGCACCCTCAAGCCAGCCCATGCCCTCATAGACTTCTGAGCTTATCGCTCGATACCCATGCTGACAGCACCATATGACATGCATGAATACTTGATATTGAGCTGTGACTTGATAACCGGAAAGAGAACGATTGGTGCATCGGAATGCCTTTATCAATTCCGACGGCGGTACACACCGACCGCTTTTCTATGCGTTCCAACGCCGAAAGCCTTATCTTCCTTCGGGTTGACACCTCAGGAGCCTTTCAGACCTCGGGCGTGATAGTCTGTTGAGACTTCTTTCCGAGATACTGGCAACGTTCTTGCTTCTCCAATCGTATCATGTTACGGTTGGCGATCCCATTGGCCGGTGGCCTACATGGATTGAACAATAAGGTGACCTCGCTTCCTGCTCGTACTCATGATTGATAGTAAACGGAGCCTCTGACCGGACTTCGGCGGACCTCAAGACCAAGCGCATCTGTCATCCTCAGTCCTCATTTTCACGGTTCAAGTGTGAAGCTTATCAACCTTCGCAATCTGAATGCAAGTCTTTGCCAAAGTTCACACTCCGCGGGCCTATCATGGTACGGTTGATATGCATGACTATGAGTAAATCCGGCTTACTATGCTATGCTATGCTAGGCGATGAGCCTTTTGTGTTGGCCCTGGACACAGATGTCTGTAACGAGGACGTCGAAGAAGGGGTGCGCAGCGGCTGTGACTTCTCGGTTACGATAGCGCTAGCCACTTGATCAGCAGGATCCTGTATAACCCGAGGTTCAGTCGTGGGAAGCACCGATACGACAGGCGTGTCGAGCGGTAAATCCTGTGTAAATCGTGCATGGTCAGCCGGATTCTTGAGCAGAGATTTCCACGAGCCCGCGACTTGCCTTGATGAAAGCACACATGATCAAGCATATGAAGACGACCGGCACGAAGAAGATGAATACACATTTGAGTCCGCTCATGTCTTTGTGTAAGGACGCATGAGGTCAGTCATGTGTAGTATACTGTGTTCCGTACGGGGCAACACCTACAAGCATCCCGGACGAGGCCAGCGGTAGCTTCATCAAGACTATTCACTATCTCGTACGTCGAGGCCAGTTCCGCTCGAAGCTGAGGAGAAACGCTCCTAGGTAACTTGGACAGGAAAACGTTCTGCAGCAGACTGTTACTGATTGCAAGCCCGATAGCCCCTCCGCTCTGCTATTCTTGTCAGCGTCGCTTACACCTGAGGAAGACTATCGGGACTTACTGTTCTAGCAAAACTGCCCAAACGAAAATGTAGCAGATCGTTAGCGACTGAAGCTACTGTCTTCCGGTCCGCTCACTCACTTTCTCACACCTGTGACCACTGCCCTATCTGATGAAGGACCAGAGGCTTGTGCCAGTACAAGGGCTAGACATGCAAGTTAGTCTTCGCCGATGGTCTAACGAAAGCAACTCACTGCTCTGAATGGTCGCTCCGATACCAAAGCCCTGTAGGATCAGGCAGCCAATGATGAGTCCCTTGGTGGTATCCTTCTTGAAACATAATTGTGCCCCCTGTCCTGCTGCCCACAGAAAGAAGCCAAAGTGAAACGATGACCCTGTGCGGTTGGTGTACTTGACTACGTATCCTGAGATCACCGTTGTGAAGACTTGTCCGAGCACTAGTGGCAGAAGTAAGGCAGCCGAAAGGATAGGCGAGTATCCCAGGACGTTCTGAAGGTACAAAGGTACAAAGTAGACTAGCAGCTGAGGGTGAGCGTATGCTTCAGGCAGTAACAACGGAGGACCAGGCACACTCACTTCCGCCGTAAAACACAATGCCCACTAGCCAAGTCTGGATGATAATCAAACAAACATTCCGATTAAGCAGACTGTTCGCGCTGTTAGCGTAAGCCTTCTTCACCTCATCCTGCTGATCACACTCACATTCTGCCTGGAAACAAGGGAAATCGTGCTTGATAACGCTCGACTAGGATGAAAGCAGCAATAGAAATTCCTCCCACGGCGAACAAGGCTATCGTAACAGGGCTGTTCCAAGCAAATGTCGAACCGCCGCCACTGAGAGGGACCTGATCAAGTTGTTTAAGCTGGCTCTTTCTGTACGAGAAGCGGAAAGAGACCTACCAAAATGCACACCGTCATGGTCAAGCTGAGTACGCTGCCGATCCAATCCATGCTTTTTATCTTTTCGCGGATCTCTCCTTCTACCGGTTTGAGAGGCACAGTGAAATGTATCAGGGCGATTGTCAAGGCGCTCACTAATGAACCTGTCAGCGAGGTACAATAGGGACCAAGGAGCATCAGCGCACTTACAGGGAGCGATGATCCAGAATGCCCAGGACCAGCTAGCTTTCTCTGCAAGTATCGCTCCAAGAAACGGTCCCACACCTGAGAGAAGACTATCAGCGAAAGACCCGTCACGTATTATGAACGATTGCGGACTTACCTGAACCCATCGCTATGCCGATGCCTAGCAGACTCTGGTACTTGCCTCGCTCACGCAAGGTGACCACATCAGACATGATGATCATCGAAAGCGAATTAATCCCCCCTCCTCCTATGCCGGCTACCGCACGAGCACAGTACAGCCATACTTTGTTTTTGGCGAAACCGGCGAGCAGATCTCCCAAAGCGAATAAGAAACTGCGGTTGGATTGGGTCAGCCCTCATTTCTGTCCTCGCTCGCTCGCTCGCTCAGAGAAGACTTACAGCGAAATGAGGAGGACGACTTTGCGTCCAAAGCAATCTGACAAGCGAGAGGTGATGATCTGAAAACTTGTGTTCGCGACCAAGAATGCGGTTCCGGCCCAGGTGATCGAATTAGTCGCGTTTAGGTCGGCACCGACTATGGGCAGAATGGTGCTGACGCTGGTTGAATCGATGAAGCTGAGAAAGAGAGCGATCTGCAGACCAAAGCATAGTAGGAGCAATTTGGACTTGGATAGTCTCGTCGTCTGGTCCACCAAAACTGTCTCTACTTTGGTGGAGGCCATTATGAACGCTGCGCCGCTATGGTGTAGAGTGGCGGCTCGGCGGATCTAAGTTGAACAAGTTGTCTGAAGTACCGGACAATCTCGTTGTCGCGATCCCAGACTTCTGCGGCTGTATTGACATATCTGATCTTCAGCTTGCCTAGCATGTACAACGACAATCTGCTGATATCTGACGTTTTATGCCCGGACATGGCCTGCCTTGTTCGTAGACATACCATTCCACTCGTGGCAGTGATGACTCGTCGGAACGGTTTCGGAATGAGATCTGTGCATTCCGACGGAATGTCATTCTAGCGTACCAAAAACGGAGCGCCCCCGACTCGGTAGAATTCTCTTATCTGCAGATTCTTATCTGCTCAAACCCAAGCAAGTTGAAGTCTTGAGGAAGCATGCATGGAAGGAATGCAAGGAGAGGATGTGCCTGATAGGAACTGCAATGGTTAAAAAGGACAGAAGACGCTCGTGAAGATCTTTCAGGCCCGCGGCTTTCTGTTTCTTTCCCCAACTGACGGCCCCTTCAAGTGGCACCTTTCCAACATGTCCACCTTCGAGAAGAAATCAGACTACAACACCGACGTCGAGCAGGTCCCTGTTGACTCCACCGAACAGGATGACCAACAGGAAGTGTTCAAGTCAAACGTCGCCGGCGAGAACTACCGAACTGTCTCATGGTGAGGAGCAATACCTCATTCAACCCACAGAGACACTCTAACGCAGTGCATCTGATCAACAGGTATAGCAGTTTCGCTCTGATGTTCAAGGTCCTGTTCTCGGTCGGTATCTTGTCGATTCCTGGAGTCTTCGCATACACTGGTAAATTTGATTCTACAACGACTTGACCTCCGTTACTGTACTAATCGCCACATGTCTGTACAGGGGCTCTTCCTGGTGCACTCCTAGTCATCGGCTGGGGAGCGTTCAACACTTGTGAGTTGCCACGATTGATTCAAGGCGACATCTGACCATTGAGATTACAGACGGCGGTTTCATCCTCGGTGCTTTCCGACTTCGACACCCGGGGATGCACGGGTTGCAAGATATGGCCAATGTCGTCGGTGGAACTTGGTACCGAGAGCTTGTCGGTATCCTATACGTAATTGGGTGAGTTGTGACTTGTAATACATAATAGATAACTTTTACTCATAGTACCTCTGATCTTCATAGCTACACCCTGGTCACGGGATCTGGCTATATCGGTACCGCGACTGCCTTCAACGCCTTGTCCGAACACGGAGCCTGTACTGTCTGGTTCGCCTTTGTCGCCTTCATCATCTCGACCGCTGTTGCCGCTTTCCCCAAATTTGGACAGATCAGCGTAGTCGCTTGGATCGGGGTTTCGTTGCTCTATATCGCTGTCATGATTTTCACGATCGCCGTCGGAGTGCAGTCGCGACCATTCTTGGCACCCGAGGGAGTCACCGACTATGGCTATAAGGTCGTCGCTACCGGTACCACCTTCATCACTGGTATGACAGCGTCTTTGATCATCTTCGTTTCATCATCCGGAACTTCCGCCTTCATTCCCATGTAGGTGTGACAGTCTTTCTGTTGGTACCTTCATGAGCTGACAAGCGGGCTTAGCATCGCGGAGATGAAGAACCCTAAAGAGTACAAGAAGCCTATCGTCTGCGCGATGCTTCTCCTCAACGTCACGTATCTCGTTGTGTCGCTGGTGGTATACCGATACTGTGGCAGTGAGTGACAAACCCAGAGTTCAATCAACCCTTCCTGACGGTCGATCACTTGCAGTCTATATCGCCGGCGTCGCTCTGGGCAGTGCAGGAACACTCATCAAGAAAATTACATACGGCATCGGTCTTCCTGGTCTGCTCGTATCCGCTATCCTTTGTCAGCACGTCAGTACAGTACCAGCAGTGTGTACCATTACCTCGAGCTGACCATGAATTGGGTCGCTACAGCTTGCCGCCAAGTACTTCTTCGTCCGATTACTCCGAGGCACTGAGCACCTCCAGTCCAAGACAAAGACCCACTGGATCACTTGGCTCGGTAGTGTGACCTTGATCGGGATTATCTCGTTCATCGTAGCAGAGGCTATTCCATTCTTCGGCACTCTGATTGGACTCGTCGGTGCTCTTGCCTACGCGCCTCTTGCCGTGAGTGGCTGATCCAATGAAAGGAGCTGTACCTATGTTGGCTGAGTGAACTGCTTACGCACAACCATAATTAGATCATTGTGCCCATGACTCTCTGGCTTTACGATTTCGGCCACTATCGAAAGGGATCTCTCGCTCAGAAGGGCCTCTGGAGTTTCCACGTTCTTTTCATCGGTATAGGCGCATTCATGACCGTTGGTGGAGCTTATGCCATGGTCCAATCCATCATCGATTCCTATGCAGCCGGTACAGTAGACCGACCGTTCAGCTGCGCTGATAAGTGAGTATTTCACGACTGGCTTCATTCCGATCAAGCTAACCTGTGTTTGTAGCTCCGGTTCATCCTAAGGTCAACTGGACAGATTCAGCCATCCCCTCGGAAGTAGATGAATTGATCTTCGGTTTTCATAGATGCTTTTCGCGCTGCAGTGTTTCCTCGAATTGTTGATAGGTAGACTTCGTGATGCTATAATGAATTTTTGACACTGCTCAAGCAGCAGCCTGAAGTTCAGAGGACGTTGTGGTCGAACAATTCAGGGGTATCGGAATCATGCTAGTAGCCCGTCGGAATACAGTGCTCCATTTCCGAGATAAGGCAACGAGAGTCGACGGGCTTACCGCCTTGAAATCATGACTTTACAGATTATGACGCAGGTAGGCAAGGCCTAGGAGTGTGGAGGTCGTTTGCCTACTACCTGAACTGTCGTGCTGAGGTAAGTGAGCCACAGAGTGGAGGTTGACCTAGCAGATTGGGAACTAAATATCTTGGGATGTCAACCCAGCTTCGATAATGGGTGCAGTTTCTTTCGCGATTTTATCGGTCATTCAAGTCTGAAGCCTGAAGTCAGCAAGAAGACAAGATGAAGCGATACATCATCTCTCACCGAAACGGCATCGACGGACTCGTTTTGCAGACCGACGCCCCCGTCCCAGAGCTCCGATCACCCACAGATGTAAGTTTCGTACGGGAAACGGCTTGAGCGTGTCGAAGGCTGGGAAAGTTGTTGAGCGATCCACTATAGATTCGTATCAAAATCAAAGCCTTGTCATTGAACGCTCGAGATATTCAGATCGTGAAAAATGAGTACCCTGCTCCGCATGACGTTCCACAAGACTGCGTTCCTATCTCAGGTAAGAGCACCAGCTTCTTTCCGTATGTGCCAGCCGGGACTGATGCAATCGTCTTGATTCCAGATGGTTGCGGGATCGTCGAAGCCGTCGGAGATGCAGTAACGCTGTTTAAGGTTGGAGACCAAGTCTCACCTGTATTCCCCCAGGGCTACCATCATGTAAGTAAGCGCTATCTACAGCAAGTTTCATGGCTGAACGTAATTCAGCAAGAAGATCTCCCTTTAAAGAACCTGAAAAGAGGACTTGGAGGCGCGATTGATGGCGTGGCCGCCGAGTACTTTGTCTGTGATGAGGTGAGCTCCGTGTCTCAGTATCAGTCAAACGTGCTGATGATGTCGATTAGGAGGAAGCGATCAAGATACCTTCCAGTTTTACACCTTTGGAAGGCTCAACATTCTCCGTAGCCAGTGCGACAGCCTGGTCTAGTCTGTACTCTCACCACCCTAAGCTGCAAGCTGGCCAGACTGTTTTATGTCTCGGAACCGGTGGAGTATCTCTCTGCGCTGCCCAGGTGAGCGAATTCCTCCAGGCTTGTTGCACGTAGACGGTATCGCTGAAGGGGACGACACTAGATCGCTCTTGTCTCAGGAGCAAGAGTGATCCTTACCTCATCGTCCCAGACCAAGCTTGACAGGGCTGCGGAACTCTTGAAGCCCTTGGTGTCTGCCAACGCCCCCGCCAACGTTATACAGACGATAGACTACTCCAAGATTGAGGCCTGGGACGCAGAAGCCCGTCGACTCAACGGCGGCAACGGGGTCGACTTCGTCATCGAAATCGCTGGAAGAGCTACCCTTGCGCGAAGCATCAGGAGCACCAAGCAGGGAGGTCTGGTAGCCATATCGGGATATATGGGAGATTACAAGTCAATCCCTGACCACATCATCCAAGAAGGTACGATCATGTCCTACCGATCTTCTTGATCAAGATCCTTACCTAATCGCCCCTCCTACAGATCTCGCCAAGACCATCCTGTATTCCGCGGCAAACGTCCGTGGTGTGTTCGTCTGCAACCGAGAAGACTACAAGACGATGGTATCAGCTTTAGAGGTCGGAGAAGCAAAGCCCATCATTGACAAAGTGCGTTATGTTTGATCTGGACTTGTACCATTCGAAAAGCACTACAAAAGCTCATATTAGCCTCTAGGTCTTCAAATTCCAAGACCTAAAGGAAGCTTATAAATACGTCGACCAAGGGAAACACATGGGCAAAGTGTGTATCGAGCTGTAAAGACGTTCAATGCGATCAGTGTTGAATAAGTAGCCCGCAAGCGGGTGCCCACCCCTCTGTGAAGCTGTTTCAAGTTTTTATGCTTGCATTCTTTCACCATTTTACGGAGCTATAGACCCCTGTGTAATGTACGTTAAAGCGGAAACTTGAGAAGTTAGAATATCACAGGAATGAGGGGGAAAGTAGGACTGTCGTTAATACAAGCAAGGGAAACAGATGGAAAGCGATCAGACAGGGGTTTGTTCATAATCAAGACAGCTGAATCCTCATGCCGTTGCTCGCCTCTTGCCGCCATTCTCGCGACGCTATATCATGATCATATCTCATTACGCACCCGACGAAACACAGAAAGGCCACGAAAAACAGCTCGCAACTCCAAGAGGGTCATCAGCTACTGCTGACCGAGGTTTATGCCGCTCATCGCATCAGCCAGAGAGATGCCGTTATGGACTTGTGAGCTTTGCACACGTGTCCACTGGGCCGAGTTCTGGGGTCCGTATTCGTGATCGTGCTCGTTGCCGTCCCAGGTGGTGGCGGGATCTTGATCAGGGAAGGAGACATATCGGATTCTCGGGACGATATGTGATGAGGCAGATGCCGACGGATGAGAAGGAGGAGGAGGTGGTGGTGGCGGTGGAAGTGGGTGGTGAGGGAAAACACCACTGGGCTGATTCGAGAGCATAGCTGAACCCTGAGGCATGATAGCGCCATCAAAGCTGTTGACCTTGGTTGCCCTGGAGGGGACAGACGTGACTCCATACCCAGCGGGGTTGCCCCAATCTTCGGGGCGATTACCATGATAGACACCGTCAAACTCGGTGCTTTCTTTGACTCGCGGGACTTGAGACTCAGTATTGGACTGAGCGCGGAGGGCATCCTCCACTTTGATACCGGCTCGGACCGACTCATCAGGGTCAAGGCTGACCCAGACCTCCATGTCCTTCCTCATTGCGCAAAGCTCGTAGTTCCCTTGAGTGAGCGCGTGTGGATTCTGATGAGTCATCTGCTCGCCGGTGAGAACTATTACTCCGCCCGTATGGGACCCGTTCAGGTCAGGATGATCACTCCTGACGCTCCAGCCGAACCGAGCGTCTGTACCGTTCCCAATGACAATTCGCTCAGGTGCCCAGGGAATGGAAGGTCCTGTGTAAAGACCAGATGTGATCTCACGAGATTGGGCGCTAGAGGGGACTTGCGAGCCCGCCATGGAGAAACCAGCTTGGTGCACCGGCGCAGGAGGAGCCGGAACCGGGTGGAACGATGAGCGTTCCGGAGGTCCTCTGTACGTGGAAACGGGTGCAATGTGGGACGATTCACCAGTTTGCGGCGCATAGCGGCTCCTCTGGCTGCTCGCAGCGAGACTCGGATCGAAGGGAGGAGGTGAAGGTGGAGGGGGACAGGGCGGAAGGGTGGAAGAGTGAGCGGAAGCAAGAGGAGGAGGAGGTGGTGGTGGTGGTGGTAGTGGCATGGCCGAGGAAGTGGAGTATGAAGGGGCGGTCGGAATGCTACTTGGGGCGAAGACTGAAACCCCTGACTGCTGCTGTAGCTCAAGTGAATTAGCGATCCTGGCCCGCCAAGGCAAAAGTGGCGAACTTACCGTCACATTCGTTGAAATCGTCGATCCGTAGGAAGGTCTTGGCGCAGGTTGCCAATGTGCGGTGGCGGTCGCATTGGGCCTGAAGGCGGAATGCGATGCATGAGTCGGTGCAGCCGAGACAGTGGTACCATAGGGGTTAGTCCTCATGGCACCCGATTGGTTGTCACTAATCAGAGTGAGGGTACCGTCTCCTTCGATAGCGTAGGCGGTCATTTCTTGCTCTCGTTCCGTAAATACGTTTAATTTAAGCTATAGTGGCAGGTTAGTTGTTCAAGATCTCAATGATCCGTGTGATTTTTGACTGAAGAGCGAAGGCGTGGGCGACGGGCGATGGGTCGAGAATGGTAGAAAAGGGAAATCAGTGCTCCCAGGAGACCTTAATATATCTTATTGCAGGGCATGACCAATCACTCTTACGGTACTGTTCATGGATGACAAACGATACAGATAGAGGTGAGCAGCTATCAGAAGAGTCTCACTGCTTCGCATATTCCCTCACCTTGCTTCGCTCAACCTTCGATGATTATGCTTCATCATGATCCGGATTCATCATGGATCAAGACGAGCTCCATATCGACTTCTGCCTTCCCTTATACTGTGTCGACGAGAATGGGGGCTCACAAAAGAACCATGTTATCACGCAACTGGACGTTCGAAGTTCGAGGCTCGGGTGATCCGTTCACATCGGAGGCAGATACAGTCGACCGACACCCCAGGACACCCCAATCTCTTACTTTCTTCCGTACGCCTCAAGAGCGACATCCGAGTGTTGCCTCCCTTTATCGATCATCCTGGCAGCTACTTTATAAGCGATAAGCGAAAAGCTTCGCTTGAATAGGTTGCGAGTGATGAATGGATCGACCCTCCTTTACTAGGACTATCGTGCACCGGATAGTGGGAGTATCCATTCAACTTATATGCCATATAACAGTGAAGGGGCTTTAGGCAGAATGAATCCTCCTCCGATGATCTCGCATCCTGAGGAGTAGTAAAGATATCGTTAATTCCAACAACCATCCAGGCAAGACGAACAGATACAGTTTTGAGCGTGTTGGACACGTTCTTCCATTCATGGCAGGAAGTGACGCAAGGCCATTCCGCTCGGACCATTGTAAGCATGGGTCAGGGAAGTCGGTTGAGTCGGTCAGCGCAGCCGAGTTCGTGGTCGTTAAGACTGAGGACTATTATCGACAAGAAGCCGAGGGCTGGATTTATCCGTCTTCTTCTCGTTCTAGACCAGGCGACCTATGTTGGGTGGTCGCATGGAGTCACAATGGATGAAGACAGCGCCTGGAAGTCGCGAACTTATCGAATCCCCATGAAAGGTCGAGTCTTGGATCTAGACATGCAGTGTGTCGTGCACAGTTCCACGACGTCCGATCTCCACACAAAGGGCTATTGCAAGACAAGGCGTACGCTTTGCAAAGCATGAAAGGATTGGTCGATAGGGTGCCACGTATACAGACCATCCACGTTGAGTTCGCCACGTAGTATGCGGTGCAAAAGCAAGCAGTTAGAGTCGTACATTGTGCTGTGAGTGAGCCCAGGCCGAATGGGAATGCGCAAATGACGGACGAACCGTTACCTCATTTTATTCGGTTTAGCCGAGATATAGATATGATATGCTATGCTATGCTCAGGACATGGCCATGCTACCGGATTCCGTCACCGAGCGAGGGTGCCAAATAGCTTGAACGCCGGATCAGGGCTGAACACGACGCATGGTATACCTTATAATGGGGCGTCGATGTCGTTTAAGCTGTGACCGCTCGCTTGGCAATTCCGCTGCGCTGCTCGCGAGGCTCGCGAGCCTAAGCGATGTCTTGTAGAGTTACCTCATTGTCCGGCGTTGCATTGGGCGGGCCTGCAACAGCCTGCGTGCAGCAGTAAGACCGCATCATCCTCTTGACAATCGCTACAAAGCGCAATCTTACGTTTGGCTGGATTTGATGTGATGGGAGGAGATGTTCGGCCGTATCCAACCAGATGTTTCCGGAATATCCTTTGGATTTCACCCCTGGTCCCTGACCGAGAGAACTATTGAGCTAGCTAAGATGGATGCCGCTGTGTGTGAGCAGATTGATAATAATGCGAATCATCACATGATTCCTTTAAAGGGCACGAAGCGGACATGGGTTGAAATGGATGCACAAGTGATCCGGTGATGCGAGGATCGGACTGCATGGGGACATTCGGGACGATCAAGGGGCAACCGCAACGTATCATGTGGAGTCAGGCGAGGGCGCAGATAGGATGCGATGTCCGTTTCAAATTCAATCCAGTGTCTTGGCTCCCCTCGCCCCATCTGGCGCAGAGCCGTTGAGGAAGGGAGAGGTACCTCGCGGTCCATCAACGAAACACAGACATGCACCATATGGGCTCAAAGCCATGCAAGCATGCTGCGGTATCTGATTATATGGTGGATGGGCAGGCTGGTGGAATTATTACCTTTTATGGTAGAACGGCTATATTCTTATGGTCGGTCTGCGGCTCTGTTTGTGGGGGAGGCGTTGACCCTTCTCGGCTCGCCAATAGAGCTAAAGGCTTACTTAGGCTTGCTGCTTCTAGCTGCTTGTGGTACATTCGGTAGTATAAGTCACCTACGGTGCCCGGCGTGAGGTACGAATCACTGACTGTACCAAATCTGACTACCGCAGTCGCTCACTGCATGCATGCAATTGCTTGGGTCCGAGTCGATTGCATTGTCGAGCCGCTTACGATAACCCACCTCGTCGCTGCTGGCTGCACCAACATCCGACCATCATCAACCTACAATATTCGGACTATCATCGTTTTCAACTTTCTCTCGTCCACTCTTGTTCTACCGACTCCATCTTTACCACGCTCTCCTCATTCTTCTTCTTCCCCTCTTCTTGACTATAGACTTCATACATACTCACGCATTCCTCAGCCGTCTACCAGTATAGAGTTCCGCCGGAGATTCCGACTCAGTCTGGGCCCACTAGCATCAGCATCCAACACCACTGACCTCGAGGGTTCCTTTCTGTCCAGCAACATCCATCTCTACACGTCAGCAGCTGCGCATAATACATCATTGGTCAAGCACAGAAATCGTCTACCCACTTCATAAGCCTCAACATCGCTCAATCCGCAAACCGCGCATGAAGGTTATTGATAGTGGGGTAATCTACGACGTAGCTAAGATACCAACGTGGTCATCTACTTCAGAGTGAAGCTCTTTAGCCCACAGGGAAATCCTCCGCATCGCATCGCACGCACATGCTCATGCCGCTTAGTCTGATTCAGTCGGCGGCCGCAGTCCATTGTTGACCGAAAGCTTACAGAGGTCACGAAACAACAACACGCGCACATCAAGCATAGTGAGGAGTCATACGGATCATCCCTTAACTACCGTTAAAAATAATCTCGCCATCGCTACCGCCGTCCCGGTCATCAGGAGAGGGTGGTGCAAAGGATACCTGGATGGCTCGGGCCTTCGACCCCTCACTAGGCCGATTTCCCCACTCTTCTTCCTTCTAGCGGACCCCACAATCTCTAATCCGCTCCCTCAACACAGTGCAACGCAGTCGTCGATCAACCCTGTCGACATCACATATACAGACAGCTCTCTCCATACTGTTCTCTTCGCATTTCCCCTCAAGTGTAGCATAGTATAGCACAGAATCTTGCTCCTCATTCTCACACATATACCCTCGCACATCTTATCAACCCCTTGTGTATCATACAATACCTACCTATCGCATCAACCAGTTTCACCACGCATCATCGCTTCGACACACCGTTGATTCGCACATAAAGGGGCGTTGTCGACTGGTCGAGATTGTTCATGGAATTTTCCCCACCTCCACCTCTCTCGAGTCGACAGGACAAATACCATCTTGCGACGTGCTCCACAAGCTGAAAGGAGGGCCCAATAGCTCAAAGGCGGCTAAAACAGGACAGATCAGAAAGTGCTGGAGAAGATCGCAAAGCCGCTGTCAGCATCAGCGTCAGCGTCAGCTTGTGTACGCCCCTTGGCATCAGCGAGTAACAGAAGGGCTTTGGCATCACGGAGACTGGTGCGGGACGGACTACCCTGTGTGTGAGTTGCCCAATCCAACCAGGTGTGAATAAAGTGCTTGTTTCCTCCCATTGCACTTCGACGCACCCGAAAATCACTGACGAATCAAAAGGTCTCACTTCGTCTGCTTGTCCTTGCCTTTGACCCCCTTGCGCGTTGTACGCCTTCCGACCCCTTTCGAGCTCGAATCGCCGTCGCACCTCATTACGGCCCGAGTGTGTATAGACGCTAGCCTGCTCTTGCTCGAGTGATCTTCTGAACGTTTCTCTACCCATCGTTCGAACTCACTTTTTCACGGCACAATGAGTGGTTCACCTTCTCTCGTTACGCCCATCCCCACTCTTCCCCATCACCACCATTCTCCCTCGGCGTCACCCCGACGTGGAGCAGGGCCTTCCTCTCCCCGCTTACCTCGACCTTCAATATCTTCTCGACTACCGAGTATATCGGCTTCGCAATCGCTAGACTTCGATCATCTGGAGTCACCTCCTTTGCCTAGCTCGAGAACAAGCGTCGTGATGGGATTCAGCCCCGTACCATCTCACCAGACTCTACCGGCCGTTCCGGAGGCTTCGTCAAGCTCTCCACGAGCCCCTCCGCAACTCGCGTTGAGCACCGCTCATCGGCGACTATCCTCGCTCTCGCCTCAGATGACTACTCCGGTGGAACAGGCTCTCAACTGGGTCGAAGGTTCTCCTCGACCGCTTGCAACGTCACCTCGCGGTCTAGGTGGAGAATTCCCTCCTCGATCTCGTCGAAATTCTGCGGCTATCGTGTCAATCAGCTTGAGCTCTCGTTCGAGATCACGCACGCCCCGAGGCAGTGCAGCTCCCCTTCCTGGACAACGTAGTGGAACCGGAACCCCCAACAAAGGCTCGTCTACTGTGACTCCTCGCGGAGAAGAAGCTGGTCATGGCAACAAGGGCTCACAACTTCAGTTGTCGGACTCATGGGCGCCCGGCGTAGAGGAGATGGACGATTGGCAACCAGCTGGAGGGATGTTATTGGATGGAGACGACGAAAACGCAGTTGACGATGACGACTTCGACGAGTACCAGGGCCGGGAGAAATCATGGAGTGGCTTTTCGGACGATGAACCTGTCGTGGAGGAGATTCTGAAGCCTGGGATGGTGATAGGGGAAGGACTGGAATTCCAAGGGGAAGTGATCGTACCAGCAGTTGGGCGTGCTGCTTCGGGAGGATTCGATGAGGGATTACCCTTACGACGGGGTGGCAGCGAAGCGACAAAGGTCACTCGTGCGGATGGTAAACACGAGAAGAAGAGGTACGAAGTTGTGAGGAAACTTGGAACCGGAAGCTATGCAGTTGTATATTTGGTAAAGGAGCGTGGAGGACGCAAGAGGGAGTACGGTGAGTCATGAGCGAGATCTATGCACAATCGAGACCTTGCAGCTGACTGTAGCCTCTACAGCACTTAAATGCCTCAGCAAGCAGGACCTTGAGGAAGAGCAATTAGAAACACAACTCTTCGAGGCGTACATACATTTGTCATTACCCATACACCAGAATATCGTGACCTTGCACCAGACATTACAAACTCGGAAATGGCTGTTTCTCATGCTGGAGTTATGTCCCGGAGAGGATCTGTGAGTCTTTCCTTCTCGCCTAGGGTCGTTGAGGCTTTGCTGACCATACCGTAGTTTCTACTGGCTGGAGAAATCACGAGACGCTTCGCCTCAAACCGTTCCAGTGCCCTTGCCTGATGAGCGTCGAGGCGTGATGTCCTCTTCGAAGCTTTCATCCTCTTCCATTCCCTTCTCATCATCTCAGATGTTCTCGAACCTCAGTCACATGTCTTCGTCATTCACCAACTCGCCAGGCAACGCTTTCTCCCAATTCAGTGGATCTCCCGCATCGCTCCTGTTTGCGCACCATAATGGTCATCACCACTCTCAGCATGTCTTACCCTCCCAGACACCGCCGACGCCAAGCTTGCTTTCCGCTTTTTCGGCCAACACCCTGCTCAGTCAGCGGCGATTACGACTCATTGCTTCGATGTTCAAGCAGATGTGCGAATCGGTCGCTGTCTGTCACGACGCAGGTGTCAGTCACAGAGATATCAAGCCTGAAAACTTTATCTGCTGTGACTCGATTGAGCTGGAAGCTGCTGCTGATGGAGACTTTGGCGAGGACGACGAAGAAGGTGGTGGACCCGTCAACTTTGGGCCACAAGCGAAGCGGAAAGTCATAGTCAAGCTCACCGACTTCGGTCTGGCTACTACCGAGGAGGAAAGTGGAGATGTGGAGTGTGGCAGCAAGCCCTACATGTCGTACGGTGAGTGACATTGCACCAAGTGAACAGGGATCTTCCGGGGGCTGACTCTTCAAAATGTAGAATGCCGAAACAACCTGGGTCCGACGTACTTCCCCGCGCCCGCTGACGTATGGTCACTCGGTATTGTTCTAATCAACATGCTCTTCCACCGTAACCCATGGAAAGATCCGACGCCTGGCGATCCCAATTTCGACAACTTTCTCATGGACCCTACTGGCTTCTTGCTATCCAAATTCACCGGTATTGGACGAGAGGTAGCCTCGTACCTCGCCGATCATGTCCTGTGCATCGACGTGGATGCACGAGTCTCGGCAAGGGAATTTGGATCTTGGATCAAGTCTTTGCCGGATATGATTGGTGGTCGAAAAGCTTTACATGCTCTTAAACTGTCGAGACTCGAGACCAACCAGAAGACGCCCACCGACAAAGGGCTGTTCATCAAGTCTCCTGTCAACAATACCCCGCAGGCCGTCCGTAAGGGTTCCGCATCCGCTCTCACCTCCACCGCGCCTACACTTTCGTCATTACCTCCTCCGTCCCAACTGTCCCAACATGACTCGTCTTTGCCGACCCCTGAGCTGGAACACGACCGCTTTGAATTGACCTCAGCTACCACAGTGGACGAGCAACCTACTCCCATCGACGCCAGCACCTTCCCTTCACCTGAAGAACCGATAGACGAGGAGAACGCAACCGAATCGGTCGCTGACGACAAGGATTGCGCCGATGCCGATTCTCGATCCCTGTCAACCCACAAGCGAAGGAAGCGCGGCATTCGCAAAGGCAAAGCCGCAAAGGCTGCTGCTGCTGCCGCGGCCGCTGGTGAACAGCCTTCTCAAGAGGAACGAGATGCGCTTTTGGCTGAGCTCACGGAGGCCTCTCAATCTCTGGCGAGGGAGATCTCCAAGGTTTCTCGTCCTTCGGAGTTCGATCTGAACAGGATCGAAGATTTCCCGCCTCTCGGTACAACGCCTGCTCAGGCTGCTGCTGCGAAGAAGTCGAAGTGGAAGGACATGATGAAGCTGTCCCAGGGCAACCCTGAGATCGCTGCTCTTGCTCGACGTGTTGCTGAACGAGATGCAAACGGCAGTCTCAATCTGTCTGCGCCTGCAAAACTCCAACACGGAAGCCAGAAGAGCACGCTTGCTTCGAAGCATGTTCTCAGACAGACGACTACCGTAAGCTCCGGTATCAGCAGTGCACTGTCAAGCTTTGGCCCAGTTTCCAGCGCGACTAGCTCCAGTGGCGGTGTGGATGATGACGACTGGCGGAAGCCTGTCAGGCATGAGAAGATCGTTGAGGAACCGGAGTCTAGAGGCAGAGACAAGACGATCCACGCGACTTCGAAGAGGCACGACGAAGACCATTCGCGAGCGAGAAAGGCCGCCTTGGCTGCTGCTGCTATCACCGGCGGTATGGAACCGATGGGCTCCTTCGGCAAGCCCAGTGCATTGCGACCCGCCAATCCCAATAAGTTGTCTGCGGGGCCTGGAGGTATCGCCAATCCAGCTAGCCATTACACGGTCCGAAGCTCGGTGCCTATCGGTTCAGGGCCTGTTCCATCTTACGCTCAGCAGCCTTCCACCAAAGCGCCCTATCGATCCGGCCTGTCTCACGCACTTTCCACCGACGCTGAGATTGCCTCGAATTCCGCCAAGTCGTATGGCAAAGCACCTATCCCCAGCTCACATTCGAATTCTTTTGTGGAAAGCAGTGGTACAACAGCGTATGCCAGACCTGCTCTCTCCTCGGCGGAGAGCTCGTCGACTATCACGTCCACGGCGGCCACCTCAGCATCGGCGTCTGCGATTGGGGTGTCACCCAACAAGCCGAAATTGAAGGGTCAAATTTCGTCGCTTGCGAAGATGCTGTCCGGCCTGAAGACCAAAGGGAAGGACTAAGGGGAGCTTTCCGCGGGATCGGAGATGCCAAACGGAAGGGAGATGAGTATACTATACCAGCACACGCGATTCCGACTTTTACAAACTCCCCCAACCCCACCTCACGTCATTCATTCATCAATCATCAAAGTCATACAATCACAACGCACAATCTTAGTTTTCCCCTTTCATTGATTCTGCAGACACAAGAACCACGAACATTAGTGAAAGTGAGGGCCATGTACAAGGGGTATATAGATGTAAGTTTTAGTTTATCAGTTCGGTCCAGTTCACAGCGGTGCTGTGTGCAGACCACCGGCGAAGGCGGGAGGAGAGAGCAAAAGTGAAGTAAGAAGTACAACTCAAGTAAAGTCAAACAAGGATTATTCATTGCATGCATGTATTGTACGAGTTCAGGTTTTGGCAGCATGCAACTAACAGGTGCCACATTCGGTGTTTTGTTTTTATCAATTCCGGCTTGGTGTGGTGTGGTAGGGAAATAGGCATGGGCCAGGCTTAGACGCGAGTGACTTTTGGTTCAGTGTAACGTACAGGGTGTGTTGACATCGATCACAACAACAAATCAACTTCAACCAACCTAGACTGGCGGGCGGGCTCTGTGCTCTGTCAACTTGCATCTATCTTCGCCGAGACATTACTCTACTTCATATCACTCATCAGCCTTATCATCATCATCATCACTATCACTGACTCTAGTCACTCGTTCTCACTTCTACCTCCGACCGGATTCTCTAGCAACGGCTTTTTTGACTTGTTCAGAAGGCGACCATAACAGGCCTGCATCCAAGGTTCAACAAAAAACAAACACAACGTCAGCCGGCGGCTTTACAAACTACTGAACTTGACGATCCACCTCTCAGATCAAAACACTTTCATCCTCTTGAACTTTCCGAGCAAGCTCGTTTCAATCCCACCAACCACCGAGCTCCTCACCATACACGAGCAAGTAAATACAGCTGGATAGTGCATGCAGGATGACGGGCACGCCGGTGAAAAAGCATGAGAAGATCATGCCTCCTTCACCCCCCCTGACGATCAAAGACAGGGAGAGAGGATGCTCTTACAGTCGGGTCGGCTTCCTAGGAGAGGTGAGTAGCGTGTCCTCCGTATAAATTCATCGGGATGAGTACTACGCATCAACAATTACACCAACCTCTCGATTTGTCATCCCGCTGGATTGGGGGCTGACATCTGCTCGTCAATTGTCTCCCGTCACATCACAGGGTGGATTTGCGAGGGTGTATGAGGTGCAAGATCAACGGGCGACGAGGAGAGCGGTCAAAGTCGTGAACAAGGCGTCTATCAAGACTAAGAAGAACAAAACCAAGGTGAGTAAATACGCTTTCATCCGTGCGCGACCGCGTCAAGACCTATGTGACTATGTTCTCGCTCAGAAGCGGTAGCGCCAACCCTATGCGAATGTCGCTCGAATGCTGATGATACCCTCATACATCGTCATATAGCTGTGGGCGGAGATCAAGCTGCATCAAATGCTGACGCATCCGCACATCGTCCGATTCGATGACTGTTTTGAGGACGACGAGAACGTATACATGGTGCTTGAGTTATGTGACAACGGCGTGAGTATCCAGCCATATAAACAATGACTTCTCTTGATTTCAACGGTTCCTTCGCCTCTGAAGTGTTAGATTTCTCCACCCAAACCATTTCGCTGATCGAACGCGTGTCTGACACTACTTATCACCGGCAGAGCTTGATGGACTGCCTGCGACGACGAAAAAGATTCACAGAACCCGAAGCCCGATTCTTTCTGGTACAGCTCATCGCCGCCTGTCAATATATGCACCAGATGAACGTGATTCACCGAGATCTGAAGCTGGGGAACTTGTTCCTTGACGCCAATATGGGAGTTAAAGTTGGAGATTTGGGATTGGCCGCTCTGATTGAGAAGCCTGGTGATAGGAAAAAGTGAGTGACTATTGGCTCATGATCGCGTGCATCCGGCCTTTGGGTCCGCTCGTTATATGACGTCTCGGGCATCAATCATGTACAGGATATGCAAGCCGACAGTGTCACCTGTATAGGACGATCTGCGGAACGCCGAATTATATCGCCCCCGAGGTATTGTTTGATACAGCCAATGGGCACAGTTTCGAAGTGGATGTCTGGTCGGTCGGTGTCATCCTGTGAGTTCAGACTAGACCCCTCAGCCGTGCAAATGCTCTTAAGGATTACAGTAGCTGAACGTCAGGCAGGTATACACTGTTGATCGGCAAACCGCCTTTCCAGACTAAGGACGTCAAAGCTATCTACAAGCGGATCAGGGAGAACAGATACGAGTTCCCGGCCGAGAAGCAAATATCTCAATCTGCTCAGGAGTTGATCATGTCAATTTTGAACACGGATCCTGGTCAGTTGCGTCGTCTGCTGCTTGGCGAGCAGATCATCAGCTGATGAGTCCTCTGCGATCGGACAGATAAACGTCCAACGTTAGAGGCGATTCTCTCCCACAAATGGTTCTTTGACGGTCCATTCCCTTCTTACATCCCCCCTTCGGCCAACGACTTCGCTCCCGATTTCTCTCAGATCTCAATCTCGACGAGTCGGCAGAACTTCCAAGCGTTGTGTCAAAAGGCAAAGATCGGTGCCATGCCATCTCTTCAGCCCGAGCCCACTCGGCCACGCACAGCGCTCGGTCCATCCATCATGCAACAAGAGCGGGACTTCAAGAACGCGGTACAGCCGGACAGCCCTATCTCAGCCTTGCTCAACTCTGCTCGACAACCGCTTGTGCAGGCACCGACGGCGATCAAGGAGCCTTCTTTGCTCCGAAAGTTGTCCGCCGCTGGTGCCGCAAGCACGCTCAGTCCCGCTCGAAAATCCGGTCTTGGCAAGGCAAACGCTCCTCTTCCTTCTTCTGCGAGAAGGCGCCATGCCATGGAAAGAGTTGGAGAAGAGGAGGAGGAGGAAGACCAAGAGGTTGTGGATCAGCAACCTGAGCAGCAGAAGGACCACGACCAGGCTGTGCGTGCGCGAGAATTAGCCACTCAGAAAGCTAGAATCGTTTCCCAGATGGCCGGTGAAAGACACACTCTCCATACGCACGCCGAAAGGGTCGTTGCTTCGCCCAGAAAAGCTGCGCCTCTGACGACAGCGACCACGCTGCCACGAGCACCAACTCACGCATCAGCAGCTGCCTCTTCGAGCAAATTGCCCAGCAAGCAAAGAGAGTACAGTGCAAGCCTATTCGAGACAGTCGAACAAAACCTATCGAATGGCTTGTTGATGAGCCAAAGTGCTGGCGGATTCAGGACACCTAGTGAGTATTCGCATCATCGTTCAGCCCAGTTAGTTCGTGGATTGGTGCTGATATGCTGTTCCCGTAGACGTCGACCTAGTTCCCAAACCGCCTAAAGTGTTTGTTGTGTCTTGGCTTGACTACTGTACCAAGTACGGGATGGGATTCGCTATGACGGACGGTACGGTCAGCGTACATTTCAACGACTCGACGTCTCTCGTTCTTGCGCCAGGCAAAGAGTGAGTCTCGGTATACTTGAAGTAGAGGATCCTCAGGTTGACCTGCCATACCGTTCGTTTTTAGACACTTCGATGATATCCGACCATCCGGCACAGACGATCTCCTGCAGAATGTCCGTCGGAATCACATGATCAACTCCTACCCTTCCGATCTGAAGAACAAAGTCTATCTACTCAAGCACTTTGAAAATTACATGCTCGATAAACTCTTTGGAGAACAGCCTTATACGTATAACGATTTGAGCCTGACGACTGGAATGACATTCGTCATACGGTATCTGCGGATGAAGCATGTCATCCTCTTCAGACTGAGCAACGATATTCTTCAGGTGAGCTTGTTAAATCAGGTCTTCCACTGCGATCGGAACAGGTCAGCTCACTCGGATTCCCTCTTCTAGTTCAACTTCTATGATCACACGAAACTCATCTTGTCACAGGACGGTCTGGTGGTATCGGTGATCGATCGACATTCGGTACTTCGCACGTGGAGCTTGGCGGCGTTACTCGGACCTCAGGATGATGATCTTTCACCGAAGGATAAGAAGAGGATTGAAGGGGTGGTGCATAAGGTCCAGTACGCCAGGTGAGTGGGATAGACCGGCAAGAAGCAGCGACTATCCAACAAGGAAAAAAAGCAGAGAGCTGCTTCTGGCCGAAAGAGTGACAAGCTGACATCTTGACTCATGCTCCACAGGGACGTACTTGCCAAGATCAAATCGCACGGAATGAGTAAAAGCTCAAAACCTCCCACAAATGGTGTACCTGTATCTGCCGGGACGAGGGGTGCCTTGGAACGAGAGAGGGAGATCATGCGGCCTATCAGATGATTTGTTAGGATTCCTCGATAGTCTTGTTGATGGGTTTTCTCGCCACCAACGGATGGCCTTTTGTGGCTGTCGGTGCGGCGTTGGTAGTAGATTGGTTGTTATCAGTTGTTTCTGTTCGGATATATTTCACTCATAATGCTGTTGATACAAGTTCACATTCTCATCGGTCATCCCTATCCCTGTTCCTCCCTTCTCAGTATCATTCACATATACCCGGATGGTCCTTGTTCTGACTTCTTCGTCTCCTTTCTCATGCGTGTTGAGTTGACGTACCATCATTGATCAGTCTTAGCTTTTGGGGAGGGGCTTTTGTATCGCTCGGCTAGTTCAGTCAAACTCGGACTCGGACACGGAAATCGTCGTCATGGATGGCTCTTGCGGCCGAGGTTCGGTGCTTTTGAGCCTTTCAAAAACGATCCGATGCATCTCTTAGCTATGTCACACGGTTCGTTCTTCCTAGTCATTATCTCATGTATCGCACTAATTGGATGTATACATTGTAAGGCTTCTCAGAGACCTGACAGCATGTAATAGCGTGCGGTGGACCTGGAAAGTGGAGGTTGATCGATCACCCAATCAGCGAATCAACCTTTCAAATGTCGATGGTTGAAATCCATGCGCTTCTTCCTCATGATTGACACAGAGATCTGTTGATCTACATTCCCCGCACACGTTCGAAGGTCTCGCAGTGCAGCGATATCACGCCGGTGTATAGAAATTAGCGGACTGCTGTCGATACAAATACCGAAGGAAGGGTATTCAGGATGGATTCCTGGACGCAGTTGGCCGAAAACACATTTCCATCTTCGTCTTCTTCTTCCTCATCTTTGTCTTCCTCTTCCAGTCGAACTCGATATCGACCACAAGTCATACTGTTCAAGACGCCCACTCCAGATATTTCATCTGACACGTACACGGCAGTTCTCTCGTCCGCAGCGTACGAGGCGACGTTTGTCCCTGTTCTAGAGGAGAGATATACAGTTGATGAGCTGGTACCTATCATCTCGGTCCAAGCTGAGGCTGGATATCGTGTCGGGAAAGACAAGGACAATGCAGATGGAGGAGCGCGGACGAAAGAAGCTGATGATACGGATCAAAGGTGTAGTTGGGAGGGGGTAGTCATCACTTCCAGACGGGGAGCTGAAGGATGGATTCGAGCTGTCAAGAGTCATCTGGAGAGGGAAGCTGCCCGACGACCTTCTAGAAAGGGCAAGGAGCGGGCTACGGACGGCTACGGGAACGATGGAATGTCTGAAGGTGATGCTACCGCCGCGCAAACGGTAGAGAAGGGACGGGACATGGACGCAGGAGCAGGCAAGGACGCAATCGAAGGATTGGGCGGGAGCTGGGCGCGCGTACCGCTCTATACTGTTGGTACAGCGTCGACGGAACATCTATCCCAATCCGGCCTTCCAGCGAGATTTTTACCGAGGTTACCGATATACCCCAATGACCACCACAGTCATAACCCCGGTGGTTTATCGCATCACAGTGACAAACGCGTTCGGGATTTCAATCACGATCATCACAATCCTAATCCTAGTCCTCTTCCTTCGATGGCAACGGCGGCTTCGACTTCCCCAAAATCAGCATCGATCCTCGTTCCTCTAATCCTCGAAACCCCGCCACTTGACGGGAAGGCATACAAGCCATTTCTCTTGATTAGAGGCGATAAGTCGCTCGAATATATCCCGGATCAGCTCCATGTACATGGGAGGGAGTTCAAAGAGGTAGTGGTTTACTCTACTTCTCCGAAAGGGGATGTGAGACAGAAATTGGAAGAAATACAGGACAGGAAGCTCAATGGAGAAGGGGTGAACTTTGATGGAAGCGGAGGAGAAGGAGGAACGAGGAAAGGATGGTTGGCGTTCTTCTCTCCCAGCGGGGTTGATGTAGCTTTATCGGCTATGAATGAGCCAATCGGCGCCCAGGAATCTTTGCAACAGGAGGGGCACAAAGGTTCAACAGACGGTCCCGCTCGCGACAGTAAGGAGTTGAAAGGGCTAGGCGGCACATGGTCAGGCTGGAAGATATTCGCGATAGGGGAGACAACGCGACGATACCTTGAAGAGGAGAAGGGTCTGAAGGTGGACGCTATGGCCGATAGGCCGAATGCTGAGGGTCTCGTGCAGGCTATCTCGGCGGTGGCTCCTGGGACGAACGGTGGACGAGCCGATTGATACTGTAGCGTGGAGGAAGCCATGTGGTATGTGCAATAGCAGGCGATGCAGCGTCTGCCATGACTTAGAGGCTTATCTCGCCGAATGACAGCATCCCTATGCATTGACATATGATGAACTCTATCTGACCGATGCCATCACATCATTCTTCGTCTTCCTCGGTTCATAAAAGGGATCAATCCTCCTTGAGCCAGGCCCACGGCTCGTTGGTATTGGCACCGGCGGTATTACCAGCACCGACAGAAGCGTCGGCCTGACCTTGAGTGTGAGTCCCGCTTGAGGTATGGGCTTCGGCTTGATTATCGGCAGTCGTCTGATTGGCGTTAGACGGGGAAGCACTTGGCTGACTCGCGGTGGATCGTCTCATCGTGGAGGACCGTCTAGAGATACCCTCCTGGCACAGCGCGTGCTGCTCGCGAGCTTGTTGCCGCCCAGGACCACTGACGCGAGAGAGTTCCGACGCACTGTAACAGGAAGTCGATCAGTCCAAAGCAAGTAATTTGAGCCCAGATATACAGTACTGTTTTGTGAATGGCGGGGATCCAGCCAATAAGGAAGTCGGTCACGCACTCACCTCTGGCCTGACATTCGCTGAAGTTACGAAATGTACGTCGATAACGGGTTCTGACTATTGGCAGTAGTGCCTTCTCGATCGCTCATGTTGAGAGAGAGAGAACCAAGTGCTGAAGGAAAAGTGTGAAATCTGCGGATGAAGAGGTATCGTATTGGGCTTGTGCTGTCGGATTGAAGCAGGTACTTGAAGGATACTGCACCAGTATCCAGCCAAGAGTAAAGCTTGATCGATTTCCAGGTCGATGCCACTCAAGCTGCAATATATGGTAAGGGTAAACAGGTACAGCATTTGGGATGATCGACGGGGTACTTACTCTCCATGACTGGACCCTGCCCTGCTAGAAACGGGCGTCATCACACCTACAGTACTGCGACTCTGAAAGGTTGATGGGCTATCCTCGCGCCTGCGCTTGCGCTTAGTTCACCACGAAGACAACAGTCAAGGGTTCGAAGGCTCTCACGTACTGTGTTTTCTCTTCACTCTTTTCTAGTCGCCCGAAGGCAGCTCACATATGTATTGTGCAATGGCTCTCACAAATATACTTAAAGTGCCTCATCAAAGGCGCGTAGGGTCATGAAGAAGGCCTTCGCAATACTCCACGACTCTCAAGATGTTTTTGATTCCAAGCTGTACAATGTTAGTGCTCCTGGAGTGCATGGATGTGCGGGACCACAACTATCCACTTCGATATATGGCAAAAGCGTTGTGGTCAATGCCAGTTGCAGAAGATCGAGTACTCGTATAGCTGCTAATGATGAAGCGACGAGCCGGTGAGCTGTGGGTGACATAAGAGTATGAGTGTATGCTGCTCGAGAATCCAGGGAATGAATACAAGCGTCTTGTCGAAGAGCTACAGTATCACGGGAAATTGAGTCGTTGCTGGCTGGTGGACTTGATGGCTTGACCGTTATGCGTCTGGCTTCGAGGTCAATGCAATCCACTTGTGGCAGGTTACGGCCCCTTGCTCACCTCGTATCGGGTCATGCAATGCAGCGATTTATGACGCTATCCCGATCAATGGATGCAGGCAGTCGAGAAATTGCAGCAGAGTCTCAAATACAAAGGACAGGACGAACATCGATTGACAGAACTATTTTGTGTCCTATGGATGTCCGGTCATCAGAGCTTAGGCGCGGGAAAAGTTCTTGCACTATCAGCAAATGTTCATCTCTTGCATCGCTCATGGAGGATGTAAGTGATATCTGGCACTAGTACCGATCAAGTTGTGCTTGGATACTGTACTAAAAGCGAGTCGAACTAGATAGTTACCTATAGCCTGGGTCATTCATCAACCTCCTCCACTGCCCCGATAGTCATGTGACCCATTGTGAGGCTGTTCGTGACCGCGATACCCGTGATGCGAATAGTCTACCTGTCCTTAGTCAGCATCCCCACCACCACCGCCGCTCGGCTGGGGGGTGTTCCAGCCGGTCCCGCTCGGTGTTTGCATCATCTGCGCATCGCGATCGTACTGACTGGCTTCGGCCAGTGTGCTGGGCTCGTACTCTCGGGATTGTCTCACAAGCGCTTCTTCCTCTGGTGTCAGCGAAGTAGTGCTGGTGGCTGTGTCACCACCGTTGTATGCGGAAGATGCGTACGAATGGGTCCTTGCTCGGAGCTCTGCAAGTCAGCCTAATAATGGTAATATCTCTTACAAGGGTCAAAGCATACAAAATGCATGATTCAAGCATGGGAAAGTGAGAAAGAATAACTTACTCGCTTGATTGGTATTGATTCTTCTCTTGATGTGTGGACTCGCTGGGCTGCGTGATCTGGTACCCGCCATTCACCCAGCTTCTAGCTCGTTCCACTTGAGAGGCTGCAGACTGAGCAAGACTGGAGGCGGCCCTTGATGGCCGACTGGATGACATGTCTCTTCTGTTGCAAAGCGAATCACCAAAAAACAGTATGAGGAGACGAGTGTCGGGACTAGGGGAATGGCGTAATATTGGTTGTACTAGTAGTGCACAGTAAAACGATGATCATAATTGGGCCATCATCGTTGGTGTGTATATGGTACCGCAGGACTCAGCTGTTCATAATCAACGAAACACGAGGGCTTCAGGACTGCCTCGACTCAATCGACGCCCGACCCGGACTCGCCGAGAACACCCTGCATGAGAAGCAGACACAATGTCGGCTGCTTCGGAGGTTCTGTTCTGTCGGAACAGATCACCCCAAGGAGACACCTTTTGTCCGAATCTCAAACCGGAACACCGATGCGTTATTCCTGTTCCTCTTCGTTTCTGCTCTCCTTTGAGTCTATCAAACACCTTCTTATCTGTAAGTATACGCTCGACAGATCGGGCTTGACAAGAAAGCTAGTACTTGCCGAGCTCAATTGTCATGTAAGAAACGGTAGTGAACATCCTCCAGATGACTCATACACGCATGAGTCACAGATACTTTCCTCCGATATGCATCATCTCAGAAGGTCAGTCCGGAAACGCTTTCGAAGCAGTTGGCATGGCGGTTCGGTCTAGTGCCATAGGTGCCACGCCACGACACATGGGATGGGATGGGATGGGATGATCTGCAGCTGTACGGTGGAGGTGTGCTGCCTGCTGCTTGATTGGTAGTCAGGTACAGTACGGGGTTCATGTTGATCGTGTTTGGTGTTTGTTGATCTTTTGACTTTCACTCTTTATTTTGTGCTTGCTATCATCGTCATTCCTTCTTGCTAGCCAACTTTCTACCTTCCCCTACAGCTTGTCAGCATCCAAGTCACATACATCCATACCGCCTTCGCCGTTCAGTCACTTGCGAGAAACAGCTGACACGCAGACCGGTTAAAACATCAAGATCAATGAGACTTGATCTGGTAAACACACGCGCCTGATTTCTTGTTTATGCCCTGAGTACCACTGTAAGTCAAATGATCCATGTTTGGTGATCAATGCTGCTTAGCACCGCAGCACACACAGACACACACCTCGACTGTACTTCATCCTTTCACTTGTCATCGTCGTCCCTTGTATCTTTGGCGAGTGCATGGAACAGATTGATCTATTCCCTTGCTTAGGCCTGCATATGAGCGATTGACTGGTTCTGGCTGACATGGGAATGGCAGTGACCCACACCAGATTTGATCTGCTTCGATCCAGTTAGACCATGACCCCTCCGCGTCGTCGTCAGCCATCGACATCGACATCGACATCGACGACGTTAGGCTCGCAAGTCCAATCGATCAGAACCCTCTCTCGACCGCGACCCGCATCATCATCGACCGGCGCACCTCGTACGAGGTCTATGGCTCGAACCACCAAACTTCAAGTATACGACGAAAACGCGAACACTCCTGCTGCTTCGGGCGGTAGTAGCGGCAGCGGCGGCGGCATCAAGTCGACCTTGAGCGTGGGCTCGGGCTCAGGAAGGAGTTTGAGAAGCAGAGGACCATTGAAGGAGAACGTCAGCATGAACGTTTTGGAAGCGAGAAAGATGGATCCGAATGGAAAGCGAAAGGCGGCAGATCTCTCCGGAGATGACGGCGGGGATGCGAAGAAAGCTGCCAAAGTGATGAAGGTGGATCAAACGGGAGCTGTGGCTCCGAGCAGAGCGTTAGGAATCTCGAAGAACAATGGCACAAAATCAATACGAAGTCTAGGTCATAAATCCTCAGGTGACTCCTTGCGATCCGTCCAACCTTCAGTTCCCTCGACACCTATACATAGCACCAACATCTCTTCCGTGCCGATTCAACAACCCATACCGACTCCGGCTCGGGAACTACTTCGTAACCCTACGGATTGCTCTACTTCGCCTACCGATTCTCCGCCTACCAAGTTTGTCGCGCGACCGCCCACACCACCTCGTATGCGCGAGAGACCCATGCTACAAGAAAAAGAAAGCTCATCCACACCCTCAGTTCCGTTCATGACTCCTAGAAAGACGCCTTTTGGCTCCTTACAGGACCCGCCAAGGACCGAGGGCAGGCTGTCAAAGATGCCAGCTTCGTTGCGGAAGACTCCTGGCCAGACATCCGTAGCGCCCTCGACACCACGTCAATTCACCGTTCCCACCATGCCCCAGTCACTCAAGTCGGCGACGCGCGATATCAACTCGACCCTAGCACCGACTTTGACGCCTCGACTTGCTCCTTCTGCCCGGCACTTGGCGACCGGCATGGCTCCCACTTCGTCTGATATATTCACAACTCCTACAATCTCACCACCACCAGTCAATACCGTCCCAATCATCCAGCCAGCTCCGCCTGTTTCGCCTGTTGCCGCGAGACGAGCTACATTCCCGAAGGTCGGTAACACTTCCCAAAGCACTCTGGATTCGGTTTTCCCGCGATCGCCAAAGAAATCGCCCGCCCAGCCCATGCAACCTGAGAGCGTCGTGAAGAGTGCGTCTGTCGTAATGTCTTCCACGTCTTCGGACGACTTGGACCAAGGGCTTGCGATCCCAGAAGGCGCAGCGATATTGACCAGTGGAAAAGATGGAGTTGCGCCCGGAGACCAGGCAGCTGACACCTCTCATGAGGTTTTGACACCATCGTTTTCGTCACAAGCGCCTGCTTCCCTTATTCCGCTCAACAGCAGTGGCACGACTGCTCTTGGCGTCATGGCTCCACCCTCAAGGATCCCGCGAAGTGTTGCCGCGACCGCATCGTCTTCCGCCAAGATCGTCAAAAAGGCTTCGTCGACAGTCACCAAGAAACCTTCATTTCAATCTGTCGGATCTCTGCCTGAGAGACGGCCCTCCACCCGGCCCGCTCTGGTGTCTGCATGTTCTTCGAATGCCGTCCGAGGACCAGCTCCGGCAGCTGCTCTTCCATCGCCTGTCAAGAGAAAACCATCCTATCCTTCTTCACTAGGTTCCGGTCCCCTGGCTCGGCCAACTCCGCGAATGGTATCGAATCCTTTACTGCCACCGCGTTCACTCTCAGACTCATCGACCGGTCTCACAGATGACCTGGAAAGCACATCGACAACTCAGCCGCGATCGGTTTCCGCTCCTGGTCCCCGAGAGTCTGCGGGATCTCAGCTTCGATCGTCACTCAGTTCAAGCACCAGAGAGGGCTTGTCAGGAGAGACCAGCAGGAGTCTAGTGGACCTGAGCGAGGCTTTGGGGAAACTGAAAATGAAAAGACCGGAAAACGGATCTACTTCAACCCAATCTCGATCTCACTCTACAGCTGCGACACCGTCTATCAAGATTAACGGGTTCCGAGTCTTCGAGGAGAAGCCCGCCAATCTCACCGGGTCTACTTCCAGCGCAGGTCCCGATGCCGGTCCGTCGTCGAGACTTTCCTCTGCGAATCATCGACCGCGGGCGTCCGTCTCAGTACATCCAGGTGACCTGTCCACATCTTCCGACGAGGGTGCAGCGGACCAAAGTATCGCTGCTATGCTCTGCTCAACGATCGGCGGAGGATGCTTGAAGGGCGTCAGGGCGTTTGTGGATGTCAGGACTTCGGATGGAGAAGATTCTGGCAAGCTGTTTGTAGAGATCTTGAAGGGTCTAGGGGCAAGAGTGAGTGAAGCCAAGCCGTTGCCTGAGAGGAGACTCCGTGCTACGTGTGGCCAATCGTACTGATAGCAAAGTTGAAAATGAACAGGTACAATCCCGCCCCTCCGAGCGATGTACCCACGTCATCTACAAATCCGGGAAAACTTCGACTCTCGCTTGGTGGAGGAAACAGGAAGACCCGAAACCGCTCATCGTCGGGATCAAGTGGGTGACGGAGTGCAAAAAGGCGGGTAAGAGGGTAGAGGAGAATGACTTTGTCGTGGATGTGAGCAAAGAGGATGTCTTTCAGAAGGTTAGTACTTGCATGGGTGGTCGCGTCAACGCCGAACGGCAAGATATGCAGAGCTGACCCGTGGACACAACCCCTCTCGTAGCAACGGAAATCCATGGAACCGAAAGCCATCGCCGCCATACAAGGACTTGCACCGCCGCCGAACCCCATGAGACAAGCCTGTGAGTATTTGGCACTGACACCGATCTTTCCCAGACGTACATGCGCCAAGCGTGTATGTGAATATTACGGTCGGCTCCATGTCTTCATGCATCTTTAATTAAGCTGACTTTGTTTCCGCCACTCGACAGTGCTCGATATCGCACAAGCTAGGCAGAAATCCATGAAATATGCTCGTAAGTGCTTCTTATCATCATTAGCCGGGAAGCTTCATCGGAGTTGAATCCACGTAACGCAAAAAGATGTTGACTCGCAGAGGCCTTTGCAGCTAAAATCAGCTCGCCTCTGAAGACGGGATTCTTACGTCCATTTGACGAGGAGTAGGCAGGGGGACGGACCCGTGTACGTTAAGATGATCAGTAGGACTTGAATTTCATCAGGACAGCAGCGATGCCTGTCGGATGACATGCTTCGTATGGGTGACGGGTTCACGTGTTGCCGGGTCGACTGATTGGTCACGATGATCACTCGAGGTTTGGTGGAGAGCGAAGGGACCTCGATTCCAGGGGGCTCGATTCAATGTTTTGTTTGTTGTAGTATATGACGGATCGCACTACACGATAGGGCGGTCTTGCAAATGCACTTGGTCCATGCTGTGCACGGCTTCAGCACCTTCCACCATTCGCACGGACAGTTAAGGAAACAAGGGTATACATATTGTGTACAACGTGTATGTCGTCGAAAGTCCGAAGCTATGTAAGAGAAGAAGTGACGCATCAGCTCGTCTGACTTGAAAGATCGGCCTCTGTGTAACCAAGCGTGCTAGCTCACCTCTATATTTCACAGGTACTGGGACAAGATCAGATTGATCAAAAGCGAGAGGAGAAAGAACAGAACCGGGAGGAATGGAAGAAAGCAAAATTAACGGGATGAGAGGCGATGTGTGGGCTACATGGTGACGGTGTATTTATGTCTTCAGTCGATATGTGGCGCCCCTTAGACTCGGTATTGGAGGTGTCCTGATCCAAAGCTGAAGCTGATACGTTTGCCTACGGGGTGCGAGTTCGGGAAGACAGCAGTGATAGTCAGGAGATATAGGAGCACCGGCGGTATGGAAACAACATTTATATGTTAGCGATGAATCCATCCAGCAGACGTGACCCATATCACTGGAGGTCCTGGTGGAGATGGCAACACCTGGAACGGCGTCTGGTTCGTGTAGGATGAACGAGAAGAGATAAGACCAGGTGAGGCACCAAGTAAGGGAGATGTGACGTGCCTTGCGATGAGGCGCCAAGCAAGACGAGAGTCACGGTCTCAAAAGGTTGCGAGGACATAAAGCTGAGCTGAAGACTAACCGTTGACGTTGACGTATAAGAACTGGCGATTTGGGAAAGCGAAAGACATCGACGGATGAAGTCGAGTAGGGGTTAGCTCCGATCAATGCATTGCGTCTTGCGGAGACTGGACATACCTTGGGGATGATGGTGATTCGCTTGTGATCTATGAGAAAGAAAAAGAAAAACAAGTAAACATCGTATTCAATCATATCAGCTATCTTTGTTTGTCTGTAGTAATACTGTGACGACATGGCCAATATCGGTGAGAGAGACAGACTGGTCTTGAAATTGACAAGGGGAAAGTTGGGATGAAGAGAAAAGATAGCAGTCGTGAAGAGCCATTGATCGTGTCCCGTATTCGAAATGGACGAATGCACAGATGGGATCCCAGCGAACATGTATTGATGCGATCTATACTAGAGAGCCAGACTTACATGCCCAACCCATTTTGACTCGATTCGCTTTGACTTTCCTTTTCCTGCTCAGCTGCTAGTCTGATCTTGCTTCACTCTGCGTAAAATAGGTATGGTCGATGGATGTTATATCTCGTAGCTCTTGTGATGGGTTCGTTAGTCGATACCTGATAAGAGTGATAAGATAGAAATCAACGTCAAGAGAGAGGGAGCAACAACCTCGAGCCTCTCTGTATGTATGGTCGTGGGATGAAACATCTGTTGAATTGCTTTCTTGCTTCGCTATGACGCCGTCTTGTATCAATGCAATGGCACAGCTCAGGCACGCTCTCCAGCTTTCTTTTGCCACTGGAGGGTTAAAACCTATTACGTAATGCTGCAACGACCATTGCACTCGTCCAGACGATGTTGATGAAAGGGGTGGTAGATATGACCTTGGACCGTAACTTATTATCTGTTTGTGATCACGTCCTGATAACCTGTCTGCAGCCAAAGTCTGGCTACTTCTAGTTCACGATCTCACCGCTTTCAGCAATACCAACAACAGAATGGCGTCGAACGGTGCCAAGCTCTCCTTCGCCTTTGCGGCATCTTCTTCTTCCGGTGCTGGGCCTAGCAAGAAGGCCGCTGGGGTTGGAGCCGGTAACCCGCTTCAAGCCGCTGGGTCTTTGGGAGCGCCGAAGTCGAATCTTGAGCTGCTGATGGCTCGATCCAAAGCTGGTGGATCTCTGTCAAATAGCGCCGGCGCGAAGCTATCTTCTTCTTCTTCGTCAAAGCCTCAATCGTCGAGACCGCTCTTATTCGACGAAGATGAGGATGAGGACGCGAACGAGAATGTATCGGCCACAGCTGGGCCCTCGAACCCTCACGCGATCAAGGCAAATCGAAAGGCGCAAGCTCCTGTGGGTCAAACAAATCTATTATCCCGAAGCGAGCGTCGCGCCAAAGAAGCTGCCGAGGCCATCGACCAATCGATATTCGACTACGACACGCACTACGACAAGATGAAATCGGCCGAGCGAGCGATCGAGCAGTCAAAGAAACAAGAGGCTGAAGAACGTAAACCGAAATATATTGAAAACTTTCTCGCGTCCGCTCAGACTAGACGGCTGGATAAGCTGAGAGCGGAGGAGAAAGCTCTGGCGAGGGAACGGGAGAAGGAAGGAGACGAGTTTGAGGGGAAAGAGAAGTTTGTCACCGAGGGATATAAGAAGCAGATGGAAGAGGTCAGGAAGGCCGAAGAGGAGGAAAAGGCCAGGGAAGGTGAGTGAGCGAGCATCTCAGTGCTTTTCTTTTCCTGGTTCATTTTTGCTCCGCTTTGCTTTGATTTGTATTCTGAGTTCGGGCTGTTCTGCGTTGCCGCGAGAGTTACGGTCACCCCTTCACGTCCTTCCGTATCCTCCGATCTGGCTATTGCGCACCAGCACACCGCACCTTCTTCCCGCTGGATATAGGCTTTGCGCTCTCGAATCATCCGCCTGAGACCCCTGTCACATTTTGATAGAGGTCTATCTCTTAGTCACGTAACATACCCTTTTACAGTCTTTCGTTTGCCGCAGCTGAGTCACTAGGTACTGATTGCTGACGCTGAATTCATCTTTTGTACCCGCCCCACCCTCAGAGGCGATGCGGAAATCAAAGAGTGGACCTGGCCTCACATCATTCTACAAGACGATGCTGGACAGTGACGAGGCCAAACATGCCGCAGCCGTAGCAGCGACCTCTGGCCCTTCTTCCGTCGCCCAACAGGGACCTTCGCTTGCTATTCGACCACCTACGACATCTGGTCCTCAACGTGAAGAGGATACAAGGGATATATATGACGATGAAGAGGAGTACGACCCGTTACTAGCCAGAGAGGCTAAGACTGCCAGTGCAGGTGTCGGACCGAGCTTCAAATCTGGTTCAGGCGGCGAGAAGGACGACCCGACGGGCAAGGACAAGAATGTCGAGATCAACGATAACGGCGAGATTGTCGATAAACGATCCTTATTGAAAGCCGGCCTGAACATCATGAAGAAGCCTAAACCCATCCTCCCCAATTCCTTGCTCACTTCACAACGGTCGTCAGGCAACCCTGACGGCGGGGACGGACCATACAAATCTCGAGCTGTAGGAACGGCCGCTTCGTACGGCGAGAGGATGGAGAGGGAGCGCAAGCGACTGGCTGATCAGGTGAAGGCTGAGGCCGAGCGCAAGCGGGCTCAGGAAGAGGAGAGATTACGCAGAGAAGAGGAAGAAGCTAAGAAGAGGAGAGAGGGGGATAAGGGTGAAGCGGAGCGCAAGAGGAATGAAGCGAGGGAGAGGTATCTGGCGAGAAAGAGGCAGAGGGAGGAGGAATCCAAGAATGAGGCCGCTAAGAAAGCCAAGGAGGGCGAGGAAGAGTAGGTGTGCAACTGGAGCGGAGCGGAGCGAGAGATACTTCGGGGGAAATGCATGTATGTTCGTGCATTGATCTGCCTTGTGAGAAGAAGGAATCAACTGAATCATCAAGGTATCAGAGTCTTGGTCTTCATCAGCCGGTTTTCTTCGACACAGAACTCGTCTTGCATATTTTATAGGTACTGGCTCCGGTACAATACGAGTGCAGCATACCGACCGATCTGCGCACGCGACGATCCCATACATAGAGCATCAGTGCGCGTAGCCGCTGTGACACATCTCAACGACTCTGCGCAGTACTGCTCGGATGATAGGGGCATCAAGCATACGCTATTGGTGATTGGCGTCACTCATATCCAAGCGATAAGCCAATGCCAATCTGACCGACCCGCCACATCGGTTGTATGCATATGGCGTGATATGTTGCCGAGTCAATTCCATATATTCCATACGAGTATAGCGCTTGGACCGACAAAATAATAAATGCAACCTATCAACCCTTACGCTTAAGACCCTGAATTTTCAACTTTTTTTGATTCCCTACCGGTGCTACGGTGCAACTCATAACGCGATCCGATTCACCGTAGGGAGGAGGATAGAGGATTGATAGAGCATATCACAGTATACACAGTGTAGCATCGTACCACTCAGCTGTATCTTTGCACCTGTCCCCTGTCCTCCCCTCTCCTTGCCCGATTTGGTAGTAATCGCTCACCCTTGTACGATCCAATCGCCCTTCCGCCCCAGCAGATATCCTTCTTGAACGATCAAAAATCAACTTTCTCTTTCCTCTCTCTTCTCTTCTCTTCTTCAACCTCTTTTTTTTCCCCTTTCCCCTTTTCTTTCCATCTTTCTAAAAACAAAATCATACACTTATTCAAAATGGTCAAGTCTGCTGTGCTTGGTTACCCCCGTGTCGGTGTCAACCGATCTGCCAAGAAGGTCAGTCCCACTCTGCCAGCCTTCCAGTCAAAGAATCGTCTCTTTTCCAGGCGATTCCACGCACGTTTCCGTGATATCTGTCATTGAACCCCGCACTGATGATATGATATGTAATCTTGTGTACGGATAGGCTATCGAGGCCTACTGGGCTGGCAAGATCTCTGCTGAGGAGCTCCAGGAGACTGCTAAGAACATCCGAAAGGAGCGATGGGAGTCCATCAAGAACGCTGGTGTTGACACCATCCCCTCGTGAGTTCAGGTCTCCAGGCGATGTTTTGTTGTTCCTAGAAGGCGACGCTGACTCGGTACCCCTGACCATTTCACATCTGCAGCGGTGAATTCACCCTCTACGACCACCTCCTCGACCACTCCTTCAACTTCGGTGTTGTCCCCGAGCGATACGTTCAGCAGAAGCTCTCTCCCCTCGACACCTACTTTGGTGAGTAAGCACGTACTCTGCAATCTTTATCCAGATCACAGCTCACTTTACTCCTTTCCGTTCAACAGCTATGGGACGAGGACGACAGGACCGATCCAAGGGCATTGACGTCCAGGCTTCCGAGATGGGCAAGTTGTGAGTAATAACGACACGCACTATCGAGCCCCAATAATTTACGCACGTGCTGACGTCTCCACTCGTCTTAGCTTCGACTCCAACTACCACATTGTGAAGGTCGACCACGACCCCTCCACCGAGTTCTCCCTTAAGCGAAACCAGCAGCTTGAGGAGTACAACGAGGCCAAGGCCCTCGGCATCACCACCCGACCCGTCCTCTTCGGTCCCATCACCTACCTTTCTCTCGTCCGAAAGTCTCGAGACGCGCCCGCCGACTTCGAGCCCATCGACCTCCTTGACAAGCTCCTCCCCATTTACAAGGAGCTCTTGACCCAGCTCAAGGAGGCCGGTGTCGAGGAGGTCCAGATCGACGAGCCCATCCTTGTCCTCGACAAGGCTGAGTCTCAGGGAGAGCTCTTCAAGAAGGCTTACGAGGCTATCGCCCCTGTTGCCCCCAAGATCACCATCACCACTGCTTACGGCCGAGTCGGAAAGTCCATCGAGTTCCTCAAGGACCTCCCCATCCACGCTCTCCACCTTGACCTCGACCGAGAGCCCAAGCAGCTCGACGAGGTTCTCGCCGCCATCAAGCCCACCAAGCTCTCCATCGAGCTCGGTGTCGTTTCTGGCCGAAACATCTGGAAGAACGACCTCAAGGCGTCCAAGGCTCTCGCCGAGAAGGCCGTCGCCGAGCTCGGTGCCGACCGAGTCACCGTCTCTTCTTCTTCTTCCCTCCTCCACACCCCTATCTCCCTCAAGGTCGAGACCAAGCTCACCTCCGAGCAGTTGAGCTGGCTCTCTTTCGCCGAAGAGAAGTGTGAGGAAGTCGCCGCCCTTGCTTCCGCCCTTAACGGCAAGGAGTCCGCCGCTTTCGAGCAGAACACCAAGGACATCGCCGCCCGACGAGAGTTCGAGCGAACCTCTGACTCTGCTGTCCGAGACCGAGTTGCCGCCATCACCGAGGAGCAGCTCAAGCGAAAGTCTCCCTTCCCCGCCCGACGAGAGGCCCAGAAGAAGCACCTTAACCTCCCCAAGTTCCCCACCACCACCATCGGTTCTTTCCCCCAGACCAAGGAGATCCGACTCGCTCGAGCCAAGTTCGGCAAGGGTGAGATCTCCCAGGAGGAGTACGAGAAGGCCATGGAGAAGGAGGTCGGCGCCGTCGTTGACTTCCAGGAGAAGTGCGGCCTTGACCTTCTTGTCCACGGTGAGCCCGAGCGAAACGACATGGTTCAGTACTTCGGCGAGCAGCTCAACGGTTTCATCTTCACTCAGGTGAGTACCAGATGCTATCTTCACATCTCAAAAGCTGGATCAAGCAGGCTGATCCTTGTATTATTCAACCCACTTTACAGCTTGGTTGGGTCCAGTCTTACGGTTCCCGATACGTTCGACCCCCTATCGTTGTCTCTGACGTCTCCCGACCTGCCCCTATGACCGTCCGATGGTCTTCTTACGCTCAGTCCCTCACCAAGAAGCCCATGAAGGGTATGTTGACTGGTCCCGTCACCATCCTTAACTGGTCTTTCCCCCGAGCCGATGTCTCCAAGGAGATCCAGTCCAAGCAGCTCGCTCTTGCTCTCCGAGACGAGGTCGTCGACCTCGCCAACGCCGGCATCAAGGCCATCCAGGTCGACGAGCCCGCCATCCGAGAAGGTCTTCCCCTCCGAAAGGCCGACTGGGACAACTACCTCACCTGGGCCGTTGACTCTTTCCGACTCTCCACCTCTGGTGTTGAGGACGACATCCAGGTTCACTCCCACTTCTGTTACTCCGACTTTGGAGACATCTTCCCTTCCATCCAGCGACTCGACGCCGACGTCATCTCCATTGAGGCCTCCAAGGCTGACCTCAAGCTCCTTGACGTCTTCAAGGCTCACGGTTACTCCAACGAGATCGGCCCCGGTGTCTACGACATCCACTCTCCTCGAGTCCCCTCCGAGCAGGAGATCAAGGACCGAATCGCTGCCATGCTCAAGGTCTTACCCGCTGACCTCATGGTCGTTAACCCCGACTGTGGTCTCAAGACCCGAGGTTGGAAGGAGACTGAGGAGTCCCTCGCCAACCTTGTCGCTGCCGCTCGATGGGCCCGAGAGACCTACGCTTAAGCGTAGACCCGTCTCTTAAATGACCCGTCTTTGGCATCGTCATGTCATTTCATCATTAGTCGCATGAGCTTCAACACTCTCATTTGCAATTTGCATCTACACATATCATTGTTTATCCTCTTAACGTATTTCCATCATGTTTGATACCCCCAATTTTCTCTTAGCTTTCGTTCTCATTGATTGGTACGCACAGAATCTTGTCATATTGTAGTAGAAGAGGGCGTTGTGATATATACGCAAGTGGTTTCTTTTTGGGCGCAAGGGGGAACTGGGTGGAGTCACTGGACTGTAGTCATCATTATCAGCCTAGCCACTTTCAGTAGAGTAAGGAGACAGAAGAAAAAGCAGAAAATGCAGTCTGTTCAACCGGCACTGTGGTCATGGTCTGGGAATTGTTACATTCATTGCATCTGATTCTATTTTATCCACTGACTAGAATGAGCCACAGTCACAGCAAAGAGGAGCGGTTGAGAGGTCGCCACTGTCCAGTTGTATGACGATCACGACGCGTGTGACTTGATCGTACTGTACGAGTACCTCACCCACTCACTCTTCCAACATTAACTTACCAAGTGAACATAACATGTCACCGTTCTCTTCCGTCTTCAATCTTCTTCTTCTTCGTCAATTCGATTGCCCTAAACTTGTTAACAGCGGCCCTTCAAGAGCTCCTGCTCTGACTGCAGATTCCGATACCCCTGCTCTACGCTCTCTGTTCACCGATTTGCGCCCTGCTCGATCTACTTGAACCGCTGCAGCCCTGCTTATACTCGCGCTCAGACCGCCCTCAGAAGACAGGCGCCGCAATGCTATAGACTGCGAACACATGTATATAACAACTGTTATTCTGAATCATGAACCTCTCTCTCGATCAATTGGCCCCGCATCTGGGTCTACCACGAGACCTGCTCGAAGCTGCCAATCGAGGTGAGTGATGATGTTTTTGTACCTTCGCTATCATATATCATGTCTCCTCCCATGTCATACGTTCTTCTGCCCTCAGATCGTGAGCATGCTTCACTGATGCCGGATTCCTTCTATGGATCTAACATGACCCCACGCTTTACAGCAAACCTCACACCCTCTACAATCCTTTTAACACCCATCTCTCGTATATCGGATATACTTCGAGTCAAAGTCCCCCTCGCACAGCAGCTTGTTAGTCGCGTAGCGAGGGCTGTGGCGCCTAGTACGTCTCGGTTGGATGTGGTGTTTGATTTGGACAGGGGTGTAGGGACGTCTACGTCTACATCTACGGCTATGGCCCCTGGTGCGAGCGGCACAACTGCTCCTGGCGATGCTGGGGACGAGGACGCGGGGCAAGTGGCCAGCGGGGCCGTTGAGCCCCTCATCGAGGACGCCAACGGGGATACGCGTCTAGTAAGAGTTCGAAACAAAGATTCGAATTCGGATTCAGTCAGCGGCCACGGTAAAGGCAAAGGTCAAGAGCGGGAACGGGAACGGGGGAAGTGGATATCAACGGGTGATGAGGGTATGGATACGGCTCTGGGCGGAGGGCTAAGAAGAGGGGCATTGTACGAGATCACTGGCGAGAGGTGAGTGGAGTTTAGATCGCCTCTACGCCATCCCATAAGTCTATTGTCAGGGGTCTCTCTAATGTGCTTCAGCTCGGCACGTTACATTTCGTATAAGCTGACTGGTCACGTCGATTCTGTTTCAGTGCCGCCGGCAAATCCCACCTCGCGCTAACCCTCGCTCTATCCGCCCAACTGCCCTCGCTCACCTCCTCTCCCGGTGCCTCGTTAATCCTTACTTCCGAGAGAGAACTATCCACTAGCCGACTAATTCAATTGTCCAAATCTCTCCTTGCGACCCACGAGCCTTTCTCACGTTCGGCCTCCGAAGCTGAAGGTGGGGACTTGTGTGGAGGCCAAGATCCCGAGCACAAATGGGAGCAAGGACAAGGGAGGGTCAAGAGCCTGCTAGATAACGTCCTTACGAACAGGGTAGGGGATGTCGACGCCCTTGAACATGCGCTGAATTACGCCGTTCCGGCTATTCTGGAATCAAGACTGCGAACATCGGGTCGAGGTGCGACACGAAGCAGGAGATTGGGCGCAGGTGGAGATAGAATACGGTCGACCGGGTCAAACTCGAGCACCACCAAATCCCGAATCGGGTCAAATGGAAGTGAAGGCACGGATCCTCAAGCTGTTGGTCCGCACGCTGGTGCCACCTCCGGAGCGACGAGTGTCGACGGACCGCAACGAATCGCTTCTAATGGCACGACAGCGTCATCATCATGCTCTGGCTCTAGCACAGCTCGACACCGTAGTCAGAACGCTCTCCCAGTCCGCCTCATAATCTTAGACTCTATCACAGCGCTTTTTCGAGGCGGTACCTCTTCGAATGACGAGCGGCCCATCGGACCGTCATCTCTATCGCTGACAGAACGATCGAAACATCTCTGCATCGTGGCAGATGCCCTCAAGTCCTTGGCGGTCACGTACGATCTAGCAATCGTAGTCATCAACCAAGTCTCAGACGTCTTTGTCCGCGGTCCCCCTTTGACCAACTCCGGCGGTAGTACACCTCCGACATCCTCATTCACCCAAACACAAGCGTTCTTGGGAGGAAAGATTGACGAGAACCCACCGATGTTGTATGCGAGCCAGGCGAGATGGTTCTCTGGGCAATCGAATACTTTGGGCAAAGAAGCGAGCTTGGGGATCGTTTGGGCAAACGCGATCAACGTAAGGATCATGCTTTCCAGGACTGGAAGGAGGAGGCTGCTGCATCAGTCGGATTTGAGACCGTCCAAGCGGCACAGGCCAGGCGCAACAGGTGATTCGTTGGGCACCGCTCAACACCCTCAGGGCCACCGTCAATCACCACCGTCATCTGAGCGTCTCGACAACGTCACCAATGCCAATGCCGGTGCCGATAATGATACCGCTCTGACCCTCACACAACAAGGGATAGGCGTTGAAGTGGACGATGTGAAACCTACTCTGATCAGGCGAATGCACGTCGTCTTCTCGCCATTCTCAGCGTCTTCGACAGTGGATTACGTGATCACCCCGAGCGGGGTCCATAGTCTCCCAGAGAGCTACAAGGCGATCGACGTCACCGAGACTGCTAGAAGAAAAGAGCGACAGGCAGAGAAAGACAGGCAGAACGGTTCGGATGACATCGACAGTGGCAGCGGTCATGCGGGCGACATATCGAGTAATACTCGTATGAGCCTGGGGAGCACCCCTATAGGAGGTCGCAGCGGAGATGGAGATGAGAATGCAGATGGGCTTGAAGAAGGCTCGGACGAATGGGACGTATTTGACGATTTTGGGGAGTTGCCCGATGAGTTTTGGCAGGGACAATATGGGCTAGACGACGAAGGGAGGGTGGTGGTGCCTTCTGCAGACTATGTCGCTGCTGCAGCCGCTGCTGATGGTGACCGTAATATTCTCAGTGTGGGAACTGGTGTCGGTAATAGCAAGGGTGATGGTGGCGGTGGTGTCGGTGTCCGTGTTAGTATCAGTGGTATCAGTGTTGATGGTGTGAACCAGGGGACAGGTAAGGAGTCCTCCGGCTAGATGAGCATGGAGCATGAGCATTGGAGCGGAGAATGGTGAGAGCGATGCAGTGTCCATTCTCAGTTTACTTCATGGGCGATCTAGGATCGTACAGAGGATGACACGAGGCGAGGTGTCGCATTGGCAATACAAGCAAGGCGCGATTGGCAGTGCGATATAGTGCATAGTGCATAGTGCATAGTGCATAGTGCATAGTGCTTGTGCTGAGAATCGTATGCACATCATGCCGTTCGATGTTCAGCTACTATGGATGTTGTCATGAAGCTCTTGTGCCTCGGTTCAATTCACTAAGAATTGAGATGATGATTGACGAACTGGGTCGGTTGTTATCCCTAGGTTACTCGTTACTCGTACCTGAACGGAATATACGTTACTCGAGTACTCGAGTACAGTATGACGAAAGCAACCGGTCTGACCTCCACCAAAGCGATAGCGTTCCGAGAATCCATGTCTCGGGAAAGATTGTGAGATGAGATGCGAGGTGGTCGAACGGTGAGGTACTCCCAGGAGAAAAGGACATGGGTGAGATGAGGAAATCTCGCGTGTGTATACTTATAAGCATAGTATAGCGTTGAGCATCATCGGCATTGATAGTTCATTGTGTATAAAGCGGCGTAGACACATCATCCTTATTGCTCATCGACCTCGTCTAAAGTCGCTCGCTCAGGAGGAGTTTGGATCAGGAGATAGGGAGCTGCGTATAGCATAGATTGTTGCTCATAACACGGTATCCAAGCATCACAACGACAACGACAACGACGACGGTGACGAAAACGGGGACGGAATGAACATTCAAGCTCGTCCGACAGAGACCGAGATCGCAGAGAGCAGCAGTGGACGGATGGGAAGAGCCGTGGAACAGCTTAGTAACATCGATAGCAGTGCTGCCGTCGCAATCGCAAGTGCAACGGACCAACCAGCTGGAGCGCAAGCGCACTTACCGCCCACACCTGTATCGGCAGCTTCGTCTTCTGACGACGTGGTGCTTGTCACTGGAGGTGAGTCCAATCTCCATTCCACCGCCTTGTGTGCGACCTCGATCAATCGTGATTCCCTCTTCGCACCATCCGCCATCGACATGTCCGCTGCAATGGAGGCCTTTGGAGTTTGGACAGCAGGGGATCAGCAGTTTCGCTGTAAGAAGAACGAAGGACGATGGCAGACCAGCTATCGGCTGTGTCTCTCTCCCTCTCTGCTCTTCGATTTCACTGCCGAAAGATATACCTTCTGGTATTTGAGGCAGTTTGGATGTCACAATGATGTTCTAATCCAATTGCTGATTGATCGTCACTACATTTCCCTTACAACAGGTTCGGGCCTCGTAGGCTCCGCTCTCCGCTACCTGATCGAGACCCAATCCACCGGCTCACCATTCGGTCGGCGCAACAACGAACGCTGGGTGTTTCTCTCGAGCGATGAGTGTGATCTGAGGGATATCGACGCTACGAGGGGTTTGATGAGGAAGTATGGGCCGAAGCGGGTGATACATCTTGCTGCGAGGGGTGAGTGGGGTTCCAAGTGGTCTGTTCCCGTGCCTGCTGCTCTCTCCCTTCGTCACTGTCTCTCGCTCGCGTTTATCTTTACCCATACCTGCTTGTTTCCTGCTTCGTCCTATCACCGCCTCCCTTTCCTTTCTCGGTCCAGAATCCAGTCAGACCACGGCTCCGCCATCCTCGCGCTCAACAGAGATGCCTTCGCATTGGAGCAATCCTCACGCTTGGTCTCTTCTGCGCTACATACTCCAGTATTGTAGCTGACCATTGAATTCACCTTGTACCTTTCCGATGCCCGAAAACCACAACCCCCAGTCGGCGGCCTCTTCGCCAACATGTCATCGCAGCACACCTTCCTGCGCGATAACTGTCTCATGAACGATTCGGTGTTACAGGCGTCGCATGAATTGGGCGTGGAAAAGGTCGTCTCTTGTCTGTCGACGTGTGTCTTCCCCGACAAGGTATGTGATGCAAATGCATGCTAGCTAGCTAGCTTTTTTCGGCAATATAGCTCTGCTCTTCTCGTCTGTTTCACGGGCACGGGCACCATCCTCGTCCTGCCTATCGTTGCGCAGGGCTCTCGTCCATGGATAGCCACCTATCTTTTCGCGGTAAACCGAGAAGGGTCTTCGATGATCTAAGTTGATCCTCACACCTTCACCTCACATAGGTCACGTACCCCCTGACAGAAGACAAGATCCATCTCGGACCACCACATCCGTCCAACTTTGGCTACTCGCATGCTAAACGTCTGATAGACGTCCAGAATCAGTACGTCGTCGCTGGTACTCGTACTCGTTACGCGCACTCGCACCAGCCATTCATGCATCTATCGCTGGCCCCACACTTCGTTCACAAGAATGCGCCCTTATCCGAATTACACTGTGCTGACATCCGTTGTTTTGTCATGATGATATAGTGCTTATCACGATCAGTTTGACAAAATGTTCACAAGTGTGATACCAACGAGTACGTCTGGCCGTTCTCCCTCACTTTATGCACACCTGTTGGAACAAGGGAAGGCATATCCAGGCTGAGTGTTTTACGTCTCGCGGGCTATCCTCTTTGCAGATGTCTTCGGGCCAGGGGATAACTACGTATGTAATCAGCCAAGTTTCATCTGTTGTCTAACTTCGAGATTCTGCCAACGAGCTGCTGACGGCTGACCCCTGCTGTGCAGGATCTCGAGGCGGCACATGTGATACCAGGCCTGATACACAAATGCTACCTTGCAAAGAGTAAGTCTGGCGATCGCGTCGACCAGAGCAGAACGGGACATACACGCACACGCTCGTCATCCCTCCGCCTCTCCTGCACCGAGTTTAACCCCAAGTATACTGCATACCGGTAGGAAGCGGAAAGTGTCCACGCTCGATGCTGACCTAGAGTATGCCTCATCGATCGATCGCATATGTATCTCACCCCGCAGAAAATAATACCCCATTCACCGTCTCAGGCTCCGGAAAACCCTTGAGGCAATTCATATACTCGCGCGATCTCGCAAAGCTGTTCATGTGGGTCTTGAGAGAATACGATGAGATCGATCCTGTCATCTTGAGCGGTACGTCCGGGCGACTATCATCTCACTCATGAGAAGATCATGTCACAACGTGCGGCAATTGCAGCCGATTCGATGCTAATGTGGTCTGATCATTTTATGCCATGACCAGTTGGCGAGGAGGATGAGGTGTCTATCAGGGAAGTGGCGGACGCTATCGTCCAAGCGATGGAGTTCACAGGACCCGTCAAGGTGAGTCATAATCGCACCTCTTTTCCAGCACGTTTTTCCTTCGGCCCATAGAACGCTTCACCTTAGTAAGCACTTGTCCATGGACGGCAGTGCCCAATGGTCGGACACAGAATTAACTCGGGATGGGGCATGGGATGGTCCGTTCAGCTGATGACCAAGCTGATGACCTGACCATTCTCTCAGTACGACACGAGTAAAGCGGACGGACAGTACAGGAAGCCCGCTAGTAATGCAAAACTGGTCCGACTGATGAACAAGACCGGCTATGCAACATTCAGATTCACACCCTTTGAGCAAGGTGAGTGCATTGCGGCTTCTTACTCTGAAAGACCGAGTGGTCGTCGCTTCTGGCTGAGCGGCGATGGCAAGTGAATGGGGGTTGTAAATGCTGATGACTTTGTTCTCTCTGTCTGAACATGTTCTGCTCTGTTGCGTTGCGTTGTGGTGATTCTGCTCGTAGCACTCCAAGAGAGCGTACAATGGTTCTTGGACAATCATGACAAAGGTGCTAGGATCGGAAGACAATAAATCATTCAGACGACTGACTACACACACACGCTGCTCGCTTAAAGATTATCCATCGCAGTCATAAGTCGGATAGTTACAGTACACCGCTGCTAGAGCGTGCTCAATCGTTCAGCACGCCATTGGCCGTTTCTTGAACTCGGCATGTCTCATACCCATTTCTTGAAATCGGCATGTCTCAATGTCTCATGTACAGTCGCTAGCTCTATTGGGATCAGCATGCATGCGTGATGTATAGGCTTGCTACGATGGACCGTCGTAAATAATCCTTTTTCGGCCAATCCTCTTCTACACCTCAATCTCCAGGCACACTCACACTCGTGGAGGAGAAGGTGTCATTTGTCATAAGCTAACTACCTTCGCTCACCCCTTACATCTCAGGCATCTCGCCACCGGGCCCATCTTCGCCGCCCATGGTCTGTACGCCACCGCCACCACCGGCACCGGCTTCTTCTCCCGGTCTTCTAGCAGACACGATGTCGTCGACTCGTAATAACAGAGTGGCGGACTAGGTATAATTGAATTCAGGTTAGCTATGTTCCTTCTAGTATGTCTCAGAACTCGAAGGGATTTTGAGTACTGAAGGTGCACTGAGTTGTACCCTCTGTGGAGAGCGACGACTGGCAATGCCGAGGAGGATTACAAAGTGCTCAAAATCAGAATCACGCTCACCTCAATGGCAGTCTTCAGGGTCTGTATCTTGACGGAGGCAGATTCTAAAAGGCCGTACTCCTTCATGTCGGTTACCTTGCCAGTGTCGCCGTCTACACCGAACAGGTGATGACCCTCGGCATGCTTGGCCTATGAGCAGATAACATTCAGATCATATCAGTAAGTGCGCAATAACCCCACATTACATCACGGTCTGAACGTTGGAACAAAGTCGGAGATATTGAACTTCTGCATCTCCCACTCACCCTGAGCTCTGTCAGTGTCCTGATCGCATTTCCACCACAGTTTTGAACCAAAGTCCTGGGGATGACCTCCAGCGCGTCCGCGATAGCCTTGTAAGGCGCACCAGCCACACCAGGTAACATCTTGGCCTTCTCACCAAGGGCCACGGAGATGGCCATTTCGGTAGCACCTCCTCCGGGAGCGAGAATGGGGTTGAAGACGACGTTTCGAGCTACGGACATGGCATCGGCAAGATTTCGGTCGATCTCGTTGAGGATGTCTTTGGAAGGACCTCGGAGGAGAATGGTACAAGCCTTGGGGTTCTTGCATTCGTCCAGGAAGGTAAAGTATCTGTGGGAGGGAAATAGAATTATCAGGTCAGAAAGCTGTAGGTCCGGCTTGAGGAGATCTTTGTGTCGAAATAGACCGGATCGCTACTTACTCATCTCCGAGCTTCTCGATGTGGAAGAGACCACATTGCGTGCCAACATCACTGTCTCTCAAGTCCTCTACTCGGTTGACAATGGTAGCGCCGACGGCCCGGGCGATACGGTTGTTGTCTGATTTCCGGACTCGTCGGATGGCGGTGATGTTGGCTTTCAGGAGGTAGTGCTGGGCAAGGTCTGTGATCGCAATGAGGATAACGTTAGCAATGCCACCGCAAGATACAGCACTTCCATAGTGTCTGTCGCGTTGAGGAAGCTTGAAGAAATCAGCCTTGACGGGTACTCACCTGAGACACCCTTCTCGGTGAACACGAGATCAGGCTTGAACTCGACAATCTTGTCGCACATGCTCTTGATTTGCTCCTCCTCGATCTGCAGGATCCTGTTCCAGTCCTCCTCCTTCTGGATCTCGATGTTGGTCTGCGATTCACCCTTCTTGTACTCTAGCGGGCAGTCCAGCAAGATGATTCGGGGGTTCTCGATCCTTCTTCGCATCTTGGGGTGGGTGACGTCCTTGTTGACCATGACACCTGACAGGACCCTCGACTCCTCGATCTCGCCACCGGGGACCTTCTCGACTCGAGCGTATCGCTTGATGTCCACAGTCTTGATGTTGAGCAGTCCACCCTTCTCGCCGCCCTCAGCAGAAGAGGAAGGAGCCGATGAACCGACGAGTCCGTTCTCAGCTTCTGCGGTGACAGCGACCGTTCGTACAGCTTGAAGGGCGAGCGAACACATGAGATCTGACCATCGAGAGGAGAATTTCGTTCCGATAGAAGTCTTGATCAAAGCGAGCATCTCGGACTCAGAGGAGATATCTACGGGAACGGAAACGGATTGGATGGTCTCAAGGGCATCGTTGAGCGCTTGCTTGAATGCTCGTATGATGACAACGGGGTGGATATGTCGCTCGAGCAGAGGAAGAGAGTATGCGAGGATTTCACCGGCTATGTGAGGGGGGGAGGAGAAGCGATCAAAGATGAGCTATAAAATCAGGCAGGGAGAGCCCAGAGTATATGCAAGCTCACCAAGAATGATCACACTGGTCGTTCCATCTCCAACCTCCTCGTCCTGGGTTCGTGAAAGCTCGATCATGGATTTGGCCGCAGGGTGAGCTACGTCGATCTCTCGAAGGATCGCGTGACCATCGTTGGTCAGTCTGCACGATGACACACAAGCTCAGTCAAGATCAGAGGAGAAGGCCTGACTTTCCTCGAAAGATGGCTCACAAGATACCGCCCATGGGGTCAAGGATCATCTTCAACATCGCCTTGGGACCAAGACACGTTCGAATGACATCGGCGACGGTCTGTTATTTGCCAAAGAATGTCGAGCAATGTCGAGCGAGGGAGTAAGTTGATGAGCACGGCGAAGCAACCAGACTCATGCGGTCACCCGAGCTGAGCGGAGAGCTGTTAGAGCTAGTTGACTCACCTTTGCAGCTACAATGTTGGCCGTCTGAGCTTTTCGACCCGATTGACGCTCGGGCCCGGTGTCTGGGTGAGGTGCCAAATGAGAGTCATCAACTTGTTGATTTCGAAGACAGCCAGACCGGATTGGAGCACCATTCCATAGGCACTCTTGAAAGACTGAATGTGGGGAGCTTGAAAGATCGCGACGCTACTCACTCATCACCACCATGGGCATACCTTCAGGCATAGCCATTTTGACTGACTTCTAAGCTGGGTCGAAGGTGTGTCGGGAACTTTGTTTCGGATTCGCTTTGACAGCTGATTTGGGGTTGACTTTTCACTTGTGATTCCTGGCTGTGGCTGTAAGAGGGGGTCGCGTGCTGGAAGAGGGAGAGGGAAGGAGGCTATTTGGCGAGCGAATTAGGGATGCAGAACGATGCGTCGGTGAGCTTCTTTGCAGTGTGTAAATGTCGAAATGTTCTGGCAGACACGGTCAAGAGAATGAGGGCGCGCGTTGAATAATAAGGGATGGAGTGATAACGATATCCCTGCTGCCACGTGGGTCTGAACATCGGGAGAGAGAGAGAGAGCGGCTTTTACACGTCACACTCCTCTCTCTTTCTTCTCTACCTTCCATCTTCTTGAGACTTGTTCGAATAATAACATGTATGTCTCTTGAACATTGCATGCTTACATGATAGAAGGACTCTCTAGTCGAATAGCTTCTGCCCATCGTCATTATACCTTAGCGCCTACCGGTTTTTTCAACTAAAAACACGTCGCTATGCACCCCACTTCGCTGGTACTGCGCCGATCGACCTGGAAGGGTGAGTTGTCGTCATGGACAGCAACACAGATTCTTCTTCCCTTGCCCCGTCCGATATAGGTATCATGGAGTGAGGAAAAGAAAAAGCAACAGCAATAGCGCTGACAATACACTCATATGTACGTTAATCATCTGTATCTGGACACGATCGCTCGCACACAGGCCCATTCTTCACCGCTTTCCCCTCATTATCGCACCACCTGAAGAGCAACACGCCCATCTTCACCAAATCGCGCTCATGTACCATCGTCCCCAATTTCGTCGGCCTCAAATTCATGATCCATAATGGGAAGGACTACCTGCCTATAACCGTCACGGAGGAGATGGTCGGGCACAAGCTGGGGGAGTTTTCGCAGACTAGGAAGGCTTGGAGTTATAGGTGCGTTTGTTTGGCACTTGCAGTCACTGGTTGTTGCTGTCCGAAAGGCAAAAATTCACACATACACACCTGCGTTCGAGTCGCTCTCGCTGGCAAGCCTCTGTGCAGCTTGTCCTGCGCCTCTATACGACTTTGGTGCATAGCTCAATACCGTCATGCTCCTTGTCCGATATACATATCGATGGCCTGACTTCGCGCTGACGCCCCGTACTTGCTACCACAGGAAAACCAAGAACTAGAGAAACAAACAATCAGATGTCAACCTATGGCTATCCGTCCATATCCTTCCTGCCATACTCGGGACCCTTTCTTTGGCTCGACCGACAGCCATCGAAGCATGAATCCGGGGCTTGACGTACTAGAATGGCGGTGACGACTGCATGAGGGAGGAACCATTGGTCTAACGGAACAAAGCTGGGAAGAAAGACGAGCAGAGAGGAGAGCAAGCTGGCTGGCTGGCTGATACATGGGACTGAAGAAGGGAGATCGCCAAAATAATCGTCAATCCGTCCGACACACGGATTAGCGTCGTCGCTATCGTCATCATCATCGTTATTGTTGTATATACCTTGCATCTACGCGCTATGCCTTATGCCATTCATTGCCCTTCACTCCACGGGGACGTTTATGACATGACGACACTTTGTGGGCGGACCAAGTTTTGCCCGAGCACCTTGATTCGTTACTGGAAATGAAAGTAAGCGGACTTGAGATACTCACTCCGATTCGAAAAGGGCAGATTACGTTTGGACAGAAGGATGTTCGTTGCATTTATGTTAAAACGTAAAAGAGTCGTTAAATAGTGCTGAATATATCTGGTGATTCGATATGACATGATATCGGGTGATACAGTTACAATTAAGTGTTTGAATCTTCTCCCAAAGAAGAACGTCGCCTCAAGCGAGCTATTCGAGTATCACACGTGAATATAGGAATACAGCGGGAAGGAGTGAGTGCGAGTTATTGTGGCTTGTGTGCGATGTTTCCTGGTACGGACGCCTGGGTCGAGTCGAGGGAATCATCATGAACATGTCCATTCCCATGATTCGCCATCCTCGCACTCGCCCAGGCCTAGGCCCCACCATTCTCGGACGGTCCTGGCGACTGCCTCACGGCCGGATATAGTTTGGGTCTCCATGCTAAAAAAACCGATGGGAAATGGTGTCGCGACGAGAAGGATCAGCAAACAGTCCATATAAATCAAGAAGTTACAATGTGCTTCCCAGTGGTATAGCGTCAGACTTACGTGGACACCCAAGCCTCCTGTGCTGCGAGGTAATGGAACCCATTCATGGGCTGGACCGGCGCATAAGCGTTGATCGGCCTCAACTTAGGGTACGAATCCCATTCCTTTCTTAACAGCCAGCTCGGCTCTTCACCCAGCAATTCAAGCAAGAACCGCTCGTTCAACCGTGTCAGGGAGAAAATTTTGACTGCGTATTCCTTGGAACCGGGGTACGTCTCGCCGTGCCATGATATACTTTGGAATCGCGCCGGAGGGATCGCGGACCCTTTGGGAGAGGAAGCGGTGATGATCATATTGGGTATGAAAGAGCCTTCAGGAAGGCCGAAGAAGGATGGTTGCGGATGAGGTTGGCTTGTCGTGAGGTAAGTTACGTGCAGGTGAACGTATGGCTGGGATCTGGATGAAGGGGTAGGGGTGTAGAGTGACATGTCAGGATGCGCTCGAAGCATATTGGTATCATATCGTGTGGGCTCGTGAGCTGCCCGCGGCAAGTCGTCGGATACTCACGGAATGGGTCTATCGAACTCTCGCGCAATCTTCTTGGAGATCCGCGAGGAACCCCAGGGAGCCGCGAAAAAGACAGCATCGAAAGGCTCTTCATCATTGATCTCAGTCTTGTTCGATTGGACGTGGAACAAAGGCGGTTCGTCGGCCTTGTTGAGTGGGATGATATCGGTGATCTGGCGGGTATCATTCGGGATCGGCATCAGTACGACGCGTTTGTGTACGGCAAGACGATGCAAGCCCCGTAAATGGCGTGACTGTCCTCTTCTCTCTGCGCTACTGGATGATGAGAGCAGCGGAATACAGGGGTTGGACCTGTGTAGAGGTTAGTGTAGCCAACGTACTCACCTCAGTGCCTAAATGTACCGTAGCACCGCTGGCATCTAACATGTTCCTGAAGACCTGGTAGTTGCCGCCTTCGATCTGGGATGCACCGGACGTCGCCATCGATACGCCTGCGCCAAGGGCGTGAATCTGATGGATATCGGTTGCGTACTATGAGATCATTATGCCCATTCGCGGCAGTCAGCAGTCGCTTCGAATCACATTGATTCCTTAGGCCGTAATGTAGCATTTTGGAAAGACACGGTTACGTAGAGAGTCTCAGCCACCATGGTGGTGACAGCACGCGACTGCCTGTCTGATTATACGTCGCAGAATCGAGCGTTAGTCTCCCAGCACTCACATTGACACGGGTCGAACCGCCCATGATCTCGCGCAACCACTTATCTCCCACCTTCACCACCGTATGTGCCCAGTCTTCGCCCGTCCGCGTCGTATACTCATTCCCCAATTCGAGATTCTCCGCAAAGTCTTCTACGCTGCTCACGGCGCCCCGTTGTCTCATGTAGACGGGATCGTAGAGCCTCAAGAAGCGGTCAACGAGTGATTTGACGGCTGACTTGGTACGCATCGGTGAGAGGGGACCGTATCGCCATAGAGCCTTGGCTGAGTCTAGCCAATTTGAAGTAGTCGAATCTGAGCCTGAGGTTGTAAAGAGGAATTGGGTGCCGTCCTGCAAGGGTGCGAAATGCACGATATTGGATGTTAGTTGCACTTTCCTTCTTGTGCGATGAGATAGTGCTCGCCTTCGCGAGAGAGCTCGACTTCAAAGCGAGAAGATGCTCACCCAGACTCCAAGACCCGCCTGTCCATAGCTGGGGTCGATGAGCGTGAGGTTGAAGTGCTGAAAGCCACAAGCCATAGTCGCATGGGTGTCGGTCAGCAAGCCATGCAGGATCTCCTGCAGCAGATGTCGAGAGGATTCCCTTTTGCTCACCTTGGCGGCCCTCATCATGTTCTTGTTGGCATCTACAAAGATACTGCCTCCCAGCTCTTGCCATCGAAGCCTTTCGTCCCCATGGGGATAGACAACAGTGCTTCCTGGGAGATAGTCGGTTCTGCTGTCAGCTACTGGATTCGTGTGTTCTTTAGCGAGCAACAGGTATCGAGAAGGGTGGGAGCAGGGGTTTACAGAAAGCGCCAACCTGACGCTGAGATTGCTCGAACGAATGAAAGTATCAAAGTAAACCTTCGGCTACTCACTACCGCCCACATAGCCCTCCTTCTCGAAGACTACGATCTCCCCTAACAAATTGCCTTCATTCAATCCCAATCGTCTTTCGACGACTCTCGCCGCTCTTCGAAGGAAGAAAGCGGCGGACGTCCCACTAGCTCCTGCTCCGACAATCGCCACTCTTTTAGGTCGTTCTTGATTGATAGCTCCTTCATGTATGGTTGAAACATCTTCCATTGGGTAGTATCCTTTCCATCCTTCTGCTTCTACCGCTGAAGACGGTGGTCGAGAGGCAGAGTCGACCTCGATCTTGAGATCGTTTCCACTTGTCGATGATATAGAGGAGAACGGCGTTGAGGGTAGGATGTGATGGTATGGCTGAAGGAGCAAGATGGTGATGAGGACAAGAACGGACACAAAGATGATCCGTGTACGAGTGGACAAGTCCCTCGTGCTGCGGATCCAGAACGGCATCGTGGACGACGTAGGATTATACGATGTTCACGCTTCTTTCTCAGTGTCCAGAAGTGCTCGTGATGTTGGACGAAGAGGCAGGAAAGATGCTTGTCCTTTCAAGTTATAAATATGTGACGCAAGACCTCCACCACAGATCTATTTCCAGAGATAGCTCAACCGCGGAACCTGATGGTTCGGTTCTACATTGCGGAATGAACACCACCACCACCAATCTGACCCCTTTATCCCCTCCATTTCTCACGCAGGCTAGACCCGCCTCTGGCAAGCGCACACATGCATGTAACATGTATTGCGGTGCAAGCAGAGTGGTGGTACAGATTAGAGGGATGGTATTCAACGTTAGAGAGGATGAGGTAACTTATATATACAGGTTATACAGAGTATTTTACATTTACAAGCAGTTACAACTCGACACCTTTGTCGACCGACCCACCCGCACGTTCATATGTGTTGGAAGGAGTCAAACACACGACGAACACAACTCTAACAATGCCCCAGCACACCATATTTCAAACGTACCATCTTCACCAGCTCGCCGAAGGTCGAACCTTGATCGCTCACCGCAAGATCGCGAGCTCAACCCAGCTTATGCCATGAAGAACGTCTCGGCAACTTCCTGCTCCTCCTTGCTCATCTTGCCCATTTGGCCCCTGGACGCAGCAGCGATACTGGCCGTGCTGTGCAGCGTTGGCTGACACGATTGTCTATTGCGCGCAATCTGGGCTTGACGGGCGGCGTAGGCGTCATTCGAAGTGGGTGGAGCTCTGACTGATTGTCGCTTGGAGACGGATTTCTACACGATACAAAGCACAAAGGACGTCAGATATCAACCTCGAATATAATCACGCCAGCGACCGCGGTTTTCATCCTCTCCACTCACATCGGCAAGACCCATGACAGACTTCCTCCATTTGCTCTCCTTCCTCCCCAAGTCGCCTAAACCGGTACCGATGGGAGCTTTCCTGGGCGGGCTGGATCCAGCATATTTCACCCCTTCGTGCATATTCTCCGGCCTCTCCTTCGCTTGTCTGTTCACTTGCGGTTGGGTTTGTACTTGGGGTCCGGTAGTCGAGACGGCTGACGTGGGGGTGATGAGCCTCAAATCCGGCGAGGAAGAGAGGGTTGACGATACTGATGTACCGGTCGCGGCCGTGTGGGCAGAGGTTGCCGAAGAGGGACCAGCGGCGGAAGCTACTGACGTCGATATGGTTCGTGGAGGAATCTGGATGGGTGCAAGAGGTCGAACAACATCGCTGACTTCCGCCAAGTGCTCCTTGGCCCCTACTGATGAGGTGTCCCTGGTGGAATCAAGAGTATTGGCGTTTGCAGGGGACGATTCTTCGGCCTCTTCTTCAAGATCGAATCCTTCGAAACTCAACATAGCCTCGGCTTTCTTCCTCGTTACAGTGGAAGCAGGCACAGAAGCCTGGACTTGAGGTGCAGGCGCGCTAGAGTCCTCGGTCTTGTCACTGACTACAGCCAGAGGAGCAGATTCGAACGTAGGCGATGGTGGGAGAGGGATTCTGAGCGGATCTGTCTCTTTCGCGGCAGCAGAAGCTGAAGGTGGCTGCACAGGTGTGATTGGCAAAGGAGAAGCTACGACCTGATTTGCGTTTGAGATCGTACTGTTCGGTTGAGCCGATACAGGTCCTTTCTTCGCCTGAGTCGAGGTAGACGAGGTGTCGATCTTCGACAAGGCGGGCTTGGAGGCAGTTCCAAACGCTGACATCGTCTTTCGCTTAGCCATCGTAGCTGACTTGTCCTTCTCTTTCTCCTTGTCCTGCTGCGGCAAGCCGGCAGGTTTCTCGGCGGTGGTGGGTGATGATGAAGGAGTCGAACGACCGGTCAATTTTCGAAGGAAAGAGGAGAACGCGCCTGAGCTTGATTTAGTCTGGAGTGGTGGGCGCGTCGGCCGAGCTGATGTCGGTGCTGGTGCCGCAGGCGCAGGAGCAGGAGTCGCTCTCAGCTGCTCCGAGGTGGCGGGGAGAGGCGGCACAGCGGGTACATCCCTATCGAGCAGCGGAGGCGAGTTCGATCAGCATCACATTCGCACTCTCATAGCCGAGCTCAAGATCTCACTCACTTTTCAGAGAGGGACGACGCCCTTTCCCTGCCTTTCTCTTTCTTCCTCCTGAGGGTCTGCATCGATTTACTCAGGTTCAGTCTTCCTTTCTTAGGCGTTTGCGTCTCAATGCCTGCACTTGTACTGATCAGCTTCTGATCTTGGGGTCTACCTGTCTTTCCGGATGGCAACGAGTGATGCTGAGACTCGGGCTCTTCGTCGATGGTGGACTGAATGATGATTGGTGAAGTAACGCCTCCTGGGCCACTGTTCTTGATATGTACAGTGAGTGAAGGTGGATCTATGGGGGTGACAAGTGTCTCTGCTCCGTCTGTCGAATGAGAGATCGTGGGGTTCAGATCCAATTGCGAGGTAGTATTGTCAGTGTTCGCATCGTCTGCCGAGGTCGATCCCGAGGTTGCTGAGTGAGTCAAAGACGCTCGAGATTCTGTTTGTTCGAGGGGCGGAGAAAATTGTGGCTGATCGTCGATGGGCGCAGAGGTAGGCGGCGCGATGGGAGGGGCGAGAACGACTGACATCTTGGGACTCGGAGTACAATGGAATGATCGAGCGAGCGAGTCAGAGGGAGGGAGCGGGGTCAATGCGAGTGGCGCAGATATTTCAATGGGATCGCCAGCGCTTCGAGACACGGCTGATCCTTGGCGGTCTCACTGTGTACCGGACTGGACTGGGAAGAGAGAGGTCAGCTGATCATCCGATGTTTATACCATAGTCTCCCCCTTGAAAGGTATGCAAAGGACAGTTCAAGCGGGGCTCATACGGAGACCCTCCTCCTTGAAACGTTTCGTCAAGGGGGGTATACGGAGGTGCACAGACGCGAACGCGGGCCGTGTGATCGCTTGAGGCAAGATGTCTAAAACATTTGCCCTTTACTCACCTGTCTCCGACGTTAGAAGACCTCGGTCCGGGAATGCTTCAGTGAAGTAGGCTTCACGAGCTCTCTGGCAGACTCGTGATGTTCTCTTGTGTCACTGTTGCTTCTCTGTATGTACTGCGCCTCTTCTGTTGTGTAGAGACGCTTCTACCGGGTCGAGTATATAATCGTTTATTATTGTTGCGAAAAGTGAAAGAGATGACGGCGCTCGGATCGGCGAGGGGATCGGATGTGCCTGGCTGGAGACGGGATGTACGACGTGCGGGGTAGAGTTCTTTTCTAAATTAAAAAAAAATAAAAAACAAAGGACGTGGTTTTATGTTGACGATGCGGCGATGGAAACGATCAAAACGATGGCGAAGAAGACAACAACACTGGAATCGATGCGTCTGTGAGAGTTCTTACATCTTGACACTGAGCACACATGAATCGACACCAGAAAATGCATCATACATCATCGGTTCGACCAATCGATGCTTTCCGACGACAAACCAATTACAGAGCGGTCCATCCCATCCACCATATAGGTTCTTCTGCGTTGCGATGGCCAGCCCGACCTTTCGATTGACTCTGTCTCTAAGCGCAACTTAGCGCCATGTCCTGTGCCTGTCTGCCTGCGCACCGGACAAGTACTGTATGTTGCTTTGCTAGTGTTTGGCTCTTCCGTTCTGTACATCTCGCTCGACATCTCGGAAGATCTTGCTTGCCGGTAGTGATGATGGCAGGGGCGGTTTCGAGAATCCCAAAGAGGACATAAGGTTAAGGCGGAGAATCCAGCACATACCACATTCGTTGGGTCGGGTGGTGGTATCCTTCAGGGCTTCGAGTTTAATTATGTCATTTCCGGTAAACATCTCCAGTCGAGAGGTCGCGTGATCCTTCGAGCAAAGGGGAAGATGGATGCAAGTGTAGAGAAAGTCTGGCCCGGCCCAAAGGCACGGGATATCCATGGTCAGGCCAAACTCAACTGGACCAAGCTCAGCTGCGCGTTCATCTGTTTTTCCTTTTGCTTGATCTTCATTTTACTAGTATTCGAGACCAAAACAAAGGGATCATTTGTTTGGTGAGATCGGGACTAAATCGCTGCTAGTGTTGCCGGTGCGGACGATTCAGAAGCCGGACGGGCTGGGGTTTGATGCCGTGAATTTGGAGGGGATAGGGAATGACAGGGGCTGACAGAGAGGGCTAGACCGAGACCCTCGTCCGACTTCGGGACCCTGTCTGTTGTTATTGCATCGACTTTTTCGTTCCGATCCGAGTCGATGGCTTCGCTGATCTGGAGGAGGATCGACACAGAAACATGAATCAATCTGATGTGGTTGGCTCGCGAGACCATGGTGTACATCTCGAAGCACAACAACTCTCAATATCATGCAGCACCGCCGAGGCATTCATCTATAACTGGCTGAATGAACACGCAAATGCTGACGAATTTGCGCAGACCAGGTATAAGCGATGACCTGCTGACCTGATCTGGTGGCGTTCCCCCGCTTTTTGCACCCCGGACGCCTCAAAGCGACTCTGGCGATTTCCTAGCCTCTCCCTCCGACGCGATGCAACGTGAGCTTTATTGATACCTCTTCATATGCTCGGAGCCTACGAGTGCAGCTGCGCGAATCGCTGCGCAGCGTATATCACCATCCCAGGATCATGATAGAAAAGATCGCTGCAAATGGATTAGCGCAAACATTCAGGATCTCAGGAATCTGCAATCCTCCGTTGATCCCTGCATCTTTCATTTCGAGGAACAGCTACTGTACTCGTTAGGCTGCTGCGGTGTCTGCTCTCCTAGCTCGTTGGCTGCACCTGATTGCAGCATCGTCCGTAGAACCTCACGTCACATACACCGTGCATGCATCGAATGATCATGAGCATCGTTGCGGTGAGGAGTTTTAGTATGGCGCTTCACCATAGTTGATTCAAGCCCGTTTGCGATTAGAAGACTCCCGCAGATAGGATGTGTAGTCCCACCGGGATATTCACATAATCGCAAAGCAGACTCCATCTCGAACAGCTGGGATCGTAGCACGCCAAGATCGTCGATGTGATGGACAGCGGTAACTGGACGGTGTGGGTGCACTGCATACTCCGTACGGCACCACCACCGAGACGAGACTGGTAACAGCGTGCCCACCTTTCTGGTAGCCTTATGGTTCCCTTTAACCTGTTTGAGGCAGTCTCCTGGAGCATCCTTTGGGGGTTTCGGTGCGATTTGTCAGACAGATCGTTTTGTCAGATGCGAGACTGTCCTCGCACGCCAAGTCTGGCAGAGTTGTGGCAGACACTGTGGTTTTAAAACGATCAAAGCGGGAAAGCTCAGAGCCTCCGATGCTTGGGCATGGTAAGGCGGACCAGAGTATCATTTCTCGAGCAGATACTTGCGACGTGAGTTCGTACTCACATATCAAGCTCTCACTCAAACGCCTCTCAACGAAGACACAAAAGCTCCAAGGGTACATTGAGTACTGTGTCATAGCTCCAATTCATGAAGAGGAAGAACAACGCAAGCCAAACGACACTACTTACCGAACTCCCTAAATTATCACAAAAACCTTACGAACACAATCAGCCGTCGAATACTCCTAGCAATTTCTCAGGCTTCAAGGTGAAGCTCTCCTCTTCGCTGTCAACACGCGCGTTAAAGCCTGTCCAAGGAACACTCACCCATAGCGAGAAGACAAAGCGAGCATGCACCGCTCTCACTCCCCACCTACGCATCCTACACTCCCAGGGTTGTGGCTCCCTGTTTATCTCTTCAACGCTGTGATTTACCGTGAAGTATCTGGTCAGTCTGTTACCGTCTCAGCTACTGCTACCCCGACTAGCACCGCGGACGCCGACTCAGACCTGGACTCGAACTCGGGCGGTTGCGAGTATGATGGCTCTGTAACGTGAGTGCTTTGGTGATCCTCACTGCCGATAATCAAGTCGCATTGTTTAGACACAATAGGGTGCATGCACAATACCTCGACTGACCTGATGCACCGTGTGGAATACCTCATATCCAGTGACTATCTGTCCTGCGCCAAAGATAAGATATCGACAACCACCCTCATCGGCGCAGGTATCGGTGTGACTCTAGGTATCTTCGCCCTAGCTTTTCTCTGTATATGGCTCACCAAGCGGAAGCGCATCAGTGCAGCGAATCAAACTAGTATCGGCCAACGGCGCTCACCTACAGATTTCGAGGACCTGGAAGGCAGAAGGAAGAGTAATTACTTGGTACCGGAGATCACGTGGGATGGGGCATCTGAGAAAGGTCAAGATGTCGAAGATGGTCAGAGAACTGGTAGCGATACGAAGAAGGGACGCAGTAGCGCAATCCCGCCGGTGCCTCCCATTCTGGACCTGAAACGATCGAACACGCAGAGAAGTCATCACGCGAGTGCTACACAAAAAGATAGACTGCGACATGATAGCTCCCAAAGCGCTACGTCGCAGAACTTTCATCCGCAACAAGCTACTACCAGAGATCCCAGAGTTGCTCAGGTCGAAGATGCTACTTCATTGAGCGAAGAGGGTACTCGCACGTCTATGGTGCGAAAGCCCTCGCGTAGGATACCGCCCCCTTCGATCCTGAAAGACGGCACGAGTGGAGCCGCCACTCAAGACAAATCTTCAGCATTGTCGCACTCTCGCTCATTGAGTGATACGCCTACTCCCTCTGTGAGTCGGCCCGAGGCAGCGCACTTGTGAGCTAACACCATCAAGCGTCCAGAGACAGAGTATCTACAGGTGCCGAATGTTAGGGACACAAGGCGTCCTCAGACGCAGATGAGACGACCTAGCACCGTTCATACACATACGCAACCTCCTCCACTACGAGCCCAAGACCAGAACAAGGAGTTGGGAGCATCAGTGGGAGGTTCAGCGATGACATTGCAAGATGCTCAAATCCACAAGCCATTGTCCCCACGAGCTCAGGCTCGTCCGATCCCGTTTGGACGCGTGGCAATGCCACAGCAAGATGCAGCAGGGGCGGATCCCACAGTTCCACTGATCTCGCGCTCGGGCTCGCCCATCCCACCTATCAGTCCCCGCACATTATTCGTCTCGAACGCTTCTGATCCTTCTTCTTCACGAGTTAGTTCGGTGTACGAGCCATCTGTAGCTGCTAGCTCGATCAGCTCGAGCACTACCGGCGGATCGACCCTCGCCCACGATCGAACTACAGATCAGCCTTCTATACCTACTCGAGCAGCTACGGATCTCCCGCCCGCCCAAGGTCGTGATCAGACTCATACTCCCAAAGCGATCAATAGATCGACAACCGGGTCATCAAATATCACCACCACTGCTCCAAACGCCAAAAGTCACCCGCCTGTCCCCGTACCAGTGCCCAAACTGCATGGCGGACGAAGCCTGCCGCTGAGAGGCGTTTCCACCTCGGCAGTGCGACCCGTATCGTCAGCTTCGTCCGCGTCTTTAGCTTTACCTACACCTCGATTCCCTAACACTACAAGTAGTATCAAGCAGCTGAGGGGTAACCCAGAAGTACTTCGAAGCGTATTGGCCGACTCTGAAGCAAATAGAAGCAGAACACCTTCACCTGCCAAACGGGACACAGCAAGAATCGAGGTCCCAGCCCGACCGACTCAAGTCACACAGGCAGCTGTTTCGCTACAGGCTCCCGCTGACTCGGTGAAGCGGACGCCTTCACCCGCTCCATCGACGTCTTCGATCTTTAGCAGCAGAAAGCGGGAGACCATGATGGTTCCGCCCAGCGAAGCACAGCGTGCGAGCTTGATGGTCGACACTCATCTCAGAGGTAGAGGAAGAAGCTCTAATGCTATGCCATCTCTGACTGATGCGTCGAGGAGGTCGACATTGGTTGTACCTGATGGCGAAGGTCGTTCCAGGAACGGTAGTGTGAGTAGTGTCAGTACAGACGGAAGGAGCAGATCGCCTTCGCCCGCGCCTTTGTCCCTCACTCGGCCCGCTGCGCATGCGGTAAGATCGCAAACGCTGGCCGCAAAGCAAGCCTCCGTGGCCAGCGTAAAGCATCCAGCACAGCCCCCCGATAAAGTCGCGGGACCCATCACTCGCCCACCTGTTCCCCGGACCGACACCAGAACGAGCTCAAACAGGACTTCTTTGCTCCCTTACAAAACCAGAGCGAAGCGGAACCACCCCCCTACCTGTTCAATATGGTTCTCATCAGGGGTTGAAGGTGCCTCAAAGGACTCGCACGGAGACGATGCCACCGACACAGTACGTAGTGAGCGGCCGGACCCTGGGCAAATTCTGAGATGCGTGCGAGAGCCAGGCGATCAAGGCTTTAAGGCCTGGATGAGCATCGAGGTAGCAGCAAAAAGCGAGAGTGGGGCGATGACTCTGAGAGAGCGGTACTAGATAGCATCGCACTATGCAAAGGTCGGACGAGCGGCGATCGCCGACCGTTGACCATGTTGAGTAACGAGTATTTCCCGAGTGCGGTGACGTTTCATCGATGATGTTGCTTTGATACCTATTCTTGCATTTCATGATAAATTGCACATGAAATTGACTTAGCCAGTCATCCAATTCTTTTGCCTCTTTTGTTCGTTGTACGTGACATATCGGGATCGCCCACCTATTCGCCAACATGTCGACCGCTGCACTTGACCCGAACGATGCTGGTCCGTCGTCATCAGTATATCAAACTATCTCGAGGGGTTTGATCGAGCAAGGGACGTTGATCAAGCAGGGTGCTGAGGCGGTATGTCGGATTGTCTGAACAGTTCTTAGCTAGCCTCTGCTTATTCGGACACTGTCTGCGGATGGGCAAGCGGCTGATGTTGATGCTGACGGCGCGAATGGGTATTCGTGTGCTGTTTTGCAGAAAGTCTACTCGCTCGCTTCCCTTTTACCTAAACCCGCGGTATACTATCCCCCTTCTTCGTCGTCATCATCCGTTTCTTCTTCGTCGACTACCGCGACCACAGCCAATTCCACCGACGCTGGGGTGATACTGAAGTATCGCTTCCCCAAGAAATACCGACACCCAACGCTCGACTCTACCTTGACAGCATCCCGACTGACATTCGAGGCTAGAGCCCTTGCACGAGCTTCCAAAGCTGGCGTGGTGGTCCCCAAGGTGATATGGGTCGATGAGAAAGGTGGTGTGCTGGGGCTGGAGAGGGTAGAAGGATGGTCTGTCAGAGAGGTGCTGGGTGGTGGGGCAGAGGGAGAGGTGGAGATCGAGGATGATGAGGCGGAGGAGGAGTTGCCCGTGGATGTAGATGTGAGCGAGGGCAAAAGGCGTTCTGGTGGACACGACAATGAGCGTGGAACTGGAGCTGGGGCAGTGGGTGAGGATAACGAAGGGATGAAGGCATTGAGGGAGCTCGGTGTGACGCAAGGTGAGTGAAGACACGATACGACTTATTCTGGCCGTTCACCTTTATTCCCCTTATCCTCGGTGCTGCACATGCTGCACCACTTTCCCCCTCTCTCATTTATAAACGCATGCACGGAGAGCAAAACGAGCAGGGTCGAGCGCCCGAATCATGCTAGCCCTGTGCCGTTCCATACACAAAGCTGATTTCACGCAAATCTTGTCATTTTCTTGACTTTAGAGCACCTCATGCGATCAATAGGTACCGCACTCGCTCGATTACATATCACCACTATCATACATGGCGATCTGACCACTTCCAATATGATGGTAAGGCTCACACCTGGTGAGACTGAGCCATTCGAGATTGTAAGTCACCCACTTGGTTTTTCTCGCGCCCCCTCTGCTTCAGCCCATTGGCCATACGTCTCTTGCGCCCTTCACCTGATTGCGCAATGGTCTAATCGCCTTTAGTCAAAGGCTGACACGCTGTTCTCATCTCCGTACCTGGGCTATCGTGCTTGATTGATGAATTCAGGTCATGATCGATTTCGGCCTCTCGTCAACCGCTCAATTCCCCGAGCATTACGCCGTCGACTTATACGTCCTCGAGAGGGCATTCGCATCTACGCACCCCCAATCGGAGGGTCTGTATGCAGGTGTGAGTGCGACTTGATTCCCTTGAATTGCACACTCTAAGCGGCGTTACCCCCCAATTCTGATCAGGTCGCGACGCGGTTGTGAAAGTGAGCTGATATTTGGGTAACTGGTTGGTGTATTTGTTGCAGGTGTTGGAGGCTTATGCGAAAGGACTAGGGGAGAAGAGGTGGAAACCCATCGAAACCAAGCTGAAAGATGGTGAGTGATAAATCGTTCATGCCGCGGTATCCAGTCATAGAATTTTGCTCTGAGAGTGTTCGTCTAGCTATGGATTCTGCTGACTGCCCGTCCTCGTCTTGCAGTACGCAGAAGGGGCAGGAAGAGAGATATGACCGGATGATCACGACGCATACGGCCCCATGCATCATCATAGCCATGATACCATTTGCGATGATGAGGCGATCAGACTTGTCCCAGTCTCCTCGAGATTGGCATGTCATATGATCCATCACCTCTCATCAGTGGTATAGTATCTGTTAACGGCCTATATATATGATACAGCCGATCACCTTGATTGCTGCTCGCTTATCGAGCTTTTGCGATACTGTACAGAACTGACCTAGGGAGTATCTTGGAAATGATTGTATACAATATTAATCTACGAAGCTTGGTGGGATCTCTCGATGATATGGCTCGAAAGGGGTCCGAGGTACCACCTTTCGGCGAAAGGAGAACGGGCAGGGGAGAAACTCAACCCTCAAGATGGATATAACGGCGATGACGAACACTGACTGGCGACTGGTTGATATCAGAAAGCCTTGTGCTGCGAGTGGCCGGGGCAGCACCCATGGATGCTGTTGAAAACAGATTTGTGTGCAGGCGGATGGTGGAAACCGCCAGGAGGGGGGACGGGAACGACTTTGAAGGGGCGATTGAAAATCCATGCCGGTCGGCTCTGGGCGTGGGCAGAGGACAGAAGAGGCGAGCTCTTCTTGCATGGTATCTTCGGTCCCGCGTGGTCGTTCTGAAGACATTGCAACACCGATCAACAAGGTCTATTTTGCTTCGGCCATGTTGTCTGATGAAGCCGCCCGTAACTCGGACTTACCTCTCGTCTCATTCCCAACAGGATTTCGGCGGCGATGGCCATTTCCCTTTCTTCCTGGTTGGCCTTTTGTCCCCTGGTCTTCCACCTGTTTTTCCTCGGAGGAGGAGACGGCGATCGCGCTAAGACACGCGGGTCAGGCGAGGTCGGCGTTCGCAATAGGTCACTCTCTGCGGTTGATGCTCCAGAGTCCGAGCCAGCGTCGCTGCCAGAAGGAGATCCGGAAGAACGACGTCGACGGCCTCGCCAGTACTGTGGAGGTCTTGCCTTGCCGTGGGTAAGGTACTAGAGTCACACGATGAGTTAGCCGCTAATCACTCCTGTATCAGAAGTGCTCTCTAAGTACGAGTGTTGCATGTACTACTCACATACAGCCCGCAAGCATTGCACAGCACATTGTCCAGGGCGGGAAGGATCTGCGCGACCGGGTTCGATCTCCACATGCTCGTTTGGGTCTAAGAAGGATGCATGTAGACATTCAGTGCTCGTACAGAACGACACAAATACTGTAATCTACACTCACGGCGCCACAGTGACAATTTTGACAAATTGTCTTTCGTAGCTGGCGGGTCCTTCTGACCGGAGAAGAATTGGAGGCTCTTTGAGATCTAATTCGCGCCATCGTGGATAGCTGAGCTTATGGAGTATCAGCTCAAGATCTGTAGCAGGTACCAGCCGGCGTAGGTGGAACACCACAAATATTAAATGGCTGTGTTGGTACTTACGAGCTCTTGAGTCTTTACGCTGCTCGAGGTTGGCAAGTCTTTGTGGCCTTGGCAGGCTCGAATTGACTGCGGATGTGCGGCAGTTGATCAGCGAGGATCAAGTCGATATAGTCAGGTATGGAGGTCGTGTGACTACCTGTGCAAATGAGCCTTGATGGAATGATGAGGCAGATTGGCGCTTTGGAGCGCTTTTTGGTGTGAGAGAAACAGTGGCGATAATTCAACATGGTCAGTTCAAGATGCTATCATTACCAGAACTATCAACAAGGATGCGCTACCCCTTGAGAAAGAAGAAGCTAGGTTTGACCGGACCACCTGGCATCTCATCTCATCACGTCGTGCCATTACAACTCAGACACATCGACCCAAGTCACCGAGCGGAGTCGTAATCAGGTGTCGCAACAAATGACATCGAGAGAAACGTGGAGAGACGGAGATGGAGGAAGATGACATCGGGGCTTGGCACGATGGCCAGATGGCGCAACCATGAAGGGATGAAACGCAGTTGTGGGCGAAAAGCGAGAGTGGATTTGATATTCAAGCATATGACTCGCGGAGAGTCGGGTGTGAGGTGAGGAGAGATCCGACCGGTCATGACATAGTCACAAGCTGAGTCTGGCGGATGAGAGACAGATACAGCGGAGCTGGCCTTGGAGGTGAAACGAGAGACTCGACCAAAGCAGAGACGGGAGCGGAGCGTGAAATCTGAGCGAAGTAGCAAAACGACCGAGCCCAATGATGGGCGGGATACCCGAAACGCACAGTGAGGATGTACGAACGTAGGAGCGGAGAAGAATGATGGGCGTCAGATTTGGGCGTGATTCAATGGAGGCAGGGTATTTTGGAGAGCTTCCATGAAAGGAAAAGAAGGAAGAAGATGGCCGATCACCAACGACTCGATGACGGGAGGAGGAGAAGGTCCGAGACATGAAAGGATGAAAGAAAGAGAAGATGCCGGAAAGTAGACATCTGGACGTCCAGACACATCAAACAGAGCATTTCGATACTCACCACCGGATTGAGACGATAATGCAACGGAGTATTGAAGACAGCTCTGATTGGCCCAACAGTTGTAACGTCAGCTTCCGACGCCATCTTCTGACACATTCGAAAGTATGGGACATCCCTAGTCGGAGCGTCCCGGTCACAAGCAGGAAGGACCTACCCAGCTCTTGTAGGCGGGGCTGGTTGAATGGGAGGGTCCGGCAATAAGGCCACGGAATATGATTCGAGGTCGGATGAGATGTTAAGCTGTTGAGGCTAGCTTTGAATGGTGCCAATAGATAGAGGTGGCCGTTTGGAGAGGCGATGCCGAAGAGAGCGCTGAGAGATGGAGATGGCGAGTGTTAAAGATGCTGACAAAGACGGTCGCTGATTATGGAGGCGATGATAGTATGAGATGCCGATTATGCGAAGTGCTTGGATGGAGACGTATTGGGTGGAACCAAGGCGAAGGTTCTACCCAGTAGATGCGCCGAGGAAAGCTCGTAAGGTCTTCGCTGAAGATGGGGTATCGATTCGACCAGCGAGCAAGTTGTGGTTGGATATCAAAGCAGAAGTTGAAGAAGGAAGAGGAGACGAAGATGAATAAGTGGAATGTGAATGGTTGATATAGCTTTTTGAGATGGATGAGATGAAGTATGGAATACGGTGTGGTCTGTGTCAAGTACTGGTACAGTCAACCTGTTGTTTGTATGTCGTTGTGGTCGTTTCATCTACTACAACATCTGATGTTCCCCCCTCTTCTGGAAATCATTCCATGTCAAATCTCGTCTGATGGGATGGGGATCTCACACAGCCGACCGACGGAGATGCGACTTCAACTTCTCCGGTCTTTCGTTTGATTGATAAGAACGCCTTGTCACGGCCTCGTGTTTGGCTGGTAACGTTTCCACCGCTCGAACGGTCTAGCGAGAGAAGAAGAGAGGGGGGTGGGAGGGGGGGGGGGGGGGGGTGTAAGAGGAGAGGAAGAGCTGATGCGTATCAATCTGATAAAGAGCTAAGGCGAGTACTGGGAGTGGAGCCAGACAGATCGGCGTATGCCATGAAGAAGCTGGCCTAACAGGTCGTGTCTCAGATCGGTCTGTCGGTCTTCGGGTTTGTCAGATTTATCGAAAGCTATCGGGTTGACCAGATCAAGCCAAGTCATGTGAATTGGGCGCGACTGTTCATGTTCCATCAATGATCGACGCTCCAACCGGCGGTGTGGTTTGATGGAGCAGGGTGGAGTAGACAAGACAAGGAACAGCACGCCATTGATGAGACGCAATGAGATGAAGAATCGGCGTTGTAAACAAGTCATTGGTTGTACTTTCTTCCATCTTGCCTCGAGGCAGAAGCATCTGTCGGATCTCCCTCGGAAAAAGACACATCGCATCGCATTTCTGTTCGGCGCGCAGCTTGGAAGAAAGACACGACATTCCTGTCACTCTTTAAAGGATGTCTCACTCTCTTCCTGGGTCAATCAACCTGACTCGTAGGTGATGGTACCACGCTCTTGTGTCGATGGTATCCATCACCTCTTCCCTCTGTACACAGACCCAACGCATCAGAGGAGAGGGTGGATAGCACAGGAAGGAGTACAACCGCCGCGGCATCAGACTTCTATCGATCAAACAAATTAGATTGCACTTAAGTCGTAGCTCAAAGGATGTTTGTTGGATTGGACCTTGCATTTAGACGGCAAGGAAAACGACAAGGTGATTCGAGGGGGTCCTTTGGGCAGCTCCCTATACAGAATCAGTAGTACAGAATCAGTGGAGATGCCATGGGGCGGGTCGTCAGGTAGTACAGTGAGTGAGTGAGTGAGTGAGTGGATCTTGCGGTCGCACGAGCCTCTCATTTGCTCAAATGGAATGAAAGATGAGCAGGTATCGCAAAGCCACGACAACTCGTTGGCGCACCAACCAGCGCACCCCGTGTCAGCTATTCCAATCATCCTTTGAGCTAGCGAAGTCAATAACATGGCATAACAACCAGGAACAGTCAGAGGTGATAAGCTCTCGTCGTCAGAGCGAGATCAGTGCGGTTCCGTCAGAAACAGGGCTGGTCCTTTGGCTATCACTCATTTCATAGTGCGTACGTCCTTTGCCATGTCAGAGAGATCCGCTGGCTCACCTTCGGAGATGAACGGTGACGGTGACTCGTCCAGACACGCATGCAGACGAGAGGCGATGTCGTAAAGTAGTGAAATGCGGTCTCGTGTGGCATTGAGATTCAATGGAAAGTCGTGGAATCACCGCGGATCGAAAGCGAGACTTGACCAGCCAGCCCAATCAAGGTTTCGGATCGGCGACGACCATGGTAACGCGGCTCCACCTACCGTATGGTACACAGCACAATGGTGGTTTAAGGTTTTCGGTCCGAAGATACTGTCAAGATCAGGCCATGAGGTCACTGTCAACATGATACGATACTTTTAACGAAAAGTTCGCGCAGATCAAGCTGGAAAAACACATAGGGTGTGTCGGACTTTACACCTTCGGATCTCTAAAGGACGTCATTGCGAATATTCGCTGGCGTTAATGGGAAAACGCGGCGTGCTTTTCGACTTGCTGAGTGACTGTCGAAGTCATGCAGATAGACGAATAACGTGGGTGAGGACATTGATATTATGATATGCAATGAACCAAACCTCATGACTTCCGAAATGCAATGAATCCAACCTCATGAATAGAAAGCCTAGAAGGGAAACAGCATGTTTTGCATGTATGACCAGAGACTATGTGGAGCATGCAAAAGTGGAGGTTGACCATGCGAATCATACACTTCGCCAGTGTCGGCCTTTAGCATTGTTATCCCCGATGGCTCAATGATCATCGGAATGCCACATCTCGTGGCTTTCTCGAGCGCTTTAGTAGCTGGACCCTGAATCGCTTTTGCAGTCTGACCAGTACATCTGCCGCGTCCTGCCTGCCGTACCATCGCTCACACTACACTGCATAGCGAACGCTGTCTCTCTCTTTCCCCCTCCCCTCTCCTGCCTTGCCTTGGTGTCCGGTAGCTGCCGTCGCCTACCCACCACCAGAATCTTTAACCATCTTCAAAGTAACAAAAGATAGGTTTAGCCCTTCTTTCTTCATCCTTCAAGTTTTTTTTATCCTTCAACCAAAAAAGACCTGATCGACATGTCGCACCGAAAGTACGAAGAACCTCGATCCGGTTCGCTTGCTTTCCGTGAGTTTGAACGACAAATTTCGCTCGCTCCTGACTTGGGGAAACAGATGGAAGCCTCTTCGGAGGGGAGAACACGATATGAAGTTTAGGCAGCTGGATGGACAGACGGCGGGACGAGGGGAACTCAGTGAAACGGCAAGGATGAAGTACGATGGCGCTGACGTGGATAAATGCCTCATCATCACAGTTCCCAGGAAGCGAGCCGCCCGACACAGGGGTCGATGCAAGGCCTTCCCCAAGGTTAGTTGATGTTCTTAACGGATTTGCATAGGCAGGATCACAAGAGAGAATGCGTTCTGCGTGGAGGAGCTAGAAAAGAGGAGATTGAGGCCATAGGAATCGGCAAATGGATGTCGGTTGTAAAGGAGATTCAGCTGGAAGCATCGTGGAAGAGGACCGGTCGGAATAGTCGCAGCGATCGGTATGGGTGCATAACAGGTCGTTGATATCGTGTACACTTCTTCTTCCCCACAGGACGACCCCAAGAAGCCCGTCCACCTCACCGCCACCATGGGTTACAAGGCCGGTATGACCCACATTGTCCGAGACCTTGACCGACCCGGATCCAGTGAGTGATTTTGCACCGAAAACATTACCCGGTGTACTCCGTTCGCTGATATCGTATGATGATTGTTCCTTGCAGAGATGCACAAGCGAGAGGTTGTTGAGGCCGTTACCGTCCTCGAGACCCCTCCTATCGTCGTCGTTGGTGTTGTCGGTTACGTAGAGACCCCCCGAGGTCTGCGATCGTTGACGACTGTCTGGGCCGAGCACTTGAGCGACGAGTTGAAGCGAAGGTTCTACAAGAACTGGTACCGATCCAAGAAGAAGGCCTTCACTCGATACGCCAAGAAGCACACCGAGAACAACGGCCAGTCGGTCGCCCGAGAGCTCGAGCGAATCAAGAAGTACTGTACCGTCGTTCGAGTCCTCGCCCACACCCAGATCTCTAAGACCGGTCTCTCCCAGAAGAAGGCCCACCTCATGGAGATCCAGGTTAACGGTGGTTCCGTCGCCGACAAGGTCGACTTCGCCAAGAACAACTTTGAGAAGACCGTTGAGGTCGGCTCCATCTTCGAGCAGGACGAGTGTATCGACATCATCGGTGTCACCAAGGGTCACGGTGTTGAGGGTGTTACCGCCCGATGGGGTGTCACCAAGCTTCCCCGAAAGACGTGAGTGATAAAGGAACAATGCAGCGGCTGCAGTTTGTGCGACGTATCAACTGACGTCGTCATCCTTATCTCATACAGCCACCGAGGTCTCCGAAAGGTCGCTTGTATTGGAGCTTGGCACCCTTCCAAGGTCATGTTCTCCGTCGCCCGAGCCGGTCAGCGAGGTTACCACTCCCGAACCTCGATCAACCACAAGATCTACCGAATCGCCAACGGTGTTTCTGGATCTTCTGGTTCCACTGACTTTGACCTTACCAAGAAGGGTGAGTGGTCGATGGTGCATGTACTGAAAATCGAGCCGAATAGCGCTAACTTGGTCTGCTTGCTTCCTCAGACATCACCCCTATGGGCGGTTTCGTTCGATACGGTATTGTCAAGAACGACTTTGTCATGATCAAGGGATCATGTGCCGGACCCGTCAAGCGAATCCTCACCCTCCGAAAGGCTCTCCGAACCCACACTTCTCGAGCCCACACCGAGAAGGTTCAGCTCAAGTTCATCGACACCTCTTCCAACTTCGGTCACGGTCGATTCCAGGACGCCGCCGAGAAGAACGCCTTCCTCGGTCAGCTCAAGATCAAGTCTTCCGCTTAAGCTTAGGCTTCTCAAGCGTTTGGACTGGATCAAGAGTTGGGTTTTGGAGGACAGGATTGGGAGCAGGAGTGACTGTTGTGTGCCAAGATGGAATGGCGCCAGAGTCGGTAGCAGATGGCCCGGGATGTAGGCCAGATTTGTACCATCATGAACAGCGGGACATGCATATTGATGACCGTTGGGATAACAAAAGAGCTGCGCAACCACAGGAATGAAAATTCTGGATCAAGGCAGCCCTTGTAGGCAACGCGTCGCCAGTAGGCAGAGGTTGACTCAGCTCAATCAGTCACATACATCCTTCAAAACAGGTCCATCGACCTAAAAGTTGTGAGATTTGATTGCTTGGTATTCACATACATGCATATCGACCTAGGATAAGCGCCAAGTCGTGTTCTTCGCCAGTCCGGTTTCATGGAGGATGGAGGAACCATATGTCAAGAGAGAATAGTAGACGATCTAAAGGAGTATATACAGTACACAATCCTTGATATGCCAGACTGCTACCAGAGCTCCGTGAAGAGCAATCAGCTGTAAATACATGCCATGGAACCAGTCCCATGAGTATGTTTGTCCTAGATCAAGCTAGCGAGACGCCATACGCGATTGTCCTCACTCGAGCCCAACGAAATCCGCATCGTCGTCCCATTCACCACCTCCACCAGCGGGCCCAGTGCCTGATCCAGGCTTGATACCGCCCAAACTACCTTTCGCAGCCCAGAAAGCTCTTCTATCGCTGCCCTTGACGCCTCCGCTGGACCCCTCTCCCGACGATCTCCTTGCGTTACCGTTGGGATTACCGTTGCGGCGCTGATACTTGTTCTTGCTCCCGCTCTTCGTTCCAGCAGGTGGCGATATAGCTTGGACGGAGCTATCAGACTCTGACTCCGAGGAGGAGTCTGAATCCGACGAAGATGACTGTAGTTTTGCGTGACGACGCGCTCGTTTGCTTTTCTTGTTTGTGGATTTAGTGTTGGCTTCCGGCTTAGATTTCGACTTGTTCTTCGTCAAGGCGTATCTCGACTCTTCCTCTGGGGGAGTAGGCGGTGAGGAAAGGATCTCGATCGAATCTTGCGACACGTCCGATTCGCCACCGTACCTCGCTTCAACCGCTGCCGCGCTCCTGGTGAGCGCATCTCGCTGAGCTTTCGTGGAATGATGAGTCTTTGGTTGAGGATTGGAGATCTCGACAATCTCGCCTTCTTCGTCGCCGGACTCGACGTCCATACCCAAATCACGTGTCGTGTCGCCATCGAACGACCTCGAGTCCTCCGACTCGAAAGGATCGAAGTCTGAGTCGGTATTTGACTGCTCATCATCCTCAACATCTACCTCATCGTCATCTACGATGATCGCCCCTACACCTGTTCTTCGATCATCCTTCAGGAGTGCATCGTCCACGCCCTTTGTTGTTCGGTCTTTCTGGTTTCGATCAGCTTTTCGTGATAGGGAAGGCGGTTCACGATAGTTGATCACATGGTCTTTGGGGTCTGAGTCGGGTGGTATGTTGAGCAATCGTTGCAGACGGCCCTCGGCATGCAGTTTCTTCAGTTCTGTCCTTTGCTTGAGAGTCTACACATTGTCACCGATCAGCATTTGGTTCACTCATTCACGGAGCGTCTCCGACGCATGTACGAGTAAATCACACGCAGATCTCTTACAGTTCGGTAACACTCACTTCCTTGGTGATGCCCATCACACCGGTCAAAATGCTCATCTTATCCGGGTCATAGTCCACCTTCTTCCTGCCTGACGACCGACCGCTGATTTCCTCGGCTCGTTCGAATAAACGCATGAGTAACAGCTCGTACGCTCCTGCTAGAGTGTTTTTCACTTGTCTGATACCGAATGAACCGCCAGATATGTCGTTATCTACACATAAAGTTCCGGTTAGCATCGCCGAGACATAATGGTCAAATTTCGCTTCTCCGATGGTCAAATTTCGCAACACGGGGTAGGTCTCATTGAAGCATAGCCCGACGTACCTCTATCCTGGGGATCCTCAATACTCAGCAGGAAACTCTGATTGGGTCTAAGCCATCCCCTCGATGACTTCAGGTAGTAATATCCTCCTTTTCTGATCGACAGTCCGACGTCTTGATAATTGAAATTTCTTCCGTACAGCTCGAAGAACTCCACCAGGAGCGTCCCGAGATTCTCTTCTGGGTCCAGTTCCGAGCGGCGAAGTTTAGGGTGCACCTGCAGCATTAAGAGCAGGCGCAGGCGTGAGAATCATATTGATACTGATGGCTCAAGCAAGCCAAACTCACCTGAAGGAAGCTGATGACTAGACATATGACAGCGTAACTGCCCAATCCACCCGTGTATACCTCATTCATAGATCGCTGACTCAAAAATGACTTGACCACCAATATCAACTGCCTCGCCCCAGGTAGAGCATCGAGATACTGGTTGATGATTTTTCCCGCTGAGATGCCGTTGACTTGATTCAACGAGATATCGACGTTCAATTTGCCTAGAATTTTTGAAAAAGTGCGGGCAGAGTCAGCTTATGGACGCGGTCGAGCTCGGTCGGCTAGCTGACGAACCCTCATTGGTGATAAACTTGATGATGGGTACTCTTGCTCTGGAGATGATAGCAACTGTATCGGTGATCCGGGCGACCCGCATCGCTCTGGCCATCTCCGCGAGGAGTCGAGCTTTGTTGGATTCTGAGAATTGCTTGTTGGACACCACCAAATCGATGTCGCTGAAGAACCCAGAGATCACATATGAGCTTCATGTCCTGGATCTCGACAGATGATGGTGAACCGCGGACATACCCCTGAGGAAGATACAGTTGAGTCTGCCATGATCCAAACGGCGTTACTTCCGCATCTGGCCACAATTTCAAGAGAGTCCTCGTTATGAGCTCGATCATGAATAATCGGACCTCGAATTCTTCTCTCGTCGGTGATACGTATTTGTAGAATGCGTTGATCTCTTCGTTGAGCCTATGACGAGCATTTGGACTCACGTCAGCTTGACCGAGTCGGGCTGTTTCGTCCGCTGGGGGGATTGCACGTACATTTCCGCTGGATCGCGACATCTCGCCCAATCCACGAGATCAGCCCACGGCGCATGTCTCTCAGCAGCTTTCCTCTCCTCCTTCAAATTTCTAGGTCCAGTCTCTGAATCTCCATTGACCGCGTTACCCTTCTCCTTGTCCTTTTCTCGATCGCGCTTGCCCTTCTTCTGCTTCTTGCTTTTCTTGCCCTTGTCCGCTGTGCTGCTCTCAGTTCGATCGGCCTCGGGGGCGGCATCGGCATCAGACGCTTTCCTCTTACCCTTCCTGTTCTCCGACGAAGTGGGTTTGGCAGGTAAAGAAGGATGTATGGGTGTCCTTGACGGGCCGGCCTGCGATTTCGACTCGGGAGGAGGGGATGGCGAAATTCCAAAGGAAATGAAGTCTGCTCCTGTGGAAAAATCGGTTTGCGGCTGAGCCTGGGCCTGAGCAGCTGACATGATGTTCAGGCTGCTGTAGGTTGATAGGGTGGGTATAGGCGATCGTTGTCAACAATGATATATTTTGACGATGACTGGCATTGATCGATCCCACTCATTGCGGGGTGGAGGAGCAACTGAAATATCTGAAATATCAAACACTTCCTGCTTCACGCGGGTCCCAAGCATGCATGCCTAAGTTGTTATTATTGTACACGTCATGGCCACGTGGTATGTACACGTACAGTCAGTTCACTTAGTACGCTTGCGTGTGATTGTTGTTTTTGATCGTTCCAGGTTATCTTGACTTGGCCTTCGTTCCTTCCTCTGAGTCATGCAGAGTCACCATATCAGCTCGAGTCACCTCCTCTTGCCGAATCCTCATCACCTATCTACCTCGCCGCCTGTATTTCCCCCCGTCATTCACTCCCATCAAGTCATCTCCGTTGTGGTCGTCTCCTCCACAGCAGCCCTCCTCATCCCTGAACGCCCACCCTAGCCAAGCCACCATCACCGACTGACTCGGGCCGATAATCGCCCTTTGTCGCATTGACACTTCTTCGCACAATTGTCAGGCGATGAAGAGCGGTTCTTCATATCAAGACCATTATCCACCTGTTCTCTAGAGCCCTACTCCTTACGTCGCATGACATATTCTCGCGAGATACCTTCTCACTTCACCATCTCTGCATTGTTTGGTGAGAGGAGATAGGCTGAGTTGAGCTGAGCGGAGCAAAGTCAGGATTGGGGAGCGGAGAGGAAGGATCCCGACTGTCTATCATGCTCGCTCCTCCGCAGCGTCATCGAGAACGGCACAAACGGCCTCGCTCGCCCTCGCCTGCCTTCGAGCCAGACCTTGCTTCCCCTATCGATGTCATTCTCAAACGTCGCAGGAGGGACGAGCTCCAGTATTCCAGTCCCATAGGGTCCGGAGTAGGAGCAACCGCAGCAGCAGGAAACGACATATCGCCGTTTGTCCTGTCTCCTCACGGACCAGGTATCGCAAATCATACCGAAGTCGACTATTTCAATCTTCCACCAACGGGACAATATGCAGGTAGGGACGACCAGGGCGGTGAAGGTGTACACGCTGAGAGCAGTGCAGCGGCATTGAGGCGCTCAATGGCAGGAGTGGAAAGAAGGAGAACCAAACAATGGGAGAAACAGAACGCTCCTCAGCCCTCGACTACCGCTTCTCAACCTACTCCTCCGCCGGCGCAATTTCTCACTCCAAACGCACGAAGTGCATATTCCCAGCCGAACCCCATGTCTTCTTCTCCGATAAGAAATGTTCCACCTTCGTCTTCGCCGTTCAGAGATAAGGGAGATACAAGCTGGCTTGACGTCACACTACGGCATCATCAGAGTCTTATGGATTTGGCCACTGGGATACAGGCGCAGGATGAAGAAATGAACGAAGAGGAGATGAAAAGGGAATGGGGTGATGAATATGCCGTCCAGAACAGTCTACTGCATAATCTGGTGAGCGCGATCTGAGATCAACTTCGTCCGAGGTTACACATCATCTCACTCGCCCAAAGACTTAGACCTGTCATCGATGACGTACGGGCTAATCTTCTGCATATCTTTGGTTGCTTGGAACCCAGCACCTCGCACGTATGCAAGCTCAAGCTCATCCCCACCCTTCTCGATCTTCTCACGCCTCTCACCCTGCTCATCCTCATAGTATGCCTCATACCCCTTCGCATCTGCATTCGCAAACACATCTCCATCACCATCCCTACTCACCCGCAACGCACCCTTTCAACTCCCAGGCGACCTCGTCACAACACACTCTGATATCTACCCCTACTCTGGCATCCCCTCAACCGCATTCTCGGCCCCCCGGATACTTGCAGTCGCCCTCGCATGTTCATGTGCAGGGGCATTCTCACTCGTATCGTCAGCAACTCATCTCATACCCCGACTCATCGCCCTTCTCATCACAACTCCTCAATTCAGACAACTTCGACCTCCGTTCCCCGTCAGTTCGTAGCGCCATGCATGCAGAAGGGGACGACGAAGCGATGGAGTGCCTCACTCATACTCATGAAGACACTCAGAGTGGCTTCCAAGGGTATGAGGGCGAAGACGAGGTCAAGAGGAGGTATGAGGAAGCGAATAGGCTTTTGGGAGAGCTGGAAGTCGTTCGAAGGAGGAGATGGGGCGAGGCCGCGTGAGATGAAGCAGAGACAATCAGAGCGGGCTTGACTGTGTCACGCATAACGACCACTTGGAACACGTAAAAGTAGAAGGATGGTCATACAAGAGGGGATGGCGAGTGCAGGGTCCATATCGCATTGAAAATCTTCATCGGATACTGGAGGCAAGGAGGGAAGGAGAGGGTTAAGACCGTATAGTCATAGGGCTGCATCACATATTCGTATAGTGCTTGTCTGTCTCCTTTCTTGGCGGACAGAGAAGCGGTTGTAAGCTCCTATGAGCATTCTTTTAGAGTTATATGATACATCCCGTTCTCGACTTGTCTAGATACATACACTAGATAGAGTTATCGATCTCGGTACGGAGCACGCTATTATTATTTTGTACAGTAGTACTTGAGTACGAGTAGAGTCATTGTTTGTGACATTAAGTGACTCATATCCAGAGCTTGTGTGTATTATATTTCTTGTGTCATGTCACCTCATGTCATGTCATGTCGTTTCATTCGTGTTTCTATCGCTACATTCCTGGATCCAATCGTACATGCAAAGTACTCAGCGCACAGAGTACACACAACCCGCCGAGTCTTAACAATCGCTACATCTCGGCATCTTCTTGCGCTTTACGCATCGCGATCGCCATATCAGCTGCCATCTGACTCTGACTTCGATTCTGTCTCGGTACCGGGCCATGCCCACCGCTCGCAGCTTTCTCACCCGGACCAGCACTAATATCGCTGGCAGTTATGATCCCCGTCCAAGGTACTTCACTCTCATTCACCACTCCCGCTCCCGCTCCTGCTCTTGCTTTTGCTCTTGTGCCCCGACTCTGGCGTTTCCTCTCGTACTCATATTTCTCTTTCAGCCGATCTTCCTCCCTTCTCTCCCTGCATATTTTGCAAGAGGCGATATAGTCCTCCACATCGAGGAACATATCGTTCCACCAGAACGTCTTACCCAGCACGCTCATCATCACCTCGACTGAATTATGCGCTGATCCATCTTCACCACCAACGCCGTCCTCTTGGATGAGAGTGTCCACAGAATCGAGATGCGCGTCTTCGAGGAGCTCGAGTCGGATCACACCCCTCGGCGGCACCAGCAGTGCCTGTCCTTCATAATCCTCTTCAGTACTGGTAGTCGACGAAGCGCTTGGGCGGAGGTACAATAGTCCCACGTCGGAAAGGATGAAGTCGCTCTCTCCTTCGTCAGCTGAGGATGTACCACTTCCTTTAGGATTCGGTTTTCGCTTGGCTCGAAGCGAGTTGATGAGCGGTACGAGCTCTTCGTCAGTCGGGTACGCGGCCAGCCATCTGATGGTCTCTTCGTCCAGCCCGATCTGCCCATACTGCTCCGTGTCACCGTCCCCACTACGTCCACCTGGCATCCCTGCTCCTAGACCCATGCTGGTGCCTGCGTTAAAGCCAATGTTATTGTGATGCTGCACAGTTCCTTGCGTCGGCATCGCAGCACTGTTAGGATGCAGATACGTATCCCTCGTATTAGTCAAGAATTGAGGATCAACACCGCCAGCATCGCGCGGAACAAAGATGGACGAGGCGTTGGTATGCGGTCGGACATGCTGCATCTGCCTGGCATCGGAAGGTGGCAGAAGTAGTACTGTAGGGGATGGGTCGGGAGGATTGGTCAAGGTGGCAAAGTTGCGTTTCTGGTATGGGAACAGGTACACTGACGGTCAGCTGCCATACATGTGATCACATTGCAGCTTGGGGCAAGGAGTAGTCACTGAAAGTGTCGGGGATCAACCGTGTCGCTTACCAGATTAGATACGTATATGATGGATAGGAGAAACGTGTCGAGGGTGAGTACCACGGTCAGAAGGGGGATATATGCACCATGGCTATTGTCACATCACCACGGAAAGCTACAATCAGAATTGATCGAATGATCGAATAGTATAGAGATTTCCCATGACATAACGATGGGTTGTGATAAGTTCGTGCTGGAATTAGAGTTGAGTCAAGTCCCCAGACTCACCCCATGAAGACCTCTTGCGAGGCGGTGGCGTTGATGATATCCTTCTTGAGCATACACGTAAGGGCAAACTACAGTGTAGGCACAGCCATTGGTGAGGTTCTGCTTGTCAGCTGTTTCGACAACTCCACTCGAGGCTGAAGTCACTCCAAAAGCTCCTCACGAGTGCTACATACATGATGAGGCGGTAAGATTCGATCCACTCACCGTACCCAGTCCCAAAGCCCCCGTAGATAGGCCGAAGAGCGGCCCAACAGGACTCCGTCGATGAGCCCACCAGGCCCACCACACCCATTCATACCCTTCATACGGTACCCTCTGGCACTTTACTCTCATCTCCACCTCGACCATCACAGAATCTACTCCCTCACTCTCGTCTCCTCCATCGCCGTCACCGTAATCATCGACATCGATAGCAGGTGAGTGGGCGTTTCTGGACTGCGGTTTTAATTTCACGCGGTCAGGACGCCCATCGCCCGAACATGTTGTGACGAGGTGGGAGAAGGGGAAAGAGAGGGCGAAGAAGAGATAGAAATGCAAGAAGGCTGTTATGGTTTTAAAAGCTGCTAACAGCCAGCAGAGTACCGTGAGAGCTGTTAAGAACAAAGAAAGATTACCAAGGGTCGAGCTGCATAGAGAGGGGCACGGAAGTTGCGTTAGCTCATGCGCCAGTGTGCATGCAACTAGTGGCTCCACTACTGTTGCGTATTCCACTCAGCGAGATTTGTCAGATACCCAACGCACTTTTGTGGAATGGTGAAAGTCGCATCGTCGTTGGCGAAATCGCCACTCCGGTAGAGCGCGCACTGTGGGCTGCGTAGGTCGAAGTCAACGGCAAAGCAGAGCCAGACCGTCAGCACATGTAAGTTGTCCCACCGACATTGTGCTGCGCAGGCTGATCCTGTGCTCATGTCGGTGCTCAAGCCAAAGCTGAAGAGACTGAAGCTGTCTTAGTCATTGCCGAACGTGGACTTACTCATTCACGCCATTTTGACACCACCCCCAAACGCCCAAAATGATCGGTACACCACCTCCTCTACTGACTCCAAATACACCCTTCCCGACGACCAGAAATCCACCAAAAGAAGAATCGCTCACCCCATGGCAAACGGTCAAGAGCAAGGCGCAGAGCAGGGATAAGCATGGCGATATGAATGGTCGCCAGGTCAAATACCATCTTCCGGCTGATGAGCGTCCGAGTCTCTGTAATACCCCAGATGGCCCGGCCGCGGAGGAGGTTGATCGTTTGTGCGTTTCGGGCTTTTGATCAGAACGAGTAGGTACTTGTCCTCTACGCGAGTCGCCGCGAGGAGGAACACCTGGTATGCCAGGCATGCCGCCTGTCTCATTCGCTGCAGTCCTATCCCCATTTCCATTTCCCACGCCACCATTACCGCCACCGAGACCGAGAGCAGATTCCCTAGCCAGCCTGACCTGTTTCCGCTGCGGCGGCAATGTATATCTAGCAGGCGCTACGGACATGCGGCCTAGTTTATTCTGTGCGGCGGGCGATAGGAGTGCTCGACTCCCAGGAGGTTGTGGCTGGTTTTGATTTCGTGCTTGAGGTTGGTGCTGAATATTGGCATTGGCGTTGGGAACGATACCGCCAGCTGGTGGAGGAGCGACTGACATTCTGCCTAATTTGGATTGATCCTCAGTCGATAAGAAGCGGGGTTTACTGAAGTCCAAAGCGGGAGCGAGCGCATGGTTCTGGGTTTGAGCGTAGGGATGGAGATACGGATCGGCAAATGGATCTCGATCAGGTCTTACGACTGTACTAGGGCTCTGGCTTTGCGCCGGGCCGGGTGGCAGAAGATAGCCTGAAGAAGGGGCAGGCAATATCGACCGCGAAGGACTGGGAGCGCGGATCTGACCCGTAAAATGGGCTGGCGATGGTGTGGGCGATGCCCAAGGGGAGGGAGCCCGAGAGTGCCCATGCGAAGGGAAGGTATCGCCGCGAGGATTGAGGGTAGCGTTAGGCTTGGGTCGATGAGGCGTGAGATGGTCCAAGTCTAGTACTGATGGCAAGGTCGATTGACTTCTATGTCCGTCTCTCCCTGTTTCCGAGGAGAGCCGTGCATCACTCGCTGGGAAGCCACTCCCTTCAACCGCGGCAGTCCCGGAGAAGGCAGCAGCCTTGGCCATCGGACCCGGACCATTCTCCTGCCCCTGTCTTAGGGCAGATTTCGGTGTTCTTCTTCCTCCTCCAGCTGCAAGCCCTATCTTCTTCAGACCTGGAGTGATTTCAGCTGGCGAGTCCATTATCGCGTCTTGCTCATATGCGTATTGAACATGTTTGGGGGTATGCGTTTGTGCATTAGCGTTGACATTGGTGTGTTTCCTTGAAAAATTTCGCGTTGGCCCTCGCTTTCGTTCATGTTGTGTTTGCTTTCTGCTATTGACGTTGTCATTGCCGTAGGGACTCGGTAAGGGCGGTACATCGTATTCTTTTTGTGAGCGATTCCAACCCGGTTTGGAGTTCACCCCTCCAGCCCAATCGCCCTCACTACCGGCGCCGGCGATTCGGGGCGTCTTACCTGCGTAAAACGATCGACTCCAAGCCGTTGGCAGTTGACTCGCACGCGCGCTCTGAGCCCAATCGCTACGCTGGTACAGATCGCCTGTGTACGCTCCATCTACCGCCCCCTCCTTCCTCTTCCTATCCCTGTATGAGCCGGTATTTGCATGTGATACGCGATTAACCAGACCATCGTCGAGCGATTCTTCCAAGTATTCATCCTCGATATTGTCTACATCATCTCGGAATGGATTCGGAGGACTGGTATTCCCTCTCGATTCCGGGATGAGTTGAGATGTTGAAGTGTTCTTTCGATCTGAAACCACGCGAGCTTGAACTGCGCCTCCATGCTCAGATCGTGGAATTACCGGTGGCGAAAAGCGCTTAGTGGATTTTGCCCAGGTCGGTCGTGAAGAAGAAGGGAGATCGGTAGACAGCGGACTTTCCACTACTTCCGAATAACCTGTTGGAGGCCTTGCAGTCGAATACAAGAATGGCTGGGAATGCCTGTCATCATCCTTTCCATCATCACCTCTGCCAGGCGGTCTCCTTGTAGCTGAGTCAGGAGTCGAACTGGTGTATGATGCTGCTGAAATAGGGGTCTTGGTCTGGGTGGTAGCATATGATGAGGCGCTGGTTTGCTTTCGGGCCATCTTGCTCGCCTAACCTGTTAACACCCCCTAGAGTTCTTCAAGCAAGATTTTGACCGGCATCTGCTTGAGAACTGTAGGGTCTTGTGTAGATTCAACTTATTGGTAGTACCGCACCTTGTACATCGGTCGATTCGATATCCTACAGTGTTGTCAGACAGAGCCCCCAGTCAATTGACACCGTCAAATGAGTATTAGACTTCTGACTTGAATGTAACAAGCAGCGAAAGAACTGATCGTACTCCTTTTCCATCTCAGTGCGCACTCTGTGGTACTCACCTCGTCCCAGTCCCGACACATTAAGCAAAGACAGTCGACAACGATGGGTCCAGGCTCACCGCCCGACCACAAACACAAAGGATGTCGAACAAAGGTTAGTAGCCCATTTCATCCCATTTCAAAGGAATTCCCTACTAATCGGCAAGGAGGCAGACTGTAACAGGCTCGGATCACATTAAATATGTGTATAAAGATGCCGACAGGTGAAAACTCGAGCTTGACATGCATAGCATCGGGTGTGACGAGGGCGCTTAAATCTGCGCTCTGGAAATGATTTTGAATGGCTACATGTGCCATTTATCGCTACTTCTCCTTCGGCCAGGTCGATACAATAATCAAGGCAAAACATGCGCATCCCTACACCTTACTGCATGATCAGAGTGACATTCACTTGAGAGGCTCAATGTCGACGTTGGGGCCATAAGGAACAATTCGGTTAGGGTTCAATTGTTTGTGAGAATAGTAATAGTGCTCTTTGATGTCTGCAGATGACAAAGCCCAGAGTCAATACAACATCAGTCCAAGTTCTGCTTCCCGCCCATCCTATGTTGAGCTGAATATCTCCGATACTCACGCTCAAAGTTGGTGGTGTCCTTGAAGGCGGGGTTGTTCCAGTACAGCTTCTGCAACCACTTGTGCAAGTGAGGGTAGTCATGTCGGACTGTTACAAGACGTGAGTGTCAGACAAATCAGCCGATGGCACCGAGTTAGACGGAACAGGCGAATGCATTGGTAACATTTCAGACTCACTCAGACCAAAGTTGCACTTGAAGTGGACGTAGTAGACAGGGTCGTATCTGACGATGGTTGTGTACAGCCTGAAGTGTCTATCAGTACAGTGATCTCCTATGGAACGGGTCCGTTAAGTTGGATCGTGTCATCACACTCACCTTACGTCGGCTTCTGTCAATCTACCTCCGACCAAGAAATCTCGTCCGTCGCTTAAGCGCTCCTCGATCCTCTCAAGAGCTTTCGACAATGGCTTGACAGCATCCTCATACGCCTTCTGGGTCGTCGCGAAACCAGACTTGTAAACGCCGTTATTGATATCGTTGTACACCCATTCATTCAACTCGTCGATCTCCTTCCTCAACTCTTCGGGGTAGAGGTCCAATTCTTTAGCTGATTTATCCTCGATGAGCTCGTTGAAAGCGGTGTTGAGGAACCTGACGGTCTCAGACGATTCGTTGTTCACGAGCGAATTGGTCTTCTTGTCCCAGACTACGGGGACGGTAAATCTGGCGTCGTAGTCCGGCTGCGCCTTGAAATACAGCTCGCGCAGATGAGAGAATCCGAAAAGGTGGTCTTGAGTGGCAGCGGGGAAGGTATCGTTGGAATGCTCGGAGGCAGGGGCGGCGGTAGATTTAGCGTTGTCGGGGGTCACAAAGTGCCACCCTTTCTCGAGCATGTGAGGGTGGACTGTGGAGACGTCTAATTCAGATGATCAGGTCGGGTAAGCAAACATCTAATCATGAATGTCTACTAACGGGCAGAAGTGGAATGAAGGTGGACTGGCTGGAAGATTGGTTCTTCTGCCTCATCAACTTACCGATGAAATCCTCGAGCCCCTTGAGCTTCCTAACGATCAAGGTTCGGTGTGCCCAGGGGCAAGCCAAGCTGACATAGAGGTGATATCGCCCTTCAATAACACACACACCCCGGTTCGCCACATCACGGAGTCAGTCAAACTGGGCTCCAGAACGTGTACTCCACAACAGTCCAGGCGGCCTGAAAGCCTGTTCCCAAAGCCCTTGGAGTATGCTCACCCTTCTCCGGAGCGAATTTGCCATTAGGCTCAATGACATCCCTGAAAGAGCTAACTTGTCTCTTGAAAGAACCTTCCTTGTTGGCCCACGAAGTGATGTCTTTCTTCTCGGAGCTCATTTTCGTTGTGACTGTGCTGTTGATACTACGTCGATGGCTGAAGAGCAACGATGATGACGGTTCAAGTAGTCTGGTGAAAATTGAGGTGGTTGATGATCTAGTTTGAGCTGTGAGAGTTGATCGTAAGATGGAAGAGATACCACGGCACGACATATGAGAGGGTGTTAACAAGTTGACAGAGCTATTGGCCTGCCTTCCCGACAATAAGTATATATACGTATCGCGTCGTCATGCTCATCATGTCATATCTCTCTCTCATGCGAAGTCTTTGTCACGAGTAATGAACCCCCACCTTGATCCGGCGGAAAGGATAGCACTGTCACCATCAGTGCCTTAGCAAGAACTTTCCCATTCGAGTAAATCCTAAACGGTAAGGAATGACGTCTTGATCTCATCCCTGTACTCTCCACACTCGCCGTTGACTTTGTGATCGTCGTCGCCATCGTTATCATCCGTCAAATCCCATCGGATCCTTCTTTGACTGCACCGTCAGCATTCTCATCCTCTGTCGGTTCCTTCTTCTTCCAAGGTCCATCCCAATCACCTGTATAGCCTTCACGCCAAGCGAAAAGAATAATTTTGTAAACGCAAACGCGAACGAAACGAATAGAAAACGATACCGATCCGCACACCATCATGACCACTCTCGTCACGATCCCCTCCACTCAGGCTTTCCACCTGCCAACGCCCACCTCCGATCCCCTCCTTCTCTCATCAGGCGAGCTCAACCTCACTCTGATTCCTGCTAATCCGCCATCACATCCTCACTCAACTTTGACCCTCACTATCGGCGCGTCGAGCTTCCCCTTGTTACCGACCAGTCCGGTGCAGAAGGTCCAGGCGAAAGACGAGCATCCCGCTTATGTGTTCAGCCCTGTACCTGCGGACGGTGGAGCACCTGTCGGTCAGGTTAAGATCAAAGTGAAAGACAGGTGAGCGTGACTCTCCCTCTTTCACGCGTGAACTCGACATGCGCATCTCTACCCGATTATGTTACCTTCCTTGTCCATCTAGATGCTGACGATGCCATTGTGTAGTGCGAACCAGGGCGAATGGGATGCGACGGAATCTCTTCTCAAGAAATTCGAGCACTCACTCAAGGCAGAGAAAGCATGGAACGAGACCATCCTTTTCGTCAATGACGAATACGAAACTGGGGGCGCGTCAAAGGTCGCCAAGCCGTGGGGCGAGACCATTGCTGGGGCTGTCATTGGTGCTGGACAGGCTTTGGCTGATAGGCTGAATTCGTACACTGATCGGTGGGTTTCCGCAATTCTCTCTCATCGTGGTCTGGTTGGACGACCACCTAGGCCTTACCGCCTGAAACATTCTCAGATTACGTTCTCCTTTTGGCTCTATTCTACTTTGGTTGACTGTTATGCTGACGTACCCATCCGCTTGTGCACCCCAGACACGTCCACAACACCAACCCGGAGCACTCTGCGCCTCCATCAGAGATCACCAAGGAGCGAGCCCAAGTGATCAACAACGCCACGTCCGATCTCGCCGATTCGGCCGAATCAGGAGCCAAAACCGTCGGGACATACATCCACGATACCGGCAAATCCATTGGTGAGAAGCTGCCCGACAGTCTCGCGAAGAAGTCGGAGCCTGTCAAGGAAGAAGACAAGTCCGAGTTCAGGAAGCTGGCAGAAGGAGGTTGGCAGCAGGTTACTATCGCCGCCAAAGGCGTAGCGGAGGCTGCTACGACCGTTGGAGGCGCCATCAGCGGTAGTGCGCATAGGGCCGTCGAACACAATTTCGGCAAAGAGGCCGAGGGCGTCGCACAGGGTGAGTGGGGTCTTCCCCCAAGCATTTCCTTTTGCGGTCGCTTAGCATCTGTCCTCCACACCTACGTCCCATCTCATGGTGCAGGTGCTGACACTTTTTCTGGATTTCCTCTATCGTCCCAGACGTCGGCCAGACCGGTGCCAACCTCGGATCGGCCGCGTTGTCAGGTTTCAAAGCTACCAGCGTCGTCGTCCAGGGCTCCAACGCCGCCTCTGGCGCCTCGAAGGCACAGAATGGGGAGTAAATAAACAGAGAGGCAAAAGGCAAAAGGCAAAAGGCCGTCCGGTCTATGCTGGTTGACCGGCCCCGACATGCTGCCATGTGTATGGAAGTTGTATGCGATCAGAGAATCGATCTAGAGTTTTCAGCCCACGTCTTTTTATTCATTTTAGTTGTTCAGTCAGTCTTTGTAGGAGTGTTTAAGCAGCTGGCAACAGACAAGAAGAGTCATGCAAAACATGATAGAAGTTAAAGACTTAAGAGGACTGCAGTTGGTCGACCAGTCAGTCAGTCTGTCGAGTGAATCTCTTGGTCTGTATCGAAGAAGATGTCAAACAGTACTGTTAAATCGAACTATACTCATGTTCACACACAAGTGGTCGAGAGTCTTTACTAGGCATGTCATAACACGTACATATATGCTCATATGCACAGTTAATCGTATACTCACAACACTTTGAGCATTTCTATGCACAAGACCTCTCCTTGGCGCGGACGTCATTCAGGATACGGTAGTTGTGACAGTACTATGTGTTACAAAAACAACAAATGGCCAACTCGGTAATACTGTATACTATAGCAGTCTGGGAATCTAGTCTGATCTAGTGTATGTCCCAACAAGGCTAGAAGAGGTGAAATGTGGTTGGGTCATGCGACGCCATCTATATCGTACAATTTTTGGTGAATTGTCTTCCTGTCTAAACAATCCGAACTCGGCCAACAGGTCCCCGCAGACTGTGCATCTTCCGTTACCCTACACCTGCACCGTGTCAATGCTCAGATCACCATGTCCACTTCCTCCCTCGACGTTTCTCCGCCCTCTCCGTATCCCTCGTCTTGGCCTCCATCTCCCTCCAGTTCGCTAGGCGCGATGGAGTCTATAGTCTCATCGCCAGCCCCATCATCTTCCCCTTCACCGGTTCGACTATGATTTGCGGTCTCACGGTCCAAATTCTTATTGTTCTCTTCTATTTCCATCCAGCCCAACACGCGTCCAGGCCCAGCTCTGATCTCTTCCTTCCCGTGCTCCACAGCAGCTTCCCCTCGTCTCTTCATGCTCGTCACCAAATCCGCGATTTTATCCCATCTTGCTTCTAATTGGGGATCAATCATCTCTTCGTCGAAATAAGCCGCTTCAGACCCTGCACCACCACTACTCTCGCCGTCGCCGTCGAAGAATGATTCTGCCGAAGGAGAGAGGAGGCTCAGAGGTGATCCAAGGATCGTGTTTGTGTTGTGCGCTGTTAAGTGGGATAATGATGGGATGGAGCCGCCGGCTATGGATTCTCTTAACATCCGCCGTAACTTGATGATCTCGGTTCGCTGTTTCGCTTTTGTAGCTATACGCCCGCGGAGGAAATACGCATAGTGATTATACATGATCGCGGTTCAGCTTTGGAAACGACGCAGATCCGGAAGCTGACTCACCTTCCAGCATCTTGTTGATAGCCAGCAGACTCGCGTTGGATATCTCCAGATCAGCAACCTGGACGAAGTGAGCAGGCTTAGCACATCACAGTCGTCATGAACCGACCTCTGTCGACCTTCCCACTCCGCAGATAGCTCGGTCTGCAGCATTGCGTATTCCTCTTGCTACTCACCTTCCTGTTCATCTTGGCTTCCTCCATATCCGCACCCAACACCACATCCACCTCGCCATCGCCATCTTTTTCCCTATCCGGCTCATGGGCTACTTCGACAGCCGTCGCTCCGCTCAGTCGATCCCGTTCTTTCTCTGCACTCAGATCGCTGCTAAAACCGCTCCCAGTACCGCTCAGTTTCCTTATACTAGACGATTGGCCCATCGAAGAGCCTGCTCTCGACCATTCCTCCGACGATCTCGCTGGCGTGAGAGCTGGTAGTGCCACTGTTTTCAGCTCCGGACTGATAGGCGGTGGAGGTAGGGGAGGCGGGTGAGCCATATGTGGATTGTAGGGTAGTTTGGGCCTAGAGTGGGCGTTGAGACCGCTTGTGCGAGGCGCGGTACGGTCAAATGCGTCGGGTAAAGGTGTTGATGGTTGCATAGGCGATGTTGGAGCGGATGCTGTGGGGTGTTGCAGAATGTACGCTAGAGCATGCTGAGCTGTGGAAACCGCACTTCGCTGAGGCGACCGGCGAGTGGGTGACGAACGATTTGACGAGATTTCTATATTTGATCCGCTGTCTGACATCCTGTCGGGACTTCTATCTCTCCAAGTCGTCCTGGAAAAATGTATGCCTCCATCATCCATACCTATCCCTAAACCAGGTGAAATCAATGGAGCTTGCGCCAAGGGCGACAGGATATGCGTTTGTGGTCTAGGTGGTGACTGAGATAAAGGCGATTGGGGAGGGGGTGTTTGTATACTGGGTGTACCGGCGGTATATCTCGGTATGTGCGGTACGGCATGTGGTGATGATCCAGACGGAACGGGTGGTACAGGCGGCTGCACAGGCACCGAGTTCGTAGAGGCTATTGAGGGTCGTACTTTGGCTATCGTCTTTCCATCTCCGGTGTTACTCCTCAATGACTGTGCTCTTGCTCTATTCCTCCTCTCCTCCGCCGCAGAACTACTGGTGGTCGGTGTACCTGCACGTCGCACATCGGGCGTACGGGTTGTCCGACTCGTCACGGGGCTATCGACAACTGACTTGGCGGCTCTGATCCTCGGTATTGGCGTCCCACTTGACGAGGCTGCTCCGGAGCTAACGTTCCCGGTGAATGAAGGACGGGTTGTCAAGCTGGGAGTACCGGGCGTCCGAGCGATCCGGACAGAGGAAGCGGTCGGTGTGGATGATGATGGCGGAGGAGCCGGGGATCTCGATCTTGACGCTGGAGCAGATCTCAGGGAGAGTGTGGAGGGCATTGAGCGAGGTGTAGGCCGGGGGAACTGTGTACCTGATCCTGAACTGGGCGAGGGCGTTGAGACGATGTTAGAAGGATCGACTCGGGCTTTGACTCGAGCGCCTAGGGGAGTGGACGATGAGGATGATGGACCTGCCGATGAGGATGGTGAAGGAGCCAGCGAGATCTGCGAGGCGACCTGAGGTAGACGATGCGAATGTCAGTTCAGCATATCGAGCACCCGGCTGGGGGCCATGTCAGACGATGGAGAAGAGGGCAGACATACCTTGCGCCGAGGCTTTACTGGATCGGTCATGATATCGACGTTGGCCGCTCCATTGAGTGTGGTAGAAGCTAATTCACTGTTCTGTTTGTTTGGTAGGCTCGATTCAGCGTAGGTCGAATGACAGTAATTGTATGCTGAGATCGCTGAGCTGCTCCTTGCTCCTTGTGACGTGATAGATGGTATAAGCGTCGTCGAGCGAGATACAAGGGTGTGTATCAAGGACATCACAGTCACAGTGTACACGGTGTGTGTGTGCTCACGGTCACAACATTCTGGCTCTCCGAGATCAGGCACGAACCCGTCACTCGGCTTAGCATGTAACTTATATGTATGACAAACGCCTCACGTTCGTAATGTCATTAGAATTGCAAGATGTGTTTCCTAATCAAGTCCCTATCCTACCTTTACAAAACGTTTCATTCTGATTGTAATGCTAAAACTGATGACGTCGAGATCTGTGTAACGCGGACCGAAGAAGCTCCTTCCGTCTTTCGAATTATGGGAAGCGACAGTCTCGTTTGGTTTGGCTTCGCTGTTACAATAATCTCAAAGTCGATACAGCCCGGTCGGTACCCGTACCCGTCAACGTCGGTATATCCCTCACTCTCATTCACTTCCACTCGAAAGAAGACACATACCGCTCGACATGTCGGGCTTCATACTGGGAACAGGATCAGGCATCTTGGCCTCTGCCGCCGTCTACTACACCCTCTCGACTAGCTTGAGAGATTCCACGGCTGCCCTCAGATCCGAGTGAGTAGGGATAAATTGTGCTTACACGCTCACCCATAGACAAACTGGAGACAGTAGGCGATGCGCCGACGTCTTGGGGCATACTCAAGGTGTCGAATGTATTGATCTGATATGATGTCATCTCGCAGGCTCCATCACTCTTCAAACCTTTTGACCGACTCGTTCGACCCTGTTGCTCCTCCTGCGCCGAGCTCACTTGTCGGTCCGCGATACCCATACGAGCAATCGTTCTCCTCTATCCTTCGACAACGATGGAACGAGACTCTTACCTCGCTCGTCGGAGGCGTCAGAACCACCGACTGGACCGCTGTAGGGAAGGGCGTGTGGGAAGCTGGTCAGGGTGTCGTCGAGCGAGTATCGGAAACCATCCCTTCATCCGCCTCGACCCCCGGACCCTCAACTCCGCTTCTCGGCTCGAACTCGGGCTTTGGATCTCCAGTCGCTCCTGTAGACAAGACACACTCAACCGTCGCTGTCGTACCCGGCACAACGGGTGTCGTGGACCACGTCGAAAAGGCGCCCGAGGTCAAGGTATCCTCGACCGCTGGTGTGGATCTGAGGAGGGACTCGTACGGCATGGTCGGAGGGAACGATACCAAAGAGGAAATCAAGCGAAAGCTCGAGGCTACCGGAATGAGATTGGTATAGACGGTTGTCAGCGGATGGAGTCGACGATAGACGGCCAATGGGGTTAAATGGTGACATCCGATAATCGTCCTATAGGCCGGCAAAAGCACTGGGATTCATTGCAGCGGACGGAAGAAGAAAAGCATCGACAGTCTGCCTGGCACGTAGATGGGATAGAAAGGATCTATGCACCACGCACTGAAGCATTTCATTTCAGTCCACTTCATGCACCTACGCCCGTCCTTTGGAGGAGAATGCTCGACGGGCTCTCTACTGACCTTATGCGATCTCATCTTTGATCCACTTGGTCCGATTATGTCGCAAACAGCATCGTTGCAAAGGACGCGAGGCCTTTGTATCGTCTTCGTTGCGTTCCTCACTTCTCGCTCGGTCCATACTGATGCCCCCTTGATCGTTCTAGAGTTACACGTTCGGATTCTCCATCTCATCCGGGCATATCGGCGATCTCTGGTCTTGCGCATGACTTGAAACGAGCGCTCAAGAACCTTTGAGAAGCATCTTTGTCGAGGTTGAAGGGAGGGACCTGTATGCTAACGTTGCCATTTCTATGCATAGTGCATCTTGAATCAACCTGGACGGTCTCGACCTCTCGTCCCTTTCAACGAACCGACCGGCCGACCCTCTCGGCCGGTTCATCAAGTACGTGGCAATGCGTACCGGATCATGAGTTAAAGCATCTCCTATGAAAGACGTTTCTTTCACGATGGTAGTACTTCTGCTTGGCTGCAAGTCTGATATGCACCTTTGACGGATCACTGGAGCCTCTGATCACTTCGATGTGGAGCGCAACAGCGAGTCAAAGGATGTTTTCTCTGCGCAAGGTGATCAAACCGTCTCACTAAGAGACCTGATTCAACTCTGACATGTTCTGGACAATGGCGATGGAGACGAGCTTCTGAAATTCTCACTTTTTCTCTAGCCAAGCTTCTTCTCCCCATGCAGTCGTGCTTCACCATGCTTCAGAGATTCTGAGCAGAATTCTCGCTTCGCTTCGCTCAAGTCTAGTCGCCCGTTCTGTCTATCTTGACGGAACATGGAATCGCAGGCCCAGCGCCACCCAAGTGACCGATTGCACCCTGGATGGCATGTGGAAAGGTATAAAGAGCGGTGAGTATCTGCAACTTTCTCTCGGTTTCTCTTCTTCCTCATCCGCCGCGTACAAGTGCTTCTACTTCCCAGGTCCATCGCTGCTTACAACTCCATCGTCATCAGCTTACAGATACAGTCTTCAGTCTTGTCCAACCTACATTCAGTAGCTTTGCGATAATAACCTGTCAATCATGGCCAGTGATCACTCGCGTAGCCAGTACCCCTCCATGCACGGTCCCCTGGGGACCGCCTCCTCGGTCGATTCCGTCATGGCACCAAGCCGAGCGCCTCCAGCACTTCACCCCGACTTCCCGACCGCAACCTTGGCGTTCGGACGTGTAATGGACGGGATCAACAGCGAAGTGCGATCTCACCTCCATCAGAAAGGCTCATTGCCGGTGAATGGTTTCGAAGAAATTTTGCAGAGACATATGATGTCGGCGGTCGGTCCCATCTCGGAAGCTGCCACATATGACTCCAGGCATGTAAGTTCTCCCTCAGTGAAGTGCGATCGCCGAGAGGTGTCGTGGGCTCCAGAGCTGACTTAACCGCTACTTACTTTGTGGCTTGTCAGAAAGAAGTTCAAGCACGACGTGTCAACCCGGCCTCAAATTCCCAAGCGACAGCTCTCTACAATCCCTCTTACCATAGACAACCGCCTCCTTCCACTGTCAGTCAGTACCCCTCGGACTCGACAGCCACTACCGGCCGTAGCCCTCAAGTCGGTACGAATGTCCGCTCGGACTACATGTTCCACGCCCCTGCATTAGCGCTTGACCATGAAGCGAGTTTCGTCGCCAAGAACGACCCACAAAACCATCTCGGACGAGACTTCTACATGTTCAGGGATGGCAGAACTAGCATCATCACCCTGCCAGAGGAAGGAGTATCTGTGCCCGATCGGACCGTCATGCAAAGACAGTTGGGGACTTCCTTCGTTCTCGAAGCCTCGGAACGTGGATTCAGCTCCGGCCTATCCCAGGCTCCGCCTCCACCTCTGTCTCAGGTTTCAACACGGAGTTGCCCTGCGCCTTCGTCCGCTAGCCGATTCGTGATCAGGAACACCGTGTTCGAAGGTAGACCGGCTTTCTCTGTCAAAGACCTTAGTCAGCCGCACGATGAATATCGTCTTTTCGAAATTCCTTCATCGCATCCCCAGCACATGCTGCGGACTGGAGCTGTTTTCAATCTCACCCACGGAGAGCAACATGGAGCAGGGGACGGATTCTTTTACTTGTACACGGCTCCTGGCACCAAACCAGAGCTCCACTCGGCCCAAGAGATCCACACACCAGCTTCTACCGGGGTTCCTGCGACCAATCAATCGACAGCAGCATCGCAAGCCACAGGTCCCATCGTGTCTAGCGAGCACCCCACCGCTGTATCCGGGATGGCTGGCCCTGGAAGGGCCATCCCTCCCCCTCCGCCTCCTCCCGCTGAGACATCCTTCACCGAGGCAAGCGTCATGCCTCAGCCAAGGGTGCCTGCTCAAGGTCCTACACCAACTGCCAGCGCTAGATCTCCCACTCGGTGGTCACGAGTACCTTCCAAACTGATGCAGGTGCTGTCGACCGATGCTCCCGGAATTTCCACCGCTACGTCCGCCAACAACGAGTCTCAGATGAGCGAGTTCACCCATCAGCTAGGAGCCATGACGGTCGACAACAGCTCCTTCCAGCCATCGATGGCCCATTCGTCTACGGGTGCTGCTCCATCGGCTTACAATATGATTTGAACATTGTAAACGCTATCTCATCAGCGAGCGTTGTTTTCAGGGACTCTCAGTGTTCATCAACTCCCAACTATCTGGGGTCTTTTGCCTTTCCTTTGATGCATTTTCGCTCCCCCCCTAACCTGTCCATCACAACCATGTGCATCAAATAACGATTCATCCCCATGACGGTCTCACTCATCCTTATTCCCATCTGTTTTCATTGCATGGTCAACGAGTCGGAAATTTAAGGTGAACGAGTTTGGAGCAAAGCACACAGTGGATGTCTACAGAACATGATGGGTACCGTCACCTGTGTATCTCTTTACTGCTTTGAGTAACGTACAGTAGGTGCAATTGTACTGTAGTTCATGAGACGAGATGCGAGCATCAAATTGAAAACCATGTTGCAAGCATCATAGAATCATTGTTCAAGAGCAGCAGCACGACTCTTCTGATCCTCCTGTCATCTCTGGGTACTACATGGGGCAATTCTGCTGGTGGTAACAGAGCCGTGTATAACACGCAGGGAAGTCTCTTCGTTTGGATGCTGAGTGTGGTGAGTTACTGTAGATCCAAGAGACGTCGACGTGGACTAAAGCACTTCCTCGGTGATACCGCAGAGTACTACTGTACTGTACGAGGGCTTAGCATTGACAAGCTTGGTGAAAATTGCCACAAGCTGGTTCTACAGTATCTTCTGGATCTCAAAGTGCGAAGGTATGGCGACAATGCTGCGGTCTAGTGTTCCTTACCCTCTTCCCCGTTGATGGCGAATCCTTGCGGTTCTTTACACCAATGTCGTATGACCCCATACGCCTTGCATAGGCCCCTCCCCCCACCGTGAACCAAGTCATGTATCCTCACACACCCTCCCTTTCACATGTCCTGCTAGCCCGATGCAGTGTCTCGAGCCAGTAAAACCTTTGATGACCCGAGAATTCTCCTCTCGCTTGTGGAGCTGCTCCATGGGTCCATCAAAGCACTACGTAGTGGTACCATACACCAGGAGGACATCCGATTGATCGTTCGATATCTACCTCTTACAGTGTGACACCACAAAGGACGGCGATGTACTGCTCTCCAGAGCAGTGTATTAGCAAGCCTTCCATTAGACAGACCCGGAACTTGTCGAACAGTAAGGCAGGTAGGACCTTTGATGCACCTCATACATACTATACTGACTGCAGCGATCAGAAGATGAGTCTTGCAACACTCTACAGATACAAACAAAGGTTATTCAGACGATGACTATCAGTGCTCTTCGCTTAGAGTGATTTCCGTAGAGACAGGAAGCACTCCGTTTCAGACTTTCTGGCTCGGCCCAAGAAGCATATCCGATTCGTCTTGGATCATGACTTGTATGGCTCCCGTGCGAAGACAGACCATACGAACAACCAAAAGTAGGAGCACGTAGGTTTGTCGTCGTCCGATCTTTGTACTTCGCAATCTTGGGACGATGCAGCTCACTTGCCATGTACGTATCACTACTACCTGATGAATGGACTACTGTAGGTTCTAACGGATCTCGCCTAGATAGGTCAGATCAGCCCGAGGAGGCCGGAGATGGCCCCCTCATCTCCCTTGGATAGGCGGCATGCGCAACGCCTGCTTAACGCGCAGTATGCTTCGACGGCTGCTTGCTTCCCCACTGGCATATCTACTGTAAGCTTCGGACGAGTCTAGAGTTCCCTGTCCACCTTGCGATGACCTTCGCGCTTCCTTACATGATTCCTCGGTGCAAGGCATCCCTAGGCCTACCTGCAGTATGCGAAGTGATGCAGAGGAAAGCCCAAACTTCACTGACAGATACAGTACGTACACATGTATCTGTAAATATCTTTCAGATATAAAATGCGTCTCTGACTGATCGATATCCCTCCCACTCTTCTTTCTGCATCGCTCATCCTTCCCCCTTTCCTTGATCTGTCGCGGATCAGCATCACTTACACACATCCAGAAACGCTCCCTTTACACCATTTGATATCGTATCTCTAGACCCTCCGAACCCGCACTCGAGTCCAATTAGGTCTATAACCGTTCACACCAAGGACTTCCCCATTTTATATCGTATCAATCAATCCGATGACTGAATCTCGTTACATTGATCCCCCTCTTGGCATGCACGTCAACGACACAGATCACAACTCAGCCGCATCGGGCGGTGGCAGCGCCCGCCTGATCGTTTCCGTCCAGGCGTCACCAAGTGGCCCGCGACCCTCGGAGTATCAATTCTCGCAGGCTGTGAACGCCATTGGAGCAGAGTTGCGGAGGCGATACAGAGATGGGATGTACCTGAATGGCAACGCCATGGTCAATACAGTGGTTGCTTCCATGCACGAGAGCCGTGATCAGCTCTTCGACGCCACTCTTGCCGATTACCAGGTGAGCTCATACGCCGGCCCATATCCCAGGGCTTGCGCGACTGCACCGACTTGCCTGTCCACAACGCTCATACTGCTCGCACGTCTTGCTGACTCCTCTCTTTGCAGAGTGGAGCTTCTAGGTACCCCCCTCCTCCGAGAGGGTTCCCCTCCACGAACAAGCCGGCGGTTCGCCGACAAGCCATTCACGCCCGACCAAGTCAGGGAACTCTAGCCACTCCGGCTCTGGAGGCGTCGGGTCGCCGACGAGGCGATGATGACAGTGTCGGTTCTGTCGATTCTGTCAATTCAACCGCATTCGACTACCATCACAGGGAACGTCCAGCATCGACCAATATCAGCACAGGTCTGCCCATCTCGCAGGGAGCACAGCGAGCCTCAGGTGCCCCTACCGGTCTTGCCGCCTCAATCACTGAGGGTTCACCCTCTCGAGGCCCGTCGGCTGTGAGACGAGCCCCATTGCATCCCGGTCTCTCGTGGCCGCGAAGCCCCTGGCTGATCGCCCCACCGGTGCGGTCGCCCCCATCGAAACAGTGTGAGGCGCCGCCTTCTTCAGCAGCTTTGTCCTCTCAGATGGGTGCGGAGCGCCAAACGAGACCGAGGTCAGCGACAGTCCTCACCTCATTTGGCGGAAAGCCTGCTTTGGCTTGGTACCCAGAAGGATATGGTGAGACCGGCGAATTGATTGGCTGTCATCGCCTGTTCCAACTTCCTAGTGAAATTCCACCGGACGCAACGCCCTCGGACGCGATCACTGTCCAATCTGTTGGGGACTCAATGTTCCTTGTGTGCACTACCAAGAACGGCGAAGCATTCTTCGCGGATGCCGAAGAGATTAAACCCATCATGCAGCAGTCAACACATGTCGGTAGTCCGAGCCACCCACCAGCCTTAGCTTACAGCGCTTCAGTCCCGTCCGCAGCCAATTATCGCGGTGCCGGTCGTACAGCGAGGGCAAGGAAAGCTCCGCCGGTCTCTGTCTCACCGGCACCCGCCTACAGTGCCGTACCGTCAGCCGCAACCACGACTCCTCCGTCGCAACCGTTCAGCACCCATGATCGCTGGACTGGAGTCCCGTCTGACGCCTACAAGCGGAGTCACCATCGCTCCACGCCTTCCACCATGTTCGATCATGCTAGCGGCGCGGTCCTACCTTTGCCAATGCCCCCGCAATCCCCGGCCCATCCTCCTAATGCTTCTCCAGCGTATTCTCGCACGGCTGGAACTGCAGTGGCGCCATATTCTATCATTCCTTCCTCTGGAAGCAACATCACGACACGATCTACGCACTCGCACATCGCTCCATCATCGACCGCCACCGGAACTATCGATCCTCCCAACTTCAGACGTGTTAGCGGTGCATATGATGTCACGACCTCGCAGCAGCAGACCGACACTACTGCTACTCCAGACGCTTGGACTCCTACCGCCAGCACTCAGGCAGACGAGATGACCGAAAGGTCTGAGGCGCTAAATGCCGCCCTCAGTGACAGCTCGGGCGTCACCCGAACGTACGATCCCCTCTCCGATCACGACAATGATTCCGTCGCTGCTCAGTAGCCGGTTTATGCAAACGATCAGCGAGCCCCCAGACTCTGCACTTTTACTATGTCACGTAGCGGTTTGAACCTGCCATCTATTTTGTAGTATTGTCCCTCTTTCTCACCTTCACTATTCCGAGTACACTTCCAATACATGCTGCCTGCCTCTCATACTATTGTAACATAGCTTATATATATAATTTACGATCACATGACTGGAGAGTGAAGAGATGCGAGCATGAAATTGAAACTTGTGAATCGATTGTCACCACCCAGCGATTCGGGTCATGGGTCACAAGGATATCGACGCATGACCTTGCTGTTCCGCTCGACATCGAAGACGAGGGTCATGACGTAACATAAAATATGCATACTTCACGGGACGTACAGAGAAGACCTATGGATACGATGGGTTGAAAGTGAGATGCAACGACATTCAATGGGTTTCATGACGCTCCTGAATTTATTGTGAATATGAGACAGATGATCGCGATAGTCAAACACATCATTACAGACAGATCAACCTATAAGAGGGTCTAAATGGAAGTGGAGGGAATGCACATCAAGGCGGAACTAATAAGTACTGTACAAGCGTGAAAAAAATGCTTCACTATGCAGCGAATAGCGTTTGGATCAACATTGCTGTCAAATATGTCGATTTCGGCATCTGTCGCCGTGTGCGCAACTGTAATAGGTAGGGTTTGGAAGGGTGAGTCAGCACCACGGCCAGTTAGCGAGCGAGACACCAATCATGGACGCATAGTTGAGCGCAAGAATGCAAAGCTGAGCGCAAGAATGAACAACTCACTCTCTGGGCCAGAATCGACATAGAGGTCGGCCGAGATCCCTATCCTGGGGTCGACGACTCTCTCTCTGGTCGTACCCTGTTCGTGCATAGTTATCATTTCCGCCCCACGCCGGAGTTCGATCTCCGTATGAATCTTGTCCACCCCACCTCCTCTGGGGTTGCTGCTGATGCGATCCATAGCCGTTGTGGCCCTGATTATGTCCGTACCCGTAGCTGTGGGAGTACTCATTCGAAATGGATGCCGGAGGGTGAGGCTGATAAGCGTTTGAGCTTTGAGCAGGGGATATAACACTTTGAAGACCGCTGAGATTTTTCAGAAGATCCGATACGGAAGCCTGAGGTACAGCCACGGACGCTGCTGCAGTCGGCTGAAATGTATGAGTCTTCACGCCGCGGGCCTGATGTTGCAGTACCAGCTCGCTATCATTGACAGGGTCCATCATGCGCATCTGACTTTCGTCGGACTCGATCACTCGCACATCAGATTCGGTAGGGTCGGGAACAGGGATACCAGGAGGGTAGGCGATAGCGAGGATGCCGTGTTCTCGTTCAGTTTGTGCGGCGGCTTCAGGTGTGACCGGCGGATAGTCTGCTGGAACTTCCCAGTACGCTATTGACCATAAAATGTTTGTACAGGTATGCGGCTGGTCAGCTTCGCAGTAGATGCCACGCAGATGCAATGCAGAAAAAGGCTCACGAATGGGCTCATACCAGTCGATCAGCTCGTGGCCCCACTTCTTGGCCAATGCAGCGCCCTCCGCCTTGTCCAATTGAAGTACCGTCTTGCCGTGCGGATTCGCGGCGGATCCATCTTCCTCCTGTCATTCAGTTGTAAGACATAGATCAGCGCCATATCTCATCTACTTTTTGATCATAGTATCTCTCACCGACAGATTTTCCTCCCAAGTTGGGGTCTCAAACTCCCATGCCTCCTCCTTGAACTCCCTCACCTGCTGCAATACTCCTCCTCCTTCTTCTTCCCGCACCAGGTCCTTGAATCTTACACTTCTGATCAGTCTCCCCTTGGCGGTATACCGAGCCGGTTTGACATCCTTCTTCTCGTATTCCGGTGTGGCACCGCCGGAACGTGCGTTCAGATTGGTGGGAGTCGAGCCTCCCACGTTCTTGGTAAGGGAAGATAGTGTACTGGCAAGTAGGCCTGATGTGGAAGTAGTGGCAGCCGGGGGAGGCTGTCGAGAAGCGGCGGAGGTACTGTCGACTTTCTTGATGTCGGGCAGTTTTACTTTAGGCTTGTTGATGCCACTTGAGCCAGGGGAGGGATCAGCACCTGCACCTGTACCGAAGAAGGACATGTCCGTGGCGCTTTTTGGATTGGAGGATGGCTTGGACGGTCCGGAAGATGCGCCAGCCGACAACCCCAGCTTGCTAGTAGCGCCGTTGGCCGCAGGTGTTGGCAGCTTAGACGGTCCAGGTTTACCGTCATCCTGAGTGACCGCATCAAGCTTTCGCTTGTTAGTCTCTGAAAGAGAACAACAATGACAGAGGCAGTTTAGCTATTGACTCAATCCAACGAGTTGAGGAAAAACCGAAAGGCACGCACTGGCTGCTTCTGCTTGTTCTTCCAAGTATTCTGCACTGAACCTGTTGGCAGGGAATAGAACGTCCTCGACGTACGCTCGGTATCGAAGCCACGCTGTCTGGATTGCACCCTTATGAGCGAGATCTAGAAAAGCACATTGAAATGAGCATCAGCCTGTGATCCGCGTAGGGCAGATGAGGCCCGTATACACTCACTCCGTTCCTGAGCCAGATTGGCTATCGTCTTCGCCTTCGCGCGGAATTTGATCTCCTTGATGTAATCGACAGGCATATCTGTCCTCGCCAGGACCTATTGCGGAACCAGAAAACAAAACGGATGGGTCTGATGAGCATGAGATCTTTGCCATTGTACGATACATCGTTATGTCGTGGTCTACATATACTGGAACAATCGTTCACCTGTAACATTGGAGCGATGGCTGGCTCCCACTTTTCCACGTCACTCTTTGCCTTGTTGAGCCAGCTCTCCCAGACCTCGCAATACCTATGGTCGTCGGCCATAGCCCGCAAGTACTCGGAGGAAGCATAATCACGCAACTGGATGGCAATTTCGCGTAACTCGCGGGGATTTGGTTTGAACAGTGGAGGCATCTCCTTGCCCTTCACAGACCGCTCTCGGAGATTCTTGAATAATGGGATAGGCTTTGGCTCTTTCAAGGCACCAGGAGCAAGAAGTGGTCGGATAGTCTCCATTGTGACGAGCGATGCTTCGTTCGAAGACAAGGAACCCGCTCCAAGCCTGCCGCTGTTCTTGTCCGATGCAGCCGGCGCATCTCCTCCGGGAGGACTTGGCGGATCGAAGGCTGATGAGTTCTTCTTCGGTTTTCTCTGTTGCGGCTGGGAGATTCCGGCCTTAGCCTCAGGATAGAGAGGGCTGAGTGTTCTCTTCAACCCAACGGCAGAGTGCACGCTCAATGGCGTAGTGGCCTTTGGAGAGGGAGTTCGCGACGAGTTAGGAGGTTCAAGCCTGAAGGGAGTGTCAGATCGCGTCTCGGGCTTGACATCAGGTGATTCACGCTTGACCTCTGGCGCATGGTGATTGACCAGTGTGGCATTGAGCTGCGCAGGATTGATAGTCGCAGGAAGAGAGGGCGATGACAGATGCGATGGCGTTCGGACAGTCGAAGGACCGAAAGCAAGTTTTTGTTCACTGAAGGATTTGACAACAACTTCAATACATCACTCGTTCACTTTTCAAGGGCGACACTCACTGGATCACGGGTTGTCCGTTGAGGTCCAAAGATGGTTGCTGTTGGTTCTGCGAAGAACTTTGGTAGAATTCCTGAGTTTGATGGTGGGGTTCTATCTGCTGTAGGTTGACGAAGCCATAGGGAGCAGTTGATGCTGACGCTTGTGGCTGGTGTTGTTGTTGCTGCTGTCGGGAGTATCGATCTTGGTGTCCTGGAAAGGCATGAGGCAATTCACGGATCAGCATGATGCATTGTTTGTAACGAACAGCGGACGACACCGCCACAACCGCCACACTCAAAGCGACAACTGCAATATGGTCACGTGACAGGAACACCACGCGGCCGCAACGCATCCCCCTTCCCATTTGTGCTTGAGCCAATTATACTGCAGAATCCAGTGACGTGAGGGTATCATCACCCTCTCCTCTTCCCTCACACACACAAACACAATCACCATCGGGCTCTCCCCTGGCTACTCGCCCAACGCAGTGGATTGTTGCTGTCCCGAAGCTAACACCTCGCCGAAATGCAGCAGGAGTTGCTCCGCGCCAGTCTCGATGGGCAAGACGAGGACACCATGATTATGATCGATCATGTACATAAAACAGATGAATGCTCATGGCGATCAAAAGAATGACATAACAATGATTCAATCCTTTTCGGTGCTTGTGTTGAATGACTGTTTCCGACGTGACCCCCTCCCTTTGTTCATCCATATGCGCCCCGTGTCGAGGGAGAATCAGTAGTAGAAACAGCCCAGTCAGTCACCCACCTTGATAATAACCATTTGGCTGCTGAAAGACGGCATTATCCAGCGCAAACAATTGCGTCGGTGGGGACAGGTGAGCGGAGGGTGGCGTAGGGTGATGTTGAGGAACAGAGAAATCAGGCTGTGCGAGGGCGGCGCCCAGACCGCCGGTCTGGCGGAACAGTTGAGCGTTGAGCCACGCCTCGGCCTCTGTCTGCCCCTCCGCTATCATAGACCTGAACAGCAACCAGTCTTCGGGCGACTGACCGGGAGCTATAGGAGAGATTCGAAGCTGCTGCTCTACCCAAGCCCTTTGGGTGGGATCCGCGCTGCAAGTCATAGGCAACAATGGACATAGGGGTTTCGTAATCAGCCTGCGTGCCTCCCTCAGAATAAGAGGTGGATGTCGTGAGATGGGATTGAATGCGCACCAGTATTGATCGAGATGATCCCAAGGCCAATTGCTCATCTGATATATATCCTATTCTTGTTCTTCAGCTCTTCTGCAAGCCGCACTGCGAGGGGGCAAAGAGGATTTCGTATCACAGATCAAGCGATACGCGAGCACTGACTACTGATTTCCTCCCCCGTCATCCGATAGCAAAACGTCAACGTGCTATATAAGTGCTTCCTAAGCGATAGAAGGCAGACTTCAATCCTATCGACAGAGCCGAGCTAAGGTATCTGAGATGCGCTTGCGTATGATTCCATGTGAGCGTCAACAGCCTTCGTGATGCGGATCACGGCTAGTGGAGTGAGAAACAGACGTGTACAGGATGATCAATGGTGAGAAGAAGAGGAAAAGAGAAATGAGGTGAGCAAGGCAATGAACCTGACTGTATCAGCGTCTATCAGCGTCTGGGAGAAAAGCGAATAAATCTTTCGGGTATTCCAGAGCAGGGGAAGGCTAGACACGTGGTTACAGTCTATGTCCTCCACGTGGATCTTTCTCTCTCTAGGAAAACGCGTCCCAAGCTGCTTCCGGCGGTTCTGAGAGTCGCTAATGCGATCGCCGAGTTTACTACCCAATCTTGTTGGTGCAGGCGTCCAAAACAATGTGTGGACTACTACTGAAGATTGCTTCCCTCAAACTGTATCAATTCGACAGAGCAGGGGCGGTCAGCACTAAATCGGACTGAAAGTCAGAACATGTTCAGCAATTTGCGTTCGACACACACACAGATAGATACCTGAGATGTCATACCCACCGACTTCGGATCAAAGGGACGAGTACGAGGTGAACGGCTTGATGTCAGCCGAGAATGGACATGGTGACGGCGGAGAGACAGAAGCGGATAGGCAAGCGGATGAAGCGGAAAAAGCTGACCTGATGAGGTGAGTCAAGTCTACCTGTACTGACCTAGTGATTATGCTAATTTTGTGCTTCAGACGGTACGAAGACTTCAGTACTGTTGGTGAGTCCGACTGGTACCTGAGCGGTAAGGGGCGATGTCATGGCTTGCTGATTATCGTCACTCAGACTGGATCCAGGACTCTTTGCTAGAGAGAACAAATCAATCAAAGCCAGCTACCCATCCGCTTATAGTGCGGCTTGATCAGACCGAAGGAATATTTGGATATATCTGGCGACTGCTGAGAAGAGCACTGGAAGAGGGAGAGAGCTGGGTCGTTATCTCGCTTGTCGGTGAGTCGAGGCACATGCATCGCGATAGACCTCGCCAGCGTCGACTGTCAGCTGACTATCACTCTAGGGGTCGTGATCGGCGTTAGTGCCGCGCTCATATCGGTGATCACGACATGGTTGTCGGATATCAAGATGGGCTACTGCACGACCGGATGGTGGTTGACGCAGAAATATTGCTGTCTGGAGATATCGCCCGAAGGTGAAGGATGTACGGAATGGAGGAACTGGGGAGAGTTCTGGCCACTCCAATGGCTTGCTTTCGTAGCATGGGCCGTAAGTCCGCTGGTGCTCCTTGAAGTGTCCTCAAGCGCTGGGGTAGCTGATGAACTGATGGATCTATTGTAGGCCATCTTCTCCTTCTCAGCGGCATTCATCGTAAAAAACTTTGCTCCTTATGCGGCTGGATCTGGTATATCGGAGATCAAATGTATTTTGGGAGGGTTCATTATCAAGGGGTTTCTAAGCGTAGAAACGTTTTTCATCAAAGGTTTGACGCTAGTGAGTTCCTCTCAACATCATAAAGCTGTTCCGGAACATGAGGATTGGTGAAGCTGACTTTTCGCAGCCTCTGGCCATTGCGTCTGGCTTGGCAATTGGCAAGGAAGGGCCCTCCGTTCATGTCGCTTGTAGTATTGGGAACTCGGTAGCCAGGATGTTCAGCAGATATGACAGGAGTCATTGTGAGTCCAATGAAAGCTGAGATGCTTGGAGCGCGGAGTTGTCAACCTGAGCTCATTGTATAACTGGTGCTAGTGAAAATGCGCGAGATCGTGACAGCATCGAGTGCGGCAGGTGTAGCTGTGGCTTTCGGTTCACCTATCGGAGGAGTCCTTTTCTCGATCGAGGTGAGTCCATTTCATTTCCAATCGCCTCGAGTGAGCTGACACGTCGTCCAGGAAATGAACCAAACGTTTTCGAACCGTACGATGTGGAGGAGCTTTGTCTGTGCGCTCGTGGCGACGTTCACGCTAGCGGTGAGTCATAAATGCTTCGCCAGCTCGATCTATACAATCGCACAGAAGCTGACCACCCGCTCATTCAAAGTCTATGGATCCGTTTAGGACAGGCAAACTGGTCTTATTCCAGGTTTCGTACGATCGGGACTGGCATTTCTTTGAGATCCCGTTCTACATTCTTATCGGTGTCTTTGGTGTGAGTTTCGCAAATTCCAGGTTTTTGTCAATCTGTACTGGCACCATCGGATGTCCTCGCTAATGATTGGCTGGATGTCGCAGGGCCTGTATGGAGCGTTTGTGATCAAGTTCAACCTCCAGGTAGCTGCCTTCCGACGAAAACACCTAGCATCCCACGGCATCTCTGAAGCAGTCACGCTCGCTGTCATTACCGCTGTGGTGTCTTACATGAACCGGTTCCTGAGGTTCGACATGACGGAGATGCTTGCACTGCTTTTCAGGGAATGCGAGGGAGGAGGCGATCATGAAGGCCTATGCCAGTACGTGTGTCCCCTCGATGCATCAAGTACTTTGGACGAGACGCGACACTGATGCCATGACCATTCTGATAGGTCATCTGCTCAATGGAGAATGGTTAATTCACTTCTCATTGCAACGGTCGTGAGAATCGGCCTGGTAGTGATTTCTTATGGCTGCAAAGTGCCGTGTGGTATCTTCGTCCCTTCAATGGCTATTGGCGCGACGTTCGGACGAATGGTTGGAATTCTGGTGAAGGCTCTGTATCAGTGAGTGACCATCGAGGAACAGTTTCATACTTGCCAATCGTCACGCCTAACATTCTATCTTGTAACAGAGCAAATCCGAAATCGCCTTGGTTCGCCGCGTGTGCACCAGACGCACCGTGTATCACTCCAGGCACTTACGCTTTTCTTGGAGCTGCCGCTTGTCTAGGGTCAGTCGTTCCTCATCATTGGCCTTCCACTCTAGTGAACATACTGACTGAAGCCCTACTACAGTGGTATCACCAGGATCACCGTGACAGTTGTGGTCATCATGTTCGAATTGACAGGAGCACTGACATACCTACTGCCAACCATGGTAAGCTGGAAGCTGCAGAAGTGGGATCTGCGTGTGTACGGCTGACATTGTGGCATATGTGTAGATCGTCGCACTTGTCACAAAAGCGGTTAGCGATCAATTCGGTGGTGGCGGAATCGCAGATCAGATGATCAGGTTCAATGGATATCCTTTCCTGGAGAAGGAGGACAAGGAGGACACGAGGGATCAAGCGTTCTCTGAACCGAGTGAGTGGTTATTGATTTCTTGATGTCGTTCTCGTTGGTATTGCTGACCATTTTCGCAGTTTCTCATGTGATGAAAAGAGATATCATCGCCTTGTCAGCTTCTGGTATACCACTCCAGCAGATTGGTATGTCATGGCCTCATCGTGCCTGTACGAGGCATTCACGGCTGAGCCCAATTCCTCATTCACTGCTCGCAGCGGAAATCGTACAAAGCACGACGTATCAAGGTTTCCCCGTTGTCAAAAGCGATTCTGATCGGACAATCGTCGGATTCGTGCGGAAGAATGAGCTACGATATGCTGTTGGTGCGTTTAGTTATGCTGTTGGCTGATTATGTTCCATGCTGGACTGGTGTTGACTCTCGTCATCGGATGCAGACAAGGCGCGCCGGACGAGAAACCTTTCGCCCAACGCTATCTGTAAATTCGAACATACCCTCCCAGCTGCGCCCCTGAAATCAGACGCGGACGGATACCTGCAACGACCGGATATACACATTCCACGACGGCAGGGTAGTATAAATCGAAGTCCTTCGCTCGGCGCTGTCGGACGGCGGGAAAGTGGAATGGAGGTGGAGGAAGTTGATCTGGGCGAATACGTCGATGAAGTGAGTGTGTTGATTCCGTGTTCGAGGGCAATCAAATGCCATCGATGCGTGGAGGCACTTACCGTAGAATAGCGCAGGCTAATCTAATTTTGGTGATTCACAGACTCCTCTCACCGTCTCGCCTAAAATGCCGCTTGAAATCGTGATGCAGCTGTTCCGACGTATGGGGTATGTAGTGACCTATCTGGAACGAGGAAGCATTGCTAACAGACGAATCATCTATATAGTCCTCGGGTGATTCTAGTATCAGACCAAGGTCGCTTAGTTGGCCTAGTCACCGTGAAAGATGTTCTACGGCACGAAGTTACTGAAGCGCACAAGCATTCACGGTTGAATTCAGCGGGCAACTCGCCCATCACGCCTCGAACGCCGTACCCAAATGCAAATATCAATTCGCACAACAACCATAGCCGAGGCTCCTCGTCATCTACCACGGATGGGAGAGGCTGGGAGAGCTGGGCGACTGTCGTCGATCCCGATGGGGAAGGGAACGGGCTCGAGATTGCCCTTGAGGAAGGGTACGCGTGGCTCCACGTAGCGAGCAGTCGGGCAAGGAACGTGCTGGTGCAGTCTTGGAGATCTATCACCGGACGTAGGGGTCAACAGCAGATGGGTCGGGGCTCGGCAGCTATGGAATATGAGCTGAACGACGATTAGGGTTATCTTAGACTACGTTGAAGATCTGATACAGTACGATATGGCACATCAGACGGTCAAGTCAGATCGGATTGGTTTTGTCAAATGGCTAGCATGTAAACATTATACACTCCATATATATACAGTATGCATATATATACAGTATGAATCTACATGGGAAATGAGCATAGACTCATGTTGTATCACTGCTCTGATATGGGGTTCGACGATTTTCAAGCCCTGAATTTGACCGATGGGACATCGTAGCTAGTGCAATGCATAAATATTGTCCGAGTACAAATACTACATTAGTGAGTGAGTGAGTGAGTGAGAACCACACGCCCGGCCTGTATGAAGATATGCTTATGCCGAGATGGTTGTCCATTTTCTATCCGGTGATTATCTCCCTTGGCTATATCCACAAGTCCGACCCTTCTTCGTTGATTTGAGTGCCCCTTGGGACGAACGAGCCTCACCGTCGACAATTCATGTCCAAGTTCGCCCTGCTAGTCGTAGGCTGATTGATGTCGAGTCTATTTGGTCGCGTATCTCATAACGCCTTCCCATACCGCCAACGCAGCGGCGTTGGTAGGGAATGCTCGGAGAACGACCGGTACGAAGCCCTGTTACGCCGACGCCGGAAAGGCAGCAGGAACCGCTCGTATTAGCATGTTCCCTCAGACGCGCCAAGCGGAGTGCCGTGATCATGGCGATATACTGCCGTATGCGAGCTACGTGAGAGATGTACCTAACTGACCTTGTAGAAGTTCCGTATTCTTGCTAGTGAATTCCAGGAAAACCCCTTGGAAGGATCATAGGTCTCTCGCCATACCTGGCCGTAAGCGTCGAAGACGCCCTTGTATCGAGGCTGCTTGATTGAGTCGACTGTGAAGATATCAAGTTCCAATTCATCAGCTCTCATGGCTCACATATCTTCGTCAGTCACAGTGTGATAGATCCCTCGGTGTATAAGACGACTCACCCATGATTCTGTTCTTTATGTTATCCAAAGCTGTGCAAGTCGATAAGTCAGGATCGGATGAACGCCTTCTAGGACAGGAAGAGATGACGAGAACAGCGTAGCGACGGACCCAATTCAAAGTGCGGTACTCACGCAAAGCTGTGAACCAGTACATATTAGACGCCATTCCACCAGCTAAGAAATTGCACAACTCGGTCGACATCTCCCAGCTCGTGCCGTCCCAGGACTTGAACAGTCGGTTAAATATCTCGAAACCTATACAAGGTACATCACAAAGAGATGAGCATTGACTGATGAACCAGTGTCGATTCTTGCGAGACTTAAGGCCATCATCGGCGCATTCGGAATGATCCGGCACGACAATGCGACTCCTGAGTCAAACTCACCTCCAAACATGGCAGCGAAACAACTCCTGTAGATAAAACTAGCGCCCAGTCCCCTCCACATCCCCGTCACGCCATGCTCCGCCACAGTCTGCCTGACGACATCTATCGGACCTGAGAACTGCTTTGGTACATGTTCCGGTTGCACGAGCTGGAGTTGGAGCTTGCATTTGATGACTTCTGTCGGGTGAGCAATAGCGGCACTGTGGTAAGAGCAAGTAGTATGTGCACGGAAGGGTACATCAGCAAGGCGTTAAGTTTCACGGGTGTTGTATTGCGGCATGCGGTGATCTCACACGCTGAATGGACATGTCGACTCACTTTGTCCACCCAGCAAACAATCCCGCAACGCTATGTCCGAGCAGAGACAGCCGCTCTCCCGGAGCAGCTACCGATAGACTTGGTGACGTTGTGGATATATGTTTCCTCTCGGCGAATCCGTTTTTCAGTAACAGAGCTCGATAATTATGCAGACTAGGTATTTCAAAGATCTCAAATCAGCTTGATCCGAATTCGGGAGCGGAGGTTCAAGTAACACAGGAAGAGGATGGGAGAAGTATGGTCATTTTCTGGATGTATATGGATCTACACACACTCACCTTCCCATAAGGATAGAATCTGTGATTCCCCATGCTACAGCCGGTACACTCGCGCCCTTATACAATGCTCTCGGTCCCTGTCGACCATCGTACCGGGACGACAAGATAAGCTACTGCCAGCCAAGCCGGATTCTGCCCGCAGCTTTGATTCATTCACGTACCTCTTTGCTAACCGTTTTCGTTAGACAATCCAATGCTCCGTTGAATGTGCCCGTTGGCGTACATTGTACTGGATCGATGAATTTTCCCGCATTAGCTCGATTGTAGTGATACTGACAAGATAACCCCTAAGGAGGAGGCAGAGTCGGGAGATAGCTCACGTCTCGTCTGAGCAGTATTTGTCAGCGAGACTGCAATGCGTCCATACAATAAAACTAGATCTTATCAACTCACTTTTATCGTATCGAATGGGTGTCCTACCACGAGCTAAGTAGAGAAATGAGATGACAGCAGTACTGATCAGCGGCGGTCCTACATCACAGATGATTCCGTGCGTCTTGACGGAAGCCTCGTGTACACACCTTCGTCCATCTAAAAATGATGATCCCGAAGTCGTCGTTAGCTACCGACTCTCCAAGACATCCAGATTACAGAACACAGAGAAGAGGCAACATGAATCATCCGGCTTAGCTCACCCAGAGCAGATCCCTGCCGCAAATCCGATGAACGGTGAGTGCCCCTTAGAAGCCTGCTGACCTATCTTCGAGCTATCCTCGATATCATCGATAATGTCCGGGTCACTGATTTCCTCCGGAATCGATATCGACGATGTCGATATCTGACTGGCGGATGTTGAAGTTGAGCTCGATGCCATCTTGCTCTGCCGCTTACAATCAGAGATACGGGATTGGTCCGTTGCGAGAGCTCGTTGGCCGATAGAACGAGAGTCGAGCCGCGGTTCCTAGCGAGATGTTGAGCGAGATGTTGCGAAAAGAAGTGTGATCTATTGGCAACCCCAGTCAATCAGCCCGAGCGAGTCACCAATGGTGGAGGTGATCGAAAACACACATTTTATGCTTCTCGCTCGCTCCGGGATCGGGATCGGGATCGCCGAACCGGTTCATGTTTAGTCACGTGACCTACACCACAACGAAGCGTCTTCAATTGTCAGACTTTGTAAAGGCATGCGCCTAGAAATATACCTTCACATAGCAGCGGGGACCATGGGCAGGACCAGGTCGGGAGCGTTGAGAGGGTTGCATTTCCTGTACATCTCGCACAAATCCCTCGCCAGCGAGGCATTTTAGGTGTTGCGTGATTCTATGTTCTATTGTCTATTGTTGCCTGTCGGGTACGAACAGATACAATATGTCCAAGCAGATCCCCAGGCCTACAGAGACTCGATAAGATTCGGCAATTATTGTCTCGTTGACCATCTCATCACTCCCTCCCATACTGCCAATGCAGCCGCGTTTGTAGGGAACGCTCGAAGCGCTACGGGCACGAGACCCTATAAGATCCGATTCATCAGCCAATATCCAGGCTGAGACAGCACATAACATGAGTGGTACGATGCGGACCGGAAGGGGACGAGGAAGCCGCCAGTGGCGATGAATTGCACGCTGCTACCCACCTTGTTGAAGTTACGTGCTCTAGCCACAGCGTTCCACCAGAATCCCTTCGTTGGATTATACGTTTCCCGCCATGTCTGTCGGTAGGTGTCGAATACTCCCTTATATCTGGGGTTTTTTATGTTATCGGCTGCGTTGAACCCAAACAGTGATGGATGTCAGGTCAGATTGCCCCTCAAAGTCGAGATGGTACAAAAAATAGCTCACTCATCATTCGTGATCTGATGTTATCGAAAGCTGAAAGGGAAAGTGAACTTGAGTATGCTGCAATGGGACATGTCTACACTGCAACGCATATCGACCAAGCCTTTTACTCACGCAATGCAGCTGCCCAATATACATTGGCACATAACCCCCCGGCCAGGAAGTTACCCAGCTCTGGCGATACTGCAAACCTCGTTCCTTCGAAAGATTTGAACATCCGATTGAAAACCTCGAAGCCTGCATGTGCGTGTGTCAGTCACAATCAGTCAGCTGACGACCGTGCACGCAAAGAGTCCTCGACTTTTGCCGGATATCACGGATGTCCCTCGTCGGCCGGGGAAGTGCAGAGAAGAGAGACGTCGATCAGTGGACACTCACTTCCAAACATGACACCGAAACAAGTCCTGTACATGAAGCTTGCTCCCACGCCTCTCCACATCCCCGCCACGCCCTGCGTCGCGACAGTCTGCCTCACTACGTCCAAGGGCCCTTTGAATTGCTTCGGTACGTGGGCTGGCTGTACCAGCTGCAATTGTAATTTACACTTGATCACCTCCGTCGGATGAGCGACCGCCGCGCTAGTAGAGACAAGGAAGTCGAAATGTTAGACCACAATGTTCGGGGATGGTGTCTTCGGTATCTCACTTAGTCCATCCCGCCATTGATCCAGCTAGTGTATGTCCGAAGAGCGATAATCTCGTCCCTTCGGCATAAGGGTTCTTCTCCGCCAGTCCGACCCGTTTCAGCAGTTCTCGGTAATTATGTAAACTGATGGAGTGTGTTGAACTTATATTAGTCTGTCTGACGATTTATGACACATAAAAAGGACGATTCGAGGTGCATACCTTCCCATTAATATCGAGTCGGTTATTCCCCAAGCTACAGCTGGTACACTGGCGCCTTTATACACAGCTAGTGGGCCCTAATAGAAAGAATACGACGAGGTTGGGTTAGACCTCTGCGAGATTTAGTAAGATTGTAATACACTGACCTCCTTTCGAACGGTTTTCGAAACGCAATCCCATGCGCCATTAAACATCCCAGGAGGGGCGCATTGTACTGAAGTGCAGGTACTGGTCAGTACAGCTATGCGATACGCAACGTAGCGGGTGGGAGCTCACATCGAGTCTAGCGTAGGAAGCACTACTTCAGCTGAAATGCTGTTCTTGGCCTTTTCAACAGCTTGGCACTCACTTTTACTGTGTCAAAAGGGTGACCTAAGGCGAGATAATTGTCAGCCCCTCACTGCTATCCCAAATGGTGCCGCTCGCTCATACACGTACCGACAAGAAGCTGCAGGTGAGACGGAGGCCAAAGGAAGTCAATTCAGCTTGCTGCTCTTACAGGCGTCATTCAAGGATACACACTTTTGTCCATCTGTAATGGCAGTCCAAACCGTTAGCTGTCATTCGAGCGGTATCCACTCGCTTTGCGCTGATAACAGCTCACCCAGAACATATACCAGCTGCGAACCCCAGAAAGGGTGAGTGCGCCTGAGATTCTTGCCCACTCTTCGTCGTCTCCCGCAAATCATCGACAATGTCCGGCTCAGATAGCTCTTCAGGTCGATATCCCTTCATCCTATCAAATCCTGCCTACCGTTCGCACGATGTCGATATCGATTTGATATACACACGGAAACCGAGACTTTTCGAGCTGAGTGACTAGAAGAAGGAAGTGAACATCGATCATTTTGATGTTTAGAAAGTCGGCTTTGCCTGGTGGAGGTGAACTGACGGATCGATGATCACGTGATCTTGCCTGTACATAGGCGATGGCCGATATACGATTGTTGGGAAACGCTGATGCATAGAGGTTGTCTTTGAAGCTGAAATTGAAAAGATCGAGTCTCACAACTCCCGCCAATCGTCCTTGATTGGTTACTATTCAGTATCATAATCATAACAAGCTTGACAATTAAAACAACCCCCGCGGCCGAATGAGCTCCTCTGTTAAACTGCGTCGCTGAAATGTCGCACTCTACTACGTGGAGACCGGGCTCAGCAGCCTTGAACCGCCTAATAGCGAGAAGAGCAACAACAGCTATATCACGCGATCGCGGCCATGGTACTCCTCGACACACGCCGCAGCTGAGGCATCAACATACGCAGGCTGCAAGAGTCAGCTCAGACTATGCGAGTACACCTCAAGGTCGTTCATTTTCAGAAATTAGTATAGAAGATGCGCTGGTCACTCAGGATCCTTATAGGAGGATACGGTTTCAGCATCCGCTGCAGATGATGAAAGACGGTGGTAAGATCATCGAGAGGTTTGACATGGTGAAACAGTGGTTTGTGAGTACATCATGAGCGAACATCTTAAATCTGGTTCTGTGAGGCCGTACTTGGAGTTGGCGCGTTTTAGCGGTTGCACATCTGTCAGCTAACGCTAGTTTCGCCGGTCCACGACACTTGTTGCAATGAACCTTTCAGCCGGGAATGCAAGATCTCGAAGCCCATATACTGCCCTTTTGGACCCTCGCGCTCGTCTGTGACCAAGTGGTCACACAAGTCTTCCAACAGTCTGGTGGCACATATTACGAGGAGATGCCCAAGAGGATCCAGTCTGAGATAGGTTTAACGATAGCGGCCGTTCCCCCAAATCATTGGGCAAGGTGAGTTCATCTGGTCGGTCCTGCTAGGTCACATTGCGTCAAAACCTCGGTCACAACCGAAACGGTACATGGGGTTTTAGGTCGATGGAAGACGATCGGTGAACAGTCAGCGTGCTTACGAACATGTACCGACTCTGTGCACGCACCAGCGGCTACATCATCCCTTACACTGTCCGTCACCTCTCTATGGGATTAGAGCAATTACTCAAGTACTCAAAACATTTACCGCCGGAACAATCATGGATGCCATCCGACACCCCACGGATATATTCAAACCGGAACGACCGCTGTGATCCGTTTGTTAATCCAGAATGGAATCCCTCAATAGCACCGAAATTCGCGCTGTCACCTCCCAGGCTCACAGAGAGGGAGGTGGAGAGGATCATTACACTGCAGGCCAACGATATATTCCCATGGGATGAGATTTGGAACCCTAAAGGAATTGTGAGTAGACCAAAAAGTCCGCAAGCCGATGTAACGGTGATCTGTCACCCATGTGATCATGGTCTCTCTGGCAACTGGGTATTCCTGGACAAAAACGAGCGGACCAATCTGACTTGCTTTTCTAATCCGCAGAAATTGTTCGCCGTTCCCTCTTATAGTGAGCTCCCCATCTCCTAACTTTCTCCCTTCCCGTTCACAACACCGTTTATCCTGTCTGGAGTTGCCGTTTCTGATTGAGATATTCGTTGTCATGCAGGTCTGATCTACAAGGTCAGCCTGAGATCAGGACTAGGCATCATGGACGCTCAGAGTCCTGTGATCGGGAACAACACTCTGCGTATAAACTGGCTGCCCGGGGGAACTAGGGGCACAGACGAGTACCTGGTGTGTTACAATCACCGCGGTCAGATCCGGAATGAGGTGTGAGCGCAAGCTGATCAAGACGACCGGGTTGCCGGGCACTCTTGGACGCCGGTCCATGACATGGCAGTGGCAGAAAATAGGGTTCCAGACAAGACCCAGGCAGCCTGACGGCCGGTTCGGCATAGGCGAACCCGAGCGGTGTGCATTCCAACCTAATACGAAGATTTCTACGCTCTTCTCGACTGTACATGAAGCTATGAAGAGGAGGGGACCTATGACCCGGGAAATGTGGGAGGACCCTAGAATATTCCCGGATTTCGGACCTGCGACTGAAGGCAACTGCCAGACACTAGAGTGAGTACGACATGCACTACTGTGCGTAGTACAGCGGACCGCTTTCGAAGTCATCGTTGACATTATCATCTGTTGATGTCCCATCTGACTATGACAATGCATTCACCTCATTAGCAATTGGATCCAAGATCATGTCTCTGGTTATGATAAGCTGCCCGAGCCCCGCTACCCTCTGCGACACAATCAACGCTCGTCCGGCGCTTCATCGAGCATCTTCGCGTCTCGCATCAAACCAAAGACTGGGGCCGCCCGGCCAGCAAACGCCGAAGACGCAGCATCACATTCACCGTCATCGACTCAAGCACCGCCAAAAGAGGAAAGGACAACGGGGCGATTCGGGGTATCGGCCGCCGACAAGCGAAGAGCTTACATCCGCAATCGAGCGAAGCTGGCCGGAGATGCTGTTCTGAGATCAACTTTCCTCGACAAGGGATCAGCGTTATCCAGATATCCCACGGTACTACCAGATCCGAAAGGACATTATAGGAGATTAGGCATATACGAGCCCGGTCGAGAGTTCCTAGAAGTGAAAACGAGAGAGATGGCCGACAAGAAGATCAGCGAGCAATACATAGCCTACAGCTTGGAAACGCACCCCGATCGACCGGGCGGTTCGGACGCAGAATTTATACCGGTCAAGGAAGCGAATGTTGCGCTTGAAACTCGTAAGCATCGCACTGTTGACGCCTCGCAACCATCGTTACTGGGGTGATGTGCCATAGCTTGACTGATAATGTGGCTTGTGATTGTGCGCTACAGTGGAAAAGCGTTTGGCATACTACAAGAGATCCTCATAGCTCGACCAGCTGTTTATCATTCAACATGAATACACCAGGAGCTCGGCGGGTAGCCTCCATGCCTCCATCCGGAACAGCCGAGAGGCCATATCACCAGCATCGGTAGGGCAGTAAATTCACCTCTACCTGTATCATTCACTTATCTCACATTCATGACGGACTGGCCGTTCACAAAATCACTATATCACGCACGCATCGTATTATACCATCCAAGCCATGTTGTTGTATCCAATAGAGTAGGTATACGAAACTAGATAGATCCTGAACTCCGTTCCCACCCATCCTCACTCCGGATTCCGTTGCATACAATCACGTTGCTAGGATAGAGAGTACTGTAGACTACTGCATGGCATAGACAAAGCAAGATTGTATGCAGCCCACACAAGCCGCATTTGTGGCTCGACTATCTCACTGGTGATCCATAGTCCTAGAATAGACTGGGTATTGGCCGTCCCAGCACATGAACGGTAGGGACCCCAGGGACTGGGGAGACAAAGGTCGATGGCCAATGAGTTCTCATCTGATGGAAGGCGTTGCCTTTGCGGTGGCGAATCTGATTTTTGAGGCGTCTCAGCGGAAGATCAGATCGTATGGGACGTGGTTGACATTTTACGTTGACTTTCGTCGACTGAAGTCTCATCTTGTCGTGGCCGACAGTGCCTGCGATTTATTCGCCTGATCACTGAAGCGCCCATGTGCATTCCATTTCCGTTTGACCTCGCCTGTTTGATCCCCATCCTTGAGATCCTTCCAAAATTGATGTCGAGCCTTAGTCCCTTGTATCCCAGATCTGCTCCAAGAACCCCACGAAGCCCACCGCCACATCCCCTTCCGTCCAATTACCCGCCGCTGCCAACCCGCCACTCTGCTGCGCCTTGACCTGCACCCCCTCATATTGCCTCTTCAGCCTCTGCATCTCCGAGAGCGTGACGCGCCTGTCGGGCGGTAAGTGAAGTATCAGGCCATTGGGTGTGGCAGCAGGCGGAGACGGTATCCGGTACGTGGGAGAATTGGGCATCGTGTTGAGGTGTTGTAAGAGGGATGTGACGATGGTTTGGGTGGTGGACGTTAGTGTCTGCAGGGTATTAGGTGGGGGTTTTGCACGCTGAAACGAGAACAGGGACAAGACAGATTTTACGACGGTAGACAAAGGGGTTTCGAGTCAGCGCCAGATCTCAGATGACACGGATAATGTGTGTTGGCAAGTCGCCTCTAGTGTTGAGCGGCATCCTCAGACCACCAGAATTCGACTCACCTGTAACACAGCCGCTGGAGGAGGCTTCTTATCTCCCTTGATGATTGCATTCCATATATTCTCATAAGGAGATTCCTCGTCCCACGGTATGGTGAATAGCGGCGAGTCCCATCTGACCATCGAGGACGGTTCTTCGAATCGCATGATCAGGTTGTCGAAGCTGCAATATTCATAGCCGTGATCGAGTTTTCTGGCCATCAGCACGACGTAGCTCTTTCAGGCTCTACTGTGGCAGTAGGCAGAGGGGATTGCCCCAGTGTCTAATCTGGTTGCGCGCCAAACACTCACGTCGCTGGTTTGTATGAACATTCTCCCTGTCCTTCCTCCTCGGCCCGCTTGGCGTGCCAGTCCCTACACATATCAGGCGGTGCTACGACGTGTATCTGGTGACAACGCCAACGAAGCTCAGCACACACACTTATGACGGAATAGAGTGAACTGTATACTCACCGTGGCAACTCTTACACGAGCTTCCCTGGCAGCACAGTACATCTGATACCTGAAGCCTTTTATGTAGTTGGCAGAATCGACAATCGTTATGGTGTCTTGGCCTAATGAACGGGTGACGTTCGAGAACAAGCTTGCTCGACCCGGTTTCTCTTGCGCGCTAGCTGGGAATGTATTTCACCGATGTACATAGATGAGCCTGTATTTCATGCTATCTGCTATACCGCCTTCCCTTCTTTGCGTTCAGCACATCTCGTACAGCTGTTTCAAGCCAAGTACGCTTCGAAAGATGAAAGAAACGGAGGACGCCCACTCTTTGCGACTACTCACTGTCGTATGTAGACCGCGGTACATGCGAGTTCTCATCGCTGACTACGTTCACCTGAAGCTCTGGACCATCGTATTCCTTCTCGGCGAGCTTGGCGATAAAGTACTCTTTGAGCTGGGCGGCTCGTTTTGATTTGCCGGAGCAGGGGTATCCTGATATTGTGACCAAAGCCATTATCGCTCGCTCGCGTTGTTCGTGGACCCTTGGCAGATTTTCACTTTCTGATTTCGGTGGGCCGGATTTCAGCGCAGTGATGCTCTTGAACTGCTGGAGCTTGGTGAGATGTCCAGATATGTAGCGTAGATGTACTCGAGTATTGTTTGCCAAATGAGGGCTTTATCAAAAAGTCTAGAGAGAGTCGAGACGCATAGGGAGTGGGAGTCGCCGCCGCTGAGGTCATTTCTCGTTTCTTTACCGACCCCTGCCGCCTAGACAAGGAGCTCTTACCGCCAATTCACATCACACTTCTCCCTTTCTGTCCCCCACTTCTCTCTCAATCGTGCGCTTCTCCAAGCGTTCCTCAATTGTACCTAGATCCCGTCGTTCGTCTATTGTCGCTAGTGATTCTACCCGCGTGCGTGTGCGCCCTAGTCCAGCAAGATGCCACTGTCAGCGTCATCATCATCGTCGCCGTCACACGAGCAAGACAAGCCGCCGCTCCGTCAGGCGCTTGACCCGATCTCATCGCCGTACATGTCGTCGATTAACGGCACGCTGTCCATAGCGAAAGACGTGCTCATGGGTCATTTCCAGTCTGAGACTCATAGATCGGAGAGCACAAGGATATTGTCGGATCGTGAGTTGCCGTGTCCCTGCAGTCTGGACCCATTCCTGATCCGACCACCGCTCCCGCACTTTTGCTGCTCCTGTACCCATGTATGCGAACGTGCAACGTCCAGCTCTTTGTTTGTCATGGTTGGGTCCGTCGGTACCTCTTGTCAGAAGGTCTGAGCTGATGCTTCGTCGCCTCTCTTTCAGTCGCGCCTTCCCTCATGCAGCCGCGCTTCCTCAACGCTGCCAACACTTATGGGCCAGCTAAATCCCTCGGTAAAGCGCCAGCCCGCCCCAACAGCTTACTTCGACTACCCACCTCCTTACCTCAAGGTCTATACAGCGTCGGCAATCAGACAACTTCTAACTCACTCGCTATCATCGAAGCAGTCGACCGGCTCACCGCTCTTTCCTTGGACAACTCTGGCAATGCACAATCGAGTGAAGAGGAGGTACCTAGCTTGATCAAAGGGTTCAAAGCTACGATACCTTCTTCCGAACTCGCCAAGCAGCGTCGCCGGATGATAAGAGGTGGATTGGTGGACCAAGATCTGGGCTTCGAAAAGATCGGTCTGAAGAAACTGGGTGATAGGGCAAGGGGATTGTTGACGGAAGGTGGGGAAGATGATGCGTCAGAACGGGGCGAATTGGATATCGGAAGGAAAGCGAAGAGAAGGAGAAGACAGCGAGAGACGAGAAGAATATCGGAAGGCAGGCACCTGCAGGGGAAGCTCCATTTAGAGGACCTGGTACAGCAGGCGGATGAGATATCACAGGACAAGGAGAATCTGCATGTCAGACAGGTGAGTAGAGTGAACTTCATGAGGACGTATCAGCAATCGCATACAAGAATCGTTGCCGTACCGGACTTCCCTTTTATCTTTGCTCACCGCCGTTTTATCCATTTAGTCCCTGATCCACGCCGAGATTCTCGAGGTATCAGCCAAGATCGACGCCTTGGAGGAGATCCGTCGTCGACTCGAGGCATCCCTCTTACACCTTCAAGAAGAAGACCTGGAGTTAGACGACGAGCTGGAAGGCGTCCAGGAGCTGATGGCTTCGCCAGCTATCAAATCTGCCGCTGGGACCAAAGCTGTCACTGCCTCTGCGGCTGCGGCTGTGAGCAATAAAAGCTCGAGAAGACGGAAGGGACCAGCGTTCTTGCCTTCGGAGCATGATGAGTTACCGTCTGGTGTAGCGTTCATGGTGAGTTGATTGTTGTGGACCGTCACTTTGGTCGCTTCGACAGCTCGCTGATAATACCATTCTAGACATTGAATGGGCATACCGCTCCGATCACTGCTCTGGACTTTAGCGAACCGTACGGCATGCTTGTCACAGCAGGTCAAGACGACATCGTTAAGGTGTGGGATTTGTGTGATGGCGAGGAGATCGGTGAACTTCGAGGACACACGGGATCAGTCAAAGCATTACAAGTGGAAGACACGTTATGTCTCACCGGTGGATCTGACGGAGCTGTCCGCTTATGGGACCTGAGAATGGTGGAGGACTATGAGGAGAGGCTGAAATCGCAGCTTGAAGAGCTGGCGAGGCAGGATCCGCTGGAAAGGATCGCTGGGCAGAGAGCCGCCGAAGAGGATCTGAAAGAGAGGGATGAGTTCGACTGGGACGAAGGACCTAGTGGGATCACAGAGGCTTCTATCATTGACCCTAGCGGAGGAAGTCCGTGTGTGAGGACGCTGGAAGGCCACAGTAAGAGTGTGACGGCCCTATACTACGAAGACGGATGTTTGGTGAGTTACTCCTCGCATCCAGTTTGGGTTGCAGTAATAGCTCACACTCAATTGTCATGATCCGTCCGCGCATAGGTCACTGGCTCGTCGGACAAAACGATACGACAATGGGACGTCGCTACCGGACAATGCGTATTAACGATGGATATCCTCTGGGCGATCTCCAATCCACCCGCCGCTCCAGCTCCTGAACCCAGTTCCCAAGCCCCGCCAAGGCTCAGACACAGATCGTCAACCTCGTTTGGCTCGATCCACTACGACGACTTGCTTCCTTCCCCTGGCCCCACTCCTGGCGCCGCTTTCGCAGGCATGTCAGGTCAGAGCTTGTTGAGCGCCGTGACGGGTCAACAGTTCGCGGTGCCCACGCCTCCGTATGCCGATGGGACGTGGGAGATGTATCAGGACTTCGTCGGTGGAGTACAGTTCTGGGGGTACGCGCTTGCCAGCGGTAGTGGAGACGGTGGCGTGAGGATGTGGGATAGTGAGTGCGGTGTGATTCTCACCCGAGGCCATATGCAAATTCTTCTTTCGCCCTGAAGCATGCGACGTAGGAAGCGAACAAATCACTGATCAATATGTTATATCTGCACTATCGCAGTGCGAACTGGTCAAGCGCACCGTACTTTAATCGGACATACGGCCCCGGTCACTTGTCTGCAGTTCGACGAGATGAACATTGTCACCGGTAGTTTGGACAAGACCATCAGGGTGAGTAGAATGGTCGGACCCTGCCGCTTCATGCATCATACATGTAATAGTCTCTTGAAGGCAATCAAGAAAACTCGGACTGATGATACCACCTTGTGTGTGATTACTATAGATATGGGATCTGCGAATGGGCCAAGTCTCCGAGGTGCACCGCTACGAATATCCCGTCACAGCCCTCCAATTCGACAGTCGAAAGGTCGTGGCATGCACAGGCGAGAACGGCGTAGAAGTCTACAACCGGACGACACATAATCACTCGAGATTGACGGTGAATGGACATATCAAGCCTGCGGAGAAGATGAGATTTATTGACAAGTACCTTGTATCGGGTGGAAGGGACGGGTGTGCCAAGGTTTGGGCAATGTGAGAGGCAGTCGCGCTCCGTCGGCTTAAGGATGAGTCTTCAGCTAGACATGACTTATGTATACAAGCTGTTCACTATCGGATAGGATCTGGATGCAACATGTCTGCCTTTCTTAGTCGGGCTGCATGTATCTCTATGATGCCAGACGCCATATAGTAGCGCGGTGATCGCCGATGACGTTGTTGACGATGATGAAACATGACAAACATGACTCTGAAGTGACTTGGACCACCTCTTCACGCGGCTCATGCTCTTGCTCTCATCTGAATCGATCCTCAGCTATGTCTTTGTCCGACTGATGGATTGACACTCGTAACACCGCATCGTGATTATATCCCGACAGCTACTCGGTCATGTCAACAGCAGCTAGAGCTTGACTTGCCACTGAACCCTGTAACAGCATTGCGGCGGTCATCGTGATCGACCCTCCCCGCTCGATATTCATCAATCACTCGCTCGAGCCAGACAGCCAACGTAGCGCTGAATCGCTGAATTGAACAAAGCACTGCATTGCGACTCTGAGATCTCTCCGCAGATAGTAGCAGAACAGATACATCCATATAGAGAGCGGAAAGCTCTGTCGTACATCGCTGGCTGGGAGAAAGAGGAGACGATGTCCGACATACAGGATATAACGATCATCTCGACCAAGACGGTCGAGCAGCCAAAGGTCCATACCGTCTATTTCATACAGAGTGAGTGGAAGAGGATCACTGCCATCCGCTTCATATCGTTGCGCGATCTTGTTCTCCATGATGTGGGGTTTTACCATATACTGATTCATACTTCGTATCGCGTGCTTATGTTTACTTGATTGCCCTCTCACTCTCCCCTGTCCCACGCCGTCGCTCCACCTCTCACTCTACACCTCGCTTCGTCTTTTGCATCACTAAATGCGACGCTGATGACACGCCCACAACAGTCTCAACTCCAACTAGAACTTGGACCGTACAAAGACGGTATTCAGATTTCGTCTCGCTCCATGCTGAGCTGAAATCGTCGGTGGGCAAAGAGCCCCCAGGCACCTTACCTGCAAAACATTGGAGTTTAACGGGAAGGCTGGGCGATGAGAAGGTAAGTTGGGTCGCTGAGGACTCGAGCTATGTTCTGTGTATGACGACTCATGGAAGAGTGGGAACCCTTCAGCATATGAATTTCTCCGCCCATATCACTCGACCCGCTGACGCCTAGTACTCTCTTGCCCCGCAGATGATCCGAGAACGGCGCGTCGTCCTCGAGCAGTACCTACGCTTGATACTCACATCGAAAGACGCATCGTGGCGCCAAGCCTACGGCTTCAAGGACTTCCTCTCCCTGCCTACTACGTCCTCCTCATCAGGCCCTTCCACTTCATCCGGATCTTATTCAGGCCCGCAGACATTCACCGCGCAATCATGGCTACTAGAGCATACGGCCCTTCAGTCGATTTTACGGTCCGCTCGATCGTCCCTGCTGAAACGGGACGCGCTGGCCAATATGGGTGATTCAGTCGGCTCGCGCTCCGCGAGCGTGGAAGCTAAGCGCACGCTGAAAGATATTGATGTGCGTATCAATGTGCTGGAAGGCGCGCTGGCGGGGCTGAACCTTGGCGAGGGGGAGAAGAAGAGGAGAGAGGAGATGATGGATTCGCTGAAAGTGGAGAGGAGCGGACTGGGAAGGATGGCCGAAGCGGGAGTCAGAACGAACCTCGGTCTTGGGCCGTCTTCGGCAGGATTCAATCGGAATCAAGGTCCGTCATCTTCCTCGGGTTTCTCGTCGACAGCTTCTTCGGCGTTCGCGCCGCCACAAGGTGGTCATAGCTCAGCGGGTGGTTCGATGAACTCGATCCCAGGTGGCTGGGGTTCAGGTCCCAACTCAGCTATCCAGTCAGGACGTGTCTTCGGCTCATCCACGGCAGCTCGAAATCAACCACCGCAAGAGACCGCCGAGACCCGCCCACTGGACGACAGGGGTCTGTTGCAGTTACAAGCGACCAAAATGACGGATCAAGACGATCAGCTGAGAGAGCTGAGCAAAGTGCTGCTAAGGCAGAAGAAGATGGGAGAGGATATCCATGGCGAGCTGGCGGAGCAGAATGATCTGTTGGATGAGATTGAGAGTGGAGTCGATAAGACGGGACGCAAGTTGGGCAAAGCCAAGAGGGAGTTGAACAAGCTTGGATAGTTTGGGTGACGAGAAGGGCTACAGCGTGGATAACCTAAGGAATGGAGGGAAGAAGCTGGCTGAAACCCATTCGACTTCTAGCTCAGACGTACCTCCCCATCCTCTCGAACTGAACAACTTGCTTCCGCGTTTCTTCTCTTGATTCTGTTTGAGCATGTACATTTGAGCATGTACAGAAAGATGTTGTATCACTTGTCTTGTCATGATTATCCTACTGCACGATCGATGCTACTCTTCTTCCGAGTGCTATGCTCATGCCTACTCTTTTCATTATATACGTGCAATAGTATTGAATACCTCCGACGGTAGAGTACATACAGAGACGGTATTGGATGTACACGGATACACGGACGAAGACGACCTGATCCTTCTAGTTCAAAAGCGCCTGGTACTACCGACCCGAGTCTCTGAACCATCCTGTGCTTGAGGGACCGGATTGCTGAGGTCCTCAATTTGAAGGCTTGATAACTGAGTATCTGTCAGCCATGCAAGCGCCGAAGTCGAATGTGGATATGCCGTGGCAGCGACTGTATGGGTGCGGAATTAGGAGCGACCATCTTGTGTGAAGGCCTATGACATGAATCAAGTCGCAGAATTACATACTGGAAGAGTATGATAAGATGCATTCTACGTATATCTGCGCCCGTATATATCTCGGGGGTCTGCAGTATGGTTTATTAACGAGCTGGGGTTTACTGCAGTAGCGTATCTTACTATGTTAGGTCGCAGTCAGTATATACACATGACCATTTTAAAGTATGACACTCCTGACTTCACATACAGCCACTATCTTGTTCTCTGATTGTGTGCTCGCACTAATGCGATACCTCAGTAGACACAGCTCGGTCTATCTGATACTCTGTTCTGCTGTTTGCGTGACTAAGATGTGTGATATGCTAAATCAGGCTTCTTCCTAGGAAGTGAATCGGCCTCGGCCACCTATCAGCTTTGACTACAGGCTGTTTTAGACTACTATATTCTAACTCACGGTCAAGCCAAGCTTCTTCGCCGCCTGCCAACCCGCCACATTCTTCGCTGCCTTCTTGAATGGCCTAACACCTTCCCCTAGCTCGATCCCATCGACGGTGCATTGAACCTTCCACAAACTGCCCACGTTGGTCTCGTACTTCGCTTCCTCCCACCTCAGCTCGCGGTCTTGGTTGGTGCAGTACATCTGAACGAGAATCGCCATCCCCTGAGAAGCATTGTCGACTCTTGCTATCTCGGCTTCGTCCTGCAATTCGACCCTCCCGTCGAGTGTAGCGCCCACAGTAGAATGGTGTTGCTCATACTCTTTCTTCATGTAGTTGTAGAAAAAGTCGTACAGTGGCTCGTACATCTCTCTGAGCCACGCATCGATGATTCTAATACCACTGCTGAGACGGTCTTCTAGCGGGAAGGAGAAGTATAGCGCGGCAATGTATGCTTCGAGGAGTGCTGCTCGGACGTCGGTTTGGGCGCGAAGAATAGGGAGCAACTCCGGATCACCGTTGAGCCTCTGTGGGAGATTGTACATGCCCGACAGATGGGACAAGGTGGCATTGGAAACGAGATGTGCTTTGAGTTTCTGTGAGTTGTAACCGATAAAGTCAGCTTGTGCCATTGTTCGAAGCCTCCATGTTGCCACAGATGGATGAGCTCACCGTAGCCGTGCCAATTGTGAGTCTGGGTCGATTCTCGTGTAGCCAAGTAGTGACCACGAAGCCCAAGATGGCATCACCGACATGCTCCAGCTTCTCGTAGTGCTTGGTCGGACTACCGATGGGATCCTCAAATCTTCCTCGTGCCCTTTCAAAGAGGCTCTGGTGCGTGAAGACCTGTTTCAGGAGATCAGGGTCTTCGATCGCCGGTAAAGGTGGGAGAGGGAAGACGGGCAGTTGCTCGACTGGGATGAGGACCGCTTTGGAAGTGGGCCTCTTCTTGAATCGCTTTGATGGAAGTGGAATCGGGAGGATAGGGATAGGAACAGATGGCTTGAGATCCGAGTTCACGGATCCGGATCGTTCTTCCTTCAGTCGGCTTGGTGCTTGAGGGTCGTGGCGAATGAGGGTTGCCGCTTGCCCGTTACCGTAGTGGTCGTCTTCTGCTTTCCTTTTCCCAAGGGATGCCAAGGACGGCCTCACAGAGGAAAGTCGACTCCTCGCACCTCCGAAGTTCCGTCTGCGAATGACACGGCTTTGTGGAGTCGGAGGAAATTGATAAATTTCGAGAGGTGGTGAAGGTGAAGGAGCAAGGCATTCCAGCTTTACCTGATGAGTCTCATCATGGCGTGGATGGGGGGCGAGAAAGGGATGATTGGCTCCAGCGAGGTCGAACATTGTAGCGGTCTGAGCAACAACCTGACCGACGTGTGCCGGCACTGGGAGAGCAGGGGAATCATCCGGCCTGACAGAGGAGGGACGGATGAATGGTGTATTGACTTCTCTAAGAGGCGACACGGTCGGGAAAGGAGCTTCAGACATAGCTCTGAGAGGAGAGATGGGAAGGGACGAGTGTTCCCAAGGTGAGAGTACCTTCAGACCTGTGCTCATCGATGTGATTGTCGGATCTCGGAGAAGACAGCTCTCGCCGTCTGTGTTCGGGAAGTCGGAGCCTGCGGCAGGCGGGAAAGTCATGCTGCATCGATGTCTGGGAAGTTACAGATTGAAACGGTCAAGTCTCTCACTACATATGAGGGAAATGCAAACAATCATCGAGCTTTGATTCTACGTAGGACAGGATGGAGGAAGAGAGAGGCGGATTGACCCTTGGGGAAGATAGATACGCTTGGGAAGACGCAGAGTGGAGAGTGGACCTAGAAAGTGGAGGAAGAATGGTTGGGAGACAGATAGTTTACTCTACATTCCCACGGTTGAATCGAGCCCCTAATGCCCTACGCGCGAGCCACGTGCAATGTGTTTTTAATGTTGATGCGCCCAAACCTACCAAGGGCATGTATAATGTACGACTGCCTGTAACCCGTACCCGAGGTCATCTTCTTCATCTACATCTATATCTACTGTCGATAATCACTCGTCTCTCGGTGTAAGACGTTACAATGAAGATCACCTCTCCTACTAGGTGGATCCGACCCTCTTTTTCAATCGAATCGCCCTTCAGAGGCTCTCCTCGTTGAAACCGTTATTTGGCGGGATTGCTCAATTCACACTCATGTTATCATGACTTATACGGACGCGTCGGCTATAACGTCAGCGTTGACCAAGCCCGGCGGCACAAGCATCCACCCGCAACTGACCTCACCTGGTTCCGCTTCGACGCCTGCACCAATGCCAGAGTTCAAGTCGATCGTTTCTCCTCCTATTTCGCATAAGCCAAGCTCAAGTAGTAGCGGTAAGGGTAAAGGACGGCTCGAAGAGCCTTCGGTTTCGGATGATGTCGCTCTGGGTTCAGAAGAGCGAGTTGAAGGTGGGGAATCTCAAGATGAAAGGAGTGAGGGGGGAATGTCAGACACTGACGATGAGGATGAAGACAATTGTAAGTGTCCATCAATACGTGCTGTACACCTTTGTTGTTGATCCTTCTATCTATTTTATTCTCTCTCGTATTGATCACTTTTTGGGTCCTTGCTGACGCTTACGATGTGGGTTCATGTTCTGCTTCATGTGCCAGACGAGGAGGAGCGACAACGACGTATCCGTGAAAATCAGCTTATCCTCGCCAACCTCGGTATCCAATCTGCATCATCTTTGCCAAATATCGCCAATGCCGTTGCGGGACCCTCGACCCCTCCGCCTGCTTCCGCTCCTCGTCGTAAGAAGACCGCCTCCAATGCGCCCATCTACGACAGATCCGGATATATCATCTACCTCCCTGCTCCTGGGCAGACTCACACGATCGCCTGCGTGGAGATGCCAAGCGACAGAAAGTTGAAGAGAAGGATACTGGAGGGTGAATACACGGATTGCTCCGCTTGGTCCAAGGGAGAAGAGAGGAGATGGAAGATCGGCAAGGGAAAGGGCGGAGAGCTACCCCCGGAAGAGCCATGGTACCTTGGAGGCGTGGGCAAAGATTTTCGTTGGCGGAAGTGGAAGGGTCTGGAAAGAGAGCTGCGCAGGGAGATGACACTGAGAGGCGAGCTCAATGACAGGGATATCAGACCTGTAGCAGAAATTCAGGTGGTACCGGAAGGAGTGTCAGCGTACTCGGTGAGCTTCTTCGCTACTCCGGAAATACGCATGAGGTGGACCTCAGAAGTTGACAAGCTGTCATTCTTTTTCAGCTCATTCCCGGCCAGGCATGCCATCAGTGTAGGCGGAAGTCGGAGAAGCGAAAGATGAAGTGCCGTAACGTCAATCCTGTCTGCAACGCAACGTTCTGCGAGACCTGCTGCAAGCGGTGCGTATCTCCTTGTTCCCGATGTTGATCCGGCGTATTTGCAGTTGCCCTTCGTGCTCTGGGCTATCATTCAACGATCAACAGAACGGCTCGTGCCATCCTTTCGTCGATTGACCCCTGACTCCTCCTTTCACCCTGTCCGGCCATGCCCCCGTCTTTATTCAGTGTGGATGTTCTCACAATTCTGACTTGGATTTTGGTCATCTTTCCGAATTTACAGGTACAGCTATTTCGACTTTGACGAAGAATCGCGTTCATTCATCTGTCCCTTGTGCAAAGACATCTGCAACTGCTCCAACTGCATTCGAAAGCGTAACCTGGCGCATCTATTGGACGGCAAAAGCGGTTTCAAACGGTCTTCTATCAAATATCACATGGGTGCGAAAGCACAAGGCGAGATGACGGTACAGGCTTGGCTTGAGCAAGCGGTCAAGAAGGATCTGGGAGCGCCATTTGACAGCGTACGATTAGTTGATCGAGCTTATGATATTATCACGCCTAACTTACCGCCCGAGGAGCAAATGGGAGGTGCGATAGACGGCAAACTAGGGAAGCCGAAACACGGTCGGAAGAAGAAGGTCAAGGTGGCGAAGGGAGACGGGGCTGTGGAACTTGCAGGTATATCGGCAGAACCCCGCGAGAGACCGAAGAAAGGGAGACCGAAAAAGAAGAAGGAAGAAAACGACCAAGGCAATCTTGAGGGTGTGGTGACAGTCAAACCCCAACGAGGACGGCCGAAGAAAGCGATCGACGAGGAGGAATTAATCGACAGTATTAAGGTCACAAGGCAGAAGGTCATCAAGACCGACACACCCGCCACCAACAAGCTGGTCGTCAAACTGAAAATCCCGCAGATGGCTGATATGCCCGTAACTCCCATGCCACCAGAACATGTGGAAAAAGTGAAAGAAGTCGACTCGGATGGCGATACCGTTGGAGACTGGTCGTCGGATGCAAGCAGCTCCAATCTGACCTCCTTGTCGTCTCACTCGCCGGTCTCCCCTGCTCCTCCCTCTCGACTACCTTTCCCTCCACGACCGGACTACTCGCATCTAAACGGGAACAACAGCGTTTCGCTGTTACGACCTCAGGGATATCCGATGCATGGCAGTAACCCAAACTCAAACCCGGTTTACTCATTAAGCCCACAGCCTGGTTATACCCCTACAACCATAGATGGACGAGCGATACATACGAGCCCGCCACGATCATCACCGGACAGTGGAGAAGATGCCGAACAACCCGCGCCAAAGAGACGGAGGAAGCCGCCTCCAAAGGCCAACATCATCCGCGCTCCTCGACACTCATTCTCGCAAGCCGAGTCGAGTCCGCTTAAGAGTCAATACCAACAAGGACTGCCGAGTCTCAAAGCAGTACACATAGAGCCGACGTTGAGCGGAACACGTCAGGAGAACACAGCACCCACAGGGCGAGCGCGGTTGCCTCCGGAGACTTTGTCTACGCCATTGCCTTCGCAAAATCAACAGCAGGAATATCAGCGTCCGGATCCTGGATTGATGACTCTGCCAGCGTTCAGCCAGGATGGTCATACTGTGCAGCTGCCTCCTTTGAACCACTCTCAGACGTATCTCACCCCCAACCCGAGCATAGGATCGAGCCTGAATTCTGGAAGGCTTTCATCTCGGAGCTTCTGGCAACCCCGATCCTCCTTGACCGGCTATGGCGACTCCCAAGGTCAGGAACAGGGACAGGGACAGGGACGGGGAGAGGACCCGATGCGGCCTACCACCGAGTACGGCCAGGAGTCAAGCGAGATGTCGAGTATGGCTATGCCGATGACTTACTCGTACTCTAACGAAGCGGCAGTATATATGCCGCTTTACGGACCAAGCTACCAATCTCAACATCACCAGCAGACTCCGATGTACGGACCCGGCGGCCTGGGAACGATGAGTGGAGGGCCTCCTCCATACTCTCATTCACCAACGAGACGACCTGTTACCTTGAGTCCAGGCATGGAAAGGCAATACCTCTCTTTGGACAGGTCACCGCTCCCATCAGACTTGCGACTTGTCCCGGGCCAACCGCACGGGCCATTCTCCCCGCCATATGCTGCAATGTCCGTGCCTGCTTCGATATCTGGATCAGTCTCAGGACAAGGACGAGGACAAGGCCAAGGACACGGACATGGACAAACGCTCAAGTCGACCTCGGAGTCGACCACGACGCTTGCAGGGCCGTATAGCTCCCTCTCACGACCGCCAAATCTCGATTCGCTGTTGATGGACTCTAGCGGCGACAAATACGGGCCGCCGCTTCCGCCTTCGAAGTGCCACGATCACATCTAGCTTGAGAACAAGAATGAGAAGCGACAGAGTGTCGCCGCAGTGTCAAGCCGGGGTCGAATAGCTATTTGGAGGGCGCGCGGGCTCGACAGGTCCAAGTGACAACAATCTTAGGACCAAGGGCCGGAGGTACAGGCGCGCGATTGTGGGAAATGTTGGGGTGAACGAGTTCTTGTCCGTGTCACGGAGAATCGACATGCCTGTCAGGGAACTATGCCTGTTGCGTTTCATCGGAGACAACAGCATCCATCACTCGAGTGCAGTGCTTCTGAATGTTTTGGATGGACATATACTCTTTCGGTCCCATAGATTTTGTGTCTTTGGTCGGCTTCAAAGCTGAACTGACCTCGAAATTACATGGTATACATGTGGTAATATACACAACGACATGCATGCGATTCGTGCGTATCAACGTGTTCACTTAAATGTAATAACTCATTCACATAAGTTAATCACATGGGAACGTATATGTACCATAGAGTACAGTATGTTATTCACAAATGCCCATCGTTATGTGTAATGACGGCATGCTGTTTGTTTTTATGCTTTTTCAGTCTGCAGGTCCAGACTTTGGGTTGGATGTATAGTATAAGTAGCGAAGCCATGTCTTCGGCTAGGTTTTGCGGAGGTCTCAGACCACCAGAAACGATGGCGTGATTTCGAGATCGGGCGATCTCGCGGGCGCGCTGAGCGCTTGATGAAGTCGTCTTGGCGGTGGTATACTCAGGAGGACATCTGCCTACCACCCTCCGTACAAATCCTCACCATTGACCGCAGCCTCGTGGTACTGCCTTGCCCTTTTTTCCGCTTCTCTCTTACTAGCTTCCCATGGGTCATCTCTCATCACCCTCCCGCCTCTCCCACCATTTCCACCACTGCCACCTGGTCCTCCCGCTGAAATACCGTTCGAAGAAGAATATAAAAGCGTGATACTGCTCCATTCTCCCTCGAAGCGGGGTTGCAGAGGCTTCTGTTTTGGTTTTGCCTTGAGTGCTGAAGAGCGAGATCTATCGCTCGATTGCGAACCGAGCGCTGAAGAAATCGACTCTGTCTTCGATTTTTTATACGACGAACTGTCACTGTTGCTATTGGCGTGATTATACTGGGATGACGCAGCACGTTGTGTAGCCATATTGTGATAATTCCTCTCCTCGCGCTGATATTTCGAGTGTTTGGACGACCTTGCATTCGAGCTTGAGCTAGAAGTCGAAGCGGGCCTCGGCCTAGGATTAGGTCGGTTCCCATTACTAACGGCTCCGAGGTCCAAAGAGATGGTAGGCATTTTGCGTTATGCGACAGTGATCTCGTATACCTCTTGAGATCCAGCCCATGGATCAGGGTCCTCGGTCTGATCAGTATCGCTCGCCGCTGCCAATGACAGCAATAGTGGGGTATGAATGCTGCTGCCGATGCCGTCGCTGTCGCCGCTGCCAGGCTTGATGCTGGTGCGGAACATGTCGCTTGAAACACTCTCGGGCTCTGTATAAGGTGAAGAGTCGAGTGTCAGAGGCATGGTGGGCGCTGGAGGATGGGGCGATGTCGGTCCCAAAGCGAATGAGGGGAGCTGATAATCGATCCCACCAATCGACTCTGGAGGTGTCCATTTCTCTTGGCTTGATTGTTGTGCCTGATTTTCTTGTTCTCCCTGGTCGTGACCCCAGGATCCGGCACCATCTTCGTCTGCCTGTTCACGCGGAGGGTAGTCGTTCAATCGCGACGCCGAAGCTAATGCCGCACGGGCGTAGGGAATCTTGACGTGGGACGGTATGATCTCCACAAAGTCTTTCGCTGGTACTGCCATTGCCATCTCACCGGCAGAAACGGCTGCTTGGAGACCTTGTATGGCGGTGCTGGTTGAAGGTATGATCGCTTGGGATACTTTGGGTACCTCTGGCGTGGAGTAGGTACTGGTGGTCACAGACAGACCAACGGCGTTGACGACCGTCTCCGAAGCTTTGCATTCGGTCGAATGATCTACTGCCCATGATGACGTGAGATTATCACTAGGATCCGTTGATGCGACCGAGGCCGCTGGCTCGGGTATGCCATCTGGCTCGTCCGTCTCCGTCTCGACAGGTCCAGATGATCTGGCGTTGGAATCCTCCTGATGTCCAAGAAGGGCAGACGGACTGACATCTTTGATCGTCTCAATGCTCTCATCTCCATCATTTTGGGCATTGACCTGTTCTTCCTCTTGATCTTGATCAAAGGTGACATTGATCGATTCATCCTCGCTGACTCCTGAGCTCGAGGCGGTATCAGGTTCCGGTGTCAATCTGGCCCGGGGCTCAATGGCTTCATGCACTTCGGGTTTCGTTTTTAAGCTGAACGACGGCATGTTCACGTTCGTGGTCCAGACACTATGCGGTGTATGACCGTTGGGGGACGTTTGTGAGTCAGACGAAGGCGAGAACGAGAGGTCGGGGCTGGCTTGTGTGACGAAAGTAGTGGGTGGTGATGCGCCAAGTGGGGGGAAGTCGTCCGAAGTAAGATTGGCTCCTCCGTGTGCCATGGGGGAATTCTGATGCTGGTTTGGTTCGCGAATCTACATCAGCTGCCTGACCCCGCTGATCATTCACTACGACTGGTAGCAGGTAGCTGACTCACAATTGCCAGCTCGCGAGGATCGCCGAGGACCATATGGCATTCCGAGCATTCGTAATGAGATGAAACGGTATGGATATGATAGGTCTTAACAACGTGGTCCGCCGGTAGCGAACGCTGGCCTTGGCCTGTCGCAGAGTATTCAAGCCATGTATCGGCATCGGCGGTAGTAGGCTCTAGGACCGGGTTGAATACCGCAGATGGATCCGCTTTTCGATATTGCAAGTGGTCAAGCATGCGCTGCGTTCGACCGACATTGATCGGTTTCGAATTATGGACGAGCTCGTAATGCTAGACATAATCATGGGACGATTAGCTCAGCACAACGGAGTCGGACGGCAGGGGAACACGGTTTGGACAGGAGTGCAGATAATGTCCACTCACGTCCCTTGCATCCTGGGCGTGAGCGAACGTAATCAGACAAGGATTACAAAGCAGTGACCATGGATGGCACTCCTTCTTGTGCTGAGCAGAAGGGCGAGCGCATCAGCAGATGTCGTCGCACCGCCTGATAGCCAAATGACGCCAAGCTTACCTGACGAACTGCGAAGGAGTTTGCAAACTCTTCGTAGCATACCTCGCAGACGAGGGCGGAAGTATCGATCTACGACGACAACAACTGTCAGCGCTGCGTGGACCGCAATACATGAGTATATGGTTCTGACAGGAGACACTGACCTCGGGGTTGAAATGCCCCAAATTATGCTTGCCGGTCGAGCTTGTCATGGCACTGTGAATCACCGCTCGGTGCTGTACACATCGATGGATCATGAGTGTGATGTTCGCGGAGGACGAGGGGTTCGGCCGATATGGAGTAGATTGGGACGAGATGGGTTGGGAAAAGAAGGAGATGTTGATATGAGATAGAGATAGCATACATACTGCAATTGTAACTCACCTGGTGAAGAGCGGTCGTTGAACCAAACCTTTTCGCGCAAGGATTACACCAAACCTCTTCCTTCTCTTGTTGTTGCTGTTTCACATTATACTTTCTCTTGCCGCTCGCCGTCAAATGGGGTGACTTCCACTGGAAAAAGAGGGTTGTTGATTAAATTTGACTTCGAGTCGTACGCATGATATCCCAAGACTTGAGACTTACGTCGGCGACTGAGCGGTCGAGATGAGGGGGTAATGGCCTTTCGGAATAGTTGTAATTGGCGTAATGGTCTTTATGACCGTTCGTACTCTCGCCCGAGCTTTTGTGGGAGTTTTCGCTGTGCTATACAGGAGAAGACACAGTCAGCCCAAGTGCTCTAAAGTCAGTCATTATGGCCTTGACACCGGGTCTCAGTCCAGCATAAACAGCAATCACAACCTCAGCGAATATGAATGTATGTACTCACGCTGTCCCACCCATTACCACGACCACCTCCAACTTCTTGACTTTGACTCCCTCGCCAATAGTCATCTTCCCCTATACCTCCTCCGACATATCTGCCCAAGTAATCACCTCCACCCCCGCCTCCGCCTGATCCTCCTGCGCCTCCTCGTCCTTTTGTCAGTGCTGCTGATGCTGGCGCATTGACAGGATATGCATACTTTCTGTCGGGCCTCACCTCCTGGTGACTGGTTATTGCAATACCGGTGCTAGTCCTCGCGCTTGCGCCGTGCGCGAGGTGATCGGTGTACGAAGAAGGGATATAATACTTCCTACCGCACTTGCACTCGCACGTACATCTCCTCCTCGAGTTCCCGTCCGGTTCAATGGACTCTCCCGAGTCCGCTAGGAACAAAACCAACAAGAAGAGTAGTTCGAGCACGATCATCGTGTCTACGACAGAGCTGAGTGACTCTCTGGTACTCCTTTTTTTGAGTCTTCCTATGCTGAGCGAATATCAAGACAGTCGCTCGCACCTGAGAAGGGGCAATGGGAAGGGGGAAACTGGTCAATATCGACAATCGAGCGACCTTTGCCCTTCTTCTGTCGAGTCGAGGTGCTTGCTCACCTAGCTATGCCGTCTCGAATTAGCTAGCTAGCTAGCTGGTTGTGCTTCAGGACATGCTGCGATATCCAGACTCGAGCGGATCGAGTATGTTGGGAGACGAGTTCAAGCAGGGCAAGGAAGAAGTGGTCCAAAGCGAAAGGATGGAAAAAGTTGGATGATTTCGCTATGAGTATGACGCGCTTAGGTAGGAGGTAGTTTGTGCTCAACGCATCTGTCTCACTGTACCACTATATACAGCAGATCCCTCCCTCAACCATTTATAGACACTGGCACAAGTTATACAATCACAAGCACAGGCATCAATCACACATGCTCACTGCAACGTGGTTCGATGGGCCGGCCCCACAGACCAAAGCCTCGCCTTAGGTGGAATGGACGACGAGGCGAGAAGTGCAGCTCCTGAGTCGCAGAATCGTATGGCACGAGCACGAGATGCAGATGGCCAATCCATCTCGCCTGTGCGGCAAGCTGTGATCTGGAAGAACTTGGGATCGTAAAGGATGAAATATCTGAAACGCATGGGACAACCACGCCGTGCTCCAGATCAGATCAGGCCAGAACAGGCCACAAGAACTCCCCCACAAAGTCTATAAGAAAATCAATCTTAACTCTATCGATACTGCAGGTGGCTCGGAAGAAGACAGATAATAATGCTAAGATGAAGAAATCTAATGAGTATGAATACACAATGCAATGTCAATGATGACTATACCTAGCTATGTTCTACGTCCCATGACACAACGAACCGACACTCCGAGAAATCCATGATAGAGGAAGAGAGAATGAGAAGATCCGCTGATTAGTCGAGCAACGCGCTCAGATTCGATGATGTCGGCCGTTTTCCTTCTCGCCGTCCCACGGTTGCTTCTTGCTCACCCTGTCCATGGTGGAACCCGTCTGGCTGTACGTCTTCCGTTCGCTCTCGCTCTCGCTTGCTAGGTACAATTCTCGGCAGGCCAGGTGATCTTGACCGTTCGATCTCAGGTAGATTGACATCATCTTCTCTTTTGCGGTCTAGTGGACCAGACAATGCTATTCGAGCAAGAGTAGGCGGCAGATGCATCGACCGATCGCGGTCGGTAGGATCTTCTCCTGACTGAGAACGAGAACGTGTGACTACAGGTCGAGCTGGCAAGATATCACCAGGGTAGCTGGACCGTGAGGGTGTCAAGTCTTGCAGCATGGGAGGGGATGATCGCCGTCGCTGTAATGTGTGACGTGCACTTGTAATCGGTCGATCATAGTGTATCAATCCTTGCGCAGTTGGTGGCGGAAGACCATAAGCCTCAGCGGCGAGAGTGGCAGAAGTCGGTTCAGGTGGTTCCAATACTGATGGAAACGGCCTTTCCGAATTCGGTGAGATTAAATGGCGCAGGGATCGCTGTTGGTATTCGGCTTGGGAAGGTTGTACGTATTGATGCTGCGCATGGTGCGACGAATGGGATCTATGTTGCTCCTGCTGATAATGATGGTGATAGTGCTGCTGACGATGGGAGGTTTTCTCGGTATCGTCTGGCCGCCATCTTTCGTAAGGTGAGGGACTTTGAAGTGAGATGGAGCCATATGCATGATCGTCCGGATAGCTTGGGCCGTAGGAACGAGAGTGATGGTGGACTGTACCTCAAGGTACGACAGCCAGAAGGAGATAGGCAAGGCATCTAAGCATGTTGCGCGTCCTGGGGTATATGTCATGTGTTTGACGGACTAATGACGGTACTCACTCATGGGCTCGTAACCTGCTGATAAGGGCGGATCTATCAGTAGGCGGCCAGTGGAGGCTGATGAGTTGGAACTACCAGCCCAAGCCGAGATTCGCTCGGTGCCATCGAGAGAGAGCCTTCGTGATCGAGGCGACTTTTGCAGGTCTTCATAATCGGCCGGATCTTCGCCTTGAGGTATTCCACCGTTCACCATCAAGGTTTTTCTACTCTTTTGGCGTTGATTCTAAATTCAGGACATGCCGGACATCAGCCGAACTGCTATGCCTTGAGATGACAGGACCAGAGTCTGGGAGTCTAATCACGTTTGCTCACCTGGAACCAGACTTGCACTTGACGAGGTGTCAAACCGATCTCTTGACCTAGTCTCTCTCGGTCAGAGCCGGTCGGGAACTTGGTCTGTGGCCCACACGATTGTATTACGAAAATCAGTCATCGATTCAGATCAGGGTCCGATCAGTGCTTACAACCCAAAAATAACCACTGTGACAGAGCGAGAAAGAACCTCGATCTGACCTAGTTTTGACTCACCTTCTTCCATAATTTCGTCAGTCCTGATTGCTGCATGTGCGTCATTAACGCTCGTGATCGCTTTTTCCTTGGACCGCCATATGACATCGTCTGGCCAGATAAAGTGGAGGATTCGCCAGCAAGACTCGACCCACTAGCGCTGGAGCCACCAGAAAGCTCTCGGTGCATCGTATACGAGCGCGATGAATGATGTGAGTGATGAGAATGGTGAGAATGATGCGAGTCCTGTGAGCTCGTCCTCCTGAGCGTATCACCACCGCGGTATTCTTGCAAAGGAACGTTCGACAGAGGAGGAAGGACATGTTGATCACTGATGATTCCGAGAGATGTCGAACTGTGGACAGAAGAGGACGAAGGGTGTGACCTAGCGGACTGAGACATTGGTCGTGGTGGCAATTGAGATGTAGGGAAAGCTTGAGTTGGGGAATGTGAGATCGAGCGAGTATTAATCGAGGAGATGGGAGGTAATTTAGAAGATTGGTCGAAACTGAAACGAACAGACTCTTCACCGGTGGCAGCAGCAGCAGCAGCCGCGGCGACAATGTGGGCAGGAGGCGGTTTGGGAGGAGGCGGGAAGATTGGTCGACTCTGAGATGCAGGCCGTAAGCCGTCCGGACCGAGCCATTGTTCCTGAGCAGGCCGCGGCGCATGATACCGCCTTTCAGGAGTAACGTATGGTGCGAGTGGGGGCGGTCCGAGGTTTTGCATTGTTGATTGCACGAACTTTGGCTTTGAAGGACGATATCTTGAGCCCGCGAGCGGGTCTTTGACCACGGCGAGGTGACTGCCCATGGCCAATCCGCTGCTGGATTGAGGTCGATGACCCATGTCACGCGGAGGTCTCGGCAGAAGATTGTAAGGTTGGCCATAGTCTGACTTGCTGCCAGATGGTGGGGTAATCAGATCACGAATTTGATCTGACTCACGCATGGGCGACCTCGACTTGGCTGGCGGGAGCGAAGTCGAGATCGCCGGCAAAGACCGAGTTGATCTCTTCTCTTCGTCCATGTTCGCCTGCCATACATATAAAAAAGCAACGCACCAGGCTACGGTTAGTTCACTAATGATGGTAGACGCAGTTGAGGGCACGACTACTTCGAGCTCGCTCATCACATACCTATGGATAAATCTCGGCACGATCTCGTAGCGGTAACAAGCGGATCCGATTTTCGACCGTTACTCCGGTTGCGATAGGTGAAATGGCTCGAGATACCTTGCCGAGAATGATAACTGGGATGAACGGCACAGCAAGCATAATTGAATTCCTGAGTGACCAATTTAGAGTTCGAGAGCACGTTTGCTCGATTGATAGAAGTTTCTTGAAACAATGGATGACTATCGTTTGACCTGAGACCAGACTTACAATCATTTGGTCGTGCCGGTTGGCTCGGCTCCTCCAACTCTGGTGACTCTTGGGGTTTGACAAATCGGTGTGTCGCGTTCGCCGTGCTGCGATCCACCGGTTGGCCAACATCAGTAAGCTTGCTATCCTGGCTACGTTCCGTTGTCGAGGTTCCAACGTTTATATGAGATAAAGGTAGACTGATATGAGATAAGCCAAGTTGCGCACTCGCAACATCAAAAAAATCAGTCGGTGCCTTTGTCTGCACATATGTAAACGTTTACAACGGACGGTTGTCATCGGCTAGACGCGAGGCATGTGGACATGAGTCACGCCAAAGAGAGCGAACAAAGAACAGCGATGTGCAGCCCGTTCCTGTGACCGAAATTGACTCCGCTACAGAAAGCGAACACCTGAACATTACAAAGCATATGCACGGAAGAACCCCGCGATAGCTCGGTCGACCAGCCAGAGTGCAGTCACGACAGCAGGGGGGAAGCCAGGGTACAGGCGGGCAACAAGTTTCAGTCCGTCGTAGCGGTACCAGTGATGACGGTTGATGGGAGGCATCAGAACCTTAAACACAAGATCAAGCATAGTAAAGTGTAAGGAATGGAAGATAGGATCGCCGCCGGGATGCAAAAAAGCGCCTTGCAAGACTGGTTATTTCTCCTTAGCTTCATCGAACAACAGGGACCTTCCAAACTCGTTTTAGCAAGGCTTGAAAACAGGAGAGGGACGACGTTGCGATGTGGGGGAATCTTCTGGTATACCAGGGAACTGCACAAATCGCCGATCGAAGGTAAAACTCTGATTGGGAAAAAGGGTCAAACAAGCGTTATATCCCCGACTTTCTTGCTATGGTCTTTCCCAAACCCGCGACGAACCGACGACTTGGCTCTTTTGTAACTCCCCTTTAGTCCCGCGCCTGAATCCTCACCTTTTTCTCACCGCTCATCTTAAGGTAAGATACGACGCCACCGAATTATCTCCTCAGGGTAACCTTCGCCAGTCCTCACAAAAGACACGAACTCCCGGTGCGTTTCAAAGTGAGTCAAAAAGGGGTGGGGAGGTATATGACAATAAGAGCTGAGCATGAAGTAAGACCAAGAGTCGTGGCGACCTCGAAGACCAACCCCCACAGGCGAAAAATCCACATGGAAGAGTAGCGACGTTTGCACTCACTCTCTAGGCGCCCGTGATTGTATTCGGTGTTCTGCACCACCGCTTCGGACGGTTTTTGGAGTCGCTGAAGCCCGAGTAACAGGGCGACCGGAGTGAGCCCTGATGGGGGTCGAGATGGCGCGACTTCGACGAGGGATTATCAGCGAGACTAACGAGCATCTGTTGGCTGGGCCGTATAGTCGCTGAGCACTGTGCAAGTCGTACTACTTAGCCAGAGGTCAGCGAGCTTACTGATTAAGCATAACGACGATTCCATGGCGCATTCTTGGGTCGCTGATAGCTACTGCCAAACCCAAAGACGAGTGATTTGTCTTATGATCACCGTACGGCACGTACAACATCAGCAATGGAAGGGGAGATGGGAGTAAGGTTTCGAAATGGCCACATCTTCTCGTTGGTTTGCCATGAATTGTAGAAGAAAAGAGGTAAGCCGTACCTGATTTGGTTCCCGATACCGTATGATTCCCTGATTGGCCCTCTTCGGTATGACCTGAAAAGAAGTCGTCAACTTTGTTTCTCGTTGTTTCTGCTGGCGGGAACAAAAGAACATTGCAGCCCATGGACGTTTCACAAACAAAAGAGTTCGGGAACATAGAGCTGACGACCGAGACCTGCCAGTGGAACTCACAAACGGATCCGTCAGAAACGCCAGGCTGAACAAAAACGGCCGAAATAACAGATTTTGACCGGGATAATATTCTTGGACCCAGCTTAACGGCAAAGATCGTGCTTGAAGGAATTTTACATGCTGAGGGCAGAGAGACTACCGTGTCAGCTAAGAGCCAGGACGAAGAAGTTGCCGCCGACCTGTTTACTGTATTCGTCGGTGGACCGTTACGCAACAGCTTCGTTCAGTACAATTTATTGCAAGTACTGTATCTGACAACTTCTGTTTGTGATCCGAAAAGCACTCACTATATGTGGTCCTGTGTGGTCGAATAAGGGACTTTTGAATGAAGGACCTGGACACGAGAGCTGGAGTCGAGAACCGAACAGCAGCCGGTGATCTGACAAAGACGATCCCGACGTTATTCCTGGTGGGCCCCGATAATCATTCGATCCATTCGATCGACGAAAGTGTTTGTACAGCTGAAGCCCCACTTAAAGCAAAAAATACTTTAGATGAAGCTTGCAGTCCAGTATCCTGATGGAACAAAACCGCCCCGTTTTGAAAAGCGCCGACGCTCAGGGAGCCAAGTCTGACCGGTCCTGTATCGTAGGATTGATGACTATGCCCAATGGGATGAGTCCGTCATATGAAAGGTCGATAAGGTCGGAACTGCCAGTTAAGACCCCTCGATTTGATCAGCAAACGCTCACTTGACACGCATACAATGTCGACCAACTGGAGCTGGACGTGCTTGATCGCATGCTCCGATGATGCAGTTCGCAATGGGCCTGCGAGCGACAGAGAAGGGAGACATACAGACGGTGGTATGCACCGTGGTTGCGGACTGACCAAGTGTGATGGGACGAGAAGGAAAAGGATAAGGATAAGGCGCAAGCGGGCGGAGCAGATGGTCGCATGAAGGTTAAATGAAGGTGAGTCATGTTTGTGCAGCCTCGATGGATGTACGAGTGCGAATGCCTATCTCCGTCACATGCAGAACTAGTCACTCGGTTTTGAATGAACCTCCCTCACCCACCGTTGTTCAAGCGTCCCGATCGGCGTTACTACTCCTCGTACCTCTAATTGCAATGCGAAGGAGGTCGTTCCCTGGATCTCGTATCGCAGAGCTATCGAAATGGTCTTGATATACACGAGTCGAGAAAACGAAGGGTGGAAGGAGCCGTCGATTCCTTCACATCGGCAAGGAAAGATAATCTGAACTCAGACAACCGATGATTACCTCGGCGAAGATCGGCATACGACTGAAAGATTCAAGCGGGATCAAGGGCGTAGTGAATGCGAAACAGTACAAACAGTACAAAGGTGGTACAGTGAGATGAGGAGTGCGAGACAGCTTGGGCGGTGCTGCGTGGTACTGTCCCAGAGGCGCAAGTGATCGACGTTGAGTGGTGGTGTGCTATTGCGGCGAAAGCAATGTTCGTTTGCTGGACCCTATTAACTTTTACTGCAGTGTTCGGTGAGTGCCCAGCCAAGGCGAGGCGAAGGGAAGTCGATTTGTTGATGCTTGCAGATGCAGATCACAAGGGCAATGTACCGTATAAGTACAATACAAGTACTGGTCAATTACAATTGTTTGAAACAAAAAAGCAATGCAAATGACAATCAAAGGGGGGGGTGTTGGTGTATGTGTTGAGATGATACGGTGCGATCTGATGGTGATGGCAGACGGAAGGGGGCGTCAAACGTTGAGAGAGTCGAGAAGCGTGAAAGAGGGGCCATTGAGGATGGAGTAACACAAATACACAGTACGAATACTACCGTAGCATCAATCTTAAGTTGATTGATCAAATTCCGCTCGGCTGATCACTTGTCACTCACCCGTCACTTACCAATGATCACTGTCAGCGATTGATCATTGATCATTGACCCTCCCTGGCCTCGGCAAAATTTACACATGCAAAGTGGGGGAGACTACCGTTCGTCAAGAGTATACAGTAAGTCGGGGTGGGGGAGCGAAATATTCCGATAACCGTCTATCAGCTGTTTATTCTTTGAAGCTGATCGGCGACACATGCGGCATTGCGCTCTCAGGTCCGCTTCCAAGCTACAAGGGGACCTTAGCAAACAACAATCAAGAGACGGCAAGGCTGCGGCAGATGGCTCTGGTATCATGGCGCACTGGAGCGAGTATTATCGGAGGAAAAATCACGGAGGATGTCAAAGCGAGTTACAGGAACTGGGGACACGAGGATCAAAGCGGAAACGAAACGCGGTCCGAGCCAGAGTCTTGACCTGAGCCACACTCGAGAGACCAACTCATCATCATCAAACAAGGTCTTGGCGAAAATTATTCGCCTAAAGACCGGTCATTCATGATCGACAGCCTTGGACAGGACTGCCCCCGACGGGCTATGGGCGGTCGCCAAAGGCTCGGATATTGACTGGATAGGAAGAGCGACAGACGAGATGGTGTGCGTGTGCGTGTGCGTGTGCGTGTGCGTGTGCGTGTGCGTGTGCGTGTGCGTGTGCGTGTGCGCGCAAAGTTGTAACGGCGCCACAACCAAGCCAGGCACATGCATGCGTTGCGAGGGCCTGTCACTACCGCAAATTGATCGGAGATCAAACGCAACGACGAGGTATGTCCTTCAAGGGGAGGAGCAAGGGGAAGCAAGTGCTGACCTCGCACACAGACACGCTACGTACCCTCGATCCTGGCCTATACTCAATCCTGCGCTTGGGATGCTAGGACCCAGATCTACGAGCATCGTCAACGTCAACGTCAACGGCAGATAAAAGTGCGCTGGAATCGCAATTGCCATAGGTACCTGCCGCTGTGCTCGTACCGCCAAGAACACTGAGAGGACTGATTGAACTCGGTCGTAAATTTAGCCTCAAGGTCTGCTTTGCTTTCCCGTCGCTCGAATGTCTGTTGAGCGGTGTTATGAATATCCCCGCAGAAGTAACTCAGGTACGCCGGGATAGGTCCCTTTTGGTAAACAAGGATCATCAGAGCGGAATGGCGGTCGCATACTGTACTCGAGTACTGTACATATTCAGATGGTTCACGGTTGATCGTCTGCGCCCCTTGACCCTCGATTTACAGTATTCGCATCGCGGATCGTACAAAGTCAGCTGCGAATCTACGTATGTCTATCTTAATTGCAATTATGTATGTCTGAAGGTTTCTTCATCTGATCTGATTGGCTCGCCAATTCACCAGATAATTAATGGCGTGACACGCGCCGTGATGCGCCACACCCCCGCCCCATCTCTCCTGCTGTGCAAATCTCTCATCAGCTTTGACCTCTGAGATGCTTGGTCCGATACAGTAGTGGCCGCCGCTTCTTCCGTCCTATCCTCAGCACCAACCACAAGAGAGAGGATATCTCCTCCTGACTACTGTGCGGGACGTCAGACCGATCTACTGGTCGCTGGGTTCGTGAGGGCACGCCACTAGACCTGTAGTAACAACGCGGTGCATAGTTGGATCGATCAAGTACATAATTATAGCATGAAATCTGCCGTGACTCAGCGGACACGACCAGCTAGCCGTGCAAGGATCAACCGGCGGCGATCGCACTACCTCATGACCGCCGGATATCAGAGACGGCCAAGCCCGAGACAGTATATGTCTCAATTTCCTGATTGGGCGTGGTTGGAGACGATAAAACCAGATGCAGTATGACCCGTGTTCGCGTGAGATTGAGGTTTATGAGAGGGTTCAGAGGAAAGAAAGTATACTCATGGTTGATCACGCAGAATCTCCCCTACTTTGCTTAGAAGCGATTTGAAGGCTTGATCATCAAGCATCAGAGCTGGGCTTCCGGCCGTTTGGTGTTGGCGTTTTGATCCGGTGGTATCCCAATTCAGCTTCTCCTTGGCTTGAGTCAAGGCCGTCTTGATCGTTTCGGTGGGTCTTGGATCATTATCAAGGCTCGATACAACGCGGAAGATATATTCAACCAAGTCATCTTCTATTATCATAAGTCATCGCGAAGAAAAGCGAAGATGTCGATGATGTGCTAGGTCAGCTTATCCCCTCCTGTCGCATTGCATACTGGGGTCTAAAGAGAAAAAAAGACTTGCCAATAGGTGCAACTCCCTTTGACAGGTGTAGATCCTCGCAAGTCCTATCCGCACATTTCCCTCCACCGACTTCTGCTGCACACAATCTGAGGCCGGGCTCGCGTAGCAATCGATTGGTCAGTACGATTGAGTTAAAGAGCGACTGATCAATACTGTCAAGCCCATTTTCTGCCGCATGGGTCGTAGTGTGGAAGGGCGAGCCCTCGTCGACTTGGACGCCGGGCAGGTGCGAGGCGATGTTGTTGAGCTGCGGATAACGAGGAAGAAGGGGTTGATACGACGTGAAATGCAACTATAGAGTGTCTCAGTGCCGCACTATCAATGGTGCACGCACATTTAGGCCCGACCCGTGTTGCCGTTGTATCATTGAGTTGCCAACTTGTGATGTTTGAATGACCGAAGGCGATACAGAGCGGGGCCGACGCTAGTCGAGGGAGCAGGACGTCAGGGGGTTTGATAGGATGTAGCCGTTTACAGACTCCAAGGGAATGTGCTCCTACCTGATCGATACCCTCTTCCGGCTCAGGCTCTTCGGCAACTGCTCTCTGTCAGCCACACTGAGCCGCCGCAAACTAGTCAGCAGAGTGGCCTACCTGGCTCTGCTACAGGCATTGGTGCCTCTACTACGCAATCAGGTCAGTACACTCGGTGATAGCAGCGAAGATTACCAACCAGAAACCACTGGCAACGACCATTAGCCGCATGTCGACCGGACCTGAGGTGATCTTTATTCAGCTTACAAGGAGCAGCATCCACGTCCATTGCTTCCACTTCTGCCTCAGCTTGCACCAGTTCTTGTTTCAGCTCGCGCACTTCGGCCGGAAGAGGAGCTATGCGATTCAAGCCATCATTAGCGTTATATTAGCGATATGTTGTTGAATAATTGTCTTAAGGTCATCGAGGGGAAACGCTCACATTGATCTCCCGATCTACTGCCGCACTCCTTCATTGTCGCGGGGATGGGCAAAGGTCCTTCACTGCTGGGCGTCGTGACCATGGGGGATTCGTCTGAGTCCGTGAGCCTGGCCTCGAGCTTCTTTGTTGCCCTGGCCTTCATCTTGGCTGCAATTTGTTCCTTCAATCTCCTGATACTCTCCTCCTTCTCGGCAAGTAGCCTTTGCGTAGCAAGAATATCGGGATCAGGCTGTGGGGAAGGTAGTATGTCCTCCTCATCATCACTGGAATCAGACGACTCGTCCAGATGGAGAATAAGTCTTTGAGGCCGTAGTATGGCGCCAAATAGCCGCCGTTTCTGTGGAGGGGGAATCCTAGTCGGAACACTTGTTGATCGATTTTCCATCAAATCTTCAGCGTGAAGCCGTTTCACTCCTCGTGGAGGTCGAGGGACAGGAGCTGAAACCGGAATTGTCGAAAGAGTGACAGGAGGTTCAGATGGCGGCGTGGGAAGGGTGGACATGATAATTTCGCCCTCTTCAGGCTCGTCGATATCCATGTCCTCTTCCATCTCTTCATCCTCGACGACTTTGGCATCCGAAACTGCACTTTCTGCGTGCAGATTCATAACCTCCTTCTCGATATCAGCCATCTGCTCTTCAATGGACTTGTTCAGCGCCAATGCAGCAGCATCTAGAGATCTCGCAGTCGATTCCTCCGCGACGGTCTCAGAGATGATCGTCTGGACAGGTTTGCTGTTGTCCAGAGCAGCTCTTCGACGTCGCATACTTTCCAGCGCCTTACGTCGACTCTCAAGTAGGGCGTTTTGCAGAGCGTTATCAGCCGCTGATGGCTTCGGGTCCGAAGTGATTGGTATTTCAATTTTTGGAACCGGTATCTCTGATATGTCGGGTGGAGGAAGATCGATAGGCAGGGGTGGTGGAGTCGAAGTCGGCGGAGCGACTTCCGCAGGCACGGAGGGTGTACTGAGGCGTTCAGCAAGGGGCTGGGTCTCGCGTGCTGGTAGCGAGGCAGATGGCGGATCTTGATCTTCATCTCCATAATTGAGCACAACATCAGATCCTACCGAAAGCCCGTAATCCCATGTTTTACCGCCTCGTTTCTTGCCTTTCCGCTGAGGATGCTGATTCTCCACAACCCCGAGGGACGCCGTCGGGCGGGGTGCGGATTGTGAGGATGATGCGAGGGGTACGTTTGGTCCAGAGGCGATCTGAAGATGATGGGATGAGGAGATATGAGGCTCATATCGCTCGGACCGGGGGCCGGTCGGAGGCTTGAGCGTGGGCGGCTTTGTTTGACTGAGACCGGGTTTGTAGCTCTCGATCTTGACGGGATGAGTTGAAGGCCCAGCTTGAGGTAGGGGATGAGTATGCTGCTGCGGCCAAGAGATGGTTGGGTTGGGTCGGAAAGGTTGACCGTCAGGTGGACTCATTCTTTCGACCAAGGTGTATTCTGCTGAACTTTCCGACGACGTGCTTTTCACTCGCTCCATACCGGGCATGAGACCAGGCCTTACCGACACCTCGATGTCAGGACTAGGGGATTTGCCTTCCTCGGCGGGAGGAACAACCGTAGGGGCGATGGAAGGGGTTTCGCTACCCGCCCTGACCTGTTCGCGAGTTTCTAGCCACAGAGCCTGACGTTTCTTGGTGCCTTCCACTATCTCTTCACAAACAGCCATAACGTATTTCGGAGTTGCTCCCCTCTCCACAAGGGTCTCGGGTGAGAAACCCTCGAAGATCAGATTACGAATGATATCCATGTACTGCTTCGCTTCTTCTGGAGAAATATCTATGAGGGGGAACGACACTTCAGGTCAACTTCAGAATAGTAGTGATCGTGAATCGAGATAAGACCCTCACCTGCTGCTGCAGAAGCCATGGTAGCATCAGCGGATGTAGGAGCAGCCATCTCTTTACTCTTGCCCTTCTCGGCATTTGCGATTTTCGCAGTTATCACTGTCGATGAAGAAGGACGAGGTGAAGATGGCGGTCGATTTTTGAGAGAAGACCGACGTGGCTGTTGCTTCTTCTTTCCTCCTCTTCCACGAGCGCTCGTTTGCCCTCCAGGAGAATGAGAGTCTTGTCGCCCAGGCTGACGGCTAGGTTCCCCTCGAGGAAGACCGGAGAACCGAGAGCGGTCATCACGATAGTATGTTTCTCCAGGTTCGTCAACGTCGCTTATCTCCCCTTCCTCCTTATCTAGCTGGGCCGCAGAAGTCTTGGACGGTGATACGACAGGTTTCGGAGGAAGATGAGGAGCAGTTGGAAGTGAGGGCCGGCGTGGGACATCTATCTGCACCGCTGGTGTTGATGCAGGGCCCGGGATGGGGATCGAGCTCGGACCAGCTTCGGCGGAAGGCGGCTGTTGCACTGATGAGGCTACCGATTCAGGGCCTAAAACAGTCGGCGAAGCGGCACGGGACGTCGTCGCTGATTTTGCTCGTTTCCCTTTCGCGCTCTTCATAGCAGCCGCCCTCAGAGCCTGTATATCTACCTCGGCTCCACTGCCGTCCGGGGGAGCAGTTTCTGTGGGAGGAACATCGACATCCCTATTGTCCGTTGGCGGAGAGGACGCGGCGGTCGAAGTGGAAGCGGTTGTCGATGATGCTGCTGTGGGAGGTACGACGAGTGCGGGGGTAGCACTCATCGTCGATGAGGCCGACCCCATGCGGTGCGATGTTGTCCCTCCTGTCTGCTTGAAGCAATAGTCGCCGCGTGCGGGTCAATCTTGCTGGGTTACCGGCGACCTGTACAGTCGGGCGCGAATCTCAGCCTTGTGAACCTGATGGTTTGCGATTGAACAGACTCCCGGACTGGGCAGATAGCAGATGAGGCTGCCTCGATTCGATTGTCGCAAAGATTGTAGATGAGTAAGAGTCAGAGTCAAATGGGTCAATCCTCACAAGAATATGGTCAATCAAAGGAAGAAGAGGAAGATGTATGTCTTGTACGAGGTATGTCTTGAATTTGTATAGACGCATCGTTGCGCGTATGCACGGATAACGATATTTCGGTGCAGAATAATTTGCTTCCGCTGCTTCACTCGTATTGTAGCATCCATCATCTTGGTGGCGGGGACCAAAGAGACCACCAGGACAGAGGGGTGTACTGTATATAGGTTTTGATCATGCTTTATGCTCATTATGTGAGGACACCTGTCAAATGACAACGTTGTCATACTCAGATATTGACAGTTTATATCAGTAGTGCAGGTGTTCGTCCTCCGTGTCCTCAGTGCATGTAGAGGCACGTAGTCGGACAGCGACACATATTGGTTGGGAGCTATTTTCGTGAGGTGTGGCGCAGGCGCTTCTTCCTCCCTTTCGGCGCCTCCATAAGCCTGGTCTGGACAGCGGTACATGAATGGGTGGGATCATAAACACTGAGAAGCACGGAACCGGACGGACTTTTCTCCGGCTTTTTGTCTCTCCGTTGTTTGACGGTCAACCATTATCATGAGCTGCTCTTCTTACTGCTTCGTATGCGACCGACCGAGCTGCACCGCGCGCCAGGGCAAGCATACCTTCATACAAGAGGTCGAGCTCGGGTATCCGAGGGGATCCGAGTCACCACTGCTGGGGATGTCTAGCTCCTGTGTGAGGTGGGCGGCGAGATGCCAGTCTGCGTTCTGTTCCTTTGAGGTCCTGAGTTCGATGGACCCCACAACCCCACTTTTTGCCTTTGATAGAACTAGAACCAGAATTTGGTTGGACTGTCTTTTGGTAAGGCAACTTCCGAGACCGAGACCGAGACCCAGCACCTCTTTCGAGATGCCTGGTGATGCGCTTGAGCGGGCTTCTGGACCAGCGAGCCTGTATGTGATCGATCTCAAGAGCCATATCTAGGGCATCTCAGAGACAGGACATACAACCTGCTATTTACTTCTGCTCCCACACAGTCACCTCCATAAGAGCGTACAAACGGCCCGTTTAACAGCTCAGAGCTCACTCATCCATAACTGCAATATAGCTGACACAGTAAACGGTCTCAATCAATATGCTTACCAGTAATCACACTGTTCCGATTTACCTCTACGACGCTCCTGACGAAATCCATACGAAAGCGCTTCCCCACACTCCGCCCGGTCTTCAGCGCAGCCAAGACGACACTTACCCGCCGCACCATTCGCCTCTGCAGCTCTACCCCACTCCTCGATGCCATGCGCATCCGCATGCACACACCCATCCGCATCGATCCTCAGACCGTTCGTTCTTGGTTCACAAGCCTGAAGACTCCCCCATACCAGTCTCTAAGCCCATCGAGTCGGTGCTGAATCTGTATGAACCCAATCCAGCCCCACAGACGTGGAACGAGAAGAAACCGATGCATCTGTACGATATCAATTTCGCCTTCCCATTCCATTTCCTGCAGACTGAGCAGGTGAGATTGGAGCCTTTAGTGGTGAGTCTGGGACTCGGATTTCGTCATACTGATAGAAGCACCTGGGTGATCTCAACGAGGTCGACCTGATGTGCCATATTAAGCTGATAACGGTATGGCCCCACGCACCCCCCCTACTTGCTTACATGTGTGACAGCCTTCAAAGCACCTCCAAGGCTTCTTGAGCCTACCTGACGAGTCTTGGGCAGCATTGGGCAACCTTGGACCATATGACCGCGAGTCAGCTCTGCGAGATATCGAAGAATTTCGATCGGATCCCAGTAGCTTGCTGATGGCTGTCATTGACCTTCAAGCTGAACGTGTCGGTAAAGACTCTTTTGCGGGGGTCTATGGATTGATCAGAGTGACCGAGGAGTACATGGTGAGCCGATCACATTTCTTCCCCTTCATCATTCGCAACCCTTTCAAGGCAGTCTGGAAGCCTCATATGAGCTGGGGGTTACGGTCGCTGATTATTCGCACTGCTCATGAGTGCTAGGACGCAATCTTCGGCGTGATCAACGTTCACCCACGATACCGCCGAACCCACATCAACACACATGGAATGTTCCTGACCCTCTCATACCTGTTCGATGAGCTCAAGCTCGTCCGGGTTCAATATGACGCTAATGTCTCGAACGAGGCGTCGATCCGAGCGGCTGAGAGGTTCGAATTCAGAGCCGAGGGAATTTGCCGGAATTATAACGGGCTACCCAAGCTGCGGGTAGCCGCCCACGATGCTGCTGGGGAAAAGCGCGAAGACGAGGTAGTTTCTCGTCAGCTCCTCAATGACAACGGTCAGAAGGATACGGGTGGACACCAAGCTGGTCCCGCAGCGATGGCGCAAGGTCATGACACCTGGTTGTCTTCGGTGACTGATTACGAGTGGGTCAATGGCGGTAAGAAGCGATTGCAGAAGTTGATGGAACGACCCGTCGTGGACATTGGTAAGAATGACTGATTGTGCTGTATTACCGGAGAAGACAACGGATAGTTGCCGGTTCGGTAGCAATGCAGGGTTTTGAACCAACGGTGTATGGTCGTGTGAGTAGTCAGAGCGTGTCTTGAGTGGTGATATAACGGTCGTCAGTGAGGTATATGGTGATCGAATGCGGTCTGTCAAAAGGGCGAAAAGATGATGAATATATACATTGCTGTTATGTCATGATGAGACTGGAGCTCGTATGAGTATGTCCGACTCAATCAGGAAGATTTGCTCTACGCTCGTGCTCTACGCCTACATTACATCAAGTGCTCACGATCTTATGCAATGCGATACAATATGCCCACGTCCCTCGTCCTGTATATGTAGCGCTCAAGGGTCCGACAGGCTGTCCTGCCGAAATGATTCCCCAGTTGGTAATGGAGAGATTACCCTGCTCTGCGTGTCCAACGACATGATCCAGCTCAGCTTGATACAGCGATATTCGTTACGCCTGCCGTGACACCATCGACGTCCGTCGCTTTCGTTCCCTCAGGTCGGTCGTCGTTTCCATCTTGAGATCCATTCTCTTCGTCTCTCTGTAAGGTGGAGGCAGGCGAAATCAGCACGTGAACTACCATGTCTTCCGTTGGGGTAATCGCCTCATTGACGGCGATCTATGATCCGGATTTTGACGCTTGTGCACGAAGGGTCCGAACATCGAGCCAAAATCCAATAGCAGCGTTACTCACATATCTAGCCAACATTCGAGAGATATCCCAGTCCTCTTCACCAGCATCATCGTCCTCGTACAGCTCGCCACCGAATTCGAACATGTCTTTTCCGGTCATACCGGTCATCTTGCCCGCCGCTCGTTGCGTGGCCTTGGCCTTCTCGATGGCTTCTTGCTCAGCAGCCTTCTTCTCCTGTCTCGTCTTCTTCCAGATTGCGAATGATTCAGCAGTGACAGGTGTGAGTGGTTGTTTGAGCTTGTGTCGCTATAGTACACAATCAGATCCGGGGAATGTCAGCCATATTTCGGTTTACATATTCCCATCATGTAGGCATCATACTCACCTCAACTTCCAAGAAGTCCTCCAGCGATATCTTGTCCTTCTTGGCAGCCTCCTCTGCAGCCTTCTTGTCCGCTTTCAGTACAAATCCAGGTGGTAAAGCGTGTCGGTACATGCACTTATCACCACCATTGGGCTGCAGCACGAAACGACAGGACGATCTAGTCAGCACATTTAACCAACTGATTCTGAGCTATAAAGCCCGCTGATTTGTAGCAAAACTCACGCATTCCCAGCTGTGTCAGAGATACGCATACAACGCCGAGTGAGCGGACATATAAAGTTGTTAATAAGGCAGAACTTGTCACTCACAACCAGCCATACTTCTTGTCCTCGATAGCCTGGATGAAGTATTTGCAGACAATCTACGATATAATAATCAATGTAAGCTAAAGTCTGCCTTGTTCAGGTTCGAGTAAGCTTACGTCGGTAGCGTTCGTCTGCTTCTTCTGATTTTGCGTGACAACGTTCCGCAGCTTCTCTTCGTCCCAGGTCTCCATCAAATCTGGTGAGGAATGGTCATATCAGCGGAGAACGCATAGGACCGAACACGTTGAACGCATCGAATGCGCTGGCGAGACTTCTAGTTTGCGCAGATCAACGTACCGGTCTTCTTGTCCTTCTCCTTGTCTCGCGTATCCTCGTAAATATTGAGTTTGTCCACCTTTCGCTCCACATTCCTGTCGTGCGAGAATTTACACTTGTTCCCTATGGTATTGAAAGCAATATATGATCAGCCACATGGCACTGTTAGGATTCAGATGTGAACACTTAACTCACCCTTCTCGCAATGTCCTGCCTTAAAGAATACACATAAGACCTGAATTCGAGCAACAGACGAAACATTTAGTGAGTTACTCAAGGAGACGACGAGGATCTCCCATCACCATCCAGCTCACAGTTTTTGGGTCTATTCAGGAGCGAAGAGCAAGAGGCCGTCAGCATCAGCCATTCTCTGCCTCCAGTGAAACTTCGTCTTCACTCACCGGTTCCGAATGGTACTTTCTGTATCTGCGCTGGTCTGAACAGCTCGGCTTCCATCCTCTTCTTGGCCTCAGACTGAGCTTTGGCAGCAGCCTTCGCCTCCTTCTCCTTCTCTTTAGCTTTCTGTTATAGTTGAAACGCAGGCAGGATTCTGCATGTCAGCGACCCGGCGATTCCCTCCGGCGGCGTATACATGCCTACGAAGAGGGCATTCAGTACCCCCAGTTGACTTACATCAGCCTTCGACTTTCCTGCATTGGCCTGTTGTTGTTGTACGATGGCAATCTGCTTTTGAACCTTTGTCGACTTGTTCTTGTTCTTCATGCCGAACGTCTACGGGATGGGGAGCGCATATCATAGCATTGAATCGTCAGCACCTCCCTGACTATATTTTCTGGTGCTCCATGGGTTGCGGCCGACCAGGAATTCCCTTGGAGACGAAGGTGAGGCTAGTCGTGCGAGTCAAGCCAAGACATACCTTGTCGTCTTTGACTTTAGGCGGCATCTTGGCTGGTTCTTTCCGATTGGTGTGTAGCGCCGAGCGAGGTAAGCAGTATCGTTTGTTACAGTTGGCTGATCGATGTGGACCAAGCCTTTTTGAGCAGAGATCAGACGTTTGGTATTGAAGAAAGGAGATACCGAACCGGATGGAAATGTTGAATTATCACTGTAGGTCTTTGTCCCACCATACAAACCATACAAGCAAGCATTTGCTTTATGATGCTGTTCTTCTCCATTCTCCATTCTCCATTCAAGCGGCAAAAAAGTGATTGATTATCAGACTCACAATCAGCGTACCGGGACGGAATAAAAAAAGACTTGGTTATGCTTGGTATCAGGGTCACTTGGTTGAAGCGGGTTGACGCGACTGCCCACGAATCGCAATGTTCCTCCACTCTTTACGTCCACCTGTTCAGCGCATTCAACTGCATGCCCCTGTTGTCCTAATCCTCTTCCTCGTCTCTCAATCTTATCCATACTTGAAGGGTGACTTGTACTCATACATCCGACTGACACTTCCTCTCCTATTTCCTCCTTTCCGTCTTAACATGGCACCGAAGAAAGAACCCAAGGAGAAACCAGTCAAGGGCGATGAAGGTAGGTCCTCCCCTCCGCAGAGCATTTCCTCTTCCCAGCTCACGTGGATCAGGGAAATATGCTGACGACGTTGCATGTCAAAGCCGAGGAAGTGAGCCGCTGCCCAGAACAGACTTGTGTATACATTCACTGACCAATGTTAACAATGGGCACCAAGATGGTCCTCAACTACATGAGAGACGTGAGCTAACCTAGCTTAAACGCGACGAACAGCTGATTCCTCCTTCCCCTCACAGACTAACCGTCCTTACGCCAACGGTAAGAACCATGTCAATCCTTACCATCCTCGAGCTCCACGTGTACTGTAGAGACCTCCTATCTACGTCCCACTCCTCTGTCAGCTGATGCCAAGACTGGCGTGCTCACCCCACAGCCGATGTGTCCGCCAACCTGAAGAACCGGGTTCCGAAAGCGGCGGCAGTCAAGGTACTCGCGACACTGGCCGGTGAGCTTATTGTGTGTGGAACGGTCGTTATCGCTGGATCCAGGACGCTTTGTCGGTCTGTCATGATGCATGGCTGACTGGCAAATTTCGGGCACGCAGAGAAAGGGCAACTGACCGTCAAGCCCTACGGCAAACAACTGATCTACCTGTACAACCAGGCGAGTCCGGCTACTTTCTCCTTCTCCACGACCTGGTGACTATCTCCCATAGCTGGGGCTCTCATGTGCTTGGCTGACGATCTCCAATACTCGTAGTCTCTTCTCGAAGTGCATGCTCCCGAAGAACTAGCTTCGCTCGACCAGCAGATCAAAGATACCAAGGCAGATCTAGAGGAACAGCGTAGATTGCTGAAGCAGCTCCAGACAGGTGGGGTCAGCTACCAAGGGAATCACTGACAAGCTGATGTGACATGTCTCAGAGCTTCACAACAAGGAAGCGTTGCCCAAGACTGTGGTACTGAGCAGCGAAATTGACCGAGTCAAGTCTGAGGTGGGAAATCAACTCGAATAATACCATTCCTACTGCAGTCCACCTCATGCCTGCTCACTGTCTGAATGTTTCTACGGGTACCATTTACGTGCTTGACCTCACTGACATACATGGTGCCTTCCCAGAACGAGATCACCCTCAAGGCACTCCTACCTTTCCGTGGCGACTCCAATGGTACACCCGTCAACCCTCTCTCGGCAGAGGACACCAAGCGGATCGATGCTGAGTTCAACAAATGGCGCAAAGAATGGGTCGACAGAAGGAAGGTCTACAAAGAGTGAGCAATGTTTGATCGAGGTCCGCGGCGGATGGCGGCCATCAGATTCCTCTGGAGATTGTCTTGCTCACTATATCCTCGTATCGCACAGGATTCTCGGAATGCTCAGCGAAGGCGGCCAAGTATCGGACAAAGCGACTTTCGAGGAGGACCAAGGGATAACACTGGACGACGACGATGCTCTCGAAGTCGAGCAAGGGGAGTTCTGTAAGCCGACAGCAATGCCGAGGAAGACTGGCGGCACGATGGTACTCCCTACAAAGCGGGCTGTTTCGAGTGGGACCGCAACTGCTCCGCCCAGTCAGGAGGAAGGCGGAAAGAAGAAGAAGGCAAAGAAGGCATAGTAGGCTAATCCATCTTCACGGTTTGGTTTTCTACAAGCAAGCGTCTGAGGTATGGCGGCGGTTGGAGAACTTTCTGGAGAGGCTGGTGAGGGCGGCGCTTACTGTACGAGTACCTATGTTTTCATCTCCGACACTCCATGCTTCTCTTCGCTGTAGATACGCGCATTCCGGTGATGAACAGGTCACGCCACAGTTCACTATACGCTTGCTACGCTTCATTGCTTCCGGGACCCCCGACGGTTGCTCACAAGCTCGCATAGTCCAGGGCCATAGCCTTGGGACAGCAGATTATGATGAATCACGAATCGGGGCCTACGTTACAGCATGGCTCTCAAAATGATCCCCTGGGAACATGACATATTAGTAATCGTGACCCAGGAGATCGACTGCGCATCCTCTGATCAACCTGAAGGATCGAATAACCACCCGATGTCTTCTCCGTTGGATCTATGATTCTCAGGAGTCGTCCTCAATACATGACATCGCGACAATCATGCAATCCTCCTGCCACCCTTCATACCTTTCCCAAAAGCCTGCTACAGGACGTCCATTCGTGAGATCCGTGTAGCCATGTCGCTGCTCTGATCCTTCCATGTCTGCATTTCATGCACGGATCATCCAGTGGATTTCAATGATATCCTTGTGTCCCACAAACAGAAAAGCGGGTGGTGCATGTACTGTGTATGGATAAGCGCAATACAATAGGCGGCTGAAGTGCGAATGATACGCAGAGACACCCTCTGCCTCGAGGCTTAGGCTTTTCGAAGACCGCTCGGTGTCCATCCGATTCTTATCTGCTTTTTCCACGCATTTCTTTCTCTACGCTCTCCCGTGTACACCTCGTCGCAGCACCTCTGTCGTCTTCCTCTTTTCTGCCAAGAATCAGGAGATGATCGATAGCTACTGAATCTTCTCGATAAGAGATCCCATCTGGTATCGGCGCCCGGAACAATGCTTGACAAAGCAAGCATAAATCCGAGATCTAAAGATAAAACACTCATCATTCATCATCCTGTTTCCGCCGGAAACCGATGCGCTGTCTTACTCAGATTTCCCGACAGAAGCTCGCCTTTCCGATGGGATGGTACACATCATCCCATCGTAAGGGTTGATTTGCGATGGTGTGATGAGATAAGCCACGAGCGATGGTATCATCGGTCAGCTACGATGTCAAGAAACTATTACGCCGAGAAATTACTAGATGAATGAATGAATAGCGCTAGGTGAAGACCTTCGGAGATGACCAAGAGACGCAGGGTTCAGAAGTGGGTGGACTGTCTGGCAAGAGAAATGTATAAATAGACAAACGAAGAGCGCTGTGCTGTATACATCTACTCCTCAATACACCTAACGTTATTTTCTGGATTGTACTGCCTCTGATTGTCCTATCCGCCATCATTACTTTGTTCACTAAATTGTCACTGCCACGACAGGCGGCATCATTAACCACAAGAGCGCTCAGATCTCAGCCTTCATTAGCTACTCGATCCCAATCCTTCAGCACCACACCGCGCAAGATGACTGAGAAATCCGCCGAATTCTTCAAGGCCGTCGAGGTGAGTGCATGCAGCACTAGATCGTTCAAGGGTTCTTCCACTTCCTACAGACAGACAGCCCAGCCCGCCATCCTGGACGTCGACTGCGTGTCATAGATTCTTCACATATACGAAGTCTGCCAGTGAACTTAGCTGACCTGGCTGTTCGTTATTCAACGCCTCTCGCACCGTACCTGCAGAACCGACGAACCTACTACAACCTCACCAAAGAGTCCCCTCTCACCAATGACCAGCTCAAGGACATCGTCGAGAAGGCCGTCAAGTTCGCTCCTACCAGTTTCAACGGTCAGCAATCCCGAGCTGTCTTGGTCACTGGTTCCAAGCATGAGCAGGTCTGGGAGACTGTCAAGGCGAGTCACTTGAAGACTCTTGGTGGAGACAGTGAGTCGTCTGCCCTGATTCTCTTTCCGTTTTCCGTTCTCTACTTGAACACCAATTACTGGTGGCTGGGATCAGGTAAAGAGCCCGCGTGCCACTTCCAAAGAACCCCTCGCTTTCAGATCCCACCCATCCCAATCCAAGCTATACTAAAAATCAAGCTGACCCTCATGACCCCTCTTCTCCCCCTTGCCTATCCTCGTCGCATCATCAACGACACCACGCAGAGGGACAAGAGGCCTTCTGGACGAACAAGATCGACACCGAGTACAAGGCCGGGTACGGTACCGTCCTCTTCTTCGAGGACGAGCAGGTCTTGAACGGCTTCATTGGCAAGATGCCTTATCTCGCTCAGGTAAGTTGAGAGCTCACATCATTCCCTTTCTTTTCGTGTCCCGCGCATAGTGTATCCGCGACCAGCCTTATGCAGATCCGATCTGACAAGTGCAAAAGTGAGAGATCTGAGCGCTCATTTGAATGATTTGTGTGTATGCAGACCTTCCCCATCTGGTCGCACAACTCGGCAGGTATCCTCCAGTACCTCGTCTGGACCGCTCTTGAGACTGAGGGCTACGGTGCTTCCTTGCAGGTGAGTAAGCCCACCCACTTGAGTTTTCGCCTTCACCTTCCATTCTGGGGATAACCCTTACTCTGGGGTTCGAGCCGCCTTGACTCTCATCGCGCTTGTGTACGTATGAGAATCTCAGTGTGATTGAAGCTGATGAGATTTCTTTCTCTCGCCCTACAGCACTTCCCCCAAATCTCTCCTGAGACCCAGAGCAACATCACCAACTTGCTCGATGTCCCTCCTACCTGGATTGTGAGTGTTCCCCTCTGCACCAACCTTCGTACTTTGGGTCATGGATCGACCAAATATCCGAGTCAAATCCGTAGCAACTCACGAGATTCAGCACTCAGAAGTTCCGCCCCCACTCCCAATGGCACGATGGCTGACCGAAAACTCTGTTTGCTTGTGGGTACTCGCGCAGAACACCGCCCTTCTCCCTTTCGGTGTACCTTCCGGTCCTCCCGGCAAGACCGGCGTGGAGAAGAGCTTCCAGCCGGTCGAGGAACGAACCAAGTTCTTCTTCGAGTAGAACCCGGCCAAGGACATGAATGCGGATCGGACACTGTACCAAGCATGACCTCTCAGTCCATCCGAGTGGAGTATTGTATATAGACAAGTAGAGAAGAAATCAGACAGACAATGCAATGAAGAATTGTCGAAGCTGCAGCATTGAGTGGGGACGGACATCACAGGTCGCCGGAAACTGATGTACTGGAGCCAAAGCAGACACGTCGAGCAGGCAAGGGCGAGCGGTGTGCGGTCCAAAGGACCCGTTGATGACGAAAGCCAAGGTGATTGCGCAGCAAGTTCACCAAATCGTGCGCATACTCTCGAGGTGTTCCTTCTGAAAGCTACCGATACCAACGTATCCGCAGGCGGCGACCTTGAGTCGCTATGCGCAGCCCATTCATCAGATCGTGGGCGACCGATGGAGGATCAATTCCTCATACCTCATGGATCGACTGTTTGCATCGATCATATGAAGCCCAAAACTACCTCTTCCATTCTACTTCATCCCTCTATCTCCTGTCACTGGCCAATCGCATGCCGACATCTAGATGAGACCAGCCTCCTTCATCTTGCCGACTAGCTCATCGACTGACTCGACCTATATGAGAAGTAATGTAGGGTCAGCGGTCCATCTGATCAGCATTCAGTATACCTACACGACGAGTTGACGTAGTCAATCGATCGTGGGTCTGATATCTCGCGAGAGACGTGAGTACTCACCTTGCCACCGCCCTGTCGCTTGGGAGGCTCAGAGACTGAGATGGTCTCGAATCGAGGGGTCTAATGTCCAATGATGTCGTTGTCAGTAACTCAGTAGCGAGGCAGGATAAGTCACAAGCGATTGCCCCACTGAGGTTAGTGTACTTACGAAGTCGAGGCCAAGGTCCTCGGGTTTGAGGGTCTCGATCTTCTTCTTCTTGGCCTTCATGATGTTTGGCTGGATTACGGTAAATGGGTATAGACATGAGCTTCGTTGGACTCGCTGTGTACGTGCACCACGACGTCATACAAAAGCTCACCAATGAAGCGTATCGAGGTTCTGGGTAGCGATTTCTTGATCAGCATTCCTATACGGACATGGATCCCGGTAGCGCGAGACGACATGCAGCTTCGACTTACCGTTCAACCTAAGATCGGTAGTAACGATCATGGGCAACTTGCCCTCCACTTTTTCCAAACCACCATCAATCTCCCTGGTGACATTCACTTTGCCTCCTTCCTCAACTTCCAGCTTGGAAGCGAAAGATCCCTGACCCCATCCGAGCATACCAGCGAGCATGCCTCCCGTCGAACCAGAGTCGTCGTCGATGGCCTGTTTACCCATGATGACAAGATCGAACTTCTTGTCCTCGATGACCTTCTTCAAAGCGTGAGCCACTGAAATGGGTTCGACAACAGTTGATTCGGGTACGGTGATGTGAATACCGCTGTCGGCTCCCATGGCGAGAGCGGTTCGGATCGTGTCGGCGGCTTTGGGAGGACCGATCGAGAGAGCGGTGATGGATGATACTACTGAGGGCTTCTTCTCTCGCAGTCGGATCGCCTCCTCGACGGCTGTGAGACACGAGAATCAGTATACATGCTAGTACACATTGCCTCACAATTGGGTATGAGTACAATGGGCAACCAAACAAGCCTTTTTATCTGGGAAGCGGCGCAAGCGACTCACCGATCTCATCGAAGGGGTTCTGAACATTGACGAGCGTGAGCTGACGATCCATTTATAGGGTTCATGCTCTTCAAAACTCACCATAGAGTGCTTGACATTGGTATCTACACCTTTACCATCAGAAGCTACCCGGATCTTGCTACGAAGCGCACAAACATGCATGACATACATACGATCAGCCATTGATTGACCAGGATCAAGTGTATTCGGCCGAGCGACGGTACAGGCGATACTCACACCGCATAGTCGATCGACCTCTTGACGGGTACGAGGATGTTGTACTTGAGCGAGGGGAGTGTGGGTCGCATGATGGTCGTCTGCGTCTAGTGTTTGAGAGGTATATAATCGGAACCAAGAGGAATATGAAGGCAAAGCGAGATGCGTAGAATGTGATTGAGTTGAAACAGCTCTGACTCTTTACGTGGTCGGCTTTTCGCCCAGCCGGCTCTGCACTCGTTTACTCGGTATCCTTGCCCGAATCACAACCATCAATTTGATCCCGCTCTCACCTGACCTGACCTGACCTGACATGGGCAAAAACAAACTTACGTAAACGGAGGCATCTTCGAAACGCGTCAACCGATAGCGTTAACGTCATGAGAGGAATGCGACGGGGAGGGAACAGTCATCGACAACAACGGTGATGATAGCACCTTGAAACGGCGACCGTCAACACCACTGCTGTTCAACGTGAACGGATCGACTTCAGCTGACATCTTCCAGCGAAACGACCTGTTGTCCCACTGAACACTCAAGGTCAAGGCCGATATCGCCCTGCGTTGACACTAGTAATCCGCTGGCAAGACAGAACCCGACGAAACCCCCACTCAGCATGACGAGAACAGCCCACCATCCTCATCCGACGCCCTCGTTTCCTGTATACTGCCTCGACTGGGCAGACGACGATACATTACTGCTTGGTGGAGGTGGCGGAGCTTCGAGGAGTGGCATCCAGAACAAATTGGTGAGACGGTCATCACAAACCGGATATACGACCTGGCCCCGTGATCGTACGTGACTTGGCTATAATGCTGACGCCAGCTGTGATTCTGTATTCCACTCACCGGCTCTCAGAAAGTTGCCAAAGTGTCGAAGGATGGGAGGGACGTCAAATACAAGTCGGAAGTATTGTTGAGTAACGAGGAAGATGCACCCATGACGATAGCCGTTGATACCGCGGTACGTAGATCCGGTATCAATCGCACTCCTTCGGCACCCGCTCGACGCTATCCTAGGTATCGTTTATCCATGGCTAATTGACTGCTTCCCGTCCATGTTTATTGAATCATAGGGTAAGCAACTCATAACGGGTATCAACGCATCGTCATCCTCGGTCCAAGAAGGCTCGAATGATCACTGCCGAGTCTACTCATTCTCGGACACAAGGTGTGTGGTCTCTATTATACCGCTGAAATGAGACCTGCTACTCTTTCGTGGGCGTCTCCGTCGTTTGATTCCGTGCAGTCGGCCAGCCAAGCATGCAGCTAATGTAGCATGGACAGTGTGGAGCTGGTCAAGGGACAGAAGACGATCACTGCCGAGTGGTCGGATGATTACCCGTACCAGGTGAGTAGATATCGTTTCTACGTCACCATCGTAGCTCAAGTCACCGTAATGCGATGCAGCTGATCATATAGGGAATACTCTTCTCATATGACCCTTGCACAGAAATTGACCGCTCTTTCCCCATCAGCTGATTTGCTCGCCGTCGGTACTACAGACGACAAAGTATCTTTATTACATTACCCTTCGCTGGAAACGGCCATACCTACATTTTCAACCGACTCTGAGTTGGTAGACTTGGATTGGGGAGGTCCAAATGGCTCATGGGTACGTTTCCCTTTTCTGAATCTTCGCACGAAACAGTGAGAGAGCAACCAGCTGATTCGCGTGAGCTGTTTCAGTTGGCCGTAACAACAGCCAAAACCTTGTTGCTATACCGAGTCGGAAGCGAGAAGAAGAGTGAGCTGGAGTTGAAGCAAACTATATATACTCCCAGCCTGGACATTGTGCCCGCGGCTTTCCGATCAGCAAGGTTAGTTGAAGTTAGCCTTCCTGTCTTCAGCACACATCTGCTCTGCAGCCTATCGATACCTCGCAAGGAGTTTCAATTAGTATGCTTCTTACGATTCACAGACAACGGGGCGATGGCGGGATCTACTCCATGGCTGATCATGCGATACAACAATTTGCAGGTTCTCGAGAAACGCCGCTTCACCACTGACGATTCACGCTGTCCTCAACGCCACCAAATCGGCCAAACGTGGCGCACCAAGAAAAGCATTTGTCGTAACCTTTGGTATCGTGTCTGGTCCGTCCAAAGCAGCTCTGACGGAGGAAGAGAAGAAGACAGACGAGAAACAAGCGAAGGAAGGCGTTCCTGAGAGAAGTGAGAAGGCTGACAGCGAAGAAGACGTGGGGAAGTGGGATGTCGTCGCCAGGAGGGAAGTAGGGGGAAAGCCTGTCACGGTATTCGACGCGAGGTAAGACAGGTCCGTTGCATGTGCGGGCATGTTAGCTGATCAAAACACCTGATCACATCGTTGCAGTGCCGATGGAAAGCTGTTGGCTTATGGCTGCTCGGACCTTTCAATCGGGATTCTTGACTCAAAGACTCTGGCTGTGAGTGGCAACATGTCTATCACCCTCACGTCGTTCGCACTTCTCGATCCGAGCCACGATTCCATTCGTCGGCAGTCTCTCCATTGTAGTTACTTTGATATTAGAAGTAGGGTTGATCTCGTTGGTGCTGACTCATTTCCCCTCTATAGCCGTTGCTCAAGATTTTGCATGCCCACTCATTCCCACCGACAGCTCTCAAATTCAACCCGTCAGCATCACTGCTTGTTTCAGCCAGTGCCGATAACACAATCCGGGCTATTGTTGTTCCAGCAAGCTTTGGCGGAGGTGAGTGGCATGCATTCTTCCAGGATCTCTCGAAGTGTTTTTCTTGGATGACATACAGAAATCGATATGGAAATTAGCTGACATCTTCCTGTGGTGCCGGCGATGCGCCACTTGCAGTGTCTGCAACTGTCATTGCATTGCTCCTAGCCATCCTCGTCTTAATCCTCGCGCTGGTCTTGAGATCACGATAAGCCTTGTTAGATTTACCCTAGTGCTCTATGGATCAATCTGTCGGGGCTCACAGGGTAATCGACGAACTCGTCACTTTGTTGGGTATTTGGCACGTGACTAGTGGGGCAGATACAGAGAGAGAGAGGAATTGCGGTATTTAGTTCTATCTATCTTCTCGTTCTCTTCGTTGTGTATAGACATTGTATGACCAACAAATGCAGTTTTGACACGATGCACGAAGCGCTCATGTCTCTTTGATTTTATGTGCATTCCGATCGAGGAATGATAGTTCACGATAGTCGCGTGTACGGAGTAGATTGCCGTAATGTCACTTGGGCTTTTCCATTTCCGGTTAGAGCACGCAAGTGATCGTCGCTTTCTCGTCGTTTGGGACCTGCTCGTTGTCTGGATCACTTCGCTTGATATCTTCGCGCTCTCCTTTAACAACGACCCAAGCTTGCTTCCTCCTTCGTCGGAACCTCAGCCTATCCATCCTCGTACTCCTCGCCACACGCTCGTCCTTACTGTTCCGGCAAGATCAAATCAACCAATCGAACTGCGCCTGTTTCATCTTGCCAGATCGACTTCGAGTCACACTCACCGCAGCTCTCCAATCGCATTTGAGCATATCGCACCAACTATGGACCACGGCGATCATTCGGGTCATGGAGGGCACTCCATGCCTATGCCCATGCCTGGCGATGACACACCAGCTTGCTCCGTGAGTCCCTACCCATTCTACCCGCTATGTGCTTCCATGGCATATGCTCCACCGCCCAGAGGGAGCTGTTTGTTGGCTCCCTAGCTTTCATCATATGACATGGTACTTGCATCGTGTCTGGCATCCCTCGTTTCGTTCGCACGCCAGACGCCAAAATGCTGAGTGCCCTTCAATCCGCTTGCTCCTTTGCAGATGAACATGCTGTGGAACAACCAAATCGCAGACACCTGTGTCGTGTTCCAATCATGGCATATCTCAGGCCCGGTCACCATGGCTATCTCTTGGTGAGTGGACGAACATGGTTGTTCACACTATAAGACTTCCAAAGCCGAACCTAGTCGACTGATCTTCCTCTGCTTCACACAGCCTCGCCGTCATCCTGATATCCCTTTTCTACTCATACCTCCTCCATTCAATCAAGTCGTACGACAGACGAATTGCACTCAATATTTATCAGACATCTCAGCCCAACAGGAGGGAATCGAGCGTACCTGGTCTCGGAGGTTCGAGCGTGAGGAGAGAGAGCCTCATACCGCCCAGTCCGGCCGGGTATAATACGGTTGAGAGTGGGGCATTGAACAAGATGGGCGTGTAAGTGACCAAACCAGAGTCGTGCGGTCTGATATCTGTCATCTTCTTGTTCTGGTACATTCGGTGAGGTAGAAGCTGATGTCTTTTCCGCTGATGGTGATCTGCGTCAAGTACCAAGCTCTCCCTTCAAACGCGCCTTGCCAGAGGCGGGCTCTACGCCGTTTCTGTCGCCATCTCATTCTGGGTGAGCCGAGACCTGTGCTGACATTTGTCCTCATTTCCATCGTTGGGAGCAGAGCTAATGTATCGCGCAATCTGTCACAGCTCATGCTTGTGGCCATGACGTACAATACCTACCTCTTCGGCTCGATCGTAGTGGGCGCGTTCTTGGGTCATATTCTGTATGAAGACGAGATGGACGTCGGGTGAGTACGAGCATGAGCATGAGCTCGAGCACAGCTTGTCATGTCATAGCCGAATCTAAAGTCTATCCATATCAAATCTCGACGTACCCACTTCCTGTGAGCTAAGATGTCGCTGACCATGATGATCTCTCCAGATCCGTCCTTTCGGGTGGGAGCGGCAAAGGCCTCGCCTGTCATTAGGGTGTTCATGTGTATGTATAATCTTCCAACACGGACGAGCCAGCTCGAGAACACATCGATCGAGCTTTCCCTCGAACTTCAGCCTATGGCTAGACAAGCCCTATTATAAGAGGACCTCTGTGCGCAACATAAGCTTTGATCTCACAGTGGTCCTCTCATTTATCGATCGATAAGACGCGCGTGCTATCGATTCAGCAAACCAAACCAGGTAATGTGTTTTAGGCGAGACTCGCTCGGTGATCTGGAGACCATCCTTTGCTTACTGACCCGATACTGATCTCCATCCTTTCACCAGAGGGCTCTCTAACATGTTTGATCCCAGTCTCACCAGTAAGCTACATGGTAAGCCAAAGAAAGCGATACTGCATCATCATTCGACATCCAGTGGCCCAAAGTGAGAGGGACTGCATGACGATGTTGGGTACTCGTACCGTATCCATTCCGTACCTGAGACGGCTGGCACCAAGGAAGTGGCCGAGTCAGGCTGAAGGATGAAAGGTCCGCTTTCGTCATGGACCCGATGACATTGCATAGACGACTGACAACCCGGTGTATAGCGTCCCATGCCATACAATGAGATAGTCAGCATGCTGCTACTGTGGCGGTATTTAAGATCAAGGCTGGTCCCGGATAGTCTGACCACGCTACCACATCATCACCTCTGTCCACTCATCTTTTTCTAATCCGATCAAATCGCGCCCCACAACTTATCCCAGTCCATCCAACCCCAATACAGGTGCTGCGTCCCATCCTCGTCGCCCCACATCTTTCCACCAGACACAACCCGATCCGTGCTAGCTATCACCCCCCTACCCCATACGGCACATCGCGCCCTTACCACATCGACATTCAACAATAATTCCGTGGCAATCTGAGCTGTCTGCGACCTCACAGCCCGAAACGACCTCCACTCTCATACACATACTCAGCCCCATTGCAATCCCAAGCTCTCCGTCGCTCTTAGTTCACAGACCCGCATTCCTCCGACCACCAAAGGCTACGGCAAAAGGCAGGTCGATACATCGACCTATGCAAGATTCAGTGACTACCGCCGCCTCACGCCACCAGTTAACTTGGGAGACAAGAAGGAGTGGCTGGGCAAGGAGACTTTTCCTACCATCTGGATCTATATCTGCCTGTTCTTCAACATTGTTGGCCTGTTGGCCGTGATACTGCTGATTGTAGCTGAATTTAGTGAGTCCAAGTCGGCGTAGAGACATCAGATCATATTATGTCCCAACATCACTCGCAGAGCTATTGTTATCGGACAGATAACGTGCATGTGTACGTGCACGTATGGAGTTGCTTGGCGTCGCCCTGTCTCTCGGAGAAGATAACGATTAAACTGTCACTGATCATGTCAAACGATCTGACTGACTCGCCCCTCAAATGGGATGTCATGCTACAACTCGTATTGTAACGCTCACCACATACTGCACTACCACCATCCATTCAGTCGTTCTCGTCAACGACTTCCACAACTACGTCTCACAATACGGCTATCGCTATCGTGAGTACCTCTCTCAAGGATCTCACACCAACATGCCGCCTAGGTTTATGGAAAGCTCAGATTCGACGAGTCACTTCCTTCCGTCTTCTCGCTAACTCGATGGATGGACGCGGTCGCCGCCGGACTCTTTCCTTTCATTCAGCTGCCAGAGGGTATCAAGGTGAGAACGGATGCGGGTATGTCATCTTCACCAATGCACCGAAACATATGGGCTCAGCCGTCTGGATGTTATTATACCAGGTGGGTTGGTGCACCAAGGCCCTCTTCATCGTGCATCCCTCCTGCCCAGTTTCTGAAGTTGACGACATGGTGTTCACCGTCCGGCTGATTTCGCTGACCTTCCTCGCCGACGCTCACGATTGTCCTTGAACAAACTATGCACGACTATGACCTCCTGCACTGCTGTAGCTCTCGATCATCATCCTGCTCACTCTCGTACTGGCATCCGATCTGGCCTGGAGAGCGTCGGGGTATAACCAGTGGGGCGGTCGATGGATCAGCGGTGAGCAAGACGTGTAATGCGTACGCCCGCACCCTCCCGGCGCTCTATTCAATCGGCCCGGTGTTCCATCGCCGCAGCCCGCCCCTCACACTGTACTGTAGCCACAGCGAATGAATCGAGTCAAAGAAGTGCAGCTGATGTTGACTGGCCCATGGTTTCTCTCTCACCTACGCAGCGTTTTATGCGGGCGGTCTTGTCGACGGCGAGCACAATCCGGGTCTGTTCTACTACGTCGTTGCCAACGCGTTCTTGAAGGCGTTCATCGTCGTTTTGTATATGAACCAGTCTTTTTACGGTATGAGGGGCCATACGTCTCATGAGTGAGTTCAGCGCGTTTCTCACGACCTCACGACTACTATTCAGTCGACCAGTCACGACTTTGTGGCCAACTCAGATCTTGCTTCCTCTCGGTCAACCAGAATTGCTGGTCGGAGCTCACCACTGTGCAACCGCATCATGTATTGGCAGATCCCCTTTCACCGAGCCCGACCAAGACCCCATATACGGCAACAACTTTGCGCAGGTAGATACATACTCTTCCGCGTACACAGGCACGACCTCGTACTACTCCGGCTCCGGCTCCGGCTCTGGCTCTGGCGCTAGCTCAATTTCCAGCTCAAGCTCAAGCTCGGATGGTATCGCACAATCGCGCTGGAGAAGAACATACGACCAAGGCAGTAGTTACGGCTCCGGTCCAGGCTCAGGCTACTACGGCAGTGGCAGCGGCAGCAGCGGTGGGAGCTCGGAAAACCCATGGCGGATCTTCGGCGTCGAAGCTTTCGTCTATTACATGGGTTGGATATTACTCTTCACGATCTTGCCGAGCCTGATAGCGTTCATGTTCTTGGCGCCTTGGGGGAAGAAGGCGCCGCCCGCTGATGCTGAGAAGAAGGAAGAGGAGAAGAAGTAGGAGTAGGATAAGAAGAAGAGGTGGTTTCTGATACCACTAGCAGCAGGTTCTGGCTTGCCCTGTTGCAGTCTATCGAAGCTTTCACGTCACGACGACTAGCCGCGAAGCAGAGGAGCAACACCCCGGGACCAGTGATTGAGGCTGAGCTGTAAGCGAGTGTCACGTTGTATTTACGCGGTATTCGGTGTAGAGACGCGAGCGACGTAGGAGCGAGAGCGAGACGATGATATTGGTGCATGAATGATTTTAGCACAGCCCAAGGAGGGTGCACAGTACATGCACCATGAATGATCGAAGGCAGACTCTCATCTGACTTCTCATGCGTAGAAGTGCTCGACAGTACAAGGATGGATGAAGCTGATCATGTCTGCTAGGTGAGGTACGATACATACAAGCATACTCAACGTGTTTACAGTGTTATGACTATGACAACATGTAGAAAATTCACATACAACGAGTCGTGATTGTGCATCCGCTGGCCGCCGCCGCAGGTCCAGGAACATCCTCCTCTTCGGAACATCCTCGTACTTTCTTTGCTATTATTTCGATCTTATGCTCGATAAAGTTCCATAATTATATATACAGCTTGCTCACGCCGTAGCAAGCTGGGAGTGCAGAGGGTCGACGACATTCCTGAGCGTATCGACCAATACTTCTGCGCCTCGCTGGATACCCCAGAAACCAACTTGTCGGATTCGCTTCGAGTTGGCAGCTTCCGATGAGACATGGTGCGCCAAAGCGGCGTATATCTGGTCGGAAACGGATGTCATTAAGCCGGCTATGAGAAGGATCAATGTCCATGTCAGCTTGTATCGACCTTGAGGGGAGATGCATTCCTGAGCTCACTTTCGAAGAGCTGAACAAGGAGAATCGTCAAGAAATGGTCATCAAAATCAGCTCTTGGCGTCAACTTGGAGATACCATTATGAGGAATGGATACCTACAGTCCAAGACCCGTCGAAATCATGCTACAAGGGTAGGATGCATTAGTGAACGGTGTTGTACTTGAGACGGGAAAAGCGCGCTCACCAGATCAGCCGCCACTTGACAATGAATGGGTACCAAGGTACGGTTCGCACTACGAAACATATCAGTAAGCTAATAGTAAGGAATCTAGTGAAGTATAGCTTACTTGATGAACGCGACGATCGGTCTGATCAACGCGTTGTTCGTCACACTGAGATCAGTCGTGTAGATCGGTACAGCGGCTTTCAGATCCCTGAAACGAAGATCGATGTCCACGACAACTTGTCTCCTTTCCTCTCGTTCCTCTTCCGACAACTCCGCATCAGGGTTGCTAGGCGCCCGAAGGGGCGGTCGCGCTAGCCTAGCCTGACCTGGGATGACTCCCCTTGATCCTGCATCAGCAGCTGATGCCGCTGAGATGACCGAATCCATCGCCAAGCGAGGATCATCGGGGTGGACACCATGTGTGATGGTAACGACGTTCCTTCCAATCTCTTCGAAAAGCGCTTTGAAGTCGACTTGATCATCGGGGTGGTACGGGAACTTGATGTCGAGGACCGCGTCGACTTTGCCAGAGGTGATCCAACTCATCGGTCCTGTATGCCCTGTAGCGTATTGCGCGTGCTCGATAGGCATACCATCGATACGGAATCGGGCCTGGGGTGTATGGACAAGACATCAGCCGCGAAGAGTCAGCATGAATGAAAAGTGGCAGCTTACCATCCTCTTCACTAAGTCGCCTTCTTCCCTCGTCTTGCCAAGCTTCTGAGGCATGTGCAAGCTGAACAGGCAATTATCGAATTGCCCGGTAATTCCCTCGGCGCTCATCATATCGTAGAACAACCACCGCTTTCTCAAGGGTCCCACTACAGCGTTGAAGATGGAGAAGTTGAAGGGTCGTTGACCTCCTGGCTGGTAGATCGTGACGAGGGCATCTTCCACGAGGAATGATTCAAATTCGAAGTCGCCTGGATAGGTTTGATGTCGGAAGTCGGCAGGCTCGAGCGGTTTGGTTGTGTCCCACCAGACGGAGCGGCGGTCTATGTACCTTGACATGAGCTTCTGTATAGGATGACATCGAACAACAGCCACGACTCACCGATTACACCCCGTACACCTTTCACCTTTGCATCCTTGACCAGCCCTTTGCCATCCAACCACCTCATAAAGCTCAACGACACTTCGACTTCATCGATATTCACATCGTACATGGTATAATTGTCCGTCTCAGATGCGAGCGGAGGAGCTAGGTACGTATCTGGCGAGATTGCCGAGGAGAGGAAAGGGATGGGTGACGGAGGCTTGGCGGTGGCTGTTTTGGTAGGTTTGGTGTGTTCCTGTTCTGGTTCTGCTGGCCGACGGGAAACGTACACGTTCTTGAAGACGATGGTCGATGCGCCCCACTTGGGCACGATTGCAGACTCGAAACTGCGAGGGCAATGTTAGGTTCACAGCCGATAATAGACATCTGGCAGCTGAGCTGAGGGCAACTCACATAACGGTCACACCGGTATTGTAGGTCATATAGTCTGATATCCATCTCGCCACGTACTCCTGCAGAGAGAGGGAATTCAGAGTAGCGAAAATAGCCGATACAAATGTTGTTCTGGTTGGGTTGGTGATGTATCAGTAAGATGTGTCACGCATTATAGCTGTTACGAGCGATCGGGCGTGATTGACTCACGTTCCGATCAAAATCCAAAGAGCTGATCACCCAATGATGTCAGCACTGTAGGCTCAAAATCCACACAAATCTAAGTAACCGTGTCTGTACTCACTATTGCCGACCACGAAGAAACTCGCAAAGGCACTCAAATCGTCCGTATTGAACCTTCTCCATCCCCTGATCGTGAACCATTTTATCCTGATCCTCAACCGTTGCCACCACCCGCTCGCTGCGTCTAAGAGCTCCTCTTTACTAGGTCTATGTGGACTATTCGAAGCGATTGCCGTCGAGTTGTTGATCAGGCGCCGAATGAAGGGGGCGTAGTCCTGCGCATGGCCAGGGGTAGGCGATGGTGCTGGCGGTATGAAGGGGGTATTGGACGACGAGGGTGGTGAAGAGGGCGGTGAGGAAGGTGAAGAGGACGACGAGGCTCTCGATCCTTCACAGTTCGGGCATGGCGCCCTCGATGAGTCGGTTGATGACCATCTGACAGTTTCGTCATGGTGAGCGATAGCTTTGAAAGAAGGCTTGGAGCGTGATGATCCGGTTCGGGCCGGAAGATGCAACGTCGGCTTGGTGGTAGTAGTTGAGACATAGAAAGAAGCCTGACGAGTGAAAAAGTCTCGGATCGCTATATACCGATCTGTTTGAGCTGATCTTGATGGAGTCAGACTTCGAGCAACGATGCTGCTGCGGCTGCATGATGGACGTAAGGCAGAAGACCTAAGGACTTGAAGCGGTCGCGCGACCGACATCGTAGAAGCGGTATTGGCGTAGCGTGACGATAACTTGGCGGTTGAGACTGCTTTCGTTAATCCAGCTGTTAAACCTAAGTGAACGTATGCGAGAAATCAAGAGATGTGAAGCCGAGCTGTCGATGAGTGCAACTATCGATGGACAAGACAATCGATGATGATGGTCTGAAGGGCGGAGCGGAATGTGAAAGTTGTGTTGGTGCGAAATTCTGACTGACGTCGATAGCTGCATAGTGATCCTTTTGGATCAAAAGTGGAGGCGGCTGCTGCACAATCGCCCATTCGCAGATCATCTCTCGCAATGATAATAATGATAATTCGGTCAGGCACGGCACGGCACACATAGCACACCGCCCTTCCTTTTAGAATGCCACGTCATAGACAGCATGACATATGGGATGCAACCCCAGAGGCTTTGAGCGCGAAGCGCGAAAAGGCGAGCCACCGCCCGATCATAGAGGATCAACCCTTCGCCAAGCCCAGAGTATCAGCCTTTCGCCGGCTACAGAGGGTCGGCTGAGCGGCATCTGGAGCAACACGGTGCTGCACAGAGTATCTGCCCAACACTGATGCCACACTACTAATACCTGAACCCCCGTCAACACTAGAACATCAGCGCTCCTTGCGCCGGACCGTTGCCACAGGAATGCAAGCACGGCAACTGGGACTTTAAGAACGCTCGGCTAAGTCTTGAACAGGCATGGCAACACGTCTAGTGCCGAGATGCTCGCAATGAAAGGCATGCTGAAGCAAAACCAACACTTAAGGTCGGACGGTCCGACTGTCTGGATCGACGGTGGCGAGTGATACCCACCCCGCCACTGAGTTGATAAACCCTCGACTTTCTCTCGTCGCAACCTCCCCGTGCCGCTTTGTGAAGGCCAAAGACTACCGACAGCTCGCTAACCCTACATGCAGTGTGTAACCGCCGCTTCGCTGTCGTAGGATCCTCGTTTAGCTCGTTTAGCTTAAACCCTCGACAGCTGCAATGCGCGACTTTCCGGTGCACCACGTGCGCATCGAGCGATATTACTCTCCCCCGTTATATATACACAATTTCAGACCTGCTAAATTTGGAAGAGATCTGGCCTTTTCAGTGCATTCTACGCCTGGAGCGCTCCTGTTGTTCTCCAAAACGAGCGAGCGTCGTACGGCTCGCAGGTAACGTCGTACCAAAAACCACTTGCGCCTAAATACGACGGAAAGTAATCTCCCTCGAGCTTTGAACAGCCAGGGCCAGTCATATGCCCCGCATCACATGACACCAATTCCAGAATAACGAATCCCGCCAACTCAGCCGATAGCACCATATTTTTGGTTGCAGTGGCCCTCTGCGATACAGCGGTCAACTGGCATGGCCCCGGTGTCGGTCCGAAGGAGGTCGTACATTATTCAATATGCGTAAGGCGGCTGAAGTTCCCCTCAGCGTATCCAGCAGATCGAATACGTTACAGTGTCAAATGGCCAGTCCGAGACATGTCGTGTATGGTTACAGCATATCTGGTCGGCGAGGAACATCGGACACAACGCTACGCATGCATACTGCAGGGAGGGGGCTAAGGCCTACCCTCTCCGTACACCCTTGAGCTCCTCCCGCGGCGTGAGCACCGGGATGGCAGGGCAGGTGATAGTTGACCAGGGATGGCCAGCGCCCGCGCGTCATTGAAACGGTTCTCGGCTCCTGCGAAAACACCCCGTTTGGGGAATACTCAAAGCACACCCGGCGCCCCGCGGGAAACCCAAACCTATTTGCTTGCTCTGCTGTGCCATCCTCTCCCTGAGAAATGACATGGTCAAGAAAGTTTGCGCATGCGAATTCCTTTGACCTAACCAGGTTCGGCGCCGTGGATGCGTGACGGCAGCGATCCATTTGCCTGTCAATTGCTGTCAATTGCGCGATGTCATCTTATTCCGTGGATTCTTTCTGCTTCTGGTACTGCGCGATTTCAAGCTGCGCCGATGGATGCAGATCCCATGTCGTCTTGTCGTCGTCATTGGGCAATATGAGCAGCAATGATATGACCTACGATTGGACATTCCTGCAAAAGCATTCAGAGGCCATATGACCAAGAGTTTCTTTCTCTCGCGAGTGAAGTTGGACCCAGGTCCGCTCAAGCACGACATAGCAGTGCCAGCGTCGCTAGCAGTTCCTGGCTTGTTTCTAGAGCGATTTATGAATTTAGTCGATGATTTCCAGCGATCACCCTATTGCGCCTGAGATGAGATCGAGAGTCGTCCCGACCGATCCGATCGAATTTAACCATACTGGACTTTTGCATCGCTACCCATCATCCAGAACAACGTCTCTTGATCTTGGTACCCCTTAGCACTGAATCGTGTGCTATATACAAAGTTCAACGTCAACGTCGACGTCTGCAATTCCAGAACATCATATCACCACCCTTGTTATTTGTATTCTGCGCATTCTGCACACCCCAGAATTGAAGCACTTTCCTTTCACAACTTGCTTGCACTATCGCGTTTACCCGACACTTCTATCTCCTTCACTTCACGATTCCCACACATCCACCTCGCCAAGCCCGCCTGCTATGGCAATCGTTTGAATTCGGACAACCACCAAACAACGTATCTCCTTGGCTTAGCTTGTGCTTGCACACACAACCCATCTTCGCTATCTCCGCTTCGTTGCGCCCGCATCATCCCATGCAGAAAGAAGCCTCTTGCACGCATACAATCAGCATGCTTTGGACCGTTGAATAACATCTCGCCCTCGATTCTATCCCTACCCTCACACCGAAGTCTTGAAACCTCTCCAGTCGATCCCTTCGCACATCGTCATTCCCACCACGCAACTTGCTTGTGTCCTCGTGATCAGCTGTCGGTTCATCAACGTCAACCGATTCACTCCGACCCTTTACTACAATCAATAGAAACCGAACAACCAAACCCATCCGTTGGAATTTCTACCTCCAAGTCACGTACCCCAACTCAAATCACCAAATTCCAAAACACCGTCACGTCAACCACCACTCGGTGCAGTCAGCAGTGCAGAGCGCAATAAGCAACCTCAGCATCCTTCTCTGATCGACAACACCCATCTCGTCTCCACTTGTACAATTGTATTGCGATTGTCTTGCATCACTTTTCATCACATTACATCACTTGACCGTACTCGTCGTCCCAAGCTTCTTTCGTCATCCAGGCAGCCGAACTCGTCATCTCTCCCAATAACAAAAAAGAACACACTTTGCGCAGCCACAAGAATCCAGACAGCCCTCTCGCGAACCTCCAGCTTTCGTCCGAACTCCCAAGGAACGAACCGACCTTTCGACCACCTTCTGTTGCGCATGGACCTGGCTTTGGACCTGGTCGTCGTACTTGGGGGTTTCTTTTCGCGCCTTCGCCTAAATTCTCCTTACACTTGCACAGCTAGAATTTGGGGAATCAGTCCGCAACCTTAAATTGTTTTTTTTCAAAAACCAGTCCACACATTCGCTCGGACTAGCTGCACCCCTCGACAGACAATAAAGTCAGAAGCATCTTGTTCTATCTCATCTTCGAAAGGATCCACTCAACTTTCCACTATCGGTCCCGCTCAGACCACCCACGCAAGAGCAACTGTTCGGACTTCGGCGTGTCAACCCAGGTAGAATCGTAATCGCGGAGAAGGCCGGTTGATCCACTCTAAGAGGATAACGCTGGATAAGGACGCTTGGACGCTTATCGTGAGTGCTTGTGTATCTCTCGCCACCTCTACCTCGCCCAGCATGCAAAGAGAAGCAGAGCGGGTATGCTGTGACAGCTCCAAGCTATGATCGAGAAGTGCGGAAAATCTCTGTTTTCGATCGATGCAAGGCTTTCCTCGCTATCACATGCACCACAGGTCCGCATCCACACCCTCACTGTCTTTGTTCCCTGTGGTGTGGTGGTACACAAGGGTCGATCAATTCAATCCCCTACCCTTCCGTACCGTGTCGTGTTATTGTGTCAGGCGCCTCCTCGGGTCCCAATTTCCCTCTTCCTACCCCCACACCCACACCCACGCACACGGCGCGACCGATCCATTGCCGTAATCTCTGCTTGGCATTCTGAGACATCTCGCTCTTCACCATATTTCGCCATCACTTCTCATCCTTATCCATCCATCCCAATCGAGCATTTTCCTAAATGATCTGCAAGCATATCACACAATTTGACAACCTCTCGCAACTCTCGTTCTCATCCTTCCCTTTGTCTCTCGCATCTTTTTGATCGTGCTCAAATCATCTCCGAACCCATCTTCCCATGCCAAGTATACACGCGCATTGCTCTCAAACTGCCCTTTGGGCGCCACTTCATCTTTCGTTCTTTTTGTCGTCACCACACATCCGCTGACACGACAACAACACGCCCGTGCTGCAGCTTTTGATCCTAGAACCTCCTAGCTCCCACACACGCACGCACCACCCTCCTTTGGTCGTCACGTATTTCCCCGTTTCGACTTGGCTCGCGAACCTACGTGGGACAAGCTGAGCTTATTGTTCCCCACTCGCAAGTGACCGATCAAAGCGTCGTCAGCACTGGTCGAACTGCGGCTTTGACACCTTCGCCGTCGTCTGGATCTGCTCTTCATAGTCGGCCTCTCGGTTAGGTCAAGGGAATCACGCGGAGTGCAGCTTCTCAAGCTCGTAAGTATCGCTCTCCAGACCTTCCGTAGCTGGGTCACCGCCAGCCCGCTCGTCTATCTCGCCTCCTTCCTCCCTTTGATACACCACAAAGATACCTTTGAACTACTATAAGCTGTTGTCTTCCGCTCGTGATCAAACGGCTGAATGGACATCCATCAAACACGGCTTGTCAACGTTGAGTGACTGCTCTGTTCTGGACCTGCCCTCTCTTTGCCCTGGCCCTGGAGCTAAGCGTGACACCCGTTCATCCGTCACCCTCCCCTATCGTCGTTGTGAGAACCTCTTTGTGCGCTATCCGCAGATTGCTGTGCATGAGTCATCCACCCTCCACTGTCCTCACTGAAGGGTTACTGTCAACTGGCATCCTTTCTTCACTTGTTCTATCAAATTCTTGATTCTGTCGAAAATCAGAAAGATTCGGGGTCCCCTGATCGAGATGTCTCATCACTCGACCCTACCCACCCCCGTCTCATACTTGTTTATCATCGTCATCCACCTTTGGTCATCATCAGCCAAACATAGTACGCCATCAGTCCGCTGACGAATGATTCTCCCTCGTCTTCCACCATTTCCAATACCGACGCCATCCCGTCACATTTGCATTGACGACGACGCTTGTATCTCGACCGCGCAACGCATTCGCACTCACGATTTTATCTTATACCAAATATTCGGTATCAAATCTTATCTGTCAATCGTACAATCGGCTTTTTCCCCGCGTCCAAAAAAAAACGCCCATCAATCAAATCACTATACTATATATACCATACTAAATCCCTCACCTTGGGCTGTGACACTCGCCTTATCACACCTTACTTCAAAACAAATACCCCTTTGTTCTCTCGACAACCTCGCCTCGACAACGCCCTTTGCCCGTTCACAGCTACCGTCTTTCCGTACCGATCCTTCGACTGTCCCAGCCATCCTTGAATGAGCTCGTTATCGACCGCACATCCCTCGTCTTAGTGGTAATCCGACTCCTGCTGGACAAGCTGGCGGATACATATGACTATATAAGTCGGTGCTCAGCCGTCGTAATCACCACACGCCTCCCTCAAGGTGATCTTGTCCATTGCGCGGCGTTGGTACCCCCTCCAGTCACAGCGCACATTACCCACGATGAACATGGACATGGATATGGATGTGGCTTGGTGCTTGACATGTTCGAAACAGACGGTGAGCCAGAGTCTCATCTTCATATTGCTCGCACCAGCTGAACACCCCCCCTCCCTCGCCTCCCCCCTTTCCCTCAGCGCGATCCTCGGAGCCCATACTGTAGCGAAGAGTGTCGAGTGCAAGACACCCATCCTCCTGCCACCCATCAAGACACTTCGGTACCCCTCACGTCCCCTGTGCCGTTTGGGCTCGTCCTATCGTCACCGAAGCTCGGCGCGCACTCGGGTCACCCAACTCTACGAGCCAACAACCCGCCGATACGAAGGCCCTCCGTGGCACCCTTAGCACCTCTACCGTCTTCTTCATCATCCAAAAATCGACCCATCCCTCGAGACAGGCGAGCCTTCTCCTTCCCTGCTACACACTCCGTCGCTCCTATCGCCATCAAGAATCTCAACTCTCGTCGTCCCACTCAGACGATAGAGACCCTTCAATACGCCCGCAAGGCTAACCCGATCTCTTTCAACGCCATGGCATCATCGCCCGGAGTAGGTAGCCTGCCTCAACGGAAGACAAAGGGCTTCACCAAGCTCTCCAAAACGACAGGTGCCAATACGCCCGTATTCCCCGATTCCGTCTTCTGCTCGACATCCGAAAGCAGTGACAATGAAGCTGTCGAGGGTCATGACATTTCACCGATGAAAATCCCCCCTCCCTTCGGTGGAGCTCAAGCGACTGTCAGACCTAATCAAAAGCACCGCGCAAGCATGTCGCAAGTGTTCATGACCCCTTCCTTCTCCCAGTCGTCCAATCAACCTATCCCCCCGCTTCAGCCCGCTCGACCTCCTCTCATTTCACGTAAATCACCCAGTCCGGTCGCTGCTATGATAGCGTCATCCGCTTCATCGAAAAGCCGAGATGATATCGTCAGTTGGCTGAACGAGGTGAAACGTATTCCCGCGAGGCATCACCATGAAGACAGTCATGAAAACCTCGATGATGAAGCATATCGATCAAGGGGTAGATCGCGCACCAGACGAGAAGTACTTGCCAACCTACCTCCTCCCAGCCAAGAATCGAGCGATGACCACGACGGTGAAACCGGAGTGTACGGTACCACCCCGAAAGGACGTATCGGTTCGGCTCTGGCGGGGCTCAGCAGTTTCGGCGGCTTTGGCGTACGACCTATAGTCAAAGCATTGACGACCGTCACATCATCGCCTACCATTATCAACCCACCAACAAGCGGCGGGACTACCGGACTAGGCTTGCAGGCTGTCCCGGCTCCTGCTGAAGTCTCCCGGGTCGAGGTTATGGTTGGTCCGCCCTCCGAGCCCGATACGAACAACATGCTGTTCATGGGTGGAGCCACACCGACCCTTTCTACCGTCTCATTCTCCGAGGTCATCGATCCCTTGACCGACAATGGAGAACACATCGACTTCATGACGACGGCGGACGAACAGTCAGCTGCTGGCTCTTCCTCTTTCGTCAGGCGACTTGTGCCCTCTGGTTCTAGGCGAGCCTCTGCCATCCTCGCTGCATCGGCCGGCAAGCAGCAGTCGCCTGCCAAGGAACGTCCCGAACAACAACCGCTTCAGCCTCTTCAATCCACCGCATCGGCAATCTGGAACCTTTCATCCTATCTTCGTTCTTTCGCTCCCTTCTCCATCTCATCGGTGATCCCACCTTATGCGCCCATCGCCGCCGCTGTCGAGTCCCGACCAGCCGACTCGACGACCGCGACAGCTGCGCCTTCGCCAACCAAAGCCTTCGAAGAGATCCAACCTGCACCAGCGCCCGTCCCGGCAGCTCGAATGGAAGTCACCGAGGAAGTCCCCGAGTCACCGGCTCAGCAAATGGTGCGAAGTCTACCTATGGATATCATCCTGCCGATCGGCGGCGAGAACCCGAATCTAGAAAGGCTCAGGAGAAACGAAATGCGAGAATGGCTCGAAACACCCGTTACCGCGAACACCAGTCAATCTCGTTCTCATTCTCGGTCGAGGCACCGTTCCCATGCTAGGCGAAGGTCGAGGTCAGGCTGCCACTCTCGATCAGCTTCGCACTCTCACTCTCACTCTCACTCTCGACATTCGCGAAAGGTCTCGTATGACGCCGATGCCAGTGAGGAGGAAGAGTCAGCTAGGGATGGCAGGCGCGGTAGAAGTAGAAGGGAAAAGGTGCTTCGTAAATCCTCGGACGAAAGGAAGCGCGAAGCGGAAGTCGTGCCACCCGTCGAAGAAGAGAGGGGACGAGGTAGAGGTCGGGAGAGGGACAGGACTGTGAGGGTATAGGGGGAGGGAGACTCCCCTCATCATTAGGTTTCCAGCATTCAAAACTCATATTTCATACTGTATCATAACCATCTCGCATTTCACTATTCAGTTGTACACATACCTAGGGGAGGACTCAGAGACGGCGGAGTAGCCAATCGTAAGAAGTTAAAAACCAAGCATCAAATTCCATCGGCGCAACCAGTAGCATAGCAACTATACTCATCGTCGAGTCTGTACAAGTTTCGTTTCGCTTCTCCTCTCATCATACAAGGGCACACAGGTAGTCTCTCCATACATGCTAACACGACATGCAACGTTGTATATATGTAAAGAGTCGAATGATCCGGACTAAAGCGTTCCAAGAAAAGCCAGGAGCGCATGATTGTTGATCTTCAGTACCACGTGGCCGGTGTACAGTAAGTAGCTATAGGTCGGCTACTGGCCGGTATGACTTAACCTAACCGACCAGATTGATCCATTCTCTCGCATCTTGATTACTGTTCCAGGTTTGCTCTCCAGTCCAAATCAGTGTAATATCAACAGCTGTCTAGCTGTCTGAGAAGAGGTCTCTGCTGCAGGACAAATGGAGTCATCCAAGTGGATCGCTCAAAATGGGTAACATCTCATCTATGGCGAGAGCGTAAGTACCTGCTTATCTCCATCAGTGGACCGTGGAGTTGCAGCCCTCTCAGCTGACCTGCGTTGTCTGTTCACCCAGCTCGACGGCTCTAGACTCGTATGTAGCTGAGCTAGGCAACGATATCTCCTATGACAAGTCGTAAGTAAACCCCACCTCGAACCGGTCCGACTTCGCTGCCTTATTGGACAAAGTTTAACAACGCACTTCCGACTATAGCCTATCATCTTCCCGATTCCTCAAGACGATCTTGGCTCGTCATGCGTACGGGCCCATCGTGCTCAAGATTTTTATCAAGCCAGACTCGGCGATGTCGCTTCGAGTAATCCAGCGTCGGCTCAAATGTGAGGAGCTTATCTCCCCATACCTATTCTAAGGGTTTATGAGCTCGCATGCTAATCATGCAACCACTAGCTGAACGGGACCTGTTAGCCGATCTGCCTAATGTCAACACATACCAAACATTCGTGGAGACTGAGAAAGCGGGGTATCTTATCAGACAATGGGTCGGATCGAACCTATACGATCGTGTCAGGTGAGCTTGCTGCCCACCTGCACCCAGCACGGTGCACCTGAGCTCACCCAGAATTGCTCCATCGCGCCCAAAGTACCCAGCCGTATCTGGCGGCTGTCGAAAAAAAGTGGATCGCATTTCAGCTCTTGACATGTCTCAGGGATGCCAGAATACGGAAAGTAAGTGCAGGCCTTTCGGATACCTCCCGATGACCAATGCTGTCGGAAGAGCTCATGTTGATTGCGAATTCACGTTCCAGGTCGCTCACGGAGATGTAAAATCCGAGAATATTTTAATCACCTCCGACCTCTCCCTGCTCCTTACCGACTTCTCATCAGCATTCAAGCCTACCCACCTGCCCTTGGACGATCCGTCCGACTTCTCCTTCTTCTTCGATACCTCCTCCCGACGCACATGTTACATCGCCCCTGAGCGATTCTACACGTCCGATTCGAAACTCGCTGCAGAGAAGAAAAAGGCATCGACGACTAATGGAGGAGGTGGAGCAGAAGAAGAGTGGGGGAAAAGGAATGGTCGAGTCACGGAGGAAATGGACGTGTTTAGTACGGGTTGCGTACTGGCGGAGATGTGGACGGATGGGAGGACCGTGTTTAATCTCAGTGAGCTGTTCACATACAGAGAAGGGAGTGTAGGTCTGGAGGGCATCTTAGACCACATCGAAGATCATAAAGTCAAGGTGAGTCATGGTAACTTGTGAGCCGACCTGTGCTTGATGCTCGAGGCTGTACGGCCAATATTGTTCTTCACTCATGGGTTGCATACACAGGAGATGATCAGCCAAATGCTCGCCCGCGATCCTGCCGACCGACCCTCCTTCGACTTAATTCTCTCCTCTTTCCGGGATTCCATCTTTCCAGAGTACTTCTACACGTTCCTCCAAGATTACGTCAACTCTCTTTCTGAAGCGTCTGAGCCTCCAATTTCAGTTGGACAAGACAGCTCCTTTCTGCAGCGTTCCGCGGGTCTATCGGGGACCAAGATCGATCGACTGTTGGACGAGTGGGAGAGTATATCCATCCACCTGGACAAGGGACCATCTGAAAGTAAGCCGAGGGATATACGTCACATGCAGACAATAAATATGCTGACCTGACCTACTCCCGGTCCCAGATGGCCCCGCACTACTCCTGCTCAACGTCGTGACGTCCTCGATACGAAATTGTATCTGGCCTTCATCTCGCTTACATGGCTTGCAACTCTTCCTCAACATTTCGCCATACTTGTTCGACGAAGACAAGGTGGATCGAATTGTCCCGTTCGTAGTTGAGCTCCTATCCGACGACGTCGCCATTGTGCGTGCCGAAGCGTGTCGAACTCTAGTCATCATCGTTGAATCGATCCATTCTATCACCGCCCAAAATGCCACTTTCATACCGGAATATCTTTTGCCTCAGATGAGACATCTCGCGGTAGACAACGATATCTTCGTCAGAGCTACTTATGCGAAAGGACTATTCAGGTTGGCGGATGCCGCCATCAAGATGCTGGAGATGAGCCAAGCTACGAAAGGCGTAAATCCAGGACTGACGCCTGAATCTTCGGGTATCATCGAGGTAGGTCTACTTTGTATTATTCTAAGCCGAGTCTGTTATCACAGCTTAGGCCGTTGTCGCCTTAGCCCGACTACGACGCGATGCTGCAAGAAATTCAAGCAGTCGTCGAAGAGCAAGCGACGACCCTCCTCGTGGACGTGTCGCCGCCCGTGAAGCGATCGATGCTAGCATCAATCTCCGATCTATGCCTCTTCTTCGGCCGGCAAAAGTCGAACGAAACCGTTCTCACCCATATCTTGACCTATCTCAATAACGACGACTGGATGCTGAGGATAGCTTTCTTCGATGGGATTGTCGACGTCGGCGCTTTCATTGGTGTCAGAGCGATCGAGGAGTATGCGCTACCGTTGATGTTGCAATCTCTGGCAGGTGAGTGGAGTATAACATAGATATACTTGGTGTAGCACCACCACGCTGACTGTCTGTTTCAGACTCGGAAGAGGCTGTCATTGCTCGAGTGATCCTCTCCTTGACCAGTTTAGCTACTCTTGGTCTACTATCCAGGATGCGATTGTGGGACATCTTCGCCACGGTCCGAGGCTTCCTATGCCACCCAAACATATGGATCAGGCAAGGTGAGCTCGATGCGGCTCATGAAGGCTGTAGGTGGCTGATGCGTATATTTCCAGGAACCGCTGGGCTCATTGCCGCAACTGCTCGCAATCTTCCTCAAACGGATGTATGGTGCATCTTATATCCCGATCTGCGACCTTTACTGCATTCAGACATCAAGGAGATGGACGCGCAGTCTTTGCTTGCGGCTGTCTTGCCTCTGGTGAGTTCTCATTGATCCTCAAGCCTTGGGTCTGTGATCATGGCTGACACACCACATAGCTATCGCGCAGCACACTGGTGGCTGCCAAGCATGCAGCACTACAAAACACCCCAGCCGGATTCTGGGATCTCCGTCCCGCCAAGGAAATGACAAAATTAAGCCTTGTCAAACCAGCTTCTAGAGAAAAGACTTCACCGTGAGTAATGTGGAGACGTCATGACCAGCCTAGCTGACGCATACTGTCTTACAGAAGGTCATTGAGAGACAAAGGGATCTCCGAGGCTGATGAGAAGAAGATTGAGGCGATGAAGGAGTGTCTGGTCAAGCAAGCGTTTGCTTCCCAAGCGTAAGTATGACACTTGTTCGCGTCATGGATACAACCAAGACTGACCGATCTGCCAGGCGCGAAGCACCGGACACATCTTCAGTACCAGAGGCGGCACTGGTGGCTGGGAAATCGGTTTCCCTTACGGACCTAGGTATCACGCCGCAGACCATCTTCATAAGCCCTCGCACCGTAGGTGTAGATGCCAAAGCCGACCTCAAGCGACTTCGGCCTCATCTTTCAGACTCTCCGGCTAGTCGGCGTACTTCTTTCGCTAGTCGAAGCAATCGAGGAACCGTTGAGAATCAGCTTGACGAGTTGAAAAAGCGTCTGCCCGGCCCGCTTGAACCTATATCCAAGGTGGACAAGCCCGTCATGGAGGACTTGATGACCTCCCATCCGGAATCAAATGCTACTCCCTCAGAGTCTGGCTTATCGTCCTCCATCGATCTTGCTGCTCTGACGAGGACAGGCAGGAAGAAGGTCGACTCAAAGGCTGCACCAGCCGTCGCAGCGTCTCATACCAATGCCATGGGAACGACAACTATTCACGACGAACCGTTATCTGGAAGGGCAACACCTCTTGCAAGCGCGACTTTTGCTTTCGGGACGCCTAGAAATTCGATTGGTCCTGCGGCGGCGCCCTACAGCAGCTCATATGATGGCCAAGATCCGGGCGTAAGAGCATTCTTGGAGCAAGTCGACCTGGAAAATTACCGAGAACCACTGCTCGACTTCGGACCTCGTATCACCGCTTCCCATCGCAAGAGGACTCCCAAAGCCAAGTCTGGCTCCGCTTCACCTCAAGCTGCCACCATGATCGCCCATCTGACCCAACACGAAGGCGCCATCACCGCAATCGTCACATCCCCTGACAGTCTGTTCTTTGCCACTTCCTCGGAGGACACTCAGATCTTCATTTGGGACTCTGCAAAACTTGAGCGGAGTGTAGCCACGAAGCCGAGGCTGGTCTATCGGATGGACGCTCCGATCGTCACCATGTGTAGAATTGAAAACACCCACTGTCTGGCAGCAGCTGCGGAAGATGGACAACTGCATGTGCTGAGAATACATGCCGCGAGCTCTGGCGGATCGAGCAAGTATGGCAGAGTCGAGTGCATACGGACTTGGGCGACGGATAGGCACGACGGGCATATCACTTTTGTTTCGCATCTGCATGGTGAGCGTGACCTATTGGATCGAAAATGGGTGTTTTCAGTGCTGACAGCTTTATCCGATTCACGTAGACTCTTCGTTGCTACTCGTCACGTCGAATTTGGTGATCGCAATTCTCGACATACGCAATATGGAGATAAGCAAGCGGTTCCAACACCCCCTGGAGCTAGGCGTTATCACCGCGATCTGCGCCTCCACTCACTGGATTGTTGTGGGAACATCGACGGGGACGCTCAGTCTGTGGGATCTCCGTTTTGGACTTCTACTCAAATCGTGGAAAGCTGGAGGCGGTGTTACCTCTCTTCGCCTGCACCCGTCGAGAGGTCGAGGGCGGTGGATAGTCGTGTCGACGGCAAGGTCCGCCGATGTGTCATTATCATCTGCAGACGTCGTTGGAGCTAGACACGGCGGCGATGGCGCGAGTGGCAATGGTACTGCCGAAAATTCAGGCCCGCTGATCGAAGTGTACGACATCGAGACGTCTAAACTTGTGGAAATATACCAAGTCCGAGCAACTCGACCTAGCCGGAGCTCCGAACACATCAAGGACACGGACAAAGTCATTCCGGACAAAGCTTCTTTCATCGCTGAGCTGGCTCGATCGACTGCGGCCGCGGCTACGTCTGACGACTTATCGCGCACAATAACGGCCGAAGACCTGCATACTACGAGCTCGCCGCCCCAGTCATCCCCCAAGACGGTGCTGGATCTGATAGTGGGGCAAAGCTGGTCATCGCTACCGAGAATGGACGAGACTATACTCATGTCGGTGCCCGAGCTTGGATCAGGCTCGAAGCATATTGATGGCCCCGGGGGTCAAGGGGGTGGTCCCGGATGGATGGTGTCGGCTGGCGAAGATCGGGTCGTGAGATATTGGGATCTTGTGAAAGTCCAAGATGGGTTCGTAATCTGCGGCTCTCAGAAGGAGAAGGATGTGGCATTTAGGTGAATGACCCTTGATATGTTTCATCTATCGTTTGGCGAAGTGATAACTCAGATGAAGGGTTTGTTCGATTGCTGACTTGAGGCTTCCACCCACCTAGGCAGACCACCAATGCTGACCCGGCGCACATATATACCTTACCGAATGTTCATCGACACAATACCGTCCCGACCAGGGACAGAGAACGGCAGCCCCTCCGACCGCATTACGACGCTATCTGCAAGCTTGGTACGGTCGAGACGCCATTCTCTAGCTGTGTGATCACGGGGGATCGGAGCGGAGTTGTAAAGGTCTGGAGGATGGAGAGTGGATCTGCTACCACTGGACGATAAATAAGCAGAGTCGAATTGCCAGGCGAGATAGCTGAGCTAAGGGGATCTCGCCTGTATCACGGCTGCGACAGTTGTATCTCTTGAAAAATCTTCTCATAGTATATACCCTGCATACATTGTAGACATATGAGCCGGATAAGTCGTTCTCAAGTTGAGACGGCTTTGGAATGCATAAGCAATGAAGAGGAAAGCGAGAGCGTCCCTACGTCCCCACGGGTCTCCGTCGACGGGACGGGGGAAATTGTGGTAACTTATGGGGTATGACGTTTTACTGATGTTTTATATTTGTTGATTGAAGCTACATTATCTGTCGTGCACGTGCGAATGGCGATTGTGATCCTTCGTCAACCACTTCTCTTCGGTCTTCCTTTCATCGCGTCTCGCGACGAGCCGTGAGCAGCGGGCTGTCAAGGATTTCATTGATACAACTGTCTCGATACCGACCTTGATCAGGCCCCTGACTTCCACAGATTCGCTTCAGAGAGACGAGAACAGCCGCTGGGTGGATCACAGATACCACATCATGTCATCAGCTGCCGCTGCTCCCCTACCAACCGTTAACACCCCTCTTCTCCGGCCAGCTATCCAAGTGCACTCACAATCACAGACCCGCTTATCCCACCGAGCCAGGAGACGCGACCATCGTCGCAGCAAACGAACATTTCTAGCCAACATCTTACCGGCCTCGATCGCTCTAATCTTATTACTTGCGTTCGCCTTCATAGCGTACGATGTCTCTTCTCTGGGAGACTGCGTGACGCCGCTCTGTAGGGCTTTGGGGGGAGATAAAGGGCTGGAGGACATCTGGTGGAGGAACCAAGGTCCATATGCGCCTTTCAGGAGCTTGGGCAAGTTCGGAGCGCAGAAGGGGTTGCCTAGAGGATGTGAGGTAGACCAAGTCACTGTCGTACGTCTGGGAGTCTTTGCACGCTTTCTATCATATAGGCCACCTGATTTTGACCCTGCGGACAGTAGGAAGTAGGATTTATTGTTCCGTACATACACACCTACCGCCTGATAATGATCCTTGTGCTGAATATCGTATACCGCATGGAAGAAATGTCATGACTAATCCACTCCCTCTCGCACTCGCTCCCGCAGCTACATCGGCACACCGCTCGATATCCGACATCAAGCGCTGGTCAATGCATCCTCCGCTCGCTGTCGAAGTTGAAACATAGGGAGGTCCGCTTACCGCGAGGACCCCATGAGCTGGCTTTTCTGGCCAAGACGGATCTGGACTTGAGAGATTGGGAGTTCGATGGACTGATGGATCAGGGTAGAAAGCAGTACGTCAAATGCTTCCTAGCTCTCACATGCTGGATCCAGGCGTTGACAGCTACAAGCTGCTGGGTGCTTCATGCTGAGATGGATGGAGGAGATCGCTGATACATGTACTGCTCATGTCTGTGCTCTTCCGCAGAGCCTGGGTGTCCGGCAGAAAGATCAGAGAGATCTACGCCAAATTCCTCCGGTCGGCCAAAGTGTTCACACGGTCATCAGGCGGTGGAAGAGTTGTCGAGACCTCTGGTTACTGGCTAGAGGTGAGCTTGAGGGACTCAAGAGAACTCAGCCTCCTTGCATATCATCGATCCTCAATAGGGCATGTGTTGAGCTGGACTGACTGCTGGAGTTTAGGGTTTCAACGGACAACGCTTCAAGCTGAAGGACAAAAAGAGGCTGCCTTTAGTAGACGTTGTCATTCCCGAGGGAGAGGTAAGCGTGGCTCAGATCGTCACGGATTACAACCAAGCTTGCGCATAAACTACCATACTCCCCAAACCCGCACCATTCGGCTGCAAACGGGTACACACGCTAAATTGATGCTACAGACAGCCAACAACACGCTTTCCGTTCACACCTGCCCAGCATTCAACGCTTTGGATCCGACCCCCGGAAACGTCCACAGGGCGACCCTCTCACAGCAACTCCAGCCTACGATCACACGGCTCAATGAGGCTCTTCGGCCTCAGCCACCGCTTGAGGTGGACGACCTGCTATGCTTGGCTGATATGTGCGGATACGACTCTCAAGCTTCTGGCCAGGATTGGAATGGGTGGTCGAAATGGTGTGGCGTCTTCACCCCGCAAGAATGGGAGATCTTGGGTTATGGCAAGGATCTCAGTAGGTGGTACGATGTCGGACAAGGAGGCGTGAGTCGTCGTCGTCGTCGTCGTCACATTGTCCATCGATGTTGTGAGCGACTGACTGACATTGACGATGGTCGTTATAGCGCTACGGCCCCACCATGGGCGTAAGTCAAGCAAGGCAATATTGCGAATCTGCTTTCGGCGAGACTTTGTGCTGAAGAAATGTCCTTCACCAGGCCGGATACGTCAATGAGCTCATCGCTCGTCTTACCGATTCGGAGGTGGTAGATACGACCATCACCAACCGGACTATCAATGCCGATGAGAATCTCTTCCCTCGTGGCGGGAAACGTCTCTTCGTTGTGAGTGGCAAGGATCATCTCAACTACGATGACGATACCCTGGAACGGCTTCGCGCTTGACTGGCCAACCCTGAAGACAGCCGTCTTCTGCAGCGCGATCGATGATCAGAGCGTAGCAGCTGACCAGGGGGTCATTTGATCCGACGCAATCCTACATGTCACAGGATTTCGGTCACGATAACGAGATGCTGGAAGTTTTAGCAGCAATGGGCGTGAAGCATGTGAGCGTCCTAGCATTGGTCCATGGGCACTATGTGTTCTCTGGCTTATCGACTAGCTCGGCGGCTGATTGTCCTCGCAGCAACGTCGTGACCTACCGAGCGACCACGTTCCGACCAAACGGACATTCATCGTTTCTGAGATCGTACCATTCGGAGGCAAGATCACGTTCGAGCGCGTCGCTTGCGATACCGGGAATTGGGAGCCTGATCCAGAAGTCCCGGAGGGGGACCATGATAATCATGATCAGCCTTACGAAGACCGAGATCATCGAAATCGGGGTCGATATGCGACTCTTGTCGGCGTCAGCGATGGGGGACGAGGAAGGGACGGGAAGAAAGACTATGTCAGGATTTTGGTCAAGTGAGTCGAGTAGCCGGCGCCCGTTCTCTCTTCTTCGGAATCTGAATCTAAATCTAAATCTAAACCTAAATCTAGATAGATCGCGATTCATGACGGCACGTGTACGTCCATTCTGAGCTGACTAAATTGCCTGATTGCCATATCATCCCCGCAGCGACAAAGTCGAACTGGTCGACCATGAAGCGTGTCGATATTCTGGCTTGATCGAGCATGGTCTATGTGAGATGGAGGCGTTCGTTGACTCTCAGCGATTCGCTACCACGGATGTGGATTGGAATATCTGCTACGAGCATGAGAAGGAGGGCAGGGAGGGGTCTGATTAAAGGTGTATTGCTGCTGATCTTATTAACTGGACTGAGGAGCATCATTGCGGATGTTTGGGTCTCTAATGTATCATGTAGTTCTTGGTATTCTTTGTGTATATGCATTATGTGTCGTGACCTTCTATCATATATGGTGGGAGCTGGAACGTAAGTATACCAGTAGACCATTATGTGGTACGCGTACGAGTCATGGTATATGGATGATGCAGGTATATTACAAGCAGTGTCGTTCACTAGCGATATCGTTAGATGTGTTTCTGTAGACTTTGGATGGTTGATGCTTCGCATCGCAAGTATGATTGGCAGGTTTTCGTTGATCACGATTCAGGAGGCGGGTCGAAGCGGCCGGTTTGCTGAAGATTCGATAGCGTCTTCTCCGCTGTAACGAGGAATGTCTCGGGCATCCCGGCTAGACGTGCCGCTTTCTGTTTAGCAAGTGACCGCGCGTCAGCGAATGTCGGAATAGCATGTCAGTAGAAGTTGAACAAGGCAGAGCATGGAAAAGCGCACTACTGTGTGGCGGGATGCAGATGCGCAGTCGATGGGAAATGGCAAGGAAATCACTCACGATGGCATGGGAATCGTGATTGATACCGGGGCGGAGTTTGTACGAATAAGAGAAAGCGCCATCCTTATGAGTACAACGGCGTAAGCATGACAAGCCAGTCCACCGCCAGAGTGACAGTGCCATTGAGAACCGATGCAGCCACTCACCACTTCATCCACATCGGTGCACCAGAAGCTCACTCCTTCCCGCCCATTTTTGAAGGAGTCATTCTCAGCGATCCTCCCTGCAGTAGTTTCGCTGACTCTGTCGCTCTCGCAGCCTAACATCCTGCCTAGCTCGTGATAGTGCGTAGCGAACAGTGTTCTGCATTTCACATGTCGGAGAATATGGTCGAGCGTGGCGTACGCTATTGAGACTCCTGCTTGGAGGGTGGTGCCTCGTCCGATCCTGCAACGAGTGAAGATCAATGTTAGGATGCGAGTACTCAATCGAGCACCCGAGGAAACCACTTACTCGTCCATAATGACCAAAGACCTATTTGTGGCATGTTTCAGGATGGCAGCGGTTCTACAATCAAGTCGTTCAGTTCTTATTCCGTTGCTTGATTGCAAACTCCTTCAAGGGTTGCGAGAAGGCTGTGTCAAGAATCACTCACTCTACCATCTCCAGCATGAAGGTGCTCCTATCCCTCCAAAGGTCATCTCTCGCGCCGACTCGGCTAAAAACTTTGTCCACGATGCCCAGCTTCGCATAAGAAGCAGGTACAAAACTTCCACTCTGGGCCAAGATAGTGATCACGGCTGTCTGTCGGAGTAAAGTAGACTTCCCTCCTTGGTTGGGGCCGGTGATGATATGCAAGTGCGAGGTCGTATCCATGGACGTTGAGTTGGGCGTAAATGTCCGTGAGGCATGGAGCAGGGAGGTCTCGATCGACGGATGACGCCCATCGACAATGTGCAGATTTGTTCTGCAACGTATGCAGCTCATATCAGCATGATACCCAAATTCAGACAGAGTCGCTCGACCTTCAACATGTGTAAAATGGACTTACGAATCATCGAGCTCCGGCCTGACCCAGCCCATCTCGACAGCATTTTGCGCAAAGGAGAGTGCGAGATCAATCTCGTCTACCAGATCTGCATTCTTCCGTATTGCTTCTGCTTGATCTATGATCTGTGGGAAAGGAAGAAAGTCAGCTTATCATCAGCTGATGGAAAGAGGACCTTTATAAGCCTACTATATTGCGTAGTTCCCTGGAAGCCCTCCTCTGCGCGATCGATAAAGTCTCGATGGCGACTTCGGTCTGTGCTCCGAGAGCGGACCATTGCTACGAATGAGCGCATATCAGCCGCCACTGCTGCCATTGCCGAGATAAGATCTTTGTAGAACTCACGCCAAACGCAAAGTACGCCGTCTTGCCACTTGTGGCGCCGATACTTTCAAGTGATCGAGCCTTTGTAACCTTCACACCATCTGATTTTGACATTTGAATATGATACCCGTATCTCATCCCCTTGCACAAGGTCAGAGAGGGTGTGCCTGCATGTACTCGTCAGTGAAAATGACCGGGCCCGATCGATGGAGCACAGGATGACATACCAAAACGCTTGATCAAATCGATTTGCAACTTCTGCTTTTGTGCTTGAAGTGAGTCAAGCTCATCGTGGAGGGATTGGAGTTCTTTTGAGAACCTGTCAGATTGTGTCCCATTGTCAGCACGAACCAGATAGCTGGTAAGCAAAGTGGCAGAAGATCGACTAACGATGGGTAGATCCACCATTGTCTTTCTTCTCGCTCCTGCTTCAATCTCTCGTCCCGTTCCTTTTTGGTTTCCCTGCTCTCCTTGGCAGGAATGGTCTTGTTATCAGACGTCCCAGCTTCCATTGCTTCGCCAGCAGCTGCCAAGCCTTCTAGCTCTTCTTCCGTCTCATCGCTTCCGAGACCATGCATGACAGCGACTTCGTCAATCGACCGCTCGATGGTCTCCGCAAGAGGCTCCAGTGATTCAAACCCCTCGATAAGCTGTCGGAGTCTCTCGATGCCCTCCGAACCTGTCGAGTTTGTCAACCCAAGGCTTTCTTCATACCTTAGTTCTTCGTCAATGCGTGCGAGGATACGCTGCACCGATCTGATCCATCTCCCTACATCCCAGATATCTCTACCGTCGCCTCGCTGACTCTTGAATCGCTGAATACTCCGCATCACGTCGCTGATACTTCGCAGACTATCTCTCAACTCTTCTCTCAACTCCTCGCAATCGACGAATGAATGAACAAGCGAGAGGCGAGAATTGATGATCGCGAGCGACGTCGAAGGTGCAGTGAGAGTCCGAATGAGCAGTCGATGACCGGACTGTGTGACGGTCTTGGAGATGACTGACAACAGGGTACCGCGCGATGAAAGTGGGGAAGCATGTTGGCGTTCACCTATAGCCACAAGACCGCCTGGACGGAGCGCATGCCTGATCTCTAGCGCTTGCAGAGTAGCGGCGTCGATTTGCATCTGATCAGTGTTTGATTGCTGACTGGGCTGGTAGAGGGTAGGGGTAGACTCTCTGAGCGCATATTGCAGATGATGTCGAAGAAGAGAGGTCGCAGTACCTTCGGCCGTGTCGAAGGGCGATCCTGTTTCTTCTGGGGGGTCTGCTGTACCCCAGAGCGTGGGTGGCCGGATCGGATCGGCAAAAGAGACATGTACACCCAGCACTTGTAGCAAGTTGAATAAACTGGAGATTCGGGAAGCCTCGACGGGCTCCGCTTGCGCGGTTGACGAAGACAGCCATTCTGAACGCAACGATCGATCCAAAACAACTTCACGAGGAGCGATCCGGGCTAGCTCGTCTTCCATCTGAGAGAGCGTCGTTTCCTTGGTGAAGAACTCGCCAGTCGACGGATCCGTGTAAGCGAGCGATAAAGTGAGGGTTGATTCTCCCTCGTCGTCCATGGCGGATTCGACGGTATTCCCAATAGCGATGGACAATAGGTAACGGCTCTCTTCTCCATTCAACCAGCCCTCGTCGATCATCGTACCAGGTGTAACCACTCTAAACACCTTCCTTTCCTTCTGTCCGACCGGTGCGGTGAGTTTCTTGCCTACCGTGGCTATCGAGCCTTCTTCATCGTATTCCTCGACCAAGACGACCGTATGTCCCAGATCTTGGACTAAGATCTTCAGGTATTTGTCGAGTGCTGCGACGGGGAAACCGGCGAAGGGGTATTCCCTTCCCTCGGAATAACGTTTCGAAGCGAGCTTGACATTCAGTATAGCGGAGAGTTCTCGAGCAGGCTCGTAATATGACTAAAGTGACGGTGTCAGCGCGCGGCTGCTTATCTGGCGTCCGGACGGATACTACCTACCTCGTAAAACTTGCCTACTCTTGTCAGCAAGATACAATCCGGGAACCGCAGCCAGTTGGCGTAGATCTCCCTCGCCAGCGGCGAGTCCGGGATGACATTCGCTTCGATCGCTTTGCTGATCTCGTCAGCTTCTTCGTCGGGGGACAAGGAATATTCTCCTACATCGTGCTTGGCTTTGAAAGGGATCAAGCCTGAAGCGATCGGTTGTGCTGAAGCGACGGCATCTGACCCGACCGAGGAAAGTTTCCTTCCTCTTTTAGGCCGACTGTTGGCAGTATTGTTGTTTGCAGCCGATGGCCGGTTGTCAGCGGAGACGCCTTGATCGGTCCAGGCTGGTAACGGCTGTACGGGATTCCCATCGGGACCCAGCTTGGTCTTTGGCAGTAAGGAAGACGAAAGCTTCGTGATCTTTCCAGACGGAGCGCACCTGAGAGGGCTAGTCGAGATCCTGCGGATAGCTCGAGGGCGGACTGTCGATGGGGCGAGAAGACGGACGATAGGCGAAGCCATCGTGGTGAGTCATGGCGGCATTGCTTATTACACGATGCAGAGCACGCGCTGAGTGCGAGGATGTTCAGGTGGACCGATGATGCGTGCGTCTTGTTCTGTCGTCTTTGTGCAGAGGCGCTGATGAGCTGGTAGACGTCTGACTGTATATGCGGGACAACCATGCATGGAGCAGGTTGACGAGATGATGATGTCGATGGACTGGGGACTGAGCATTGAGCATTGAGCATTCAACTGCAGTCACTCTGGGACATCATCGATTGAACGGGGGCTCGGCTCATCAACATTGAAACTCAGGCACGGGTCATTTCATCGTTGATTCGCGTACAGTGTTGTATTTCCCTCTCTTTCAAGACCTCTTCTTCATCGGTCTCTGGTCCTTTCAAATCGCACTCTAACCCACTCTCGACTGCTAGCAGACCCATCACTGAGCCGTCTCATCACTCTTGACATCCGACTCATCATTGACTTCACCTCCAGAATGGACGGCGCGGCCAGCAACCATGCGTCATCTTCGTCGCCTTCTCGGACGAATACCGTTTACATCCCAGAAGGAGGATACGATGCTCAACCTCAACCTGCCTACGACTATCATTCTCTCGACGGCACGGATCCAGTAATATGCATCGATAATGGTGAGCTTCCAACATTTCCGTTCCATGAAGCTTCCATAAGGCAAAAAGACGACCATGAGCTGATTCCGTCAACTCCGTCCCTTTGCACAGGCGCCCACTCCTGGCGAGCGGGTTTCAACAACTCCACAACGCCGTACATCGATAGGCCGAATCTCATCGCCCGTTATAAAGACAGGAAACAGGGAAAGAACCTATTGCTGTTTGGAAGGGATACAGAGGTGGATGCGAACTCTAGGTCGAACGTGAGACAGATGTTTGATGGAGATTTATTGATTCATTCGGATCTCCTGGTATGTTCTCTCCCTTGTTAAGGTGATTAGTCGCAGTGGATGGCTTCTCTTCTCCTCCCGACAAGGAAACGCAGACACATCTAACATCTACGCTCAGGAATGTGCTCTCGACTACACCTTCTGCACCCTCGGAATCGATACGCCAACGGTAGAGAATCCGATTGTAATGACAGAAAGGCTGGCAAATCCTTTGTTCAGCCGAGCCAGTGAGTCAACACTAATCACCAAGCTCGCTGGTTAGACGTGGCTGATATAAATCGTTCGTAGTGACATCTGAGCTGCTGTTCGAGCTCTATAATGCGCCCGCTGTGACGTTCGGTATCGATTCGTTGTTCGCTTTCTCACGTCAGAAGCATGAGGATGGATTGGCAATCAGCTTGGGGCATCAGGCCAGTACTGTGATTCCGGTGTTGGGCGGCAGAGGCATATTGAGTAGAGCCAAGAGGTGCGTGAATCATATCATACCGAGCATCTGCTGCTAGAAGCTGACCACAATGCTCGTAGAATACCGTGGGGAGGCGCTCAAGCGTCAGAGCTAATGCTCAAATTGGCTCAGTTAAAATACCCGTCTTTCCCTTTGAAAGTAACTCCTGCGCAAGCGACTGTGAGTGCCTACATCGGAAGATTTCTTTTGAAAGAACGATTACACTGATGTGTCGTCTGTCCGCAACCCCTCTTAGTTCATGTTGAGAGAGACATGCTATTTCTCGACCGATTATGAGGAAGAGCTGAAAGAGATGGCGGATCCTGTTAAGCTTTCCGCTGCTACGAAGATTGTTCAATTCCCATACACTGCACCAGTGAGCTTTCCCTTCGCTACTCGGCGTAATAGGCCGCGTCGACCCCACACTTCTAACCCTCGTGATCTTGTGACTCCTGCAGGAGGTGAACGAAAAGACCGAGGCCGAGCTCGCTGCGGCCGCGGAGAAGAGGAAAGAACAAGGCAGAAGACTGCAAGAGATGCAAGCGAAGCAGCGAGCGGAGAAGGTGAGCATCAATTCCACCTGCTGCGGCGGGTCAGAAGCTGACATTGATGACTACAGCTCGCTGTCAAGATCGCTGAGCTGGACGAGTACAAACTGCTGCAATCTGAGAGGTCAACGATGAAAAAGGCGGAATTCATGTCTCGCCTGCTCGAAACCACTCCTTTCGAAAATGAAGCTGAGATGGACAGCTGGATCAAGAAGACCGAAGTGGAGATCAGGAAGAAGCAAAGGAAAGACATGGGATTCGAAGAAGAACCTGAAGAAGAGCCGGTGTTCCCGCTCGTCGATCGACCAGACTCCGAATTGACGGAGGAAGAGATCAAAGAAAAGAGGAGGCAGAGACTGATGAAGGCTGGATGGGAGGCCAGAGTGAGAGCTCGAGAGGAGAAGAGGAAAGAGAAGGAGCGGATGGAAGAAGAGAAACGGAAAGAGGAGGAGGAGAGGGAGACGAATCTTACTGGCTGGTCGGCCAAGCTCAAAGAGGAGCATGAGGTATGTGTGAAGCTTAAGCTATGCAAATGAAGGAAAGACTGACTTTTCGGCCGCTATATAGGCTATCATTGCTAGTATACAGGCCAGGAAGAAGCGACGTGCTCAACTGGGTGACAGGAAGTCTGCGGCGTCGCAAAGCAGGATGAAATCGATCGCCAATCTAGCCGCGGAAGAGAAGACAAGCAAAAAGCGAAAGAAGGGGGAGGGTGAGTTCCGGATTCCACGCCATCAGCCTTATTGCGTGGGCTTACCACGCGATCGCTCCCTCAGATGATGACGGCTTCGGTATGGACGACTCTGACTGGGCGGTGTATCGAGAAATTGTGAGCGCAAGTCCTTCATATCGATGTGAAGCGTGATATTGACAATCCATCGGTCAACAGGGAGGCGATGACGAATCCGAGGCTGAGGAGGATGATCAAACCGCTCTGCAATCCATCGAATCACGACTCCTCCAATACGATCCCACCTTTAATGAAGAGATGACCCTGATAGGACGGGCAGAGGCCAAGAACAAATTGATCAACGCCTTTGTACGCGGGGGGATCCCTGCGTCTCAGAAGTACGATCCGGATGATCTTGAACTGCATCATCAGCTGCATCTGAACGTTGAGCGAATCAGAGTCCCGGAGACTTGGTTCCAGCCGTCCATGTGGGGCATTGATTCTGCCGGTCTCGGGGAGGTCAGCGGATGGGTGCTCAATGGACTCGAGGAGGAAGAGAGGCGGCGGCTCATGCAGGTGAGTGGACGTTGTCCGATAGACTCCTCGTGGAGAGCACTGGCACCATTACGGTACAACATTTCAGGCAAAGTGCTGATTATTGCTTTTGATCTTGATCTAACTTTAGTGCATCTTCCTTACTGGTGGTGCAGCCAACATCCCCAACCTGATCCCTCGAATGCGAAACACCTTGACACCCATGCTGCCGTTCCGAGCACCCCTCAAGATAGTGACATCACTTGATGGGGGTGATCCTCGTCTGGAAGCATGGAAAGGCATGTCGGAGTGGAGTAAGACCCACGAGGCTAGGAGTGCGAGAGTCACGAGAGCCGAGTATGAGGAGTTTGGAGGGGAATGGTTGAAAGAGCATCGATGGGGCAACGTGCCGCCATAGATCTGGAGACGGGATTGTGATGAATTCTGTTCGTAACCCACTGTATGTATATACAGTATCTGCAAGCCCTCGATCCAACATACAGTAGGAGAACGGGAGCTCACACCTGCCAACGACAATCTTTTTGATCGTTAAGCGATTGCTAAGAGACATGATCAACATCTGCTGAGCTGCACTGGATCCCATCTCATGTTTCAGCTGCATACGTCCACTGACTGACCTCAGGCACTACCTAATACTGCTGGTTCATACCTATCTACATATTCATCGCATATCCTTTAGCAAGCATCTTTGGGGCTCGGCTCTTTACGGCAGCTCTCGAAGTCCCCCAGAACTGCTGCTTTGGACCGCTCTGGTGCGCCTCATTCCCCGAGGGAGTCGCTGAACGCCTGCAGCTTTGGTTTCATATCGTACGTCCACTACGCCAAAGGTAACACACTCAGAAATATCAGCGAACCAGACTCCAAGACAGCAGACCTCGTGGCCGAAACAGCAAAGATATACCTTGTTGATGCAAGACTGTACTTTGGGATGACGTGAGATAGAAGCGCAACAACAACCAGTATTGATCAGCTCTCGGTTCTATGTCTGCTGAAGAAAGATGGATGTGCCGTTCCACGAAAAGGGGAAAGAGACTCACAGTCTTGTCCCTCCCTTCGACTTCGGCGGCGACGTCGTCCCACTTCACCTTGATCTTTGTGCCACATAATGCCATGACCAGTTGGTCCAAAGTCAGCCGATAACGCCCTCATGGTCCAGCGGAACGAACAGAAGATGCTAGCCTTATGGGAATCATCGCAAGCTACTGACCCCATAGTGTCTTGAGCGAGCCGACGGTGTGTGTGACTTGACTTACGGGCAAAATTCCGAGGGCATCCCATAATTGCCTGACTTCTTGTGATGTCCAGCTACCCATCTTCTTACTTACTGTTCCCGCCCTTCCCTACCGCCTCTGTCCTCTGACTCGGATTGAAAACTGTCGGTCTAGCCTCAGTTTTGACCTTAACCTTGACTTTGGGAGGTGGAGACGGGGTTGAGGAAGATGATCTAGGGCGCTTAGATACACCTCGTGAACCTCGTCTGGTCTTCTTCCTTTGATCTTGGGCCTTTCGAGGTGATGGCGAAGGTGAGGGCGGTATGACTGTGTCAGTGGGTTGAGGTATGGTCTGGTCGGTCGTTGGTGTAAGTGTGAGCGCGGGGACTGGTGGTGGGGGAGATGTCGGCGAAGGCGATGCTGACGAGAGGAGGGAGATGAATGGCTTGATATCGTCGTCGTTGATGGACATGGCGCAGTAGCTGATCGCTATGATATCACTCGCTGACATACCGTATGTCAGAAAAGCTGATCATGGGAAGAAGAGAGGAGCAGGGAACCCGAGGATACTGTAGGTGCATCTGCTATTGTTTGTGACCGGGTTTGAGGTTGTGGTTCATGTGAAGAGTTCGTGCATTACTCCATGTATTCATGCGCTGGTGCTGACCTCCGCTCCGACATTTGGAGATAGATGAGCTTTTCTCTCTTTTGCTCAAGAGTTGGGCCGCGCATGAGGCAAAATACGTCTAGCATATGCGTCAGAAGGCAGAGGATACTTCTCTTGCGCTACAGTAGGTTCAGTCAGATACTGTACAGCTGTGATGGTCGTTCAGCCAGAAATAGTGAACGATCTCTTCCTTTTCCATCCAACAACGTTGATAGATGTGCGGTGATAATAATGTATTACCCTTCTCGTCCATGTTGATGGTGATTGAAGTCTTCAAAGGCATGTCTCACCCCATCACAGTCTCGCCCTCGGTCACTCCCCATGCCCTCATACACCACCCCACCATGATGCGAGCCCGCACGCCCTACATTGAGCCAGCCGGACACTTATGGACGCTCCTCAGTAGGCAGTCTCTGCCCGCCAAATGGAGGGGACAGATTGAGCGAGGTATCTGAAGCAGAACCCAAAACAACAACCCAGCAGCGCCGTATATCAACGAGTCCAGGTTGCCATATGCATTGGTTTACCTTTATACGTCAATTAACCTTAGTCTCGCATTCCTCAGCTATCAATAGGTGCTTGACGTTCTGCTTCTCTCTCAGTACTTATCACACACGAGTCCAGACAGCATGCCAGCAGTCAAACGAGAATACACCTCTTCCGAGGACGAGAACAATCACGAGCAAGATGACCATAGCTTGGTTGATCACAAGCCTGACGTCGGTAATGATAGCGACTTTCAACCATCCCTATCCCCTTCACCCAGCTCCAAGAAGAAGAAGGCGAAACCTAGTACGCCATCCAAGGCGAAGACTGTCAAGTCTGTGACTTCCACTCCGACCAAGAAGAAGAGCAACAAAAGCGACGTCTCTCCGAAGAAAGAGCCGACCACTCCTGGCGTCAGGAAAGTCGGGGCTTGGTCCGGAGAAGAGCTCAAGGCTCTGTACAACATCCTGTGCCCGAAGAGGGTCAGTGAGCATGCATATGCACCTCGTCAGCTTGAGCCTGAGTCTCGTCACCACACCGTGGTCCCACGCAGGGCGTCCAAACATGAATCGACAGGCAGAACACTGTCGGACAGGGGAATCTTTAGCTGACGTGAGAAGTTGGCTGGTTCGGTAGGTCGGCGTCAACTGGGCCGACGTTGCCAATCAGATGCCTGGGCGAGACACCAAATCGTGCCAGAACAAGGTGAGTAAGCGCGAACAACTGTCAAAGAGTCCGATCGAGAGCAACCCGATGCAAACAGATCGCTGACATTTGCCCGTTCTATGTCGGTGTGGACCAGTGGGCTCGAATGCAGGCCAAGTTGATGCAGGCCATCGAAGATCTGGGAGAGTAGACTCGTCATGATCGCTTCGTACCACCCATTGAGTGGGAGCGAGGATCTTGGAACGAGGATGAAAGACCGAGTCAAGCGTACAGTAGAGTAGTATCATCGTTAGGGGGATCAACTGGGTTGCGAATGCTGCGGTCAAGCCAATTGATGCATTTTCAATATCTATCTTTCGCCTGCATGACTGAGGTGAGCTTGCCCAGTCGATATGTTGTTAGCCACCATCACGCCGAGGATTGAGTATAGGATGACACGACAGCAACTCACGCCGTTGCGTGAGTGTGAAATTGCCAAGCATATCAACGCTTCCCGTTATAACGATATCAATCGTGAGGTATGGTATACATACCAATTGTACTACTACTCTAGCTAGCTTACGAGTACTGACCAAAAAGGCTGGATGACGACTTTGCAGTGCCCATACGCATTCTGAGGTCAATAATATCCATTTGCCATGCTATGATCATATTCCAGGGCGAGGGTCACTAGTTCGTCTCTTTTCACAGCCAGGTACCCGGCCGACCCGGAGACATCTCTCACTAACAGCTAGCTACATCTTCATGGGGACATTCAATTATCGGAATCTTCGTCAGTACAAGCATGGTTGGAGAGCAAGGGAGAGACGTCTTGTCGAATTGAACAATTGGGCTGCCGGCACCCTTGTCTCGGTACATGTATACTAGTGTACAATTGCCTCTGGAATGTCTTCTCCTGCGGTGTCTCACTGATCGAGTCACTGTACTTTCCGGCAGCGAACAGCAGCAGCAGAATCCGAAGCATGGCACGATGTCTGAGATGTCTGAGAGCTCGGAGAAGTGACCGCGCATACACCGCATCGGCTTTGAAATGACGCTAAAAGTGGCTTGTTTCCCCTGTGGCCCCCCCCCCCTTGCTTGCCCCTGATAACGTATACTATAGGAAGTACGTACTGTAACCGTCCGTGGGCGTCAGGAGGAATTCCTCAGAAGGTCAAGTCCTCCATTCCTTGCAGGCCATACATACCCTACCACGCATCGCATGGGAATCATGCACAATCGTCTACGGCACGACATCATCAGGGCCAAGAGCAACATGATGGACGGGAGTGACGAAAAACTGAGAAAATTCAGCTCTGATCTGACCTTCAGTACTTCCTACTTCCTCTGCTGGACTGTCGGAATTCAAGGCTCTGCTGATACTTTATACCTTGCCGGTCCCCCGTATGCCAAGGATGGGGTTACGTCGATCTCTCGAATCAAGCAGTTGATCGATGTGGAAATGAAGCACTACTCACTTCTCGCTCACGCACCGCAACTGCGGAATATGGTTGATTCATGTCTGATTGATTGCTCGCCTAGTCGTATTTCTGAGCGGATCAAAGGTGATGCTGCGAAGCATTGACGCTACGGCAAAGTTATGCCATGCAGGCTGCGTCATACATTCACACCACTCGTTGGTCTGGCCTGTCAGGTTCGGGGGTCCGACCGAGCAGAGCATGTCATGCCAATTTCTACTACTGTAGGAATCTGGTCTCAGATCCAGTGGTAGGTACCTCGAAACGCGGAGGCCTCTCGGACCCACTTGATACTTGAGCATGCACGGGCCAATCGACGAGCGACTAGCAACTTTGCGAAGCAATGACGAGCTTGACTGGAATGCAAAGTGGTGATTTCAGGGGGGTGTAAGCTAGGAGCGTAAGGTAAGGGGTGTATGTAACGGGTACGGTACGGGCTTGGTTCGGGTTATTTTGATTACCTACCTGCGTCAAGGTGAGGTGAGAGGATGATTGATGATGTCTTCAGGACAAGAACAGAGTAATTGAGGAATAAGGGCAAGGGTAAGGAGAAGATACCGGTATACAGGGTCGGTCTTGGTAAGGTATATTACCTACTATCGCTATGCCGCTAGTCAGCTAGCTGGTGATGCATGCATGGCATCTATGACCAGGGTCTCACTCAGCAGCACGTTATAGCTTAGTCTGACGAAAAAGCTTGAAAAGCCAGTTACTGGTACGGTGCAGTAAGCAGGCTGCTCGTATGTGAGAGATAGATACTTGGGTAAAAGACTGAATGTCTTGTGTTATCAGTATCGTACTTGATTGCTTGCTCCGACTTGTTCATCATCCTACTCTGTTACGACCCGAAGCTGGATTGTGAAGTGGAAGAGACGAGATAACCGTAGAGCGGGAAACAAGAATAGAAGGGCCGTCCGAAAAAGAGCGAGAGCGCAGGGTGAGTGCGCTCGATTCCTATTTTTGTGTAAACATACAGTGCGGGCATACGCTGGCTCTGGCTCTGGCTTTTACTGCGATATCTCTCCTCTTGTGATTCCCCATTATTAATTATTGCATCTGCTCTGCTTCGCTTTTCATGTGTACTTGATCACCTCTGCTTGGCATCTTGCATCATCACACTCTCTCTTAGATTTTTAAGCGGTGCTTCAAGGTTAGCTTTGAATGTTTTGAATTTGGACGGGTCAAACAAAGCCTTACCGACCCACCACATTGGCTCATCGCAAGCCACTATCTACCGCCTTACTTTTCAAACAACTTACCATTTATCACCACCTGGGCCTCAGGTCATCGTTGGAGATCGGTCATTCCTCGTATCAGCAGCATAGCATAGCATAGCATAGTGTTACTGTGGATAGCCACCTCACCTTTTCAACACACCCCTGCATTCCCTATCGCCTACTCGGACCCCCTCGATACCTTAGCTGCGTGGCGTAACCGCAAACTTCCTTTCATCAATCAGCTTTCCCCCAAGCTCAAGCGAGCATCCGTTGGCGCGGTCGTCCATCGATACTCTTTGACCGGAGAACGGAGTAGTTGTCAGCCCGAGCCCAAGCCAAGCCTTCGATAGAAAGGTTGAACATCGTCGCTAATCATATCATCCTGTACCAGACCATACTGCACTATCGATCCCATAATACAACCAACCACAACAGTCGAACGGAAAATCAAATCAATAGCGCACGCATGCACTAGCCTCGCAGCACGGCACGGCCATGCACGATACACAGCATTCCATCATATACTCGCGCACACTCGTAGATCTGCTCTTCCTCAGTCTCCATCCTCGTTTCGTTCTTCTCTTTCTCTGTGGCTGCTCGACAAAACAGTTCAACATCGCCGACTGTAGCATTCACGACTTGTGTCCGACATACTAGAATAGAACACGATTGTCAACATATATCGGGGACCTTTCGGGCTTGACTTCGAACAGAGGAGAAGGCGCAGAAAGAATAGTTTGTGAAGACGGCGACACAAGGGACAAGCTTGGACCTCTCAATTGTGACATCCAGATATTCAACCGGGACGGGACTCAACCCCTGATTTGGTCAGACCGCCCATCGATCCGAGATGTCTTCGCAACAGGCCGCAACGCCGGTCAGCTCAGCTGCAGCTTCTACCTCCTCAGCTGCTGCTGCTGCCGCTTCTTCTTCCGCTGCGCCCGCAGTATCATCCTCATCAGCCGCCGCTAGCTCAGCTGCTGGTGCTGCCTCTTCGTCCTCGTCATCGGCTGCAGCATCTTCTTCTTCTGCCTCGGCTGCTGCATCTTCCAGTGCGAGCGCTGCTGCCAGTACATCAACGGCATCTGCATCTGCATCCTCAAGTTCTTCAGCCTCGGCTTCGGCATCTTCATCTTCATCATCGGCAGCAACGGCAGCAGATGTCATAAGTGCTACGTCGGCTGCTTCGACATCGGGGTCTAAGAAGGGTTTGAGCGGAGGAGCGATCGGAGGAATTGTCGCTGGTGCCGTGGTGGCCATCTTAGTTGCGGCGTTACTATGGCTGTTGTGGAGAAGAAAACGGAAGACCAGAGGAGAGAAAATTGCGCCGCCGTGAGTCATTTCTCAAAAGTAGAGCAATCGCTGCGTTGTCGCTTTCTAAAGAATATTGGAGCTGACTAGTCGTCATTCTTCGCTCAGACCGCCGATGAGCTACGCCCCTGCGCCGTCAATGGCAGCGAGACATCGTCAGAGCTCGGTGATGGGCATGAACGGCATGGCCCATACACGTTCAATGAGCACTTACTCTGGGCGTGAGTACATCCAGCTATTATGAGAGTGTACAGCCGATCGCTGATCAATACCTTGCGCTTGTTGTTCTACCCCTCAGTCATGGCTCCTCCTCGGCCATCTTCCACCTTCAACTCTCACTCACGATCCCCTTCAAGTCATATCAACTACCCCATCGTCACTCCCGGTTCCACTTCACACGACGCCTCTCCTCCCATGCCTCCCTCTACCGCTTCAAATACGTCCGAGTCTCCGCCCTTGTCGACCGGCACCAATACGCCCGCTCACCCCATGTCTATGCCCATGCCTCCTCTCCATGGCAGTGGCGGCAAACCGACCCTCGCGCCCATAGACACGTCTTTGCAAAGGGATAACTCTGCCAGCAGCGAGGAGTTCAGAGCTGCTCACGCGCAGAGACCTGGACCCAGACATGTCAACTCAATCGACAGACTGCGTAATGAGGCGAATGCTGCCAATGGTAATGGTTCAGATCGAGCACCTTCGCCTGCTTCATCAAGACATCCTTCCGAATCAGGAAACGACTATTCTCGCGCTAACTCCCCGCATACATCCATGAATGGCTTCCCTAGTCCGTCAGGCCGAGGTTCAGTCACGATGCCCCGCTCCCCCAACGGCTATCCTCGTCCGATGTCCATGGCCTCTCTGGGTTCACAGCGATACTTGCATGTTGGTCCAGCGGGCAGAGCACCCCATCAGGGTCGCCCGATCCAGCTCACTATGCCTACGTTGCTTGGAGCGAGGCCAGACGAGAATGGTGATTTCTTCGGTCAATCAGCTAGGTTCAATGATGGGTATCATCTGGGTCTGGACGAGATGGGCAGGATGAGGAGGATCTCCAACAGGCAATACAACGAGCAGGGTTAGTGTGGTCTCAGCCTGACCCACATTCCAATTTGTGAGCATATGCTAAAATCGTCGTTCCGGTTGTTATTACAGATTACGCCCCATCGCCAGCTCATACGCGTGCGCCGTCCTCAAACTCACTCTCCAACCGATCAAGACAAGGGTCAGACGAAGGAGCGGACCAATTTCAATCTGGATCGAACATGCAAAGGCAACAACAATATCCTAGAGAAGTCGCTGCTGATCCGCGGACCGTGTTGAACAGACAATAATTAGATGCCTGACAAGCGGCGGACGGCTATCGGCAATTCGCCAGAACGACAGGCGGTGAACAGTATCAGTAGATCATACATACAGTAATACATTCATACATACACACGCACACGGACTTTTCCCAGACAACTGTCAGTATATGTCATAGTCACCCAGTAGTTTTACTGGGTAATACACCGATAGACGATTTTACTATGTCTACTATGTCAAATATATGTGGATCGTGATTGTTAACTTATCAGTAGAGGGAGGATGGATAGTCAATCAATTATTAGTAAGAACGGACACTACATCATAATCTGGTCAACATTCATCGATGCGATGCACCTTGACCTTGGTAGCAGTTTGTGCACTCGAGAAGGCGACAAGCACACTCACTACCTCCACCGCGTGTTTCAGCTCTATAAAGACTCAGCTCAATCTCAATCCCAATCCTCTGATTACCTATCTCGCCAGACTTCAAGGTGGCCAGACCTGTGCGTCTTGCAGCTGCTGTCATATCGTAGCCAAGATGTTCGAGCCCATCTCTGCTGCTGCCTCTAGTGCTGCTGGAATTGGTCAATATCACGCTCACGAAGCAACGTCAACTTCGCCGTCAGCTAGAGCTGCGAATTCGATTGAAGGGTATACTCATACTCAGTCTTTCGATTCACTGCGCATTCCTTCTACCACACAGCCCGCACAAGGAGAAAGAACCCTTCCGCCCATCCTTACCAATTCAACACCAATGCCCACGCCTGCTCGTACACCTTCTCTTCGAGATCTGATAGGCCAGCCCCTCACCTTGGACCTCGTTGACGGTCGGCAGATCATCGGATTCTTACTCTGCGTCGATAGGGAGCAGAACATCATCCTCCGCGACGCAGAGGAATTCAGGCCTCTCTATCCTTCTTCATTGATGTCATCATCGTCCAGCGGTGTATCAGGGAACGCGATCGACTCTGACGCCGAGGAGGAGTATCAGAAGCATAGGCGCCACCGATGGGACGAAGTGCGAGCCAATAGGGAGATGTATTGGCCTCGCTCTGAGCCTTTCGGAGGGTGGGAATCCGGCTGGGGAGGCAGGTGCATGGGCATGGTAGGTGTGAAAGGTGGGGATGTGGTCAAGATCCAGGTGGACAAGGCGCTTTGGAAGGGTATAGGAGGGATATCAGATCAAGGATTGGAAGGGGAAGGAGAGGGGAGGGGGTGTGAAGATGGGCAGGTGAATCTAAGTGGGGGTGCTGGGATGCTTCAGCCGGCTGTTCAGGGGGAGGTGCAGATGAAGATGCCGGTTGTGTAAGATAGTCTGGCGGGTACTGCAGCTATCACCGCTGGACGTACTGCATCAGACGAGGGGAGAGTACACGGCTAGGTAGGAGCGGCATACTATACTCAAGGAGATGACTGGAAATTGGGCAGCTTGATAATTCGCAGTGAGTCAGACTGGACGCTTTCAAGCCTAGCCATGCGATATATACATTATCCCTTTCCAGGTTTCCATCAAGATACGTATGCTGACTTGCACTACCTTCACGCACGGCTAGTCGGACTCGTCTTCTACAGCGCCAACTCCGTACCTACCACAACCCCCACGCCCCGGGTCACCACCTCGTCTCGTAAAAACGAGCTTGGTCTCTATCGAACGGTATACGACCTATCTTTCCACATCCTGGGTCCATTCGCTCGTTCGCTTCGATTGCCCCCTGCGTCGTGCGTCAACCGTCAACCGATCTCATGTCTCGTGCCCCGTCTGCATCGATCAAGGTAGCTCGACAAGGGGGCTAGACGTGATTCGCCGCGACGAGTTTTGCTCAAAACCGGTCGGACGGTCGATGATGCAACGCTACATGCAGTGGGGCGATGCTGGATGTGCGCGGTGTGAGCACGACTTGGCCTCCCCTGAACCGTAGCACGAAGACTCGACGCCTCGAGATTGGACGATTCGGTATTCGATAAACGATATCCGGCGAACAGTACCTCTCGGCTTGGCGAATCATGAATAATGGCGCGGACCACTACCGACGGCAAGCGGAGACGGCAGACCTGACCGCGATTGCAATGTGACACTATACTCACATCGCCGATAGTCCGAAAGCGAACAACGAACCAAGTCCGACCGTGTTCACTTCCCGCCGAGCTGCAAAAAGAGAAGAAGCGAGCATCTGTTCATTTGACTCCTCGCGCCGTGCAATTCTGAAGAAGTCGTCACAGTATGCAAAAGATCTCATGTACCCGACCCAATATTCGCTGAGAGATTGAATGAGCGATGGAGGTACATCTGACAGAACTCGCTTGATAGCTCATGAATGGATGGATGAGTGGACGAAGTTGCGATATGACTAAGTGTACAGTCCTTGGCCATTCTCCAGTCCTACTAGTACCACACTTTGCGCTCTACCCGGTACGCCCCCCCTCTTTTATTCGAAACGATCCTTTGTCTATCCATGACCTTCTTATGATCGACCGATATGAAAGGCTCTTTCTCACCACTCGCCGACTGTCTTCAGTCGCGCCAATCCGAGTCGAGTCGAATTGGCGTAATGTATTGGCCCATGAACCAATGTCTCCTACTGATCCTTCTGTGTTGAGCAATCTAGAGTGCCAGTACTGATCTTAACACTCAACTCCTTACAACAAATCAATCCGTTGCAATCGTATGTGCCTTGGACTCGCCGCCCGGATTCAACATCGTCCTACACCGCTAGCCTCAGCTCTATACCACCTCAGACTTCTCTCGTTCTCGTCATGCATTCGAGAGACAGGTCGAACCCTCCTAACATCAACCTCCATCAGCCATCAGCTGCTCGAAGAACCAGAGTCACGTTCCCTAACGACCCGCCTCAAGATCCCACTCAGTTCCCTTCACCGATCCATGAACGTATCCAAAACCCTTCGTTCCCTTTCGATCCGAGAAACTCCACTATTCCACATCCATATTCGCCGCCAGTCCATCATCACCATCGTTGGGCACCTTCGCCGTACCCTCATATGAGGACACGATGGGGCAACACTTTCTTGCCCTTGCTTGGTGCGACAGATAGTTCTACTACTACCCGGGATGAGGATCGTTCAGTGGTCTTGGGCCTCGGAAGGGGATGGTACATCCTGCCATTCTTCCTCACTATTGTCTGTGCCTTCCGACGCTGGTGGGCCGTCATTGAGACGAAAGTGGACCCCCTTGCGGATGAGAAGGTCGATTCGTTTGCCCACGGGATATGTCATGATCGCGCTAAGTTGCAAAACCTGCTTGTCCGCTCGCTCGACGATCTCATCGACCAAGATGTATCATGCGATCAGCTCGCAGCTTCAGTTGCAGCTTCTGATTCGCTGGGACCACTAGCTTCTCTTCCACTCACCGGGGCCGACATGTACCTAGCCGGGCCAATTTGGACCTTCGCCTATGCGTTTCTGTTCTGTTGCACTTCGTGCCATATGGCTTCTTCGTTGGCTGGGAGATACTCTGCCCTAGTCGGCAGGATTTATCTGCTCCTCTCGCTCGCTGGGATCTCTACTACCACGACTAGTCCCGTCAATGAGAAAGAGCCGCTATCTCTATACGAGGCCTGGCACACACCACTTGGTACGTTACTCTGACCGGATCCGTGCGATTCAACGAAAGCGAGCGACGCTGACATTGTAGTCGATCCGATCCTATCCTATCTGCCTGGCGTTCGGCCTGACTCATACCAAACCACCGAACCTTCTTCTCCGTCGTCATTGTCATCGTCGATGTCAATGAACCAGTCATTTTGGCTTACTCATTGATCATTCGCGCAAGGCCGAGGCTTTCATCAGCCGGAACCGGAATCGGAACCGGATCTAGGGAGTCAAATATCTATCAGAGGCATAAGCATAGGCTGCTCAATCTCTTCGCTGGGTCGACTATTGTAGCCTTTAGCGTATGGCTTGGGGGGAACGATCAGAAGAAGCCCGAGATAAGATCAAGGCCCCTGCGAAGAGAAGGAGAAGTGTGGCCATTGCCTACTTTGACGTTTCTGATCGGATACATCTCCCCTCTGGTACTCATTATCGCCGCTCGCATCCTGGCACGACTGTGGTCAGCGCCCATAGAAATCAAAACCGACAGCCGACGATGGTGGTGGCGGTGGAGAGGCGAAGATGAGACGCTCGTTCTACCGTTGTTATGCCCGAGAATCCTTGTAATTCTCGTACTGATCTTGAATTGGGTGCGTTGGGTGCTCGTGCTTCCAGAAGTGTAATAGATGAAATGGGGCATGTAGGACATGTGTTCTTCATACAACTGCAACGTAGATTGAATTCTAGTAGTCATCGCACATGGGGTAACCGGCCCATTCATGCTATGACATACCTCGTACTTAGTCCCCGCCCGTATACCCTTTCTTCCCTCTCTCACTCAACCACCGCTCATACTCTCCCCAACCCCATTCTTTCCCTCCGGTCTTGCCTCGAACCCTCACAGTCCCCCTCACGCTCTTCCGTTCCTCTTCGTCCCTAAACACGTTGGACCACCATCTATCCAGACTGTCCCCACGCATACTACCCTCAGAGAAATCTAGGAACCCCTCGCTGTGGAGTGCTACGAAGAATAGGACGAGAGGGGCTACGTGCGATTGGAGTTGGGGGAATTCGGATAGGTGTTTCATTATGCGTGTGAGGCGGAGAAGGTTGTGAGGCCGTTGTTTCAGGTTGAGGACTGGGCGTGGGCGAGTCGTTCGAAGGATTTAGAAAGAAACGTGATGCAGGCGAAGAAGAAGCATGAGCAGATGCGCTCGACACAAAACGACAATAGATGCAGAGCCAGGCGACGCGCGATAAGACCGTTCTCTTCAGTGAACTGGGGTCCAGAGAAAGGAAGACAGATGGTCGGTAGGACATTATGACAGCTAATGGCATGATTCATGACTTACGGCGCTCTTCGTGATCTGCGGCCAGCTTCAAGTGACCCTCATTGAAGTCGATCCCGTAGAACCGCAGCATCTACATCACGAGGGGACGGACAATACACCGAAAACCCCACCCATCAGCCTGAAGCAACCTGTATACGTATGGTCCCGAAGCAGCGGGATAAAAGGAGGTATCATGGATTTGGTTAGAAGCAATTACCACCCCACTCACCATCTTATACGATCTTAGCAATCTGTCTAGAATCACCGGATCGTCCTTCATAGCTTCTATCTCGGCTGATTCTAATGGTTGAGCAAGCGGGTTCACGCCTCGTTCACGGATTGGGAAGAACCCTACATGACGTTTTAAAAAAGGAGGGCGGCGGTGGTCAGAATGCCATGCCGGACCGCGCTTTTTTGCAGAGAGGCCGTCAGGCCTCGATGAAAGTATTCGAGAGCGTGCTAGATGGGAGAAACAACATACGTGCTCCTACGCACATTGGACATATCCGCTATGACACAAAGAAGTATCCACCAGACATCAGTCCCTAAACTCGGACATAAATGGCCGCTGTTGGGCTGGAGAAGGAGCGAGGATACCGTGCTTCCCTTCCATCACTCACTGATTCATCTCAAGCTCGACATTGTCCCTTTCGTACCTCTTCATCCAGGAATCATACTTCAATCCGTCAGGCTGACAGGGTATCTCATTCTTGTAGAAACGGAGGTTGGTATCGTTGCTTGAGGATGAACTTTGACCCTTGTACGAGGAGAGAAAGGCGTCGATGTCTGGGCACAGCAGCGTGGCGGGTCCAGCAATTATGACAAGTCAGCTCTTTCCATGGATCAGCTGATGCGTTGCGCGAGGGATGACATCCAACCAAGGGTGAACGTAGGACTATACACACCTCGAGGGCGGGACATGATAGCTGAAGACGTGAAGTGTTGTTGACTTAGACTTAGCGGATGGCGTATGGGCTGCTGACGAGGTATATCTCGACGAGCTAAGAACACCGCAGTGCTTTTTGTAGGCGAGACAGCTGTCCGAAAAGCGAGACGAGGAGTCGCAGTGGTTGAGTGGGAAAAGAATGCTGTTGTCAGAGGCGCGGTAGTGGTAGAGGTACGAGTGACGCGAGCTGCCAATCGCATCCTTTGGCTTTTCAATCGGTCGATAGACTTGTGGCTACGTGGGCGTAAGGTCAGCGCATATATACGCGGGAAGATCTATCGATGCCCTCGATGCCCTTCATGTTCTTCGATCCATGGCCACCTTGCTGCTATGCTCTTTGCTTGCTGAATGCTTCCAAGAGGCGACAACTGACAACTCACTGGACCTACTCCACCACGCCAAAGCTGCAGCGAAGGAAAGCGGCGATCTCCGCCACTTCGGCATACAGCTCGAACTCGAACCAATCATTGCAGCTCGATGCTCGAAATTTCGGATGAAACGAACATGTCACAAGGGGACCAAACACCCTCTTCACCTTCGATCATCCGATTTCCTGCGCTACACTCGTCTATCCGGTTCAGGACGATAGATTGTTGTACAGACTACGCGCTCGCTCAAGATGTCGCTCTTCCCTTCGCTGCGAGCTCAGGCTCAGTCCTCAACTTCCGGCTTGACCAAACTCGGCCGACCCGTTCTGAGCCCCTTCAACAACCCCTCACACCACCCGTATCTGTCTCTCCGGAATGCTTCTACGTCAGGCAGCTATCCTGCCACGTCTGGTAACAGCACTGCCTCAAGTGCCGGTGCTAGCGCGAGTGCGAGTGCCAGTGCCAGTGCGAGAGCGCTGCAAGCATCCTCAACGTCGAGGTCTATCCAGGACGTGGAGAAGGAATTGGCGGAGCAGCGGCAGATGATGGCGCGTGCTGCTAGGACCAATCCCGGCATGGATATCGGAACGCAGAGTCTCCCTGTGCTCGGTGAGTGGGCGCATGCATCGTATCGCTGTCTAAATAGTCCTGCGTTGTCACAGGGGCGTTGAGCTTGCTATTCTGTCACTTACTCGCAACTTGTTTCGCGGATTTGCTCTGAGCATGGCTCTTGCCCGCGATATCGCGAGCGATGTGATAGCCCAGCTTGATTCATACTCGTGCACTGCACGAGATGAGAAAGATGACCGCTCACCATGCTCGGGTTATGTATGGTGTCCATGTAGAACCCCACGTCGATACCCCGCCGCCATTCAAGTACTACATCCCCTATATCGGAGACGAGGCGTTCAAGCAGTGGAAGCGGGAAAGGCAAGAGCGGGCGATGTTGACGAGACAATCGTGAGTGAGCAGTATTTACTCGTCATGGGCCGTTCCTGAGATCATCCGTTCTACCATTGAGTGCCATTCGCGTACGGAGCTTGGTCATTGGAACCTTGTCCAGTTCAACTGCTGTGTTGCTCCCTGGGGAGTGTAGGAGGTCGGGTCGAGCGAACAACTCGACTGCGCTTTGTGATGATCCTGAATATATAAATTTCGGTATCGATACCTCGATCCACTTATTGCTTCACTGTATTGTGCCAATGGCCTCCTCCGGCATCGACGTTTGTAGACCGATCATCCTGCATGCGACGATGACCTGACGCCATTTCCACTCTATAGCCTGTCCGAGATCATCTCCCGAAAAGGTTTTCCCGAGCACCGGAAATCAATCTTGTCGAACGTCATGGCACCAATTCGAAATGGATGGTTGATTCTCCGCCGATCGAATACTATCAAGCAGTCGATCGCTGACATGAACAAACGGTATCAGGAATACATGCGGATTCAAGCTGAGTGAGTGAGGACGATCGACGGCTTGGCTTGGCATACTAAAGTATTCCTGAATGATCGTTCTGTGTCACCGCTGACGGCTGGCTCAACATCATCATCATCGCCTATCGTTCGATAACTGGCTTTACATCTGCGGTTCATCGACATGGAACTATTTTCATTGAAAATTGACCTCTCTTTCTGGGCGCCCGCGCCTCACAGAGGTAACATCGGGCAAGCAGCCGCCATCTCAAAGGACAACGCCCTGTCCGCTGCGTCACACGTCATTCGAACGAGGAAGGACAAGCTCAGATGGCAGCTCATCAAGGAGAACGCCAAGCCGTACCTCGTTTCGTCCAGACTGACGGTCGTAGATCCTAGAGATATGAGGATGGCGGCGCAATTGGTTTTGAGGTTCGACACTGATCAGGTGGGTATTTCGTAGCTTAACCCTGCTTTGTCATTACATTACCATTAACAAACCAGCACTATCGATATTCTCTTTCGGTGACGCTACAGTCCCGGTGCTGTTTCAAGTAATTGGCACGTGACAGACGTCTTGCTGACCTGCCCAAAACATTCATCGATATTTGTTATCGCTCGACTTTAGGCTTTGATCACGCAAAAGGGCAACAACACTCCTACCAGACGTACTCAGCGAGTAGTCGAGAACATCATCTTCGAAGCGTTCCCCATCAACAGCACCAGCGAATGGAAGATCAAGGGCAAGCTCGTTGAGGCGCCGACCAACGGCGAGAAGAGGCAGCAATAACAATACCATGGAGTTTGGCCAGGTCAAGGTATCCTTAAGCCGTATCTTAAGCAGTGACATGCCTACTTTGCTCCCGGCAGAGGTATAGTTCATTATGCGGGTCATTCACAAATTCACAAGGAGGGTGAAGAAGAGCGGGAATCTTATGCATGCTTGCATTGTTGCATTTCCTCTCTTTGTCATTGTGGATGACAGTTGCTAATGCACGGCGAAGGCCGAAGTGGGCCAAACATGCGCGTGGAAGACACGTGTGATGACGTATATGGCTATCGGTACCCATTGCGCTTCCTCGTCTCCCTCGCCACTCGCCTGACGAAGAATGCTAGCAATTACCTAGCTAGCTACGGGTACGGAATCGGGATGTCCGGCTTGCGGATGTCTCATAAGCTCTGTCTCTCACACATCGACACCGGGAAAGCCAGCCGTGACGGCGTTAGTTTCTCGCTCGATCTCCAAGGAAAGTTGCAGAGCGTAGCGTATTGCGGGGTGCGGGATATGGGGTAACCTTACGGGGACATACCGAGGACGAGGAAGGTGCTGCGCTTCCTTCCCAGCGAACGTTGTCTGTCTGTCAGCTGATATGTAGTCAGTCAGTTGTACGATATATGCATGTCATTTTCACTCTTCTGCACAGGGTCACATAGAAGCTCACATGCATCGGTCATCGGCCGATCGATGTCTCCTGCGATGCGATGCCTGGGCCACAGGGGATTGATCTTTCTCTCGTACACTGCAGCTGGCTCGTATAGCACGTTCTCTGTCGTGATTATGGTCTTCCAGTCCCCATCGTCACGTCATACTCGTACAGTACACTCATATGCTGCTCAACTTCGTCACCCTTTCCCGGGATTGGACTGGGACTACCTTTGATCACACCTCTTCGCTGCGTTACAGACGCTGCGCAATCGTCTCATCGCACACCACCACTGCACCAGTGCATTGCAATGCAAGTGAGCAACCAAAAGTAACTTACTCACGCATCAAACAATTGAGCTGTAACCGTATATAACACCCGTCACCAATTCACGGGTGGACACCCATTTCTCCTTTTCCCCGTATCATCGAATCGACGCGCTTCGATATCGATCCCGACGAACCTCAGCCAATATGCGGTTCTCCTATTCCACTCTGGCATTATTGCCACTGGCTGCCGCTATCCCAGCACAACACGCTGCCAAGTCCATCCCGGAGCTCTCGATCTCGCAATGGAATGACATCCAGTCAGGCTTCACCGATGGCCTGAGGTCGTTGTCTTCTTGGTCCTGGAACAAGGCTGAAGACGTCATTGACGAACTCGAAGCTATCGCCGGTGCATCCTACGAGGACCAAGCGGACGAATCGGAGTTGACAATCTGGCAGCAGCTCAAGGCTGATCCGCACAGTTTCAGCAAGCTCGTCAAGATCATTGAGGTGAGTGGGCGTCTGCGATCCCATTCCCAGGCGCCGGTTCTATCACATTCGGAACCAAAACACATGGGAAGACCGTCACATTGATCAGTGCTGATACTCTCCACTCTCCAGTTCGAAGGCAAGGCCATCGACTACCTTGATGACAAGGATCTCCAGATCACCTTCTTTGTGAGTTCGACGTATGAACTCTGCTAACCTTTATATGTCCACTCGGAAGACAACCAAGCTGACAAATCATCCACGCTGCATAGGCACCAAACAACGATGCATTGACCCCGCCCAAGCACCACCACCACCACGATGACGATGACTCGTCACTCGCCGCTCTCTTGCACAACCCCTCTTTGACCACTCTCTCCACCGTACTCGAGAACGAGCCCTCTCTTCTCTCCGTCGATGAGGACGACGACAAACACCACCATCACCATGATGGCGATGACGATCCCGACAAGAAGAAGAGACGAAAGGAGATCTTCCGCAAGATCGCCGGTAAAGTCCTCCAGTACCACGGTTTGACTAAGTCGTACACTGCTCAGGAGTTGGCTCAGAACTCGACGATCGCTACCGCTCTCAGGGCCGAAGATGGATCCTACGGTGGATTGCACCGAAGGATCAGGATCGACAAGCACCTCGTTCCTCCTTGTGAGTACCTCTCGATACATCTCCCTCTATACACAAAGCAAACCCCGTCATCCACCTCAGACGGCGGACCCCCAATACGGAAGCGACTTCGATGCATACGCTGATTCTGTTGCCTTATCCCCCTAAACAGCTCTCAAGATCAATTTCTACGCTGAGGTCCTCGTATCCGACAAGAAGGCTCGAAACGGTATCTTCCACACCTTGAAGTACCCTCTCATCCCCCCTGGATCAATCCTTGAGGAACTCTTCCTGTTCCCCGATACTTTCTCCACCCTCACGTCCGCTGTGCAGAAGGTGCACGGTCAGCACTTCCTCGACTACTCGTTCGACAGGGAACACTCCAAGCCCGGCAAGCCTCGATTCCACGGTGCCGGCCTCGCGACCAACTTCTCGCCCACCAACAAGGCTTTCGCTGCCTTGCCTGAGAAGCTCAAGTTCTTCCTCTTCTCTCCCTTCGGCGAGAGGGCTTTAGTCAAGATCCTCGCTTACCACTACATCCCCCACACCCTCTTGCTTTCTGAGTTGCTCTACACCGAGAAGCACCATGACCACGGCCACGACCATGACCACAAGAAGCACAGACACTCTGACGCGATCGACGGCTTCACCGACTTGGTCGGAGCGTACGAGTACTTCAACCTCGCCGACGACCCTTCCTTCCACAAGGAGTTCGAGATCAGCCCCGCCTTGCCCAACTCGACCTTGAAGATCGAGATCGACAAGTCCAAGTTCCTCCCCGTTGAGGGCGCAGTAAAGACCACCATCAAGGTCAACGGCGAGCAGGTCGAAGTCATCGACGTCCCTGCTAGAAACGGTGCCACTCACGTTATCGGCAAGTTGCTCGTGCCCCCTCACCACCACCACGATGATGATGGTCACGACCTCTCTGGTGAGGACACTTGGGAGAACTGGGAGCAGTGGCTCCCTGCCTGGGCTGAGCAGGAGTAAGCGTTAGGATAGCACCTCAACCAATTGAGTGTTCCACAACAATACTGCAGAAGCGCCAAGACCTACACACATATTGAGATCAGACGAAAGAACTTGCTTAATAAGGGGATCGGAAACGGAAGAAGCAAACAAGAAAACACCAAAACGGCGTCGAGGATGTAATAAAAAGTAGTCAGAAGTGCAAGTTCGTATGTAGCATGTATATCCATTTGCTGTTCATCGTGTATAGTCGCAAGATGTGCGTGCGATATTCCAAGGAAGCATAGCAGGCGACGATCAGCCGCTGCTTTCTTGTTTCACAGCCATATCGAGGCCCTCCGGATCGCGGCGGTCCGCCTTTCTCCCCTTGCTCGATATGAGCGATTTCATGCAAGGTGGGTCAGCCAGACCAGAGCGCTTTCAAATTTCAGAGACAGAGGTCACAAAACAGCGCCAGCAGGAGCACAAGCTCCTGATGGAGATGACAGAGGACTTGTGAAATGAATCCGTGTATAATGACAACAAGTACACGTTGATCCAACATCTGGAGTGTGCGCGTGCATGTGTTTGCTTTGTGATCGCCTGTCACCTGGTTGCGATCAACTACTAGACTGTCGATGGCTGCTGTAAATGACCGAACGTGCAAGGGGATTGATCGATGAGAAATGATTCGCCGAACGAATGACAGATTGGTCAAGTGCATTTTAAGCTGAAGTCACTCCGTTCTCACTCCTATTCCTATGCCCATTCTCATCACAATCCTCTCCAGCTCCTGTACCATTTTCCCTCCCTCTCTCTCTCCTACTCCTCACCCAAGCTGCCAAACTCCCAGCAGACAAGAAGAAGCTCCTCGGCGCTCTACCCTCTCCCTCTTTAGGCAAGGCCATCGATCGCCTGTTAATGGCCTCTGGTATATCTGACCAGCTCTCGTTGAACCCCGGCGGTGGGGGTGGGTAGGCTTCGAATTCGGCTGTTTCGGGTAGAGGGTGGCGGGTTCGGAGGAGGTTCAGAATGAGGGACATGCCTTTGCGGGACTGTCGGAGGGGACACGAATAGATAGTTCCCGGTGAAGCGCATGAGAGGGAGAGTTGCGTCAGTTTGAACGATTGATGTTGAGTCAGCAACCAGATTTGACACGAGAAGGCCAACAAGCATGAATATGTCAAGCAGCATTAGGATCAAAAGGCGGAGGGGGAGTGAGTTAAGTACCCAGGATCATGAAGGAAAGCGCAAAGGACCATGCGATCTGACTCGTTGGCCCACTCACATGCTCTGAGTTCGTCTCGAACTTGCCCACGCCATACGATTCTATTCTCTGCCGAATCATACTGGACCACGCTCCTCCGAAATGTGATCTCACTTCTGCCGTCGTGTGATGTAGTGTTGTGCTGTGAGCTCGATAAAAATTCGTTTGATTTTGTTAGGGAGTGCGATATGATATGTTCGATATGGGAATATGGGAGTGTAACGGGTGAAGGCGATGTGTGCGCGATAAAAGGTACAGTGGCCGGGAGAAAGGTAAGAATGGCAATTGAAACGTCAGCAGAATCGCCATATAAAGCCAAGCCAAGGACCGGCCCCATCACAGGTCAAGGGATAGACTCATGACCTTGAGATGGAGGCGATCAATTCCAATGACAGGAGCAACGTCCTACTCACCCATTCGGCCCAGCTCTAATCTCGCCCCCTTCGATGACATGCATCAGTTTCCGATGATTCAGATTCCCTTGCTGAACGCGTAATCTGGGCATCGTCCTGTACGCTCTATCCAAAACCGGATCGGCGTCGTATTGATATGTCGTCTGAGCGGATTCGCTTCCTTTTGCTGGTACCATCTCTCCGCTGTCAACGGACGAGTGGGAAGGGGATACCGATGTCGATTCAGCGGGGTTCGACAGCCCAATGTCTGCTGCTACGGGAGTATCCAAGGTCGATTTTGAGCTCGAGCTCGACGCCTGTATCGAATGCACATTCGCCTCCGTATTCGTACTTGACGAAGAATAGGAGGTACCGCTACTGCCTCCCGGTTCCGCCTGTCGACGAGCCGAACTCGACGATCCCTCTGGGCTTAAGCTTCTGCTTTTGCCCGCCCGTGTCCTACTCCGACTCCTCCTCTTCATTTCCTCAGGGGTCAGCCCCCACCCCGGTGGATCCACCACGCTCTCCTCCAATATCCAAGCGTCCAACCCCCTCCCGCCAGAACTAGCGGCAGGCAACCACCTAGTAGCCCATTTCGGTAAGATCCCCCTCTTCAATATCAGTCTCGTCGTGTGGATTTGACCAGTGGTGGGATTGACGTGTCGGGAGAGAACGTCAACGGAGAGGACGTGTCGCGCAAACGGATTGGGGTAGCGTAGGAAGAATGCGAGGAGCGGTGTAGGCGTCGGGTCGGGGCTGAGATGTCATGTTAGAACCCCCCATGTCAGCTTGAATTTCTCACACGACCACAAATATATATGGCTCAACAGTGATCGCACCAGCCACGACACTCACTACTCGTGCGTCTTTCGATATACCTGTACCATCTCTCCAGCCGTACTGTTTGGTGCTGTCCTGCAAAATCCTATGGTATGGACTTGGCTCAAGGTATACGGGCCTTGACTATGTCGCTGATCGTGAGTTGCTCTGGAACAGGTACTTAGTCGGGATGTGATGTCGCTGTGTGGAGGTAAGCCGTCATGCATATGCGATTATTTTCATTCGCGGCATGAGACACCCAAATCCTCATTGTGTGGACATCGCCGTCGCCGAGGTCCCGAATCTGAGTTAACCATTCCTTATGCTTCCGCTCTTTAGTCCTGAGATATGACTTCGACGACCTAGAGAGGGCTAGACTGCATACGGTGCAGCTCAACGAGACCGCAACCGTCCAGTCTGCGCTTGACAGCATAGGTACTGTAGATATACATACAACCCGGACAATAAACCGTTATCTGAATTCAGCCAATACTATATATCTAGATAAAGCATTCGATTTATGGGTTTTCGATTTCTGCTCGCGAGACCTGAAGAGCGATATCAAGGGCAAGGAGGTATCAATCATATACACACGAACTGAGCTGACTAGGTGTGAACCCAACCACCGAGTCTGTCGGACCACGCTTGCAAGTCCTCTGTACCGGCTTCTCTCAGCCCAGCACGCTTGGGAACGACCATACCTTCGCCTTCCTCGCTGTTGGGGATCGCATCTTCCTTCTGTGCCGCTCTCGTGCTCGATCGAGATGAGGAAGAAGGCTGAGCGTGAATGCCCAGACCTGGTCCGCCGACGGAAGTGAGATGAGGCTGGAAGCCCTGGGCTTGGAGTGTGGTGATCAATGAGTCAAGAGAAGACTGAGGGAAGTCTAAGAACATAAAGCAAGATCGAGATTAGCTGTTTCTCCATGTATGGCAGCAGGAGTCAAGCGCTAGCTCACCATCAGGAATAAGTGTCACAGCACAGCCGCCACCTCCAGCACCAGTGAGCTTGGTCGCAAGACCAAATGGTTCAGCAGCGGTGGCGGCGACGATCATCTCGAGGGAAGGGTGAGAGACACCGAGGTTGACAAGGTGGCCGTGATTCTCTGTGATCAAGGCCTACAGTAACGATACACGAAGGATCAGCCTCATCCCAAAGAAAGGTTACATTTGTGTTAGATGCGGTCGGAATAAACTCACCTCCAATCGACCAACCAGTTCCTTCCTCTCGACTCGGGTCTGCCCGCTGAGAAGTGTAGAAGCCTCATCACTAATCGACTGGATGGCATCGAGGATTGGGTCCACAACATGGGGCTCAGCAAGTCGCTTGGCGCTCACGCCAGCGACGAGAGATTTGGTGTCTCTTGGAACGAGGGTGTTGGTTAAGAGGAGTCGAATAGAAGAGAATCTATTGGACATGTGTGATTAGCGCATCTGCATATGAACGCGGTGACCATACACAACTCACCCATGAAGGCCATTCAGACCGCCCTGCCTTCCCCCGACAGATCTTGTGAAAGCGACAGCACCGCCTCGAACCGATACGGCATTGTCAATTCCACTCGGGTTGCCATGCAAGACCTTCTCCGCCAAGAATGCCCATCCGTCAACGATGTTAGTGTCAGATTCCGAAAGACGAGGCTGACCGTGCTCAGGCTGAGTGATGTGAGAATGGGCGAGTAACAGAGCAGAGGCTACGCAGGTCGAGTAAGCAGCCGAAGAGCCGAGGCCAGCGCTGATGGGGAGATTGGACTTCGCGGTGAACGTAACAGCGGGTCTGAAATTGTCCAGTGTAAATCAGTATTCATTCCCACCGTTCCTGATGAACCACGTTCAACTCGAACTCACGCATCGGCCTCGCCACCGGCCATGACCATGTACAGGTACAAGAAAGCCACACAGGCTCCGATGCCGGTCTTTCCAACCTCGACATGTGCATTCACAACGCCCTCAACGGCTTGCAGGAGAGCGGGGTCGAGGTCTTTGTCGGCGACATGCCTGTGAGCGTTGCTGTGCACGGGCAGGAGGTTCCAAGGCAGCTTGCTGATGTCCCATTCGAGCTCGACTCCGATATCAGGTACTTCCAGTCCAACCTTGCCATCAGATCGAGGAGACTGGACCGCGAAACATCGCAGGTTGACACTGGATGCAACGGCTGTTACACCGTGTACTACCGCGTGCTCGCCAAAGAGGATGACCTTGCCGGGAGCAGAGACAACAATGTCCTGCTCGATAGTCTTTCGCTCAGACTCGGTAGCGGAAGTGAAGCCAAGGCCCTTCTTGACACCAGTGACGAGCTTGTCGATCGCGCTGGCATGGTCTGAAGGCCTCTTAAATCCCTTTGCTCGCTCCAAGATCCAAGCTTCAGGGTCCGTGGCGTAAAGCTCGGCGGATCGAGCGTGCGACAAAGGGCTGTACGAGAGGTTCGGGGTGATGGCACCCGCTGAGAGGAGGGAGTGTTCGAGGTCGTCCATGAGATCTCGAGGGTCCTCGATACCGACACAAAGTCGGATCAGGTTCTCAGGGAGACCTCGCTCGGCTCGAACAGCAGCGGAAATGGATGCGTGGCTAGGCCGAGTTCAGCAGATGCCCTACAGGGATATTTGCCCGCGTTCGAAGGATCTAGCGGTACTCACGACATTAGACAAGGCATGCTGATCAAGCTGTTGACAGCACCGAACGACACACTGATACCCCAAAGTCTGGCCCCCCCTACGATCCTCTCACTCAATGCTTTGTCTCCGGTTACGAAACTCAGCACAGCACCAGCACCTGTAGCCTGCTTCCAGTGAATGTCTCTCTTTGGGTGACTCTTCAAGCCCGGGTAGTGTACCAGGAAGCCCAAGGAGTCGAGGTAGTTGGCGACGAGTTGAGCGGTAGCCATCTGTCGGTCCATTCGGAGGGACATCGTCTTGACACCTCTAAGAAGGAGGAAGGAGTCGAAGGGTGCGAGACCTGATCCGACTGAATTGATGAGGAAGGCGATGTCCTTGCAGACATCGGTTCGCTTAGCAGCGATTATACCAGCCATTAGGTCGTGGTGGCCGGAGAGGTACTTCGTGCCAGAGTCGTAAACAATGTCGGCGCCCAATTCGAGCGGTCGCTGAAGGTAAGGCGACATCATGGTGTTGTCCACTACGATCAACGCATTGGGCGAAGCCGCCTTGACTTCGTCCGAGATGCCTTGCAGATCCGCAATCTTCAACAAGGGATTGGTAGGCGACTCAAGCAGGACCATCTTGACCTTGTTTCCAGGTTGCAAGTATGGTCGGAGCGCTTCAATCCGAGTGGTGTCCGCGTGGATGACGTTGACGCCGCCGTGGGTGCCAAGATAGGTGAGGAGTCGGTTGGTACCGCCATACAGGTCGTCTCCGGCCAGGACTGTCTCTCCGGGCTTGACCAGTCGGAGAATGGTATCAAGACAGGTCATACCGGTTGACAGAGCAAATGCTTGGGTGGCACCGTACAGTCGGGCAAGGTGGTTCTCTGCGAGTGATTGATCCAACAGTGATGGCTATCAGATACCTTGCTCCATATACGCACAAAAGCGCTCAGGACCCGATACGCTGGGATGGTCACTCACCCAAGCCACCTCGAGTAGGGTTTCCAGACCTCGTGTAATCATACTGCCCATCAACACCCTTGAACGTAGCAGTCTGATAGATGGGCGTGGAGGAGGCTCCGTATTGGTCTTTAGTATCTACGGAAGCACAGAGGGTTGAAAAGCGCCAGTTGGCAGCGCGGGCTTTGTACTGCTCTGCTTCGGTGGGTGATTTGGCGGGGAGGGAGTAGACCGATGTGGCCAGGGACGAGTCCCCCGGCGTCGAAGGAGTGGTCATGTTCAATTCGGTTCAGAGATGGGCGAAGACTCGATGAGGGCGTGTGCGATGGTGAAATGTATGTACAAGGGTTCAGCTATGTGATTGTGTGGAGGATGAAGACGAAGCTGAGGATTGTCTTTATAGGTCCTCTTTGTGGTCGGTCTGGTGTGGAGACGAGCGAGTGAGACGAGTCGAATTATTGTATTTGGATTTGAGTGATCACACCATAAGCGGTCGGAGCGACGATCACTCTGGAAAGGCTAATCAGGAATTACGAATAAATTCCTAATCCCATTTACAAAATAGCTTGATCACCGAATTAGCCGCGATTACAACCACCCGACTCTAAATGCGCAAATGGGTGGCATGTTTAAGGCTTCATCTGCATACGCTTATCTTATCCGACTTTCTTGTAGACGCTAATTCACCTCGTCGCCTTGCAACTGAATGGATCGGATCGAATGTATCGCTCACATCAACGACATATTGCGCTATCGTGTCATGTCAAAGACTGACAAACGCCAAAGGACCTGACTTTGCGCGCCTTGAAACTTGCGGCGAGCAAAATCGTCAGGACAGACCGACCTCTACGACAGGTCAAAAGCGATTACTGCTGAGTTGCTTCAACTATGGGGTCCGTAGAGCAATGTCTCCTTGTTCAAACATCAATACGCCTGACCGAAGTCATAAAGGACTGATCGTCGCCACAGCTGAGCGCGGAACTCATAACGGTCGACAAATGGGATTCATTCCCTCTTTTAACCCACTTTGACTCGTTGTACTCGATAGGTGTATTCGACTCATTCATCCTTTCACTGCATGGCCTCAAACATGTCGAGGGTCCCAAAGTCTCTGGCTGGATATGCGGAGCCTGAAATCAGGTCTCCAGGCCTAGGTCTAGAACCTGGCAGCAACCTGAGGACAAGGTTTTCGACGCAATCTCCTTCTCCGACTCTTGCTTATATAATCTGACTTCGGTCCTCAAGTATGTCTCCCACTCTTCATAGTTCCAAAATCAACCTCATCACGCCGTCGATTCCATTGCTAGTGAGTACAGCTCTAGCGAGTCCTCCGAGATTCGATTGCAGCTGACGTTTGTCTCCCTGCGCATGAGCCACCGATACACATCACATCCAACAGAAATGTCGTTCTCCGCACAAGCAGCTCACGACGCGATGGAGCAGCACATCGCCACCACCAACAACGATTCCGATCGAGAAGAGCAGACCTCGAACGCTGTTTCCGATTCGGCGATCGGAGGGGCGAGCTTACCGGGCGAGGCTAGCGGACAATCTGCGAGTTCTCGGCCAGTCACGCCTACCAGTAGCGACATGAGTGGAGAAGCTCACACTCAACCGCCGCCTAGGCGAGTGCGTCCCGGGTCGACCATACAGCACCGGCAGGAGGAGCTGAGATTGTGCGATATCTGGGATGAATACAAACCGCAGGTGAAGTATAGCTTCAGCACGCCGGATAAGACAGCTGAGAACCAGTCGCACCAACTCGAATACCCCTCTGAAAACGATCACATGCGTTGGCATTATCTGTCGCATACGGGACCAAGAACGATGCATCAGGCTCTGATTCACTTGTGCTCGCTCGATGACAAGATGACGCGTGCAGTCGGACCTTTTGAAGGACATAAAACTCGGAAGGGTTCCGGACCGATCTCAATGATGATGATCACTCACAAAACATCGGCTCGTTCTACATGCACTGTGAGGTGGATCCCACGATACTCGTACCTCGCAGGGCCGACTGGAACAGTGCAGGGACAAGGTGTATGATTGACCGGCCTGTTCAGAAAGCCGTGTACAGGGCTCTCTCGAATCGGTTCGAAGGGGTCCGAAGCAACATCGAACAGCGGCCCACAGACTCAAGCGTTGGTACCGAGTTGTCACGCTCGATCGATGCCTCGTCCCGTGTTCATCCCTCTAGCAAGGGGGACTTGCATCGAGAGCTGAACAGAGCCCTGAAGGCGGCGACCAACGTCTATGCCCATGCATCTGCAAGTATGCCGGAAGCGACTACATCGAGTGAAGTCTACGCTTCAGACTTGTTCAAAGATTACGTCGATGAGGACGGCACGAGAACCGGGCAGACCCCGCTCAATTTGAAGGACGACGAACATGGCTTCCAGAAGCTTATGTATGATGCCACAGCGCGTAGCGGGGTCCAAGAGGGCTTCACAGACATCAGAGTTGGGTTCACCGACACTGCTTTTGGGCACACCTGGAAGCAGCTCGAGTCTGGAAAGAGACGTGACAGGTCATTGAGGGGTCTCGTCGGAGATCCCATAGACTCGGTGTTTCAGGATCCGAAGACATCGAGGTGGGCGCTTCGTCAACAGCTGGAAGATGAACGGGAAGATCAACAGTCTCACCGGCCCGGGGGTGATCAGCTAGGAGATGTGTCAGAATCCGAGCGCTCCGAGGATTGAGGGATTCCTCATAGCAGCATTATACATGGTGACTGCATGCGCTATACACCATATCACTGTGTATAATACTCAACATCGTTGTGCGGTTCCATCATTTTTCCGTCTGTGTTCCTGAACTGCACATCATCATCCATTGTTTTTACTTGTACATGTGGTCATAAGTTCATGAAAGTGATGTGCGCCGCAAGTCAAATGACCTTGACCGGCTCGAACGAATCGGAGATCTTGGACCATGGTACCTGATTGCAGGTAGGGGGATTGTCGGCCATCGCCCATCTGAGACCTATCAGATAAGGCAAGCTCATCTGAGTGGCTATATCTGCAGTCAGGGTGTGACGGGACAGCCTGAATCGATGGGGATCAAACCTCATATAGCACAGCGCCTCCTTGGCTAGCATGCTCATTGGCATGACTAGCAAAGCAGAAGATCTCCCATGGGGCTTTATTCGAGAGCTTTCCCAGTCGAGCCGTTTCTTTCGACTTGTCTGAGAAAAGAAATTCTCTCTTGTCCGGAGACAATCGCAGCATCGCGTGTGAACCACGACTATCTAAAATGAGGAGTACCCATACTCAAGTATGTACAGTCTTCCGCCTCCTATCCACTGGAGAACGCGTTGCCTAGCAGCGACAACAAAGAGCCTCCCTTCTCCAAGAGGCTCACGATCAGATGTGAGACGGGCTACGCAACAGAGGGTTCGTAAGCATCGAAGGGAATGTTTCATTGTGTGGGCATACAAAAATGTTGATGTAGCTGTTCTGTTTCGAGGAACGTCACTTGGCAGGAGAGGATGGAATTTGATAAAGTCTGTTTCACTTCCAAGACCGCTCATGCTTGTCCCCAATGCTCTGATTGTCTCTCTGCACCGTTGTACCGCGTCAAGTTCCCGATGAGACAGACATAGCCAAGTTCATGGATGCTGTTTGATCTGGCTATGTAATGTGTGCGTTAGTATGTGGTGGCTCAGGTCGAGCGCCATTCTCACTTCGATAGTAACTGATTGACACCTAGAGGGGTGGAAGGTAGGCGAGGCATGACATACGTGAAGCGTCAGCTCACTTTTCAGCCAGTGAGAGAAGCCAAGATACTCACGTATGAACCTCATCAAACGACAGGTTTAAAATTTTGTCCTACTTGTCTCCAGGGAATGTACCCAGTAGGGGGATATCCATCATCATAGCGACTAGTCGAAACCTTGTCCATGCTCACAAACAGTCCCAGTAGATATGGGAGCGTGGCGTGTCTAGCTTTTTGAAGCGGCATTCTGCTGATAGACAATTCGCGGTCGACTTTGTCAGACTCCATCGCCTTCAGCGCCTTCTTGGCCAAGCTGACATCATCGCAATGACTAGCCATACAGAACATGTCCCAAGGAGCCTGAGCGGCAAGAGGCTTGAGTCGAAGTCGGAAGCGGTCAACCACGATCCTGCACTGGTATTTGTAGCAAAGATCGAGAACCCGACGACACTGTTGCCAATCGTTTGTCATATCGGGGTTGTCTTCGCGCATCAGGTCGAGGAGAAGCGTAAGGTCGCTGGAGTGTGCATCCATGGGAACAGGCGAGGGATTGAGAGCTAGAGATGCATCAGAGAGCATATAGCGGAAGACGGAACTATAAGCGGGAAAGGTCGCTACTTGTCAACGCCACTCTATTAGATCGGCGTGTTTGATATTGTTTAAGGACTCGGACATACCTGTGACATTTCAGGATGTATGACTGTATCTTGAAAGAGATATCATCGGTGCTGACGAGTATGATATCGTCATCTTTGCTATATCTCTGGTTGAATCGGGGTGCTTTCTGGTTGGGTCCCATGGTGTATGGGTCAACGTGGAGTAATAGCGCTGCCTGTGATTAAACGAAGAAAGGACGAGAGGATCGACATGCTCTTTCTATACATAGATATTAAAGCGCGTTCAAGCAAGCGTAGTCCATCGTTGGGCGAGATCGGCTGATAGCGAGGCTTGTGGGCTGGCGCATTCTGGCCAGATGTTCCAAGCATTGCATGCGTCGTGCGTAGCAGCATGTGGGCCAGAGCAACACGTACGACATACACAAGTTGGATTGGCATCGTTTCGCGTCCGCACCAGACGTTGCAAGCTGACACCCGAAACCTTGTCGTTCGTCACTTGAAGCTACTTGGACATCTGCCTGAGCCTCGATGGGCTATCTCGCCGATGGTATGCGATGCGTTCGCCTTGCCATCAATTACGCATAGAGCCTGTCTTAGTGTACTTGACAATGGGCAAGACGTTGGAAACTGTTGACCTTTTGTGGTATCACCTACTTGTGGCCGTTATCTCCCCTAGCGAGTATTGGAGGAAGCATATGCGAAGACACAGTCTAGACCAGCCTATCTATAGGGTATTTAGTATTTAGCCTTTAAGTGCACTGCACAATCAAGTTTTGCCACTCGTCTGCTCCACGTGGTTTCAAGATTTCAATGCAATTAGTGCGCAAATCCGAGATTTTGTTTTGCAGAGTTCACCTGCCCAAAACATCTTGCTAAGCTGCATATCTCAATCTCCCTGAACTCATATCATATCTTTGCACAAACCCAGACCTTCGAAAACGATCTTGCAAAATGGTGGCGATGGAGTATATGCCCGACGCGGCTGGACAGGAGAGTTATATCCTCTGTGCCGATTGTGGTACTGTCATCAGCAGTGCCAATGGAGCTGGTCTTTGTAAGTCCCGTCTCGTCTTGTCCTCTTACCACCTTGCGTACCAGCTGCCTTCGTGGATATCGCACGTCTGCGCTAGACACTCTTTGCAGATATATGGATGCAATGCTCACGTTTGCTATGTTGCGTAGGTGTCGGTTGCCTGAGAAATACGGTCGATATCACTGAGGGTATCCCTAAAGAGGCGACTCTCAACTTCTGTCGAGGATGTGACAGGTTCTTATCACCCCCCAACACTTGGGTCATCGCTCAGCCGGAATCACGAGAGCTGCTAGGTGAATACCATCAACTGGGTCATGACAACATCTCAGCCTGTGTAGTGGGGTTCAAACACGCAGAATGCTGATCCCGTCCGACCTGATACTGCTTAGCAATCTGCCTGAAAAAGATTGCTCGACCACTTATGAAAGTTCGACTAATCGACGCCTCTTTCATCTGGACCGAACCCCACTCTCGACGAATCAAGCTGAAAATCACTATCCAGAAAGAAGTGCTGGCCAACACTGTCTTGCAGCAGACGTTCGAGTTGATGCTGGTCGTTCATACCGGTCAGTGTCCGAGCTGTACGAGACTGGCGGCGAAGAACACTTGGAAGGCGAGCGTGCAGGTTAGACAAAAGGTTACGCATAAGAGAACCTTCTTGTGGCTTGAACAGTTGATCTTGAAGCACAATGCGCACAAGTGAGTTCAAAAGTATACATCACGCCTCGGCCTGTTCTCGTACTCGTGCAGTTGAAGTTACAGAACGCTGGAATACTGACTGGGTGCCTTCCCTGTGCTTCCACCTTTCAGGGATACTATCAATATCCAAGAGAAGCGAGATGGTCTGGATTTCTTCTACGCCGAGCGAAATACAGCTATCAAGATGGTAGAGTTCTTGGCAGGCGTCGTACCCACCCGGTGAGCTTTGTTATGGTTGACAGCACTGCGATGTCGAACGTAAGCTCATCGTTGGTGACTTACGATCAAACAGAACCAAGGCATCCGAGCAGCTCATCTCATCCGACACTCATTCCAACACGTCCAACTATAAGTTCACTTACTCCGTTGAGATCGTGCCGATCTGTAAGGACGATTTAGTGTGCATACCCCGAGCTTTGGCCAAGTCATGGGGTAACATCTCGTGAGTGCATCTTTCTCATTTGCTATTCTTCGATATCTGCAGAGATGCAGATGAGAGGTTGTCAACGAGAGGAAAAGCTGAGTGGACATTCGTATCTGCCCTGTCTTGTTGCAGTCCCCTGACCATCTGTTCACGAGTCGGCAACACCATCCACCTTCTCGACCCCATGACTCTTCAGCAAACAGACGTCACCGCTCCCGTATACTGGCGACAACCCTTCGAGTCTCTCGCCACCGTCTCTGATCTGGTCGAGTTCATTGTTCTTGATGTTGAGCCCTCTGGACCTGTACGAGGAAAGTACGTCTTGGCCGATGCTCAAGTGACTCGAGCATCCACGTCTGGTGCCAACAACATTGACGACGAGGGTATGGGAGACGACGGTATCTATCACACCCGAACCCACCTCGGCGGTATCTTACAACCTGGAGATACCGTCCTCGGATACCACTTGACCAATGCTAATTTCAACGACACGGCGTTCGAGACATTGAACACTGATAGGATTCCGGACGTGATTCTTGTCAAGAAGACATACCCGAACCGACGAAAGAAGTCCAAGCCCAGAAACTGGAAGTTGCGATCCATTGCCAAGGAAGCCGAGGACGTACAAGAAGGCGGAAACACCATCGGAAGAGGTGCTTTGGGCCGAAGGGGTGGTGTGGATCAGAAGAACGTCGAGAGGGACTACGAGCTCTTCTTGCGAGATCTCGAGGAGGACAAGGAAATGCGTGCCGCTATCAACTTGTACAAGAACGACCCTGCGCACAAGGCTCAAGACGAAGATGGAGACGTTGGAATGGGCGAGCGGGATCACAAGTCCGGTTCAGGCATGCGAGGTGGGAAGAGAAGGGCCGGTGCCGCTCAAGCGGCAGTACGACCTGCAGCGGGAGGGATGGATGTGGATGACGGGATGGGAGAAGGAGAGACAGAAGCGGAGGGTACGGATGCCGATGATGAGGAGGAAGAGGACTTCCCCGAGATCGACATGGACGAGCTGCTTGAGCACTTCGATGAGCTGGATATGGAGGACAGCAACGGTCCGCAAGGCTCAGAGGTGCAATAGATTTTTTCAGCGGCTGCCTGGTCTGAATCTCATGCTTAGTCTGTGGTGGATGTATCAGCTTAGACACATGCTATGCATTGTATGTATACCCTGCGGAGTATCTGTTGTCAACGCTGCGATCGGGGATAGACCACAACACGGACAGAAGAATGCGCGACCCCATCCCTGACCGTGACCTTCTCTGTTAGGGTACAGAAGTTACACATCGCAGTATATGGGACTTGGCTCCCATATCGGGCAGGGAGTGCTATCGCTGGCTGCGCTGATTCTTTTCCAGTTGTTGTTATGACAATCGACATATACTTGGTCGTGTATGATTGCACTCCTGCTATATCTATATTTCGAGGTGAAGTGCCTCTATGCGCTACACTGGTTATATACCCTCCCTAAAGGAAGAAGGCAGGCTGAGTGCTAGCTATATTGATACTATATATACATCTGCTGACAGCGACCGACTTGCCATCTCTAAAATCACCACATCGGTCTCTGAGAGCGCCAGAAGCTCAGCGTACATCGGAGGTGCCGCCAAAAAGAGGTAAATTACGACCATTCAGCTCAGGCGATATGTTGGCCCTTCTCAAGATCGATCTCTGACCCAGCACCCGCACCCTCGACTACCACAAGCCCCAGTTCCACACTACCAACCCACCAGCCCATCTTGCCCATCCAGAAATCATAGTTGCCGACAGAGCTGAACCCGTTTCTGACGGCGTAGACGAAGATGGAAGATATCAGGTGTAAGTTGAGGGCGAGCTGGGAGATCAAGGTGAGGAAGTAGACTAAGGGGATAAGGGCTGTGTTTGTGCCGCGAGATCGGAGACAGTAGATTATCGGGGTCAGTGACTGACTAAATGTTACATGAACTTTGTTGTTGTTTCATACCGTGGAGAAAAAGCAACACTCACCGAACTCTCCAGCCAGGTGCTGTGAGTAGACCTCCATGATGAGCTCAGCTTCCTTCCAGTACACTATGGGTAGACGGGCAACAATGAAGCAATTTCCTCATATTAGCGAGCTGTATTTCTACTTTCCCACTCGGGAGAGTTATTGACGTTTGACCAAGCACTCACCACTCCAGAAGACCAGCACGACGACCCCGCACACGCCCTCAAACCACGTGCGGGAGAAGACCATCCCCTTCTCACCCTCTATCTCCCTCTCTGAGGTGGACCGGAAGGAGATATCGGTGTGTTCGATGAGAGTGAATGTGAGCCAGAGGAGTGTGAGGAAGATGAGCGCTGAGAGGGTGCTGAGGGCTGATGGTAGCGCAGGGGTCAATTGCAGTGATGTTGCTGACAAGAGGGTTCATCTACAAGTTAGCTTCGGAAGGGTCAAATATGGCGGAGCTAAGACTCCACAGCGAAGGGCATAGGGTTGAAAGCCTGGTTGACTCACGGGCATGGGCAGTAGTAGTCAGCAAGACATGACCAAAGATGAGCAAGCTCGAGATCAGGACGGCCTTCAAGCCCAGTCGGACCGAGTGGAAAGTGCTCGATTTGGGTAAGAAGATGGTTCGCGTGTTCATTGTGGAATATTCTTGTTGTTTTTGTGAGGTTCTGCTACGAAAGGTGAAGAGGTGAATGAGGAGTCACAGAGTATTGTCAGCGAGTGTGAAATGGGTATATAAGGGGATTGTGGATTGGGGACTGTGAGACGAGGATAATGGAGTGACTCACGATAGTCCGCGAGTGTCTATCTATAGTCTCGAAGCTCCAAGCAGTTTAATACAAGATGCTGCTACCTTCTGGCTGTTAGCGAGGGCTTTATCGGGACCAAGGACTATGATACCCGGACCTAGAGATTGCAGCGAGATTGAGATTGGCTTCGAGGAGAGATGAAAGGAGTCCGAAAGCGGATAGCGAATGACTAGGTATCTTGTGTCGAAGGGGGCGGACGTCCTTTCCGATCCAGATGGTTCTAGGTTAGGTGTTGATCTGGCTTCAGCTAGCTGCTGGATGAGTGAGGTCGAAATATGCTTTATCGCGAAGGATCCCTTTGGAGCGAGTTCGAGGGGTGCCGAGGGTAATGTTCCAGCCTTTGATGAGATGCGTGTTGCGTTGCGTGAGGGATACGGTGTGTGTATGCTTCTATGTAATCTATACAGTCTATATGTGTGTCTATGCGATGTCTCTTAGTTCTCGAAGTTGGATGGTGTTCATACGCTACAGCTGAGTTGGGTCAAGGTTTCTTTCTTCCTGGCAAGCCAAAGCGTCGTCTTCTGTCTGCGTCGTCGTCGTCGGCTCGGTGATGGACACAAGTGTGTATGTGTGTTCGGTGATGCGATGTCTGTCTGACTGGACAAAGGAATACTGTTAGGGACTTGCTGGAAGAGAACCGACGTTATATTGACCGATCCTGCCAATGTAAGGGTGCCAAGTGTGTATTGTATAGACGTTCTTTGTCCTTTTTTGTTTGTCACAAGAACACACAACTACAAAAGATGAAACGTCCGGTCCTTTCTTCCTTTCCTCCACGTACTGTATATCGCTTTGACCCCTTTTCCATCTCTCCTTCTTCTGCTCAGTCATCTGTCCTCACCTTCACCGCTTCACCTTCTCATGCTGACTAGCATACATATGAATGATTAGTCCACCTTGCATTCGCAGTTGGGTGGTGTAGACGGGATGGCGGACAACCACATGAAATAGTGCGGTGCAGACAAAAACAAACGATGACGCACAGATCTAATTTTTCGGTGTCGAGCGGAAATTTCGGGACCTGCGACAGGGTTCATTGACCGACGCAGTATGGTAGGTGGTATGGGTGGGGGTTTCGAAAAACTTCCGAGGGCCGAAGTGAAATAGCGAAGAGATGGTCTCTCTCGTTTATGCAACTGCTCCCAATAATGCTAGACCTACAGTAGCTCACTGCGCTCGGTATGGGCTACGCTACGAGTGACTAGAGTAGCAAAAGTAACCAGTTACCAGTTACCAGTTAGTTACCTGAGATCCGGGAGCCCGGGAACCTGGTTCTCAACGCTAAAGCTCACCCAGGTAGGGTCGAAGGGGTTTGGAAGTTTTAGATGAAACAAGGGAAAACGGGGAATAAGGGGTGGTGGGTACCTCGTGGCCAGGACAGACACTATCTCCAAACGGTCATTGTCAGTGGTCTGTGCGTCTTTCATATATAGTATATCTCATTGTGCGCTCTGCAATGAACCGCATGGACGCCGTTATGTCGTCGGTGGTGACCTATATTAGACATGTCTCGGAACAACCCTTCAGGGGTCATAGCATAAAATCCTGCTACCCGTTCGAGAGGGGGGCCACTGATATCCTTTCATGCTTGTATATTTCTTGTGCTACACAAAGTGACATAACGATGAACACTCATTCTATCTGCTGAATCTATTCGATGTGCACGCAAACATGCCTCGTTTTCTTTTTCCAGATCAGAGATGAGAGGCGATACCGTATTCGTGTCGTATCGTATCTCTCTTACTGCTTGCTGCTCCGCTTCGAATCCGCAGTCAGGATCTCGTTCAACTTGGTCCTCTGCTGACAGCTCTCTGCGATGTGCAAGTGGTTGGAGTGGATCAATCAGTTAGCAAAACATCCGCTCGACCCATCGAATCGTCAATGGCAGTGGCAATGGCAATGGCGATGTACGAGCGGACTTACCGAACGAGAAGCTCTTGGCCAAAGCTTCTAACTCGTCGAAATCCAGTCCCTCGAAATACTTGCCGTACTCGTGACACAGCTCCTCCTGTGATGCCAACCGTAACAACAATGACGATAACAATGATAGCAGCCATCAGCAAACCACTATCCAGATCCGCCGAGCATAGCCTGCGGGTGAAGTGTGATCTGTCCGAGCCGGCAGGTGGTGGGTGGTACGATCGCACTCACAGAAAGCAAGATGTTCCGTACGACTCGTCCAATATGCGTGGCAGGCTTCCAGGTCTGAGGGTACCTTTGAGCCAATGATGGGACGGCGTCGAGGAACCACTTCTCGAGAGGGTCAAAGACTTCTCGGACAGGTATATCATCGCACCCCCACTCGTCTGCCGCGAGTCGCTGTGACCCATAGTCGTTCACATCAGTTTCGATATCATCGCCCAATTCCAATTCAGCGATCTATGGGCTCACCTTCTTCTTCTCGAGGAACGGTTTCAGCCTTTGCATGTAAGGCGTGTCTTCGCCAACGTAAACCATCCCTTGGAATCCGATATCTACGGCCGAACAAGGACCTCGGTCAGCTTCACCCAGCGCCTTGCATGTCACCTGCGGCCTTCAACACTCACCTTTGTACAACCAAATCGACCAGCTCGCTTTGCTCTTAGCGTAGATATCAAGCTGACACTCAAGCACGTTGTATCGCCTCTCGTTGATTTCCTTCCAATCGGGGAGGCCGTCATTTGCGTTCTGGTAGACCGGTCCAAACTCGCCGTTCCAGATGGGACCCTATCGAGATGACACAATTTTTGGTCAGTCGCGATCCATGCGTGCCTCCAAGCTTCCCCAAAAGAGCCGACTCACCTTGATTCGCTTCATGTACTCAACCTTTCGGTTGAATGACTTCTCATGGTACGCAACTTGCTCCGCCGAACCCTGTGTGTGTAGAGCGTGTCATGTCATGTGGTGCCCAGTCAGCAGCAGACACCTTTCCGAAGGGTACATCGTATCACTCACGGTAAAGTCGGCGGGAGGGTTTGGGAAACCATATCTATGTCAAGTATGTCCGTCAGTCAGTGGATTACGTACTTCATCAAATCGCTTTGTGGGAAGGATCTTACCTGGAGTAGTCGTGACAAGCGTAGACAGCGTTTGGCAAGGGCTCCCCGAATCGACTGAAGTCTGCGCCGAAAGTGCTATCAAAAACCGAAAGTCAATTCCGAAGCTCATTCCTGTCCTTGTTAGATTCGGTCCAGAACCTTGCTGAACTGCCTACTCACTTGCCATCAAGGAAGAGAATGTGATGAGGGTCAATATCCCTGATAGCCTTTTCGACTCGGACGTAGAAGTCTAACAGCCGTGTGTGCTCGATATCGGTGGGCTCGTTGAGAGGGTTGTATCCGGCGACCCAGGTGTTGTCCTTGTAATGCTATCATAGACGTCGAGCTGTCAGCCACGCTGCCGTCATGTTCCGGTTATAATTGATAGACAGGCTTGGAAGAGGTGTTCACGTACCCTGGCAAGATGCTCCCAAATGAGGACAGTTCGGTCCTGGAAGTCCTTGTGTTCCCAGACTAGACAGTTGACAACCGACCAATTAGTACTGTTGTCGCCTTGCCGTGCTACATGATATGCAGCCTAACTCACAGAGAGCTTGGTGGTTGCCCGCATCAGCGTGCCAATCGATGTTCTGACCTCCAGGTGCGGCATGGAGGTCAATGACCGTGTAGATGCCGTATTTGGCGCACTATACGAGTACCATTCCAAGCGTCATGTCAGCCGGAGGGTCGTTTGCAGAAGAAGACCGACGTCACTGACCAGGTCGATGACTCGATCGAGGTGCTTCAAGCCCTCCTTCTTGAACACGCGGGGGTTCATGTCATCCTCGAAGTGTCGGTAGTTGACCTGTAGTGTGGATAAATGAGGTTCCGTCAGTCGTACCGTTGCAGGTGTCTAAGAGGAAAATGCGTGCGGGCGCAAGTGGTTTAGGGGTTATAAATTGACATACTGGCAAACGGATGCAGTTCAGACCCAAGGACGCGAAAAACTTGGCGTCGTCCTCGCCGAAGAAGTATTCCAGGAACTGTACAAGCCGTCAGCGGACTGGACGCAGGCACTTCGAAGCTCGGGATACTGAGGGGTTGGGGAGAGTGAGCCTTTTCTCACCTTGTCAAAGAAGAACTCGTACTTCTCTTGACCGATCGCTTTCTTGATCGCGGCCCTCGCCTGGAACTCATGTCCGGGGTAACCGGTGATGAAGTTCTCCATGTTCACTGCGACCGAGCAAGCGAATGAGCCAAAAATCCTGCGTGCGTCTCACTCCCCGCTGTACTACCTCCCTAACCCCACCACACCGAACCGCACAGCGAAGTACGACAATACTCACTCCATCCTCCCAGACCGGCTCCTATAGACGAGAGGGACACACTGTAAGCGTAACGAATTTGCACTGCTCCACCTTTCGACCAGCTGCGAGACGTCGAACGTACCTTTGAGCAGGATTGGCTCTCCTCGGAGGGTGATGTCCTCTCCCTTCACTACTAGGTAATCAGACTGGCTCGTTTGTACCATGTTGCTGTGTATGTGTGGTTACTTGATCTGCTTTACTTGACGAGAGTTGGCTGCTGTTGCGAAGAGTATCGCACTATGAAGAGAGAAGCTAGCTGGTTTTATTTACCTACGATACTTTTTGACACCTTCTCTTCACGGTGACGGCAACGGGTTCCAGCGGTAGCGATTGTCGCGGAGATGGACAAACCGACCGAGATATCATGATCATAGCATGCATTGCAAAAGATGACGGACGATGGGGTACGGACGATATCCGGAAGAAAGATTGCTGTAGCTGGCCATGTGGACCGACCGTGACTTAGTTTATGGTTGTCCCCATACAGTACGTACGCGCCTGGCATCATGCAGGCATTGCTCCGAGCTCCAAAAGGCTAGCTTGGCTCATCTTCGACGTCTTTGCTTTTACTTTATGTGATCACATGTCAATCGTGGGGGTCCGGGAGTTGAAGCAGTCGCGGATAAGTCTACAACCGGCGGGTTCAACGTAAAGCGAAAGCTCGCCGGAAATCACTTGGCGAGAGCCACCGAGGTCATACCGCTCTTTTGCTGTTGCTGCAAGATTCATTCACATGCTAATTTAACGCTTTAACGCTTAGAGAAGAAAATAGCCGATCCGGGCCGACTTGGACGTAGTGGTGCCTGAAATCATTTGGCTTGGGAGATAACGGCGGAAAGCCAAAACCACACCACACCACCCCTGAGTTTGAGTTTCGTTTGCCTCACACGGTAACATGTTCCCATAACTTATCGAGAGTCGAGTCGAGTAGTGCAGCGTGCTCCTGACGCTTCGGATCATACAAGGGCAAAAGCGAAACTAACGAGTTGCCCCGGTTCTGGCCCCTCTTCAACCTGTCCGGATACCCCACGCTACATGAGTCAGATACATTGACCCCCGCGAAGCACGCGCACCGGACGATATCCGGCGTGTTTCGATTGTTGCTTATAGCACCGTGACTTGTTGGTGGATCTCATCAGAAAGACGAAAGACGGGTCACGAGGACGGAGCAGCGCGGAGCGGCTATCGAAATATCTCATTCCCCTATCTGCCGGATTGGATTAAATTGGATCGGATCGCAGCATCGACGGTGGACTTTGCGAGCGAGCATTCATCTCAGGTTAGTTGGTGCGATCCCTTGGATTTAGTCTGTCTTCGACAAACATTATAAGTAGGAGCTCCGCGATCCTCTTTCGTTGAGCCCCATCTTTCCCACATCTCGCCATCCGACAAGACAAGACAAGACTGGAGATCTTGCAGATCATTGTGAACATACCTGACACCTCTCAACTCATATCTTAGTCTCAAGACGGATTTCACTCCCTCACGAACCTATACAAGCTCGGCTTAACCGAACCACGACCACTCGCCCAAGATGGAGCACGCAGTCCACGAGTCCAACGGCAACGAGGATGAAATGAAGCGAATCATGAAGGACCGAGACACCAGATGGTACCGCGGTCACCTTGGTAAACTCAACTTGATCTGTTTCCTGTGTATCATGACCTCGATGAATAACGGTTACGATGGTTCGATGATGAACGGTCTTCAGTAAGTTTAGGAGCCGCTCTTCCTTCATCTGTACGGCTGCCCATGTATACCTTGCGATCGCGGCAGCTAATGATAGTTGTTCCAGATCTCTTGACACTTGGAAGAACTACTTTGGAACGCCAACCGGCTCGCTCCTTGGTATCTTCAACGCTATCCAGTCCATCGGTGGTATCGTCGGTCTGCCTTTCGCTCCCTACTTCAACGATCGATTTGGTCGACGATGGACCATGTTTATCGGTGCTTGCAGTGAGTGAATAGTAACCATCGGAAAGGAAACGAGAGAGGCTTGGCTGACCAATTGGTTTTTGTAGTCCAATTGATCGGTGTTGCGCTTCAGACTGCTGCGCAGAACGTCGGCATGTTCATCGGTTGCCGATTCCTGATTGGTTTCGGTCTCGCCTTCTCCTGTCTTGCTGCTCCTACCCTGCTCACCGAGCTCGCTTTCCCCACCCACCGAGGCCCCATCACCTCTCTTTACAACTCGACTTGGTACCTCGGTTCCATTGTTGCCGCCTGGACGACGTACGGTACTTTCCGAATGAACACCACCTGGGGTTGGCGAATCCCTTCCCTTCTGCAGGGTCTCCCTTCGGCGGTGCAACTCGCTTTGATCTTCTTCGTCCCTGAGTCTCCTCGATGGCTCGTAGACCACGGAAAGGACGAGCAGGCCATCCGAGTCATCACCAAGCACCACTGCGGCGGCAACCCCGACGATCCGTTGGTAGCTTTCGAGTACAACGAGATCCGAGAAGCCCTTCGACTTGAGAAGCTTGCCAATAAGTCTTCCACTTATTTGTCACTCTTCAAGACCAAGGGAAACCTCAAGCGAATGCGAGTCATTATCGCCATCGCCTTCTTCTCTCAGTGGTCTGGCAACGGTATTGTCTCTTACTACCTCAACTTGGCTCTTAACGGCATCGGTATCCGATCAGCCGGCCAGCAGACCCTCATCAACGGTATCCTTCAAGTCTGGAACCTGGGTACAGCCTATCTCGGTGCCCTCTTGGTCGACAAGGCTGGTCGACGACCTCTCTGGCTTGTTTCCGTCGGTGGTATGCTTGTAACCTACACCATGTGGACGATCTGCAACGGTATCTACGCCAAGTCTGCTACCAACCTCGATGCTGACGGAAACCCCATCGGAGCCAACAAGGCCGCTGGTAACGGTGTGCTTGCGGCCATCTTCCTCTACTACGCTTCGTACAACCTTGCCATGTCCCCGCTTTTGGTCTCCTACACCGTGGAAATGTAAGTCAAACCCGGGTTTACGTGTGATGGCACCGCAGCTGACTCTAGATCGTTTCCCCCTATCTAGCCTGCCTTTCAGGATCCGATCCAAGGGTCTGATGGTGATGCAAATGAGTGTCAACGCGTCTTTGGTTTTTAACCAATACGTCAACCCCATCGCTCTCGATGCTCTCAAGTGGAAGCTCTACATCGTCTACACTTGCTGGCTCGCCTTTGAGTGAGTTTTATCTGCAACAGCATGTCCTCGCTCCCGTTGTGGAACTCGCACTGACTAGGTCTTTCCTTCTCCATCTCCCTCGCCATATAGATTCGTCTACTTGTACTTCACCATCGTCGAGACCAAGGGCAAGGACGGTCCTCTCCCTCTGGAAGAGATCGCTGCGCTGTTTGACGGTCAAGAAGTGACCGACGAATTGAACGCCGCTGCCGCAGCTCAAGCCGCCGGTCCTCAAACCAACGAGAACCTCGGCCCCGATTATGACGAAAAGGCGATCGCGTCCAAAGACACGCCCATGCACGTCGAGTACCATGAGCCTCCCGCGCTCAGCCACGAGCAGAAGAACTAGGTGGCTCTTTAGCCCAGGCCGGGCCGGGCAGGGTAGGGTATGGTAGGGTGACAAGGGCCTTCCAGACTCAGACTAATCAACGAAGACAGAGGCACTCAGGCTAGGAAACGAAAACAGAGGCACTCAGGTGGGGGAGGGGTGTCCTGTATCGAAGAGGACCTCTACAGAGACGTGGCAAGTAGTCCAAATGCATGTGCAGTGTACAGTATCGGTGGTATAATTTCATAGTAACAGTAGTACGTCTCTGGTTTCATCTTCATTTCGTAGGCGATCGTGAGTCTGTGAGAAGGATATGTATTCAATGCACACACAGAAGACCAGCTTCATGTACGGTAATGTAAGATACACACTGCAGGCCATCGTCTAGACAAGTAAAGATGCACGCCAAAAGAGCGGCGAGAGTCTTTCTCTCTCTCTCTCTTAGACCTGGATCAGTTGAAGCGGCATAAATCGGCTCAGCAATTCCACCGACGGCAGGTCCAGCATGTGTTGTCAACGGACATCCATAGTTTGTCTCCGAATGGCAACGTGCGACTCCCGCGCCATGCGATCGACTGCTTTATTTTGCTTTCATAGGAGTTCCGGACCGGACGCGGGGATCCAGAAATCCAGAGTCTTAACGTAAAAATTAGCCGAAATGTCTTTGTACGTACTGTATCATCACGTAAAAATGCCGAATGCTCACGTGAAGAACCCAAGGCCGGTGCAGCGAGCGGGGGCTGAGAGCTGTGCCCCAGCCTGTCCCCAAGCAAGGCTCAATCAGTAAGGTTACAGTGGTTACAAAATACGAAAGCGAGATCTCCAGCTGAAGCAGGGGAAGCGTTCTGCCGTATTTGTTTTTATAGTTAGGCAACGTTCTGCGCGTACAACCGTGCCACGGCGAGGCAGAGAGCCAAAGAAAGATGCTTCGCCTCGGATCTTCGTGTCAAGAGGTTGCACACTCCGTACATAACGTTCTCTTGGCCGGCGGAACTGCTGCTAAGACATCCCATCTCACCGGCGGAAGAGAGTAATCAGTAATTCGTCTGGTCTGTCATGTTATGCTGTCAGGTTGCAAACATGCAAAACAGCTGCCGATCGAATCGGCTAAGTTTGGTACACCAGTATCCGACACACCCAACGTTTTCCATCGAATTGACATTTGACGTTATTCAGCAAGCGGTAACTTGTCAATGTTTACTCCTCGATCAGTCGTCCAGGATCAACTCTACGTATCTCTCGATCAGTTCAGTGGACCTAATAGGTCGCCCTCGACATCATGTCACAGCTGCCAAAGACCAGGACGTGCGATCAATGCAGGACGCGCAAGGTGAGTGACCTCGAGTTACGCTCTTCCGAAACTACACTGTGGTAGAGGTGGCCATTTTACGCCTCAAGCCGCAGGCATAAATCTTCTATCCGAAGCAGTCTACTTAAGAGGCAAATTCGACTGACCACCACACTTGCACAGATCAAATGCGTCGCGAATGACCTGGACAAGTCATTGCCGTGTGAAGGGTGCGAGAAGCTTTCGATAGATTGTACACACGGTTACGTCAGGAAGAAGCCCGGGAGGAAGAATTCGTAAGCAGAGCTTTTCTTCATATTCTAACTCGTTCCAGGCGATCTCTCTCTCCCTACATGGCGCGCGTAGAAGACGAACATCGTGGCCTGCCTGCTGATGATCTCCGGGAACAGCCTCGCTCTCGCCGCTCAAGCTAGTAGACAGCTCGAGCAGAACAATTCTGCCTTCGGTCAGAATGGGAGCAGTAGCCCGTCGCGCCGATACTCGAGCAGCCGTCCTTCGTATGCTTCGTCTTCCGAATTGTGCGAGTCACGCAACTCGAACGGATCTCGCGCCATCATGCCAACGCTGCATGAACCTCGACCCATTGAGCCAAACATGCAGTCTCAGCTGCTCTCCTCGGCGGTGGATGGGCCCAATGGACACAATGCTCAAGCAGCTCAGTCTTCTTCCTCGGCGTCATACGCTTTGACCACGACGGGCAGCGTCAGCGTCAAAGACTCGATCGATACCAACTTAAGCTGGCTAGATTCCCTTATGGACGACACTGCGAGTTTCCCTCCCATACCATCTATCGCCGAGCTGCGGACCGACAGCCGCGGAAATCCAGTTGAAGGTCCTGCTCCGCTGGATTCAGGCCAGGCTGAATTCTTCTTCTCCGATCAAGCGCAGCTGCTGTTCTTGGAGAGTCCGGTGGATCTGCAGGCCCACAGTAATGTCTCTGGTGGTAACGTCGACCTGACGACGAGCCATGTGACGGGTAGGGCCGAGCCACAGTTGGAGGATCTGACGAGCTGGGCCAACTTCAGCCATTTCATCGCCCTCTTTCTGAGGTATCTGTACCCTCTACTGCCCCTGGTCCATCGGCCAACGTTCGCTGAGCAGCTGGCGACGAGAAGGGATCTGGTAGATACGGACTTCAGGGCTCTACTATTGAGTATCGGTGAGTACTGAGCAGCCGCCGGTTCCGCGATGCGACTCGTAAGTAAGACTACCGCTAACAGTCAAGTGTCGTTATCAGTCGCATACGTGATCTCTCAGCTACCCACTAGCCGGCTAGTCAACGATCAATTCGATATAGAAGGTCTGAAACGCCTGCAACGGCGTTGTCACAGGACATGCAAAGCACTGCAAAGAACGTACTATGGACCGACAAGTTGTACCCAGATTGCTACTATCATCTTGTGAGTGGTACAGTCATCTGACCGATCCGCCAGCACAGCTGGCTCATGTCATGTGCTCTTCGAATGGTAATCCGCAGCGACACTTTCTACCTGCTTTCGATAGGTTTGGGGCACACTGCTGGAGCGAGATTAGGGCAAGCTATTCAGCTGGCGTACTCGATGGGCATGCACAGCGACGCTAAGACCGAAGCGCTGGGACTGGATCCGATCGAGATACAATTGCGAAGAAGGGTGTTCTGGCAGCTATACGCGAACGACAAGTGAGTGGCATTTAACACCCCCACATTATCCTCTTATCCTCTTAATTTTGGGTTATACTGATCGTAGTACTACTTGGTCGTGGTGTAGGACCAGGGCGATATCTGGACTGCCGATGATGATCAACGATTTCCAAGGTGTATGCTCGATGCCCGATCCCGTCGACGACGAGTTCATCACCACCCAAGGATCTTTCCCACAACCACCCTCAAAACCGTCCCCCATAGCAGGTTTCGTCCGGATCACCAAGCTGTTCCGGATCCTATCAGAATGCTTCTTCCACCATCGTTGCGTCATCTCCAACATGCAGATGATCGACACTGCCTGGACAGTAGCTGCTGAAGACCGACTGCATCAGTTACTGAGGGAAGTTGCGGAGAGTGGTACTTCTTCTAGTTCCCAGGATTCGGCGGTGGCAGGGGGCATGGATCTGGGTGGCAACAACAGCAGTGGGAATGTGATAATAAGGAATATGCTGGCGGTACAAAGGGCGAACGTACTCATCACAGCGGCGATCTGCAAGTTTGCTCTGGTGAGTGACTCTCATTGCTACGCCTTTGACACCTTGCAACAATTTGCGATATTAGAACATAGATGGCAACATCAGGTCGGTATAGACCTGGGCGCAGTCATTCAACTGATTATCTGGACTTTCCTTGCGTTACAGTACGATCTCCGCACGGCCCTGCAGCTCGACAAAGAACAGCTCGCCAAGGAACGAGAAGGCATCGCTCGCGAGATCCACTCGTCGTTGACCACCATACCGGTCGAAGACCTCGCTTCGAACGGCGAGTCGGTGCGATGCAAGATATTCCATATCGTCTGCGCGCTGTGTTCCCAGGATCCGGCGAGTGGGGTCGATCAGGATTTGATTCGGGATTGGTATAATATGGTGAGTGTCAGTCGGTCAGTCGGGACCCAGCATGCGCGCGTGCGGGTCACGGTCTAGGTACGATGAGGCATAATGGTTCCTTCGATCTGTTGGACCATGTCATTATCCAGCCTTGGCTGGAATGTCCCCGAATCGAGCTGACGTTATTCTGGTCACACGTCTCTTGACATAGTTCTCGACCATAAGCTTCGTCCAGATGCCTCCGCCACCACCTGAAGCCGCTCTGGACAGCCGTGCAAACTCCCCGCCGCCTGACATCCCACAGCAATCATAGTCATGGTCATGGCACCTAGCCAGCTAGCCAGCGCTTGCGCATGTCTGGTCTGATATCTCAAGTCTCGCAAGCTCATAAGTCACGAAGCCAAATCGATTTTCGAGGAATATCTTGAACGGTCTTCTCGACCTTCTGCAATTACACATTCGTTCGACGGAGAGTCTATATTGTACAGTAGGGTTATATTCTCATTATAGCTGCTCAGCATCTTGCTTTGTCTTGGTTGGATGCATCTCTTGACAACACGGGTCAATACACGATGCTTCTTGCATGGGAATGCGAAGCGTCCTCTGCTGGACCAGTGCAGCGAGATAGTGTCTGCTCGGATTCGTATCTGCCGTCGCCGAGAAGAGAGAGGAGAGAGAGACCTTGTTTCATCCAATCGTCACATCGATACATATCGTAAACAGCCAGAAGGAAACACAGGATAGGGAAGCTACGTTTACACAAAACATAAATAACCTGAAAGGTCGTCATAAGTTCGTTAACTAGATCAAGTAGGAGCTAAAAGAAGTTGTATTATATATATTGTGTTATCAGAAGTCCTTGCCTGGTAATGATATATAACAAACAAAAGCCGTTGACAATATGACTCCGAGAGATACAGCACCCAGCACAATTGTCCCATCCGATCCCAAGGAATCCCGATTCAAAAGCTAGAGTGCGTAACCACACGCAGTGCTAGTCGTCAAAGTCGGTCGGACAATCAATCATCGTCCCCGCCCACTGCCAAATATAACACGGACCATCACAGCTCCGACGCCCACTCCCACGAAGAACAGATACACGGGCAGCTCTCTGACTTGTCTTGGCAGACCATCGTCCTCGGACCCGTGTGCACCGGGTCTGGTGAGACCCAATATCTCAAGTAGAGACGGGGTTTCTTTCTTCGTCACCTTCTTGGTGCCCTTCTCGTTGGTGCGTCGATTCGACTCGGAAATCGAAGCGGAAGACATCGACGGTGGAGCCGATTCAACCGGTGTCGATGCAGGTATGGTAACGGCCTCGAGCTTATCCTCTAGCTCCTTGATGCGCTCCATCAGTCTCTCCATCTGCTCCTCCATCTTGCCCCCTTTCTCTCGTGGGGCATCGCCTATGTGAGAGCTGGCCATACATGTATCTCCATCACCCTCGTCGAAGATGCTTTGCACTTTACCAGGTCTCAATGTGACTCTTCTAGCCGCAGTCCATCTCGAGCCCTCCAATTCCTCTCGATCGAACGAGCCTTGAGCAGGCGACAGTTTCGCTGGTCGTAGTGCAACTTCCTCTTCGTCCTCTTCCTCGTGTTCATCCTCCGACATCTGCGCGGACAGCGCCAGGCTTCGCACGGTAGGGTATCTTGGACCTGACCCAGCGCCAGATGAAGAGCGTCGCCGCAGTGCCGCATATTGGTCATTTCCACTCGCGGAATGTTGAGACATGTGAGCCATATGAGGCGAATCGGGCTGCTGACTTTGAACTTGTGAGGCCCTCGACGATCTCTTGGACGGGGTAACGTCAGACGAGGGTGTCAGGAGACCGAGGCCGTTGTGTGAGGGTCGCTCGGGAGTCGGTGTGACTGAGAAACCACCTCGTTCCGATGTCGTAGTAGAGGGCCGTTCCGGAGTGAGTACTTCTGTGAGAGTTGGCAGAGCAGAGACACGAGTCGCATCGGGGAAGGAAGAAGTGTACGGTGGAGGTGGAGTGAGGCCCGTGAGTGGTGTTGATAGCGGTACGGCTGGTCCAGAAGATGAAGGAGGGTGAGCTTTGATCGTACCTCCTTTCCCTTGTTCTTCTCCATCAGGGGAAGCCGCCTCTTCACTTCGCTCAAGCTTGTCCGCTGCCAGTCGCCAGACCAAATGGTTTCTCCCATCAGGCCTGGGGCTGAACTCCACGTCGCCCATAGCGCCCATCGAAGAGCTCGAAGAGACGTCTGAGACGTTTGAAACGGTCCTCTTCCTGCCCTGAACTTTGTCTTCCCACTTCTTCCACCTCTCCCCCACACTCTCGCCAGTCCACTGTGCCTTGAGCGGTAGAAGACCTGCCTCAGCTTCTCCGTCATCGCTCGCATTGCTGGCATCCGAAGCAGAGCTTCTCGCGTCAAACGCTATGGCCATACGTCTTACGCCCGTGATGTCAGCCGCGTCTCCCTCATCATCGGAGAACGCTTCATCTTCTTCTAGAAGGACCGAGCCGCGGCCGAACGAGTCATCAGCGCTGGCAGTGACGGGGAGGTCTATTCGACCTGATAACAAGCTGCGGCGAAGTAGGCGAGCGATGGTCTGAAGAAGAGGCAGGAAAGGTGGGGGCCGAGTTGTTGAGCTGGTTGCAGGGATGGGGTCGTATCAGTCAGTCCAATGCTCATACGATATTCGCAGTGGAGATCACCACGACTCACCCCCAGCCATCTGTACTGCCTCGTATGAACGCTCGCCCAGAGACTCGCTGCCTCAGTACCCATGACTTGATGTCCTCCACCAAAGGGGCGGGCAGAACATGTCCAGTACCGTCGTGTCCACCGGTTCGTAAGGTATGGCCGAGATATTGTGCTAGCTCGGAAGCTACGATGTGGTCCGGCGTTTCAGCCTCGTATCGACCAGGGTATCAGATCATTTTCACTCACGAGTCCATTGTTTGGGATTCATCTGCCTCACATATGTCCATTAGCGTAATGTTCGTATGAGGTTGATCCACCAGGTCAAACGGATTTTCGTCACATACCGGTAGATCGACGTCTTTCTCAGCAACTTTGTCCCGCTTATCACCCATCAAGAAATCAGGTAAAGTCCCGCTGCGCCTCACACCAGGTCTCGACGGACTACTGAACATATCCATGCTCTTCCTCCTGTCCTCCTTGTCCTTCTCCGTTCCGGTCGGACCATCTTTTTCCTTGAGATCCTGGTTCAAGAATTGGTTGAGCGATGACATACTCCTGCTTGGCCTATGACCTCCCGAGACGCCAATAGGTTGAGCAGGGGATGAGTTTGATCGAGTGAGATTGGCAGAGGCGGTAGACTGTATCGCATAAGGGTGGTAAGATTTAGGAGTGGAAGGTTTTGCGGGTGAGACGAAAGTGGAAGAGTTGGATCTTGGGAGAGATGGGGCGGAAGTCGAAGTGGGAAGGGAAGATTGTAGAGGAGCTCCGATAGATGCAGGCGACATGATGGGAGATGGCAGAGGCGATAGAGGAGAGTATCCGGATGGGGTGCGAGGAGGGGAGGTCGGGAAGACTGGTAGCGTCAGAGAATTGGTTAGTGGCATGATTAGTACATGGAGAGTACAATTGAGATTATGGGGATGAGAGAGAAGATGAAGCAAGAAACAAAGGAATGGGGCAAGATATCATGAACGTTGTCAAGTACGCAGTGGACTAGCGGATGGATTGCTCCGAAGGGCAAAGGATATTGAAGGGCTGAAGAATCTAGGAAGATCGACTGCGTGTCCTGCTGGCCATCCAGTAGCAGTCTGAGATCTTGCTCCTACCGATGCTGGTTCGAACGGCAGGCCTGTATTGATGTAAAGAATAAGACTCACGACGCCACCCGTCCTACTGATGGAGATAGGCTTATGTCTGTAGCCTTCCTCACCGACTGCCAGTGCAGATACCCCTATAGGTCTCACACCGAGTCGAGCAAAGTCGAGCCAGTATACCTAGCCCTTTGCAGACGTTATTTTCGAAAACGCCGGTCTCCGTAGTGGAATCTAGTACGCTGCACACACACGGCGGCATCAGTCACTAATCGAGGGGTGCTAAGCTACTTAATCCAATGAATGAACGGATGACCGGGTACGGCTTGTGGCGATGTGAAAAGGTGAACAACGAAAGGAGGCATTCAGTAGACATTGAGACATACATACAGGTTCGTCCGGAATCGATTCGGTTCAGATCATGGTGGTCCGTCCTGTGGTATCGTGGAACTGTTGTGTATGATACTGGTACTATCGCTCTTCCAACACTGCAATTCTGGGATGCCCTATCGCCCGGCTGCTCACCCTCGTACAGGGACGGTGCCGAGGGTGTGTATGTTATGATTGGCCGTTGATTGCCTACTGGGGACTCGTCCTACTTGAGAGAGGGGAGGGGGTTTCAAGGGTTGTTTGTGTGTATGTGTGTGTATGTCCGTGCGTTTGATAAATCGGATGGCAGTCAATGCACTTTATTGAATCAGTCGAGTGGCCGCAGGAGCAGGAAGGAGACAAGTTGGTGATGCGATGCGACAGTCTAGACTCTAGCGTACCTCTGATGCATCACAATGACAAATGACAATTAACACGAGTTGCTATGTCATCCATCGTACAGTGAGTGTGCGACTGTGCAACCACGCGCCTTCTTTTTGGTCTGGTCTCTCATCATCGTCTCATCTCAGGGTCTCATATCCAAACCACATGTTTGGTTCGTTTGTTTAGGCCTTGATTTGGTTCAGCTTGATTTTGCCACCCGAGTTGTCCTGTGTGATCAAAAGCTTATGGTTATCATACAAATCGGCCCCAGTAACAAAGATATCTAGTCTTCACATGCATATACCTTATCTATACCGTATGATTCTACAGTTACAAACGAAATAAGCGTCATTCTGGAGCACAGAAAGTCTCAACATATCAATGAGCCCGCCCGTCTTAGCAAAGCTTGCTCGCAATCTCCTCGGCCAGCTTCTTCACCTCCTTCTTCTTCCAGCCCTTGGTTTTCGCCCCGATTATACCCTTAGCTCCGAGAACCTCTAACAAAGGCTTGATGTCGTCCGTGTATCTCGGTGAAAGGTATATGATCATTGCCAAGGCGGCTAGCAGGCGGTGGGCTGGATAGAATTTGGTATCAGTCCAATCCTCCCGGGGGCAGCATAAAAGACATCAATACTCACCGACATCCTCGTCCGCTTCTCTTTCTATTCCCTCAACGAGCGCACTGACCACTTCGACGTCCCAATCCACATCGTGCGTCACATCCCCCTTGGTCCGCTGCTTCCAGGCCCCCGCATTGACTGCCACACCAGCTGCAGCTCTCCGTACAGACGCTTCCGAGTGTAAGAGCGACTCAACGAGGACACTGATGAGTTTCTCCTGGATCTCAGGGTGTGATCCGTTTCCTGACGTCAGAATAAGATTGGCCAGTTCGTTGGATGACAACAGGTTGGTGATCAGGCGAAGTACCGTCAGGAGGAATGGCTTAGGCGTCGATGCACCGGATGATGTCAAAGTATTGGATGCCAAGGAGAGGATTGTGGATATGGGGTCAGGAGGCGAAGGTGGCTGAGATGATGGCCGTAATCGAAGAGCGAGGTATGATGCGAGTCGAGGTTTCAGAAGGCCGACGCGCCACAGATCAATGACGGGGAAGCTTTCCTCCGCCTTCAGAGATTCGAGTATATGGTGAGTCGAAGCGATCCATCTCTCCGTCGTATCTCTCAGCTGTGGATCAGAAAATGACTTCTTATCCTCCAAGAACGGCACCACTTCCTCGCGCAGGAGCTTGGTGTCCGCCTGCCTCCCTTTGCCTGCTAAGAACCCCTCAAGTTTCCCTAATAGTGCAGGATAGGCAGGTACACCAGCAGCTGTTATCGGGTTGTTTGGCAATCCTTCGACGGCAGGCAGATAGAGCCTTCGATGGGGGTGCGAGGGGTAGCAGTCCTCCAAAAACGCCTCGACCTTGTTTTCCAGCTCTCGCTTGGCAGCACCTTTCATCTCATCTTCTTTCTTGCCATCGCGGAAGAACATGAACGTAGGTGTCGCTTGTACACCGTATGATCCTGCTATATCTCTTCCTTCTCCTACTGATAGTTCCACCTCTACGAATCGAGCTCCTTTGGCACCATAGGTCGAGGCATGTGTGGACGAAATGGTTTCGTAGACCGGCTTGATGGCTCGACAAGGAGGACACGTGGGTGTGTTGGTAAAGTTGACCACTACCGCAGAATGCTGAGAGAGGATCGAATGGAAGTGTGCCGTCGATGTAACAAGGGTGAGAGGTGATGTCTCGGGGTTCGGCGGTGTAGGTGCGGCCGTAGATGAGGGTGTTGGAAGGCTGTTGTTCGAGCCGTTTTGGGCTTGTTGTGCTCTAGCAGCAACCGAGCTGAGTAACGCAGAGGCCAAGGCAGGTGAAGCAGTCCCGGATTGAGGCGGGGTGGGGAGATTGGTGTTGCTGCTGCTGGATGTAGCGGGGTTGACACCGGCAGAAGATGGGGAGGGGCCGGGTATGGGTCGCTCGGATGGAGCGGTTCGTCGGAACATGGCATCGATTTGAGGCTTCATAGCTTGTCCGAATGGGGTTGAGAGGAACTCGGCGGGAAGACCTGCGAGATAGCGTGGCGTCCCGAATTTAGCATATATCGAGAGGGCATGGTCGGGGAAGCATGCCAACATGCAGGCAGATGGTACAGGGTTTCCTGTATGGATGATTCAACTCACCACTGATCCAAGCTGGGATCTCTTGACCCGTCAAGAACCCCACTACGTCCGCCGTAAAGTGATTACAGTTGAACTCAATCAAATGGTATTTACTAGGCGTATACATCTCCCCCAGGCTCTGCAGATACTCGTTGAACGTCCCTTCATCGAGGTGGGTCTCGCCAACGTCAATGATATGTAATGGTGGTCCGTGGTGTGTTGTTCCCGGCTTAGACTCGAGAATGCCTTGGCCGTAGAAAACTTCTCGACCGAACGCTACGACCGAAGTGTGCCTATGGAGATTCGAGTATGTATAAGGTCAGGTCGCTCCAGGCAAGCAGGATGATGAGTCGATGTAGATTCAGCACTTCCGCACTTGCGCACTCACCAAATCCCATCGATCTGCTTCCCTGTCAACATTATAGACATGCTCTTTGCCATCCCATGCGAGAGGTCGTAGACGTACAGCTGCACCTTGGACATGGCGGCGGACTTCTTCTCTTGTAGCAACACTCTCGAATAAGATTCATATGGGTCGGCGAAGTGTGGAGAACAGTGTTGGCGAAGGTCCAAAATGATCAAATCCTATCGCACGGATTCCGCAATACGACTGGCAGGATATGAGGATGATGCGTCGTTGAGCGTCGCGTCGTGGCTTGGGTGGCAAAAATCAGGTCTATAGCCACGTGGTACTCATGTGGCGCTTTCCAGAATAAGACCGCCCACAGCTTGAGGAACACTCCCATCACACACACACACACACACACACTCACACACACACAGATCGCCATCAAGGTCAAGAAAAACATTCGAACGGATGTGCGCAACTTGGCGGCCGCCTGTAAGGCAAAGATCCAGCGCATGTAAGTCAGTCTTCAGGGAGACTGACCACTTGAGCTATATCTTATCACTCTTCTCCCCTTCCTCTGCACGTGTGACATCGATTTATCATCTAACACTTCCTCCTTGGTATCGCATAGCTCGCATCTGTTGTCGAACACCGCGATAGCCTAGACCGATCATCCCACGCAGCTGTACTTTCTGGTACGAAAGAATCTCATGACTGGTGTCACGAGTATATCCGCAGTCGATTTTTAGGGTGCTCATCAGCTGGCCCTCCACCCTTCCTGCATGTATGGCATACAAGCAAGAGGTGAGTGAGATGAGATTCGATGCCGCCGGGATATCAGGGTGGATTGCAATACGGTTAAACACGTGAGAGTGACGTCAGGTTGCATACGGTGGCATCCGACAGAAGCCAAGCGGTTCTCATGAAACGGTGCTAATTCTGAGATTTTTGAGGGGAGCCTTAGGCTTGCTTGGGGGGGGGCAGCGCGCAGGAAACGAGTACGAGGGTTATGTATCATATCATCATATCATCAGGAATGCGAATGTGCAGATTGTGACTCCGTCATTGCCGAACGCCTCCTGCTTGCTTGCTTGCTGCTTGCTTGCGGTTGCAACCACTCAAAAATCCATTGCCGTCCATCTTGTTCCGTTGAATTCTTCTTTCTCTTTTCCAGTACATTTAATCATTCAAAACGTTCATTCGACTCTTTCCACTGTAGCATAGCGTAAACAACATTAACAAATCATCACAATGTCCACTCAAACATCAGGCAAGACTGTATTTTTCACTGGAGCCACGGGCTACATCGGCGGAACGGCGCTTTCTTACATCATTGGCTCCCCCGCCCCTCCTAAGAAAATTACTGCCCTCATCCGTGACCCCAAGAAGGCCGACCTCCTCACTTCCCTTTCTCTCGCCATGGAGAAGGGCGTCGAGCTCGTTCCTCTCGTAGGATCCCTCGAGGAACTCGAAAAGGTCCGAGATGCTGCTGCTGAGCATGATGTCGTCGTCTCGACCGCCAACGCGGATGACTTGCCTGGAATCAAGGCTATCATTGAGGGTATGAAGCTGAGGAAGGAGAAGACTGGACACAGGTCCTTGTTGATTCACACCAGCGGTACGGGCGTTCTTGTTGACAAGGCTAAGGGAGACTACCCTAACGACATTGTGAGTATAATGACTTACTATTCATTTCGGACAACCCATCTCTGTCATCATCATCATGATATCCTTCACTGCATTTCGTTCGAATCACAGGAAGGGGCTGACTGAATCCCTTCTGAACTGATTGACAGATCTACACCGACCTCAACCCTACCCCTGCGACTCGAGATGCCCCCGCTCTTCGATCCATGACCGAGCTCTCCCCCTCGGCCCCTCACCGAGAGGTCGACCTCGCCATCATTGAGGCCGACAAGGCTGGTCTCATCAAGTCTTACATCATTTTGCCATCAACAATCTGGGGTGCCGGAAAGGGTGAAGTCTACGACAAGGGCCTCAGCAACTCGTTCTCTGACCAGATCCCTACGCTCATCAAGGCTGGTCTGGACCGTGGACGGGCAGGTATGGTTGGCGAGGGTGAGTTTAGTTGCGGTGTCTTCACAATCCTTGTTAGGATCGCGGTCAAATCGCACATCTATCTTATCCCTCTTAGTATCCAGTATGACCTGCGCGAGGACACCTTGGCTGACCAGTGCTCTATGCTAATACAGGCAAGAACATCTGGCCTCACGTCAAGATCACCGACCTCGGTAACCTCTACAGCCTCGTATACCAAAAAGCGACGCAACAGAACCCCACCATCGGCCACGGACCTTCAGGGTACTACTTTGGTATCGCAGGCGAGTACACCCTGTTCGGCGCCACCTCTCGAATTGGTCAGGCTCTCGTCAAGAACAAGCTCGTTGACACCAAGGAGACGACCCCTACGACATTCAACGAGGAGGAGCTCAAGAAGTACTACGGCGGATCAACTTACATGGGAACCAACTCGCGAGGTGTGGCGGACAGATCCAAGTCTATTGGCTGGAAACCCAAGTACGACCAGGAGGACGACCTGTTCCAGCACATCGACTCGGAGGCTCCTCGAGTTGCAAAGGAGTTCGGCAAGGAGTGGAAGGTTAAGAAGTTCACTTCGGCTTACTAATCAGCTTGTGGCGATAGGATAAGCATGAAGGCGTGAGATAGTGCGGCGATCGGTCAGCAGTCCAATGAAGTCAAAATACTTATATACAGTAATATGCATGTAGCGGATAGACCATGCTCGTTCAACCTAATCATCGATCTGCTCTCGTTCTCTCTCCTCCGGGGTTGTGCAGTGGCAGCGGAACGGGACCCCTATGCTCATCCTCATCTGATGCTATCACAGCTGACATCGGCAGACACTTCAAGCCAAGCGATATATATACTTCGTCTCTGCTTATGCCAGGTCCTCGACCCACGTGCTCTCCTCTCCACTAGGGCTGGTGACTGCCTCGACTTGGCGACAGCTTACGGCCTCGAAACAGGTGGTTTCCAATATTTGGAGTGAAACTCGCTCTTAGGTGCAGCAGAAGATGCAGCATTGCTGGTCGATCTCGAAGCCTGACCTGACGTTGCAGATCCCTGGTCCGCCGTCGCCATGGCTGATGAGGTACGGTACCCCCTTCTGACGGAGTCAGCGATCGACTGCTCATCGAGGTTCTCTTGAGAATCCTTTGTTCGCAGAGTAAGCTCCTCTATATAATTTCGGTCGACGTTGATACCAGCGCCGGTGTTCGAGGCACCTCCGGTTGAAGACATCTTGCGCGTGGGTGTGTGGTGTAGTGTGGTAGGTAGGTCCTTGGGTAGTGCCTGACGTGCGTGTGAGAACTGCTAGGAGCAAGTCGCAAAAATAGGATGATTTGGATACAGTGCTCATACTGGATAGAGATGCTGGCTAACTCCCTTTATATACCTTTTCCTGGCTTCTCCACAGCAGCACAAGTGCCTATGACTAGACGACAAGGACTCGATCCGGTATGGCTACTCCAACCATACTGCCGCCGCCTCGCCGCAACGTCGACCGCAGCCCTTTGTACCTCAATGGTTATCTACCGTGCCTTCACTACACCCTATCGCCGATCGACATGCCCGCGCTGGAACGGAAAACATCTCTTCGATGTTTCGCTCCGACGGACGAAGCGACGCATCGAGTCGGTACTGGCGCTGGTTCCAGATCCAGCGATCACTGATATTCCGCCCGAGGTGGAAGCGAGCTACGACCCGATCCATAAAGGAAAGAGCAGTCGGCGTTTCGAGAGCGTGAGAACAACCGAACCTCCTTTGATGTTGCAAGAAGAACAGTGTGTCCTGCTTTGATGCGGTGTCGGTGAACGATTGGATCGGATCGGAGGGGATCGGTTCGGGGTGTTAGATGCGACGATATGGCGGTTCCTCGCTCAAAATCATCCGAAGAAAGAGAATGGAGGTTCACTATCAATGCCGGTGTCGGTGGCGGACTTGAACGACGTGTTCGGCTTTGATGCTGGGCTGGATCGGATTGGACATTCACAGACCGACCCTGCTGTGCCTGCTGTGGACCCGTCATTGAATTGTGACCTGCCGGATCGCCAACGGTAGCGGACCTTCGCTGACCTCGATCAGGATGAGTACCATTGCAAGTGTGTTTTAGGCGTCGAAGCCCTAATATGGGATGACTGAATGTGACGAGCGTGAATGGATCGGCTTGCGGATGCGGATGCGGACGATACTGTATGAGTTGACGGCTTCAAAGGTTATGAGAAAGCTATATGCATGAGGAATCAAGGACCGGTGTGAAAATGTACAGTCTGAACACGTCTTCAAGTGTTTCTCGATAAGCCCCATACCGTGCCAAGTTCTACCATAGGTTATGGTTCATCATGGTGGCTCTCTCAACCAATACGCCAGGCGAGATATATACTCTTCGGTCATCGCTATCGCTGCGTATGTAGCTCGAAATCTGACACTAGAAAGAGAGAGGCGACCACACCCTATGTCCTCTGATCGATTCGCGCACAGCCCGTACGGTACGAGGCGCAAAAAGCTATAACCTGTACGTGGCGCTATGATCTTCTTCTTCGGTGATCGTCGTCATCGTGCTGCCGTTGCCGCTATGACTTCTTTTCCAACCGCTAGGTCTGAGCCCAGTGAAAGCTGTAGGCGGTTGAGGGGTACTCGTGAAGTGTGTGGTGGTTGGTGAGCGCGTTCGATACCTCTCGATCAAGCGGTGAGATCTATCAGTGTCGCTGGAAGAGGAAGGGCAAGAGGAGGAGGAAGAAGCTGTGAATGAACATGGCGAAAGAGGAGGGGAGAGCTCGAACCGTGAATTGTCCTTCAGGTCCAAGTCCAAGTCCAAACGCAAGTCAGTGATCGCCGTAGATCCGTGACCATTGTTAGAAGGAGGAAATGATGTTGAGTCAAGGCGTTCCGCTTGACCTGCGCTTGCGCCTTCTGCCGAAGACAGGTTCTGATGGACATCGTAACATCCTGGTCTTCCTCGTTGGGGTGTCATCTTTGAGCAGGGGAACCTTAGCCTGGCTGGCACTTTGGCGGTTGCGTCGGCGCAGCTGAAGCACTGACGTCGCGCCGAGCTGGTTTAATCTGTCGATCGATACTCGATGCCTGGGTTGATGGTCGACGGTCGATCAGGCGCAAGTTGTAGCAATCCTAGCGAGATATATCGAGAGAGGACGAGAGAGGCGATGGGTTGGGGTTGTCAGGTATCAGAGACAGCACTCCCGCCGCCTCACGAGAATCAGTACGAATTATCTGCCAGGGCAGCAAGAGGTCATGAGTGTAGATCGATGGATTCTCGCTTACTCGCTGATCGCGTACTAAGTAGGTTCCATTTGATGAATAGAGCGTCGAAAGACAAACTCGATACAGCGAGCAGTCGAGCCTTTGTGATGATGTGCCTTCTGCATCGAGTACAGAAGACTTACGAAGCGTGACACATGGCTCGCCTCCTGTCTCCTCACGCTCACGCTCATTCTCGTCGTCACTCTCATTTGTTCTGTTCCTCGACAGCCACACAATCATTCCTTGCATTCTTTCCCTTCCCTTGTCCTTTACCTTGCCTTCTCGCTTAGGCCCAGACTTCATCTGCTTTCTAAGTCCCGGCCTCGCCTTCTCTGGAAGAGATCCTCTCCCGTCCTTTCATCGACATCATCATTTCGAGTGCCGAGGTTGGATCTGTCTGCGATCTGCTGGGCCTGGATCTCCCCGAAGATCAGACCGAGTATCGTTGACCTTCCCGCTAGCCTGCATCGTGATAATTCGGATCTGGAACAGGTCCATCATACCTGCACTTGCTAGCAGGCAGGCCCACGAGTCGAGTATGCCAGATCGTAACAGAAGCGACAAGCCTTGCCACTTGGACGAAATGGACGTCTTCAGAGCCGGGAAGTTCCCTTAAGCCTCGCCTTGGTGCTTCATCGATCTAGTCTCGAGCTTTCGATCAAGCGTTCTTTGACCGCACCCGGACTTGCGCTCATAGAGCAATTCCTGATCTCGACTCGAGATTTCCTTTTACTTCAGCTAGGCCATGATATGAGTCCGTCAGGTCAGGCTCGTCTGGCTCGCTGAAACGCATCAGTCAGCAGGTGTCGAATGTGTGAGTGACAACAATGCATAAGCGATATATCATGCCTGTCGATGTTCTGCTATACTCTCCGTCTTCGCTCGCGATCCAACCTAATCTCCATTCATCTGGGCGTCGCCGTCGGCTTGACCTTCTTGCGCGTCGAGAGCTGCTTGAGCGCTAAGAACTACCTTGTCCTCCTCGAGCTGCAAATAAAATAACCCGTGATCAGTAGTCGCACCATGCGAAAGCCCGGGTTTGGTGACGCGTCCCACTCACCTGCTCGATAGCTGCAGTCTTCTCCCGCCTCTCATCGTTGAGCTCAGCATATCTAGCTTGCAGATCCCGCTCTCTTCGCTCAAGCACTGCCACCTCCTCCCTGATCTTCTCCAAACGAGCAGGAGCACCGGCTTCCTCGATAGTCCTGAGCATGGTGAAGGTCTCCAGATCGCGCTGGGCCTGCTGAATCTCCTCCATAACGTCTAGTATCGACTTCTTCGCCTTGGCGTTCAAGGCTTGGTAACCTCCCAACTGCTTCGCCAACTTCTTCTCCGCTTTCGATGCCTTCGTCGCCTCCGCCACGATCCGCTCCCGCGAAGCCGCAACCATGGCCGCGTAACATGCTGAAAGCTCCTCCTCGGATAATGATGACTTCTCGACCCACCGTCGAGCTGATGGCGAATATATCAAATTCTCCTGCTCTTGATCCCACGTTCCTGAGAACGCATCGGTCTCATCCTCGGCCGAAGAGCCGATGGCAATTCGCAGCTGGTCATCGGTGGCTCCCGGCAGACCGAGGGCGCCGGCGAGTTCGGCATGGATTGCCTTCCTAGCTTCGGAGATGAAGTCGTCCCCCGGCATGTCGTAGTCCGATGGTGTACCGCCTGGCGTTGATGTACCGGGAAGAGGATGAGCGATCGAATCGTGCTTCATGAGCATAGCAACTTCGAGGTTGACCATTCTGAAGGCGGCAGCCAACGCAGCATCGGCATCTGCCTCCACGGAATTCAGCTCATCAAGGATCTTGTAGGTGTTGACGTTGTTGGGTCGAGGCAGTCCTTTCTTGACGACAGAGCTCCGTCTCTCTAATTCCAGTCTTTCCTCCAACTCTCGGGCCGCCTTCAATCTCGCATCTCTCTCAGCGGCGTCTTCCTCGGTCAGAACTGCCGCTTCCTCTTCCTCGGGCTCCTCATCCTCGTCCTCGGCCAGCTCGAAGTTGTTCTCAGGCTTTGGCAGAGACGCAAAGCCTGCTTTCAAGGCTCGTCGAGCGTCTGCCAAGCGACGCTTCTCATCACGAGGGGTCTCGCCGTAGTATGAAGACTCGGCATCGTTAATGCTCAGATTGTCTCGCATGGGCGTTCGAGCGGGTGTAGCTCCTACTCCGCCAACAGTTCGAGGGGTTGAAAGTACACCGCCTCGAGCGGGTGTCGCCAGAGGGTTTGGTGTAGCTGCAACGCCATGTCGAGGGGTGGCTCCTTCGAAACCTGTACCGGCCATGTCCCCGCCGTGCAGAGGGGTGTTTTCGTCCCCAAGTAGAGGAGTTTGCTGGTTGATCATGTTTCGAAGGTTTCGGGCCTCGGCCATGACGTTGTCCTCTGCATGGCCGAAAGTCAGCTGATTGCGCAGTTGACCGGTGAAAGAGATTGAACTCACGTTGAGGGGCAGTTCGAGGTGTTCTAGCCATTCTGGCCTGACCCAACGCTTCGTACTCTCCCAACAATCCCTCTGTAGCCTTGCTCCCGGAGCCCTCAGCACCGACCAGCTCTCGAGCCAATTCACCCGCTTGTCCAATCTTGACGATATCCTCAAGCTCCGACTCCCCGACTTGAGGCATGGGCAGGTTGAGTCTTCGTCTTCTAATGATTTGCTCCTGTTCCTTGAGCTTCTTGATCTGAGCTTCTCGAGCAGCGACAAATTGAGCAGTCTGATTGCCCTTGCCGTCGTTACCCTTTTGACGCTTCTTCTTCTCTTCCAATTCTTCTAGCTCTTGTTTTCGTTTTCCCTCCAAAGCTCGGAGTGATTGACCGATAGGTGCAGAATATACCTTGGCGTTTTCTTCGCTGACATCGTAGAAACCGGGAGCAGGTTGTTTTTCGAATGGAATATCGGCATTATACTGTTCCACAACACTGGATAAGCTAGATCCATACCATGAATAGATGAAACGGTTGAACTCACATCCATGCCTTTCTTCTTGGTCTTCGGTCGCAAGCTGTAGTAGGCAGGCGCGTCAGTTTGCGCTCCAAGAATCCGACTAGGGCTCATGCAGATAGCGACTCACTTGATACCAGCAGCTTTCAACTCCCTCTTCTTCTGCAAAAATGCCAGCCTCCTCGCTTCTTCCAGCTGCCTCTCTCGAGCTTTTCTCTTAGCCTTCTTACCCTGCGTGTTGGCCAATCTCGCTCGGGCTTCAGACAACATCTCCTTTTCTGTGATTACAGCACAAAATATCAGCTTCTGCTTTTTGATCTTTCCAAGTACGCACACATCCCCTTGACACCAAGAGTGTTTCCACGTGTACAACGCCAACTCACCATCATCGTCCATATCAATGGGATCCGGCCTGGCTGCTCTCGTCTCAGGATCGGTATCAATCTCTCCAGGCTTGAGTCCACGAGCCCCTTCGGCGGGTCTTGACTCCGCGTCGTCTCCGCCTCCCAATCCAAGCTCCTCGTTGTCCTTCGCCTCGGCATCATCTAAGAGCTTTTGATATCGCTCGAGACATTGCGTAGCTGTTCTTCCTACAATGGGTGCGATTGTTCGCCATTGCGTGGGCATAAGTTTCGCGAGATGTAGCAGTTTCTCATCTTCCGTCTTTGACGAGGCAGAATGACGCAACGGTCAGTTGAGATCTGTGAATCTTCCACCAGAGAACGGCCATACTCACCTTTGACCACTCAACCTTCTTGATGGATGGATCTAACCATTCATACCATCTCGCTTTACATTGCTTGGGCGTCTTCCTGACCAACAGCGATGAGATACGCGCCCATTGCTAAAGCACGTCCACCGAAGTCAGCGTAAACTCCCTTTTCCACAGAGTACAGCTGACAGGTGCAGGAAGTGTGACGTACGTTCTTTCCGTACTTGGAAATGGCAGCCTTGAGAATCTCATCTTCCGTGTTCCTCCAAACACCACCTTTAATGATGATTCGTACCTGGATGGACCCCGCGATATTAGCATCTTCATAGCCTGACACAATAGATGATAACTCGGCTAACCATGTTGTGCTACCGCAACCGACGCGCAGACACAGAGAGGTGAACTGAAATTGACGCCTGCAGATATGCGCTCGACCCAAGGGGGCAGAAACGATCGTTCCCTTAGATTGACGCTCTTAGACGGTTTTCTTGCTCGACTCGCTCCTGTTATAGATCGATATTTGGTGTTCCGCTACTCCTGTCAATGAAAGCTAACGTCGATATGTGAGGATATGATTGATTGTCGAGCATCCAAGTCCATTGCATCTAAGTTGGCCACTACAGCCAAGCAGCCTCACACCCAGGCGGCAATTACCGGAATTAGATAATGTGGCGGAATGGCGCATTCTTTGAGTTCTGTTCTGGTTCTGTCCCTCTGAGAGACATTCTGAGTCTGCGCTGAGTGCATCTGCGATGTCAATGGCTATTCATATCATGTTCATCAAATCGTCGTACTAGCCAGAGACTATCACCTAAACACACTGTCCTTGTCCGAAGGCGATTGGGGGTTCCTGTGCAGATAAAAGTATATGTATTTGTACGCGCGGATGAGTGCGATTGCATGGTGAACAGAAACAGAATGCGTATATATAGGATATTAAGGCGTATTGAGATACTACACGAACAACCGAGAAGCGTCAAATAAAGGGGAAGCCACTTGATGATTCAGGTTCCCAAGGATGGATATGAAACATGATCTATCATGACATTTCAGGAGACCGCGACAGCAAAAACACTAGACAGGACTAGAATCGGATGGTAGAGGGTATCTGGACGCTTCCAGGAGCTTGTGGTGATCGCTGAGGGTGATGTTGATGTTGATCACCGAAACGAGGCGAACTGGGGACCACTGGCGTCGTGGGTGCACTAGCTGTCCATCGTACAGGCGGGGCGGAGAGAAGGGGTTGAGGGTGCGAGGGAAGGGTCGCGCTCGAAGGAGCCTGAGGCGATCGCATCGCTGACGGTAGTTGGTGCGATGATGGTCGGACAGGGTTGGTCGAATCGATCTGCTGTCGCAGGTTGACGAAGATGCCTAAAGAGGTAACATCAAATGATCAGTCTACGCTCTTCTCTATATTCGACTGCAAGCACATATAGATAGTTGACTCACTCCTGAACGATGACTGGGCACCCTTCTCAAGCGTGAGCGTCACAAGCGTGTTGTAGCTTTGGCCGGCGCCTTGACTAGCTCGCGAGAACTCGGCCTTGAATCTGACACCCTTCACGATGGCGTGAGTACCGCCAACGGGATCCCGGACCTCATCCAGCCTACACTTCAAGCCTCGGATACCGTCAATCTCGACTAGAGCCACTCTGACATTGGCCTCCATCAAGATCCTTCTTACTCTATCTCTGGTGTTGGAAATGTTGTCATGAGCAAGGAGGGTACAAGCCGGAGCCTTGAACGAGAAAAGGTTGTTAAACCATGATCTCTTGGGCGAAGGACCGTTGATAGCTGAGCTGGTCGAAGCGAACGACGAAGCGGCTGAAGGGGGACCAAGCAAGTCGCCGCCGCCAGAGTAAGGTACAGGATCGATGGAGACCGACTTGGGCTTCTTTTTCAACATACCGAAGCCGTCTTGTCCTCGGTGAGCTCGGAAGCCCGACGACTTGGTGGACCAAGAAGACATCGAGGAGTCGGCAGCAGGCATGTCTGCGCTGTCAATGATCACGTACGACGCGTCTCGCGGTAGCAGTGACTCGGTGGTCTGCGGCGCAGTGGCGGACGACGAGGCAGCGGATGGCGGCGCGATACGAGTGACGACAGGAGCTGGTCGATTGGCCCGAGGTGGCGGCATAGGCGCGGGTCGTTCAGCCTGGAAGACTGGTACGGCAGCAGGTGGCTGAGGTGCAGGATGGGGCACCTGGGTGTCCCACACGTTAGGTGAGTATGGCTGGGGCGACTCCATGGGCGCGTAGGAGCCACCTGATGTACCTCGGTGCGAAGAGCCGGTAGAGGACGCGTACGACCATCGTTGGTTCTGCGCGGGCGAGACAAGGGGATAGAGACCGGGCCTGCCACCATGAGAAGGGGGAGGAGGTCCGCCGAGACCCAAGCCAACCAGAGGAGCATGCTGGCCCGAGGCTGAGGCAGCTGTGAACGTGGAGTGGATACTAGCCACGTCGGCCTCGGTTTCGTCATCATCGGCATCTGCGAACTGTTCGGCCCCCTCCTCCATGGGAGACAGAGTAGTGGGTGGCCCATTGGGGCCGGTAGCTCCGGCAGCATAGGCGAGGTAAGCCTGGTAGTCGGTACCAAGGATAGCAGAACTGGTAGTGGACGACCCCGACGCAACTGAGGACCGGATATTCATCGTGTTGAGCTGAGCGGCTACCTCATTGAAGAAGTGTTGCAGGGTAGAGTCGAATACCTGAGGCGCATTGATCGGTGGCAGCTGAGGGGTCTCTGCCTGGCTTGGTGAGGGCGAAGCGAGGATCTCAGAATGAGGTCGAGACGAAGGGATGAAGTCTGGAGGAGGCATGTCTTTGGTGGGCGTGGCTTCTTGGAGCACGATAGCGGGAGTTGCGGGCGCGCTTGAGTCGCTCGACGAGTTCCTGTTAGACATAGGCGGCCGGGGTCCAGCGGGTACACGAGCAGGCGCAGCCAGCTTGCCGTTGACCTTTTGCGAAGCGGGAGCAGGAGAGTCTTCACCGACTGAAGCCTGACCTGAAGCCTTCTTAGGCGTAGGAGCTTGAGGTCGGTCAATGGGCGTGTTCTCGACGGACTCATTTTCGCCCAAAGGAGCAAGCTTGGGCTTTGCAGATACAGGAGGAGGCGGACCTCCCTTTCGCTTGGCAGGCGATCCGTGTGCCTGTCGACGAGCTTGTCGTCTCGCTCGCGCCTCGGCGTCCTCGTCTTCGTCCATGTTGTAGTTTTCGAGATGCTTGTTTCGGTACTTGATCAAGAGATGGTAGATAGCCTTCTCCCATGTTTTGCTATGAACTCGAATCAGTACTGTCTGCTTCTTTATTTACTACCAGGTGATATCGTCCTGGGTAACTCACTCCTTGCTCATGAGCGCGCTGACGATCTCGTCATCTGAGGCGCCAGACCAAAGGGTCTTGAGATTACCCATAATGTCCGAGTCGATCTCTTCGGGAGAGTTGACGGGTCTCTCCACCTCGTCTAATGCGGGCGGCGAGACCAAAGCTCTTCCAGGGATAGGTCGAGGCGGTCTCGAGACGAAGAATGGATGAGTGAGGATCTCAGGCATCTGCGGACCAAGAAACGGAAGGGTATATCAGCTAGGCTGAGCAACACTTCAGGCAGTAATGTGACTGACTGTGATTCGTTGCTCGGGATCTTTCTCCAACATCCGACTGAGCAAGTTTCGGGCAGGGTCTTTGATCTCGTCTGGCATCTCAAAGACACCAATCTTGACTTTTTGCAAGAGCGATCGGATATTGTCGTCGTCAAAAGGCAGTCTACCCGTGAGCAGGGCGAAGAGAATGATACCGCACGACCAGATATCAGACGAAGAACCATGGTATGCTTTGCCCTATTGTGACCCGAGACAAACGAACACACATATCCATATCAGCGGAGCTCTTCTGCAAGTAGATGCAGACCGACTTACCGCCACAATCTCTGGTGATGCGTAATGTGGACTTCCGCAACTAGTCTCCAACATCCGCTCGCCAGCTTCCCAAGCTGCCATACCGAAATCCGCCACCTTTATGTTCTTGTCCTTGTCCAATAACAAGTTCTCAGGCTTGAGATCTCTATGACAGATATTGAATCGGTGGCAGTAGTCTACGGCATGGATGATCTGCTGGAAGTAATGCAGGGCCTCGGACATTGGTAGTCTACCTCTTTTCACGAGGTAGTCGAACAATTCTCCACCGGGAACGTATTCCATGATCAGATATCTATTTATCGAAACAAGGGCACCGATCAGCCTCCGCTTCGTGACCAACATACAGTCCTTCGGCATGCCATACTCACAGCTCTGAACTGGTTTCCCAAACATCGTATAGGTTCAACACGTTTGGATGATCGATCAATTTCATGATGACGATCTCCCTCTCGATACCCAACAGTACCTTGTCGGCACGCGCACCAGCTTCGGACATTGACATCCTCGATGTCAAGATCAGACCCTTAGGTACAATCTTGATGGCCGCGTATTTGCCCGTGATGGAGTGTTTGGCGATTTTCACTCGGCCTGAACCATGACGAGACAAGAAGAAATGCATCATTCGCGATCAGTTGTAACTCGACCGACTCCTTGAGACTGCAGGCAAGATGCAGGACGTGATCGTGAAGGCTCACCCGAACTTCCTTTGCCAATGGTTCGTCCTATCCGCCATTGACCGATCATCTTGGCATCCTCCCTCGAGCTGGACCCATTTGTCCTCTTCCTGCTGACTGTGCCCCCACCTCCTCCTGTTCTGGAACTCGATCCAGGCTCATCATGTCTCGACGCCACAGCTGCCATCGTGTAAGTGTATCCTTAGCTCTTCGCTCAAGACCAGTGATCAAGTCGAGTAAAGTTTAGTAGTCGAGATTACAAGTGTGTTGCTGTGGGTTCTCGTGGGTTCGTTTAGTAGGTCATGAGGTGCTGTGAGGGTGACTGCGGGCTGGGCTTGTGATTGCGCGTTATATCGTAAGAATGAGCCAGAATTTGCGAGGATCGTTTGTCCAGTTCTTTCTTCTTTATTTCGTTGTGTGGTGGATAGCGAGTGCGGTGAGTGTGGACGAATAGGTCTCGGTGTGTCGAGTCAGTCGGTGTTGATGCAAGGAGCGCTTTGAGCCGGCTTGAGCTGTATTAAAGAATGACTATGGTGAGTTGAGACTACCGAGCGTTGTCGTCGTCGTCGTCGCCGTCGTGAATATTGTGCTGTTCAGCAGGATACTGGAGAAGACAAGAGAAGAACAACGCTATGATGAGAAGCAAAGGGTCAAAGAGATCGAGGCAAGGCTGAGGACGAAAGTGAGAGTGAGGATGACTGATCGACTAGGAGAGGAGGAATAGGATCGGTAGAGCCAAAACTGAACACAACAACTCGTGAGGGCGTGAGTGTGATAGGCCAGGATGAGGGATGAACTACTGTAGGATAGTTGGTTGGCGGTTTGTAGTCCCGATCTGGCTATGGCTCGGCTCAAACATGGTAAATGGAATTCATTACAAGCAAGGAAGTCAGCACCCCTGCCCTCGCATCGCAGTCAACAGGCACTGCTGCAGTGCAGTCACGCTCTGGTGCAGACAACATGAGGGGTGAGTAGCGGTAAGTCGATGGACTACATCCAACGGTTTGTAAGGACGAAGAAGCTTGTAAGATCCTAAAGACCTTTCATTCACCTGAATTTGCCGAACAAACATCTCATCGGATGGGCTGATCGATCCATCATGCTCGATACTGTGCCCTGAAATCAAAAGGACCTGAGGATGAGAAACCTCTGCCCAGCAGGCAGCGACAGAAGCAAGGTCAAGAGCGTGTGACGGGTCCTGATTAGAGAGGAAGTGCGTGCGTTGCAGTCATTCTCATCATCATGTCAGTGAGTTTAGTCTCTCTTACGTAGCTTAGCTTAGCTGGCTGCTGTATTTTCGCGATCCTTCTACAGTGGCCAGAGTAGAGTGTGGTGTGCGTGCGTGCGTGCGTGCGTGCACAGACGAAAGAAAGCAAAGACGCAAACAAACCCTGAACTAACTAAGTTAACACAGAAATGAAATCAGGCGCGGCTTTGGCTTCCTCCGCGCACTATGATATGATATGACCGTAGCTACGGCACATATTCGTGTGGTGGCGTCTCCGTTCTGCTGTAACTGTGCAAGGGGGAAGAAAGCAAGGTCCAAGGGCCAGAGCAGCACAGATGTGACGGTGACTGGTGCTGACGTTCAAAGCTAGAGCTTAGAGCCAAAAAAGTCAAAGTCAAGCAAAACACCAAACAACTGACTCCTCTGTCTTTCAGGGTTTTTCATCGATGTCTTGTTTGGGTCAAAAGTGACATAACATGTCCGATAGGATCGACAAGACACCTTGCTTACGACAACACCCTAGCTGGCTCATTTCACTTGTTTACATTCTTTCTTCGACGCGATTGATTTTCCGTTTGACTCCATCGGATTGGGGTTCCTCGTTTTACCATTTGCTCGCTCAGTGACCCATGCAGTACCGTACTATACTTTAGATATCGACGTCAGACTTCCTGAATCGAATGATGAACGAGCGTTAAGCGATCGAGCGTGAGCCTGGACTCTCACTAAGAGAAAGGAAGAATTTACGGTCTGCTCCGTTGAGTAAGTGACCAGTTTCGCGCGAAGCATCGGGATGGTTGGCATGTGGCTATTATATCAACCGATGTATGGATCTGTCTATGAACTAACAAGGTCGTTTGTGTACAAGGAACAAGTCCGTATAATCGTCTCTACTCTGTCTACAACGGTGTCAAAGTGTCCATACGCGCTTCGCTGAGCTGTTATGAGGACAATTTCACGTCTTAGAGTACAGTGGCATCATGACATGTATTTGTCCTATAGCAACGATAACGACCAGGTTTGTGTCAGTAAGCATTGTCACGCGCGCAAGATACCTGAGATTGCTGGATGGAGAAAGCATTCCTCACCTTCCATACCCAGGCTAATCCGAAAGTATTGCTAGATCCTTGTGAGATCTGGAGGAATCATATGCTTTGATCAGCCTCGCCTCGCAGTGTGTGCGACATAGCAGAATGCGACGGTTACATATCAACCGCAGGCGACTCACAGCCATTCTGTACCACTTTGCGGCCTCCTTCATGTCCTTCTTGACCCCGTTAGCTCCCTTCGAGAGCACAAACCCAAGTTCTGCTCCGGTTAATGAATGCAAAGGCGAGGCGGTGAAAGAGATGGTTAGCTCCTCGAAGACAAGTTTACCACTGTCAAAATCGATATCAAATAGAGAAAGATACTCACGCTCCTGGGATGCGATATCACCCATGTTCGCAGCGAATCGAAGATATGCCAAAGCGACATCTGGCGCCTTCTTCACTCCGACACCTTCTAGGAAACAGTTCCCCACTTCAAACATGCCGACCGAGAGCTCTTTCTGCGAATGTTGAGGTAGTATTGAGGAAGGTTGGGGGATGGTCAGCTGAGTGTTCACTCTTGATATGAGAGTTTGTAAAGTCGTTTGAGGGGGTTGAGCGGTTTCTCCGTTGAGGATTTGTTTGATACTGGTGGTAGACTTGGCTCTGTTATGGTCATGGCTAGGGATTGTTGTACTAACAGTTATATTCTTCTTCTGCTGGCTTGTCAGCTTGTTTGCACCAGGCGATCGGTGAAAGTCCATGCCTCCTTCGGCGAGCGATTCATCGCATGCCTGTCGTAGCTCGATGAATGCTCTTCTTTCATCTTTCGCCACACCCCATCCATGTCGTAAAGCCAGGCCTGCAAAACCAGCTTGCAGGTCAGCTCTGATTAACTTCAGTCCCCCAGCTTCGCGTTTGTCAGCTCACCCCAATACATCCGGCCTGTTGCGCTGCCCCCCTCAGCCGCCTTCATGAAATACCAAGCACTCTTTGCCAGGTCACCTTTCCCTCTCGCCTCGATTCCGGCATGCACAAAGTCACTGGGCGTCCGTCCGCCATCCTCCATTCCGCTGCCTCTCGACGAGTCAGACGACGTTCTCTCGCGTAGTTCTCGCTCGCGCTCCAATGTCGATGCGGACACTTTGACATACTTGCCATGGGGGAAGGCCAATTCCCCTTCGGCTTTCGGAGTAGTGGGTGAGGCACGATCTCCATCCAGATCGTAGAAAGAGTAAGCGACTGACTGGAACGAGATATGGGAGTTGCGCGTATCGGGTCTAGCCATAGGTGACGACGCTGCGTCTTCATCGCCTTTCAGAGGAACCATAAGCGGTGCAGGTGTTCTTCTTCCTCCGACTTGGGCGAACGGCGCTTGTGGAGGGGCGAGAACGTCATGTCGTGTTGAAGACTGTCGAGGCTCGTCAGTCATGCGGCTCAATATGGGTGGTCGTCGGTCTGCTGACGATTGTCCGCGCAGGGTACCTGCACGTTGAGGGAGTCCTGTAGGTTTCGGCTGAGGCATAGCGGCAAACGAAGAAGGCTGTGGTAACATGTCATATTTTCTCGCCGGCGATGTAGGCTCGGAGTGTGGTAGAGCCGGAGCAGTATTGGCTGGGGGTGGAGGCGCTCTTCGATGTATGATCAAGGGTTTCCTCAACTTCCTTTTCTCCTCGCTTTGGTGCCCGCCAGACATGACAGCTTTCAGCTTCGACAGACGCTTTGACGGACTCAGACTACCTTTCTGCCCTTCAACTCCGTTAACAGCTTCCGGTGCGCCTTCTGTATCCAGCCATTCAAATTGCGATTCATCATCCCCCCAGTCGCTGCCTTGTTCCCCATGCATACTAGCCAGATCATCCGCTATCTGTGTCGACTCCGGGTGATGTACCGCTGAGACCTCTCGAGCTTGAGCATCAGAAGCGGATCTTCCTCTGCTGCGAGCCGGTATTGATCCTAGCTGGAACGAAGCCTGCTGGTCTTGATGTTGATGCTGCCGAGCCTGTGAATGTGGATGTGCCTGTGGTTGTTGTAGGTATATTTGAGAAGGTGGCAGAGGGGGCTTGGCATTTGGCGGTGGACGGCGAGAAGTCACGGAGAAGCTTCGTTTAGGGGTCAACACACCATGACTCCCAGATGTCGCGTTGATCGTGCTATTGCTATTAGAAGACGGTAATCTCGACCTTTCCGACCAAGCCCCTTCCCCTTCTTTGCTTTCCGTTGGCGGTGCAATCTGACCATACGTGTCTTTGGGCTCAAAGTATGATTTCACCTGATTATGAGTGGAAGCTTTAGGTGTCGAAGGCTCGTCCTCCTCCTCGTCTTCGATACCAACTTCGGTCCCAGTTTGACTGATTGTGTCGAAGCTGTTGTACGAGTCGATAGAGAATTGCGAGCTGAGTGAATCGACAGAATAGCGGGATGATGCTCGAAAGAGGTTGTTGAGTTCTAAGGCTGGCACGGGTGCAGGATCGGTCACGGGAGGTCGCTGTGGTAGTGATCGGGGCGGCTGGTAGACGTTGTTCATATGTGATGACGGGCCTGCAGCAGCAGACGCTGAATTTGCCTACAGCGAACGAATCGATACATCAATACGGGCTCTGTCAGCTAGCGACGTCTTACCTCAACATAAGGCTCAATTGCACGCATGCCCAATGGCGACAACGATGAGATCATGTCCACTCACTCTGCTCCTTGCGCTCTTCCCTTCGGCCTCCAGCCTGGCAAGCGGGCTAATATAGCTTCCGGACGAAACGACTTCCTTAGCAGACGGCATCCTGCGTAATCCTACTCCTACTCCTGCTCCTATCCCTACACCTGCTCTTGCGCTCGCTCCGCCTGGCGTATCCAATGACTGTTGAGAGAATTGTAGTAGTAGTTGAGAATGATCTTGATCCTGATCTTGATCCTGATCCTTTTGCCGGTAGTTTTGCATTGGTGTCGGATAGGTGGACGGTGGAGGATGATAAGTCTTGGCCATGCTTGTGTGTGCACTCGAGCTCAGACTCATGCTAATGTTCGGATTGGGTGCAAAGTAATATGTGGTATTGTATGATTGGGGCTAGAGTGAGGCTTGGATGTGCAGCACCCGCACCGAGTGTCCTATGTGCGTGTTTGTACTGTTATTCGTCATCAAGGAGGACGGATCATCAGCGCCAATCAGTTGAATAAATGTTGCGACCCAATCGCTCTGCTCCGCTCTGGGAGAGAGAGAGGAAAGAGCTAAGATTGCGCAACAATCTCGATCGGACTTGATCGAATATTATGTCGAATACGATGGTATGCAAAGTGGCGTGCGGAACGGGGTGTTGGAATGAAACAGGAAGTGAAAGCTAAAGTAGCGGTCGCGTCGGAGTGAACACTATCGGGGTAGGTATTTGCCGCTTGTGATAACGACCGAACAATGAACAATAGCAAGGCGGTGCGATGCGGTAAGGCGCGTTTGGCTTTGCTCCTCTAGACTACTTGGCCGAGCTGTGTAGATCGGACAAGTCTTTTCGCCTTACCAATGATGATGTTCGACTTCGACTCAACTGAATGCTTTGGTGCTTTGCTTTTCCAGCTTGATGTCCGAGAGGATCCTCCTTCGGGGTAAGCAGATAGGCGGTACTGTAGCTAACCTCGGACGCGTCACTATGACGCCTTGAGATGGCCGGGAATCTGGTAATGTATCTCGAGCGTTTATGCTTGTGAATGACTGTGATTAAGAGGATTGAAGGAAGCCAGTATCTTTCTGGATGCACGAGCAAAGCCGTGTACGCAACGACTCCGAGGATCCTCTCCGAGGATCCTTCCGGACCTATCTCAACGAATCCTAGCTGTCGGTTCTACCCAATCTGACAACGATATATGTTACAAGTACAAGAGAGCCCCAAGGTCCTGACCCAATTCCATCCACTTTAGATTCGATCAATCGAAAGGAGCCATTGACAGTGACAGAGGCCATCCTTTGGCAGTGGGTACGTGAGCGTAGAATGGAGGGGTTGGCGTGTTGTCATGTTGACACGTCTCAGATCGTGTGCTCTGCGTTCGATCATTTGGCCTTGGCATCGCACTTTCCTTCGGCGATCATCCTGCTGCGTGATGAGCAGGGAAGATCCGAGACCAGCAATAAACCTGAGGTCGAGACGAGCCGCACTCTATGCATAAATGAGTACATACGAAGGTGGGCCGACCAGCGGGTTCCATACCACCGTTCACCTATGTATACAGTATCTATAGCTGCTGTTAGCGCAGAGGGCATCCTTCAGCCGCCATTCTACGCTACATTTTATAGGATCGGAACAACGTCCGTTCGATCGGCTAATCCGACTTGAGGTTTATCGCCGCTTTGGCCGTATGAGAGCACCACATAGTGGTTCTTGATGAACATGTCGCCGAGCACTGTGAACGAGTCCATACCGCCCTGTTCGTGTGAAATTAATCTCAGCAACATCAGAGCACGAGACAAGATCGATGTGAGACATCTCACCTGCACACCCGAGATACACATCCCCTGAAGCACGGCGGATCGCTTCCAAGCTAGATCCTCGACGGGTACACCAAACTTCCTACCGCCAATGGAGAAGAACACGTTCCCGGTGATTGGGTATGCAGTGATACAGGGGATGTACCAGATTCCCGTGGATTGGTCTTGCCTCGAGCTCTGGATCTGAGAGTGAATCGCTGCTGAGGCGGAGTATGAGGTGATGATGAGTGTGGTCTGGTACACCGGACCGGCCACACACTCAAAACTCGTCAGCTCTTCTTACCACGCACTGAGCGACACATATCGCATCACCCCTCACGCAGATGAATGAGGGCTGTCAGAATACTCACCCCGGTGTCGATGATGGCTCTTCGGGGCGTACGAGTATCCTGAGCTAGGACGGACCGCGATCCGACCAGGATATCATCCATCGTGAAGCCCCTACACGAAAAAGTCCCCCGACGCAGGACCCCATCAGCATCCGCTATGTCTTTCCTCTCTTCTCGTCGTGCTATGCTGCTCACCAATAATTCGCACTGATAACATCCGCCCAAAGGATCCCAGCTCTGCCCCCTAACACATAGTTTTCCTCGATACCACCGAAAACGTATTTTCCTTCTCCTTCTGATTGGAAGACACCTTGACTCTGTTGGCCTTTTACAAATCTCATGCTGAGCATGTTCTCGTACAGAGCTTTACTCTTGACGAGCTTCGAAAACAGCGTTAGCCCTTCTGAAGAGGGAGACGAGGTGGAGAAAGTGCTCATGGGATCGAGGCCCAGACCCATCACGCCGCTCCTCAAAGAATCCTTGAAGTCGGATCCGCCGACATCTGTCGCCACAGCGAAAGTCATTCCGACTCCCTGTGTGGCTTTCCCATCTCCGCGACCGCCGCTACCAAAGGAGATCAAATCGGTCGAAGTGTAACCTCTCGCTGCTGAGCCGTCGGCATAGTAGTATTCCCAAGGCGCAGACATGTTTGTGTATGTCGTCGACATGAACGGGTTGAAAGATGTGTGATTGTACAAGTGGCACGATGAGCAGGTTGGGCCGAAAATGAATAGGTCTGCTGAACCGGTGTCGGGGAGGACAGGTATGGATTGAGGTGGCGAGCCAACCGATATGTATGTGAACCACTGAAACACAGGAGGAGAAGCAGATGGTCCAGGTCAGTTCTTTCTTACAGTCTCGGCGGATATGGTCGCCATGGTAGTTAATTCGGTTTGGCTTCTCACCTCTGTGTCGCCTCGTTCGCCACGAGCGACGTCGTCAGCGTTGCCCCATGCGAACAGGTCGCTCAGATCCAATCCCAAGTCAAGGTTGATCAATGCCTTATCCTTGCTCTGGCTATGAGAGGAAGTCGATGGTCCCCCAAAGTTGAGCCCAAGGTTTAACAGTCCCAAATCGAGACCAAGCAGCCTCCTCTCCTCGGTGGGGCTGGCTGTAGACGAAGGTGAAGCTGACCCCGATTGCTCGGGCGCCACTCTCGACCTTCTCTCATCGCGTTTCTTTAGACCCAAGCCCAATCCTCCGAGGTCGAGCGAAAGTCCTACGAATATCGGACCGAGTTTGATACCCCACGACCCGAGCTGCTGAGATACGATTACTTCTCCCGATAGGAGCTGGAATGTCGGATCTGATAGCAACGACAGCTCAATGACTGGTGTCTGGGCCTGAGCTGAGGCGCTGCATAAGAGCGCGAGGGCAGCCGCGGCCGATGATGAGAAGCGCATCGTACGATGGTAAAAGATGTCGTTAGTGTCGATCTCGATCAAGCCCGATAAGAGGAAGACGGGATGAAGTGAGCAGAGTGCAAGAGCACAAGACTTGTTCTTAAACGCAAGCAAGTTCACAAGATGTACATATATGACCACGCCAGATCGCTCATGCTGCCGAGTTCTGTCACCGTCGCAAGGAGGCCGAAAGTACCCGTAGACTAAGGTGTAAAGGCTAGGAGGACGAAGAAGGCGCTTGGCGCATTCCAATTTCGACTAGGCGAGAAATTGAAACTACACACTCGGAGTTGATGGGCGCCCCCAATACATTGGAACGTGTCAATGATCAGGGGCGTCCCAGTGCCAGAAGGGGTGTTCATGTGGTGATAGCAGGTTCAGTCATTCCTTGTTGTTGACTGTATCTTGCCCTCAAGTATGTTTCGAAGAGCTACTTTTGATAGAATCAGTCACGTTCTTTATACCCAGCTGCCAAGTGTCTGACACGGCTGATCGTTCGATTGAACGCTCGTTTTCGTTGGCGTTTCATTATGGGTCTGCATTGTAAAACGGGCGCGTTGTAGTGGGATTGAGTTGTGACTGATACCTCAAAGTCGTAAGCGACTGCAGTGTTCACAAGCCGAGGTCCGACGGTCTCCATCGCAAGCATCATTTGGCATCGAGTGCAAGTTGTGACTGTCAGTCCCTGTGCCTCTGCAGAGATAGATGACAGCAAGTATGCTGCGTACGTTTCGACAATTGTCGGGATTGCGCAGGCAGCGATGAAGGTATCATGGCCGGCGGGTATACCTTTGGACAAAGGTAGTTCTACTTACCGCAACCGTCGCGTGACAGTATCTGAAGGGAGAGCAGGATCCTGCTTGCCATGATGAGGCTCCCTGTGATGCTCGAATATGGCATGCATGCATACTCGCTGGGCTGAGAACGCTGTCCTCTTCGAACCCAGGATGTCATCGACGAGGACAGTTTGTATAGTAGCAGTTCATCCATCGTATGCTGCAGCTGGACGCGCGCGTGTGCAGGGGACAGCCATACTGAGTGGGGTAAACAATAACAGCTGCAGCTGCTCCAGTTGCTGTTGCACCAAAACCACGCGCACTGTAGCGTCAGGGTCAAACAGTCAACAAACACCCTGAACTCGACATTTCCCATTTCTCATTCTATCACACGCCTTTTTACCATCTCGCATCATCAAAGCTATCTTTTCCGTACCATAGCATTGATCAAGTGTAGAAGAGAACATTACCCACGACATATCGCACCGATATCGACCGAGTCGTACGCATACTTATCCCGGACTAGCAGGTGGATGGGTTGTTAGCACAAGGTGAACACGACACGACACCCTCGCCACGCTCACGATCCTCTCAACCACGCTCACGATCACATCACGATGAAGTCCCTTCGAAGGTCACTGAACAACAATACCAACAATTCCTCATCCTCGTCCTCTCCTCAACCATCCCCGCCCTTACCACACAATGCAGGCCATCCACTGGCACTGGGAAGACCATCAGAGAAAGTAGCTCCACCGCAAAAGGTCATCAAGGCATTGAATTCGCATAGGAGTACCAACCCGCAGGAATTGAGCTACACAAAGGGAGATTTCTGGTATGTCACTTCGGAAAGGGATGAGTGGTACGAAGCGTTAAGTGAGTTATCGTCTCTTTCTGCTCAAGAGTAGGACGATCCTATTGGCAGCTCTTCGTCTGTCTGCTTCTTTGGCTTGGCACTCACTGCCTCGATGCGCTCAATAGACCCTCTGACGGGCTCAAGAGGACTAGTCCCCAAGGCCGATTTTGAGGAGTTCATCAAGGGAGGCAGACATCCTTCGGGGCAAAAGTCCGTCGACCACGGAAGGTAAGTCGTATGATATGACTGAACGGCTGTCGCGTAGCTCGGCTAACTGTGTTTACCCATTGTAGACCTTACACGCCATCCCAGGGTCATCTCTCTCAACCGTCTGACCCTCGTTCTCCTCCAGGATCCATGACCTCTCCGCCAGCTTCTGCCGATGGGTCACGAAAGCCCCGACAACCGTGAGTGTATCTCGCGCTGACATCACTTTTGCCAAGGTCACCTAGCTGACATTCCGTCCTTGACTCAACAGGGTCTACGCAATCGTGCAATATGACTTCCATGCTGAGAGACCAGATGAGCTGGACGCGAAGAAGGGGGAGCCGATCGTAGTCATCGCTCAAAGCAATCACGAGTGGTGAGTCCAAATGGCGCCGGTCGATCTGTCATGTCCCTGGGGCTTCGGCTTGAGACAAATCGCTAGTGAAAATCCAGCTGACCATAACCATCCAGGTTCGTCGCCAAGCCGATCGGCCGTTTAGGAGGTCCAGGTCTGATTCCCGTCGCTTTCGTTGAGATCCGAGATCCAGCTACCGGCAAAGCCATCGAGATGAATCCCAGCACGATCCCGGCTGTCGAAGAATGGAAGAAGGCCGCTGCAGACTACAAAGCGGCTGCTATCCCTCTTGGACGCTTCGAGATCTCGCCTGAGCAGGCCGTGACGAATTCACCATATGCTCCCGCTGGTACGGGCAGCGCGAATCACTCCCAATCATCTTTGCCTCGAGTCGCTTCGACCAGCTCCGTAAACCAAAACAATGGACCGTCGAGTCATACACCGCCGGCCATGGTTGCCCCTCAGCAGCAGCACGAACCAGTCTATCGACCCGAGCAGGATCCGTCTCTGCCTCCCGGCGATCTGACCTCCTTGGGAGTACCCTCTTTCCACAATGAATCAGGAAACTACTGGTTCCGTTTACATGTCACGTTTGTCCCCGACGAGCCTTCAGCACCGGCTTATACTCTCAGCTTGTATAGAACATACGAAGACTTTTACGACTTCCAAATCAGCTTGCTCGACACTTTCCCCTTCGAAGCTGGACGACCTCGGCCAGGAGAAGAAGACAGGTCACCGCCCGAGCGTATATTGCCGTACATGCCAGGACCCGTGGACGACGAGATCGACGATGAATTGACGGAGTACAGACGGGAAGAGTTGGATGCATATGTGCGGGCCTTGGTGGATCTCAAGGCAAGACAAGCTGGATACATTTTGCGGCACGAATTGATACGGACGTTCTTCGCTGCCAAGTATGGGGATTACTGCGAGGAGACACCCCGTGCCGATGTCGTTGAAGAGTTGGAAGAAAGATTGGCGGAAGTGCGGGTTTCGGAGGGTTCGAGTCATCAGCGAGGATACTCGAATGGAGGTCAGCCAGACGTTCGATCTCAATCAGCTGCTTCTAGACTGTCTCAGAAATCGTCAAATCAAGATCGGTACTCGCCTCATCCTTACGCTCAAGGTCATCACTCAGCGTCTCGGTCAATCTCTTCTCGGGGCGCCTCCCCTCTACCGCCTATAGACACCAATACTTCTGCTCGACCTGACTCTGGCCGTCAGTCGACCGGAGCATCGGCTCATTATGTTTCTGGTGGCCCATCGACGGGCGCTACCAGCTCGTCATGGGGCATGGGAGCGGCCCCATCATCCGCCTCGTCCGTTCCAACACCTTCAGCAGGTCAGCCACCATACGTGAAGATCAAAATTTACGACCGTGCAACAGATGACCTTATCGCTATCCGGGTGCATCCGTCCGTCACTCATGCTGAGCTTTTCGAGAAGGTGAGAGCGAGGTTAGGGTCTAACGTCAGCGCGCTCAGGTTCAGGACGGGAATGGACGGCGGCAGAGGTGGCCAGGGGTACAGGGAATTGAGGGATGATCGAGAGCTCCGAGATTGGATGCGGACCGAGGATCAGAAACTGGTGCTGTACGCTGAGCAATAGCACAAGGGGACATGGGCACGGGCCGGGGGAACGACCAGTCAGTCGGCGAATGTAGCTGGTCCTCGAGAGCAGGGCAATATGATAAGGAGACACTCTGTGTCAGCAGTACTAGCAGCCAACTATCTCGTCATTGCAATAGGTGTCTTCGCATAGATTGGGTATCTGTAATGCATCTAACAACAAGCAGACCATGATGCCTTGAGGCTTGGTGAGAGTGAGGTGATGAGGCGGCGATGACCGACAACGCGTTCGGTCGCTGTGTCGGCCACCGTCATCATCGTGTGTCCGGCTGCGCCAGAGTCCTGTTGACAGATCACAGGCAGTCCTCCTCTTCGTGACCTTACAATACATACGGGAACATTTAGCATCTGGTGGGCACCTCCTCCGCAGCACACAGCGGCTGAAGTCTGGGAGATTCTCGCAGCGAAAGCGCTACATAATCAATCACTCGGCCAAGCAACAACGCATGTGCGATTCCCATCCATCATGTCGGTCCCGATCCCGCACCCGCACCCGCACCCGCACAACGCCCAATCCCACGCTCGCCAGCCCTCAGCCGACGACGTAAGACAGCACATTATCTCGTCATTATTTGCTAGGAGGGGGGATGATGGGACACCGGAAGAGACGTTGATCTCGTTCATCAAGGTGTACGAGGAGGATCCGGCGGATCCTACGGGAGGGCAGAAGACGAGGTATCTTATGTTGTCTGGTGAGTGGAGTTAAGCTGGGATGCGCATCATCGTCCTCCTTCCTCCCTCTTCTAGCTGTGGATGGGCTATTCTCAATTCCGAGAGGCTAGTCGACCGTGTACGGCTACCCGGCATCGACGCCGCAAAGTCTGCTACAGCGGTCCGACGAAGGGTTATGAACACTAATGACTGGTCGGTCTTCCCACTCCAGTCACAAAGCTAGGGAAGGTTGTCATACACAAAGCCAAGCGGAACAACAACCTGTCATTCTCAAAGGGCAAGACATGGCATCTGGAAGATATGAGGGTGCTCGAGGTCATCGGCGTGAGTCAGGCTTGTCCATTGCACACCAAATATATTCCCTTCACTACGACCAAGTGGTGTATCACTATGTTCGAATACGAGTGAGCTGGAACTGACCAACATCGCTTCACTCGTGTCGTGCACGCTACAAATGATTATTTGCCGCTTTAGCCAACCGATTTCGCCCTCACAATGACAATCCGGCGATACCACTGGACCACAGAGCGAGCAAAGGACCAGACGCATTTCCTCAACTCACTTGTCAAAGTGTATCGGACATACACCAAGGGCGAGACGCCGGAGTTGATTGGCTTCAATCCTAGTCCACAGGCGGCGCCGACACCACCCTTACAGGCAACAAACAGTAATGGTGGTGAGTGTGTCTCAAGATTCCTCATTTCACTGCCATACCCTCAAAACACTAGGCCCTCTTGTCTGTCTTGCATTTCAGACGCTATGATTGACAGCACGACGTGACCTATAGGATACCCTACTCCACCACCTATCGATAGACAAGGTTCCTCTTCTTCTCCTCTATCGCGCAATATGGATCTCGCACCCCCCAATTTTGTCAAACAATCCCGTTCCGGATCCTCTTCGTCTATGGCTTCGGCACAAAGCAGCGCGTACCCACAATCAGAGGCGGGGCGCTCCAGACCTTCCCTCGATGAAGATAGACCTCCGATACCTCATCTGGGTAGATCACCGCTTGGAGAATCATCAATGCGGCGTCCGTCGACCGGCGAAAGAGATCGAGATGGCCGGATGCCCTCACCCAGGCATGTGCCAAGTCCCATACCGCATTCTTCTTCGCCCAGCCAAAATCTCGGAATGGGCCCGCCGCCAGTGCAAGCTAGGAAATCTTCCGAAGATAGATTAGGGCCTAGTAATCTGCGGAACGTGTCCGCTGCTTCGGAGTATGGAGGACCCGAGGCACCGAGTCAACCCATGCGGAAAGTCTCAAGTGAGGGAATGAGGGCTATCGCGGAGAACGATAGAGCGAATCAACCTAGTCCCTCGATTCCACCTGCTAGAAGTGATCGTGAGCACAGCGCACCTTCGCCGGCTACATCGTCAACGCCAGTGCTTGGACAAGGATCATCCACTCTCCGTCCTCCACCTTTGCAGGCCGACCAGAATGCGGCATCGCGGAACATGTTAACGCCCACCATTACCACTACCGAAGCTTCACCTCTCTTACCGTCCGACTCGCAATTCTCATCACCGGCAGCCTCACGCCCAGCCAGAAGAGCGTCCTTCCACCCTCCACCACTTGATACGGCATTCTCGCGCGAAGTTCTGCTCACGTCCAGAACGGGTGTATTACCTGGAGTCGCCAGTCTGACGGTGGACGATGGTGAGCAGAACGACGAGGCTGTCATGGCGAATGTGGAGGAGATGCTGGAGGGCTTTGATTGGACGGCGGGGACGTCCGCGAATGGGATCGCAAGCTTGGGTGAAGGGAGCAAGAAGAAGAGCGGCGCGGATGCTATCGAGAGCAGATTATTGGATGAACTTGGAGCACTCGATTCGGTATGTCAGTTCAATTCGCTGAAAACAAGGTCAGAAAGCTAATCCATGAATCTTGTACTGCGAATTTGCTAGGCCAACATCCATGCGTTCCTTGAGTCGGATGACCGTATAGCGCAGGTACTAGGTCATATCGATGAAGCCTTGCTGGAGCTGGACGACATCGATCTGCAGATCACGGGTTACAAGATGCAGCTGAACGTGGGTGAACATTTCCTCCTCACATAAACTCGAACAATACGCTGATTCGTTACATCGCTTTCAGGCCGTGTCAGACGATATCTCTTATATCGAGTCCCAAAACAGGGGTCTGCAGGTTCAGACTTCGAACCAGCAGGCCCTGCTGAATGAACTGCGGCAATTGCTAGTAAGCTTCCGAATGGCGCGATGGCGCAATAGCGTGATCAAGTTGTCGACAGAAGCTGATGCAACTCTATGTTGCAAAACCTAGCAAATTGTCGAAGTGCCATCCGAAGACATCCGCACACTCACTCAAGAATCGCCGAGTACGCCGAGAGGTATACAGATCCTCGAGAAAGCTGCTGCTTCGCTCTACAAGGCTTTACAGGCGGGAATGGACAGCGGTAAGCTTCAATACAGACGTTGGAGTGCGACATGCAAGGAATCAAATCGTGTCAACTGACAACGATTCTTTCAGCCAACGCCGAGGTCGCTGCGACTATTGCTCATATGCGAGAGTACCAGGAGAACAGCACGCAATTCTGTAAACGGATCTCAGACTATCTTGATGTTACTTTCAAGTATCAGGTGAGTCAGCTTGTGTTTTCTTCTGTCTAATTGTACTCTTGCTAATCAGTATGGGTGCGCATTCAATAGTCTGAGACGACATTAGCAGAATACAGGAAAACCGCAAAGAAGACCATGACGCTTGCTCCTCACCAAAGTATGGGAGAGTATCTCATGACTTACGAAGGCTTGGTACTGTATGTCAAAGAGATGGACGAAGCGAGATACCAGAAGCTTTGCTCGGTAAGTACCGAGCTCGTTCGCGTTTTTGTTGAAGTGGATGTGGTTGTAAGCTGACAGATATGGTGAGTAGAACTACATGTCGACTGTCAGCCAGCTGCATCAGTCCGAGATGAAGGACCTGTTGATGAATTATATGGCATCGCTAAATGCTGCTTTGGGGGATTCAAGCAACGAAGCTGGTGAGCTGAAGTCCCATCATTACCACTCGCGATGTTGACCTAGACTGACGACAGCTTGATAGCATTCGCCAATGCTGCTGGTGCTGGAAGCAATGTCGGTAAGACCTCGGCATTGGCAAAATCCAAGACTGTCATCGGACTTGGAGGTTCCAGCAATGCACAACCCAAAAAGGAGAGAAAAGGCGATGACAAATCTACCCGAGCATCGGAGGTGAGCTACATGGTAATCGGGAGTGAGTCGCAGACTTAAGCTGACTATCGTGCCTTATTGTATTAGCTTTATCGACAAGCTTTATCAGAGATAGTCAATCAGATTGTCTCTGAAGAGGACTTCATCTCAGCTTTCCTGCACCTGACCGATACCGAGTCCACCTTTGCGGACCACATGGAGCTCGACAGCTATTTCAGAAGACAAGCCGCGAGACATGCGTCGAAGGGGATGTCACCTGGCATGATGCAGCTTGTCAGGAGCATGATGGACTTAATCTTTGGGTTTGTCGAACTCGAGTTGAGGCAGTGGGTCGAGGCTGCCATGGATAAGGCTCCTGTGTGAGTATACTCTCCGGTCTTGCACAGGACCTAACCGAATCGCTCACGAGGTCCGCACACTCACAAAAAGGTGCGCGTAATGCTGACTCCTGGAGTTCATGTGAAATATAGCTCGATCGTCGGAGTCATCGCGGTGACCGAGAGATTGGCCAAAGAAGCGGAAGAAGAGAACACAACTATCTTCTTCAACCAGCTGTTCGAGAGGCAGCTTGCTCGTCAGAGGCAACTCTTGGACATGTTCATCGTGAGTTCAATATCTTCCTCGGTCATCTTTTGTGCATGATACTGCTCGTATCGTTGATGCTGACGACAAGTGCTGTTCATGACGTTACAGAACGATCAAATACGTACCATCGAAGCAGCCAAATTGACCATCAAGAAGCGCAAAGGCGTTGCCTTCTTCATCCGCCATTTCCCAATTTTCGTCGAGAAGATGGAAGCGCAGCTCGAAGCTGAACCGACCGATGACTTGCCCATCCGAGAAAAAGTCAACGGCATCTACGAGAGAGTCGTGAATACCGTTTTCGCGAATCTGCAACAGTTGGCCAAGATGGACAGAGCCGATGGTCAAGCGGCTGAGGATAAGGGTCAACTCAATTACCACGTGATCATGATCGGTAAGTGACATCTCTTGATCCCCAGCGCCAACGGCGAGCCTAAAAGTGAAGTTTCACTGCTTGGTGTGCTCTCTTAAATTCAGCCCAACGACTGACTGGTTTATACATCGCCGCAGAAAACATGCACCAGTTCGTGGAAGACATATCCCAACTCAACTCGCCTGCTCTGAGTATCTTCTTGACACGAGCAAAGGGTCTCTACGAAGACAACCTATCAACATATGTCAAGCTCCTTTTGAGGCGATCCTTCGCCCGTTTCATGGTGAGTGAGAGTTGGGCTAGGATGACGAACCAGACGTGACGATTGCTTTGACGTGGCGATGAGTCTGTTTGAGCGACCTTTTCAAGAAGGTGGACTGATAGTGGTGTCCTGTACCTGTCTTAACCTCACATGCAGGACTTCTTCGATGGTATCGAGCGGCTGATGGCCACCACCCCGGCCAACGAAGTATCACTCCATCAGTCCTACTCACGATCAGCACTGAAAAAGGTGCTGAAGGACAACGGCGGTAAAGATATGCGAAAGGCAATCGACGTCATCTCCAAGCGGGTCGACAAGCATTTCGCTGCGGACGACGACGACCCTTCTTCAACGGGTAATCACACTTCGGGCGGAATCAACGGAGGTGGCGCCGGGGGGAGCCATAATGCTCAGCTGGTACAGACTGTCTGGAAAGAAATCACGGCTGAGCTGATGCGCGAGACGAAGCGCGCCCAGGAGATCATTGGCAAGAGTTACGCGGATAGTAATCTGGGTTTGGAGTTCGGGCCTGTCGACATTGAGGCGGCTTGTAAGCGGGCCAAGTAGGCGGCTTCTGCTGAGCGGACCTGATGTGTCAGATATGGGCATGATCGATCAGATATTCGACTACATGAGCTTCAAGACTTGTATCTTCACAGATGAAATCCATAGATGCGGATCATCAGTGTGATGAAATGAGTGGCATCGTCGCCTGTGACGATTATCATAAAAGCGCAGTACGGCCGTCTCGTGCGTGGCATAATATGGCAATTAGGGCGATATGGCTACATCGGCAATACATTCAGGCAGTAAGAACGTCGAGCAATTAGATGTGCAACCCCCCGGAAAGTGGCAGTAACATACGATCTAGCTATGAATATGCTGCTCTAGACAGCCAAAGTCCGCTCAAACTCCATCTCATGATGCGCTCTCAACGTCGGGATGAATCTTCACCTTTCCTCTGTTGGTTGCATCGGAAGACTGCGATAAAGGGAAAAGAACACTTGGAGACTTGAGGCTGAGTTCTCATTTTTGATCCCGCTTTGGAAAGGTATGGATTTGGATCGGTCTGAAGCATTGCTAGGTAATATAAGCTGGCTAAGAAAGAAGCTTAAGCGCTATCCGAGTAACAGAAAGGCAGACCATAAATTTCCTAAGGGTGCAAGGGTCTTGTTCCAATTGCGATGGGAACGTGTACCTTTGTTTATACTTGCGTTTTGTTGGTAGTGTAACAGGCGTTAAACGCGAGATTCTAATTCAGCGCAAGAGAATTTCGAGGTCGAGGCCGAGGCCGACCGACGGCCCCCGATCGAGATGTTGGTCAGCACGAAGACGACCCGAAACAAGCTGATTTCGTTCCAGGCACTGCGCTACTCATCCGACAGCAGTCAGTAGCGGTACTCGTGACATGGCATGGCCGTATTCGCATTTCTGGACGAGTGCGGACAAGCGGGCAAGCGGCTGAGCTCAGCCGCTCATTACCGGGAGAGTTGGTCGTGTATTATATGAGATCAGACTTGGAAATCAGTCCAGGTTCAGTCGCTATTGAGAATGAGTTGAATGGACGCGTGAAGTGATCGCTGCTTGCTTGCTTGCTTGCTTGCGATCCATCCATTCACTCACTTACTCACACACTCATGACTCATCAACCATGTATGTATAAGAGGTTGGTTTAGTGGATTATTAGGCTTGCGTCATTTTTGGGGTGATGAATGTGGCGAAACTGCTCAACTCTCAGGGTCAATGCTCAGGGGATAAGGCCGAAATTGATGGTCAGGGACCAAAGTTGGAATCGGGGTCAAAATACCTTGGGATACCTTGGATACCTTGTAGGGTGATGAATGATGATGCAAAGATGAGTAAGGCCCGGGCCAGCATCAGCATCAGCAGCACATCACATCACCACCGTACAAGAGAGGAATTCCACTCACGATTCAGGGTCAAATAATCCTTAGTGACTAAAATGTTTACCGTTTACTCCACCGCCCCGTACCATACAAATCATAGCATAGCATACATGGCATTGGCATTAGACTCTCACTCTGTAGCATACCATCTACCATACTTGTTGTTCGCACTACTTACTCTCTTCTTACCATCACACAGTCAGACTACACATACCTCTCCTCATGTACGTTATCTGATTCAGCAGTTACTCACCCACCGACTTGCAGTCTTCTTCTCCTTTCCTTCCTATCCTACCTGTCCCCTCACTCGAAGATGAAAGTCAGACACGAAACAAGGATCTCGCCACTCGACCCAACAACAACATCCAAGTCAAAAATCATCGGGTCAACTGCTGCTGCTGTAAAGTCCCGACTTAAACCCAAATACCCATAGTAGTATATCCGAACTTGGCTTACTAGCCTAGACCGAGTTAGTGTCTATCTACCAGTCACAGCCTGCAGCCATAGCCTCGACAACCGACTTGCCTGAACTTCACCTCGCTTGAAAGACGAGACAAACACGATTTACTATACCATACCATACCACACCATACCATACATCATTCTTCGCTTAAGCTGGCTTGCTCTGCGAATACGCCCAGATAAACGACGTTTATCATCCCAAACGACCGGTACACCCACCTCACGTCTGTCCCATCCTTCCATATACCCGACAACCATTCGTTCATCTAGACATTCCGATCTCGTTTCGTTTTACATATCGCATCCGCCAAACCTTATCAAAATCAGACCCTTTTCTCATTGGTATCATTACCGATCAAAAGGGGTCAATCGTGACGGAACAAAACGATATACAACCTCAAGACTGGCTGACTGAAAAGACCGAACGACCCTGTGCATCTTACAATCTTCTTACATACGGCCATTGACTTCCCCACCGGTCGGTCGACAGTTCCAATCGAAGTCAACCGTTCGATTACCTTCACTCACCCACTCACATTCCTTGCTTCGCTTTCCCGGCTCATTCACCTTCGGTGATCTAGTCTGACTTATCAGTTGTCAACTCTCGCACGCGTTATCACCGAGTCAACCAGAAGCACTCGACTCATTCCCGCTTCCGTTCCAACCCTTTGTTCATATTCGCTCTTTTCTGTTCCATAGGATCGCCCATACGCAAGCAAGATTATACCCGAGCCGTGTTCAAATAGGACCATTCTCGAATAACTCAGATCACAGGACAGAAACACGAGCGCCTAGTGTGAAGAGGCGATCCGTGTCGTCTGCGTTCTTTATAGCCTAGTGCTGCACAAAGGCCCACCTGTCATACCCTAACTTACGGCCGACTCGGGAGCGGAACAATCGGCTCTTTGTAGTGACGGCTCCAACAGTCACGTTGGTTAGCAATACCTGATACCCCTCTCTCACAGACACGCAGAGCCGGCTTGCGTCGTGCTTCGATTTAGCTCGTTCCTCTCCGATTACGATAGTCGGAACAGGAGTTCATACTATACATCTCCCGTCACTCGCTAGTTGAGACACATGCGCTTAGGATGTATCCTCCTCCGCCTCCCCCGCCGCAATCCTCTCGGTCATCTACAAGAAGCACGACGACTGTCAATAGTACCTCTTCCTCGGATGCTTCAGCACGATCGTCGAGTACGGCCACGCCCGATTGGCGGACGCGAGTCGAGTCAGTACGAGCCCAGGGAAGCGATTCAGCAGGTAGCCGATCGGATGAGTCCTCCAGAACACCCACGCTTGACGTAAGGCACAATGTAGGAGTCGAAGATGTAGACGGATTGACTTGGGTGTTCACGCCTCCGGTCTTGGTCGAACATGGCATGTTCAAGGGAAGATGGCTGAGGTGAGTTCAAGGATAACAGTTGGCATGTTGTTCATTTCAAGACCGTGACGTGAACGAAGATTACATCCTCTCGCTCTGGTTCGCTGATGGAGGCCGTCTGCAATGCCAGATTCGCTCTTGCGGTAGCTCAAGAGCCAGTTCTTGGCCGAAGGAAAACGGAGAAAGATCGACGACCGCTCGGGCCAGCGCCTATTGTGCGCTTCAGAGCAGTAGAATGTCGGCGCCGCCGGAGTGAACCAGGGGATTGGAATGAAGAAGAGGTTGATCCGAGGTTCGTTCTCGGCTTTCTTCCTCCTTACCCTGATCCAGCCCCTATCATCTGGTATCCCCGTGTCCACCGAGCTGTTGAGCAGCACTAGAACTTCATACATCTGCGGATAACGATGTCGGTCCAGCTCGCTGTTCAACAGATCAGCTTCTACCGCGTCGGGTCACAGCATTAATCATTCTGTTTGGTATCACCTGCTCCTTTCAACCTTTATCACGTCGGATCGAACAGCGCCATTGAACCTAGCCATCTTATATGTGCTGCCGAACTCGCTCCTCCGCTCTCTTCGGTATCAGCGTCTTTCTCAGCCGATAGATCCCGTCCAACATCTTCTACAGCCGTGGGCGACAAGCAGGCATCGACAGATGCGGGCGGAGACGTTATCATGTCGGAAAGACCCATAAGCATGCCGATTACCGAGTATGTACGCGACGGCGATTTACGGGAGGACAGCGAAGGCGAGGATGTAGATGATGTGGCCATGATGGAAGACGACGAAAGAATGGAATTTATGGTACCGTCTCCGCGCAAGTCAGACAACGGACTGGGCCACGACTCCTCGAACAGAGATGTGGCGCAATCTACTTCATTGGACGAGTCTTCGCGATTACCTCAAACGGAACGCGATTCATTCACCAGAGTCCCAGAAGAGAAATCTGACGAGATCGACAAGGACAGTTCATCCCGTCCTTCATCAAGCCGGCGGCTCGACGGTATCGTCAAACCATCATCAGCATCATCTGAAGCGCCCCGACCAACTGGCAAGAAGAAAGCCAGCGACTCTACATCTGCAGCAGCCAGTCCGTCGATCAAAGGCATACGGAACCTGTACGGCAGTTTACACGTCGCTGGAGTGAGGGTGCCATCACCTGAAGGCGGTATGGGCACGTGGTTCTTGTTCACGGTAAGTAAGAAATTTACCGTCCGTTCTTGGATCACATAAGGTATGAGGTAGGAGGCGGAAGGCGAAGCGAAAGCGAATAAGCATAAGGCGATGCGCATTCCAGTGGCTAACTGGAATTTGTCATCGTTACTGTCTTGTGGAATTGTCCACGAGTAGGATCTTTCGGTTCGACAAGAAGGCACATACTCGCTGCGGTTCCGCTGCTTTGACCTCACCGCTGTTGGACCAAGTGTTGGTTTGCCCTCGCCTTGTCTGGTAGAATGCCAGAGTCAACCTTTCAGGGTATATTCGCCTAGGCAGTGAGTGCCACTCCAGTCTGAAACTATCGTTAATGCTACACGTTATCTTTGACGGATTGCCTCTCCATTACAAAAAAACAATAAAACAATCAAAAATCATGAAGGCGCTGACAATCGCTCTACTTTTTTTTTCCCCCTTGCGTACTGTTTTCTTCGGCTCTGGGCCTTCTTTGTGTTGTGCATTGCTCGCTCATGCGCTCGTTCGAATAGAGTGCCACCGCTGCCGAAACCTACCGAATTGGCAGAACACTTCGCCAAGCAGGGATTCAAGTTGAATACTCGTAAGGTGGGTTATAGCAAGCTCAGATATGTTTTTTTTTTTTTGGACGGCATAAACGTAGCATGGCTCTCTCGCCGACGCCAACGCAATTGTCGTACACAGCGCTTGTGATTCGCAAGTTGAAGCTGACGCTCGTGTGATTGGCATATTCTCAGAACGAACGCACCGTATCAACTCCGCCGCCCTCCGCACCTCCCTCCGCTTCGGGAAGTCGAACCAAACAACCCGGATCGGCGGCTGTCACAACCAACGCACCACCAAATGCAAAAGCATCTGGTGTGAGCTCTTCTACTCGGGCTCAGTCATCCACCACGAGCAAGACGAAGAAGGGGAAAGGCAAAGACAAAGAGGCAGAAGCAGAGTCTGAATCGCAACATCCTGCGCAAAGGCCGCACATCGAACCGATCCAGGTGGATAGTCCGAATCAGTCTGTCAAGGGGAGTAAAGGTAGTAATGGTACAGTCAGTACCGAGTTCAGTCATGACGAGGGCAGTTTCAGTACGAGTACGAACAGCGGTAGCGGAAGCATCAAGGGCACGTCGTCGTCCACTTTGTCGACGATGGGGAGTAACATTTTGTCAGGGCCCGCAGGAGACGGAGCGGGACCAGGCGTCGGGCCAAGTGGAAGTGGAACTGGAACTGGGAGCGGCCACGTAAAGACTGAAGGTGGCAACAGTGGTAGTCAAGGCAAAAAGTAAATGGTGTCTTGCTGTATCAGTTCACAGTAGTGTCATATCATAGTATTCTTGGTACCATGTGACACCGTATCATGGCTTCACGGCTTTCATTCCGTCGCTGCTTGCCGGTATCGTCCGCGCAGACCAGTTGATGGATTCTGTAACTGATCATGCGGAATCTGCGGAACTCGCTCTTCGCCATGATTCATTGGCCTGATACCAGCCTCGATTTGATTCGGTCGCATGCTGAGCTGGATTGCAACAGGTACTATCTATCTATACAAGTTGCAATTTCACTTCGCTGCGCCCCCATTCGATTTCCCAAGCCGTCCAAACAAGTTCCCAACCACTCCACTTCCACCCCCTTGAGCCGCATACGACTCAAGGAACGAGCGCATCATCTCATACTCCTTTCGTCCGTTTTCATCAAGCTCATTCACCTCGTCTATCCCCATCATCTCTCCTTCGTCTTCGTCATCTTCTCCTTCGCCATCGCCTGCGCCGGTGGACTTGAGCGCTTCGCGGAGCTCACGATCCATGGCTTCGAGCTCGTCTTCGTCCATTTCGTCCAATTCCGTCTCGCTCGGTAAATTCGTCTTCTCAGCCTTGGTGGAGGGGAGAGGTCGAGTCTTACCGCTGGAAGCGGCCGAGGCTTTCTGCTGGACGGGACGCGTCTTGGATAATTGCTCGTCCATCGCTCGCATCACGTTCTCGAACGAATCAAGAGATGTATTGGTATTCGTGTTCGCTTGCACATTTGCATCTGCTCTTTGCGATTGGGGCTTGTTACTATCGATTGGATCGCCATACATTCTGACGGTGGTTGTTTCGGCGAAAGAGACTTTCCTACCGGTCGGTTTGCCCTTGGGTCTGGAGGAGGTAGACGAGGATGAAGAGACTTCCTGATCATTTACCGAGGTTTGGTTCGTGGTTGTTGTAGAAGATGGAGATGCGGATGCAGCAGGCTTGTGAGATGTAGTGGTAGAAGCGCTTTTGGCGGCGGACTGGGGCACGAACGCTGTAATGACAAAACAAGAGATTAGGTCAATAAAGAGCCCAAGCTTATGATGAAAGGTAGATTGAATCTCACCACCCCGAGCTTGACGGTCTCCTACTATACCTGCCCACATCTCATCCGAGATGCCCAAAGCCTCCCGGGTGAACTTGAGGAAATCTTCTTCCTCATCGTCGTCTATATCCACCTCCATCGCTGCATCCTCCTCGTCCTCATGCCCGTCTTCATCTTCGTCTTCTGCATTAGCATCCGCCGCGTCCCCACCTCCCCAGACACGTCGCTGCATCTCCTCATCCAGGTTATCACCTAATTTCAAGCTTTCCTTCCTTTCCTTCTCCTCCTTCTCATCGTCCTCCTGTTCTTCGTCGATCTCGTGAATTCGTGCGCTCTGAGGTCCCTTCTCACCCTCGCCCCACTTCATCAGCGAGATCTTTCGGCCTAGCGTTCCAGGTGGAGGAAGTTCAGATTCCGACTCTGACTCGGATTCAGACTCGTAGATGACTCCGTCATATTCTTCTTTGGCAAATACAGGCGGTCGCATCTTCGCTTTCAGGTCATCGATTGGGTCCAGACCTGACTTGTTCTTGCCCTTGCCCTTGCTCGAGCTCGATTCGCTCGACTGAACTTCAGGTTTGTTGTCGGCTTTGAGATCCTTGGCACTAGGTTTACTGAGCGTGTTCGCTCCCCATTGCTCGGCAGGTAGCGAAGGAACAAGGTTTTGTAATCTCGTCTGCTTCTCAGCTTCCAATGCCTTCCTCTCCTCGGCTTCGTCTTCATCATCATCGGAATCGTCCATTTCCTCGTCGGACAGCTCACTATCGGTTTCATTAGCACAAATAAGCCTCTCTTTGGCCTAAAGGCAGAGACCGAGATTCGGTTCAACTCACTCTGCGAATCTGGCCGCTGTCATATCACCTTGTCCACCAACGAACTCCTGAACCTTCTGAGCGAGATCATGCAAAGCCTTCCCATCTTCTTCCCCCATCTTCAATGCCTCTTGACTATCGCCCTGAGATTGGTTGGCGCGACCCATCGAACGGATGAGCATATCGTCTAAATCTTCTGGGGCTACCTCAAGCCAGTTGTCGCTATCCTCTGGATCGTCGGGTGAAGCTGACAGGGAATCGGGCGAGATGTGCGATGTAGACGACAAGGCAGCGTCGACCAGGTAGGCGAACGAAGGACGTTGGGAAGCGGTGCTGTACAGGACATATAGGCTTCAGTCTGCATTGGCCAGATAAAACATTTTTACGCTGCCGGAACGTGCACTCACTCAACTGACTTGACGCTTTGGTAGCCTTTCAGGGCTTCCAACTCCCGTTCTTTCCACTTCTCACTTCCTTCCAACTCGTCCCCGAACCACCCAGCCTTCTCGAGATTTACCAAGAATTGCTGATACCCCTCGTCAGATCTCACACCTCCGCTCTCCCCATCTACACCACTCCTTCCCTTCTTGCCACCCTCCTTATACATGATTTCGAAGCCCGTAGCTATTTTCACACCTAGATCGCGCCACCGACGTTCGTTGTCTAGTTCAGAGCCCTCACGGACATGCCATTCAGGCCCAAAGACTCGCGGCGGATGGAAAACTTGCCCCTGCAGTTGGGCATATGCGGCGCGCGTTAGGGTGACGGGCGTCAAGATTGATGGCGAAGGAGGGAAATGGGTCATACGAGCAGCTGCCTTTGAGCTTGTCAGCTGACTCTTCTTGGAAGTGTCCCTGTTATTGCATGGACGTACTCTGAGTTGAGCCGGATCTCGCACGTAAAAACCCTCAGTAGCCTTCTGTATGAGCTCTGGATTCTTCTTCAAAACCTTCGCTATAGGTATAGGAAGATACGCTTTTGTCTTATGTCGATGTGTGTTCAAAGCATCCGGGTAGCTGCAGAAACACATATGATGTCGCTCAACACAGATACGGTGACTTTCGAATCTGCCCTTGGAGCAGGACATACCAGGATATTCTCTGCCAGACAGCTCGTTCCATCTTATCTTCTGACCTGTACTTGCCCGTCCTGACGGCCCGCACGGCATCTTCCTCCGAAAGATATGCTTCGGGGTCATACTGCCGTTCCAGCTCGTCATCATCCAGGATCTGCCTCGGTCTTGAACTTGACGCTGTTCTAACTGAAAGAGGTATCAGATGAAGGTGGCCATCTTGAAGCCAAAGCTGTGAGGACATTCAGCTCCAGCTTGTCACTTATACAGTCATCCCCTGCAGGTTAGCTGAGACTCACTCTATTGTCTGCATTCTCGGGTGATACCCATGACGGAAGCGCGTCGGCAGCTTCAATGAGGAGGAATTCCCCGTCGGTATCTCGGACACTGCGAAGCCGGTCAGCATGTCTCAGCTACAGATGAATATAGGTCTTCGTCCGATAGTCTGAAGCTCACCCGATGATAAAATCTGGCCATTTCTTGCTGATCTCCCTCAACAGCCAGACGACCAACCATTCATCATCCACGGCGTCACCGACCCTCATCCGCCCTTCCAGCTTACTCCCCAGATCCCCCACGGACCACTTCCCAGCTGAAGAAGCGGGTACAGATCCCACTTTGAGCTCCCAAGCATCCTTGTTCCATAGCCATGGCTGAGGTAGCAGCGAGTTGACATAGTCCGTGATGAGGATAGCTGTCGCTGCCGTATCACACAATGGTAGAAGGTGGAGGACGTAATTTAGTGTATCTTCTGAGATTGTCGGTAGTGGGAACGCTCGACCCGTTTGTGTCAGCGAAGCGAAAGAGTCGGCCATTATGCGCTCCGTCACAATGCAGGTTCTGCACCAGTCTTGAGTGCGCTGCTAGGGTCTCAGTCACTTCTTTGATGATTGCTATCACAATATAACGGACGCAGAGAGACAAGTTGAATGGAGGCAGCGTAGACCCAAGATTCGAGATGACAAGTGGTGACCGACTTTTGATGATTAGTTACTCCTTTTGGGTGGCAAATTGTTTATCACGACATGACCACAGAGATAGATCCATCCATTCACCTTTCACCTTTTCTTCTCCATTCGACAATCCCTTCGGCTTCTCTTCTTTCTTCTTGCCTGCTGCAAAAAGACACAACTGTGTAACTCATGTCATAAATAATATCATACCCATTATCAGACTTATACATACCATAGAAAGTTGTTTTACCCGTCTCGCATACGGAAAGTACGGTGTCACAAGCGCTCGCTCTCGGTCCGGTAATCTCCAGCATACCCAACCCATTAATACCCCGGAAAAGAGACTGCTTTAGAGATATGTTTTCGTTCTTTGGTGATCAAAACGGAAAGCAGACACCCGTAAAAACCAAGACGATCGTTTCAAAAGTCTCAGTGACGAAATCTGTTACGCGCCCATCTGCGTCAATACCAGCGACGAATAATACTGGTAGCCCGAATGTCTCGAAGAATCCTTCAAGTAGCTTGTTGAAAGCGCCGAGCAGTACTCCAAAGAAAGGTTCTTCGCCCAGTAGACCTTCGAGCTCTTCCGGGACACATAGCTCCACCTCTGGCTCCAGACCTACCTCATCGTCGGCGAAGGTGCCTTCCAGTAACCTGGAAGTACGGTTAAGTCCACAGCCCAAGCAGAAATCAATATCCTCCTCTCGTTCGCCTGCGCTCAAGAGGAAGACTTCAACGGTCGCTCGGATCGAATCCGAATCTGAATCAGACTCAAGTTCATCCAGTAGCGAGTCGAGTGACGACGCTCTCGATCCGAAGCCCAAGAAACGGAGAAAGGGAATCGCAAATGGCTCCGCGACGCCTCTCGCTGCTGGTTTGGGTGATGAGGACCATGCGAGAAAGGATCAATGGTGTCTCGATCAAGTGGATATGCGAGGCGAATATGGCAGAGGATGGGTTGGTTTCGTGGGCTCGGAGGAAGTCGTAAGAGGTCAGATCTATGGTTGGGCCGGTGGGAATGGCGGTAATGGAGACGGGAAGAATCTCGAGAAATACCAAGCTTGTAAGCTAGCATGAAACCGTTGTTACGGCGGTGGGAGACGTCCAAGCTAATCGGTATGAGCCACAGATTTCCCTCAACCTGGATTCGAGCACGGCGACAAAGTACCCGAAGTGGAACTGCTATACCCCGCTACAGGCTGTAAAGAGAAGTAAGCAAAAATCGCTCGAGATCCTGTTGGTACCAACCGCTGAACATTACCTTCCTTGCCTTTCAGGTTCATTTTGCTTACCCCGACATCTGCCAGAGAGTATAACCCTATCAGCGAGTTGCGGACGGCTCTACGCCACATTCTAGACCGTAAGTGTTTTCATCAATTCCGCAGACACAAAATGTCACCATCATTGACAATTGAATGCGCTACTTGTCCAGACTATATACCACCCGCTCATTCCCACATCTTCGGCACTTTATCCGAAAACCTCACCGATCCTCTCGAGTCCGCTTCTATCGTCCCTTCTCGAATCACCTCGCCTCTTCCTGGCCATTCTGCACTAGCCACCCCTCCCCCTGATCAAGCGACACCGAGCGAAACGATTGGAGATGCTCTCAGAAAAGCTTTGGCGCCGAATAGGCGTGACGGACCTGGCTTCCTGAAAGCTATGAAGAGGTTCAATCGGGCTATGGAAGAGATACAGAGGGATGGAAGCTTGAAGGAGTGGATGAGCACAAGGCCTGGCCTTAGAGGGAGAGATTGGGCGTCGCTGGTGGATTTTGTGCACGATCAGGCGTATTCACGATGCGTCGGACCATACTCGAACGAACTAGAGGTGGGTTGAACACTGCGCACTGCTGTGATCAGCAGAACTGACGAGGTCTACAAACCGTTGTAGCATCATCCGAAACACCCTGATGAGGTGGCTCGAGCGATCAGCGGTAAAGAGGATGCGTATGGCGAGCTGAGACACAGGTAAGCTAACGTGTGACTAGCGTCAAAGATCTAGCTGACATTAGTCTTCACTCAGCTTCATGAGCAAGGTCATCGAGCAGACCAAGCTGGGCCCAGATTCGGTTTTGTGAGTCATCAGTCGGTCAGCTACACCAATCAGATCTCCCCACAGCTGACCCATCACGACAGTGTTGATTTAGGCAGTGGAGTGGGAAACTGTGTTCTCCAGACAGCTTTACAAGCTGGCTCAAAAAGGTTAGCTATAGCTTAACATTTTTGTATGTTGTTTGAGAGACACTTGAGTCGTACTAATGACCAACCGGTTTGAATTCGTTCCTAGCTACGGGTTCGAGCTCCTGCCTGTCCCAGCTCATTGTGCGAGACTGCAGCTTCGTGAAGTACAACGGAGATGGGCTATGTGGGGTCTGAATGGGAATCTGGAAGTGAAGGTGCATGAGGGGGACTTCAGAACGCACCCTATGGTTGCCAAGAGGTTAAGAGAAGCCGACGTTGTGGTCAGTGTCCCTTGGGTCAAACTGAAATCGAGTACCCTCCTTGAAAGGATGTTTTGCTAATGCCATGTTATGTTCATCATTGGTATCATCCAGCTGGTCAACAACGAAGTCTTCCCTTCATCGCTCAACATCGATCTGACCAATATGTTCCTCGATCTGAAGGAGGGTGCCATCATTGTCAGTCTCAAGCCTTTCGTAGCTGAAGGATTCAGGATGAACGAGAGCAATGTGAGTGGAAACCAAGCAGATGTCATCGCCCTGCTGTCTGGTCGAAGTGCACTAATCCGGAATGACCTATCCTGATGGTGCAGTGCGATTCTTTCTCGGCCATCGTCAAATCCACTCAGCACTCCTACTACCGAGACTGGGTGTCATGGAAGGGCGACTCAGGGCGATATTACCTGCAGGTGATCGACCGGAGCAAGAGAGCCAAGTTCGAGGAAGATCTGATGAGTGGACGACGGTCCAGGCGGTGAGCTTGGCCGTGACAAGGATTGTGCTAGACGTGCCAAGAGAGGTATCTGAACCGGACGGAGCTCGGTTCGCCCGCACTGTGTATCTGTTAAGGAAGTATCAAAGAGGAACTGTCGGGAGTGTAAGGCTATGGGATGAAACGGGCAGATATTATCATGTCAAAGACTGTATTTACGCTGGCGCTCTCGATTATACATCAATTGATCACCGTGTTACATCGGATCTGTCAGTCGTTTTTGGGGTGGAAGCCAACCCAACAACCCAGTATGAGATCGGTCAAGTGTCTGGTGTATGGGCGGAGGATCTAATTAAACATTGTAGGAGTAATCTCACATAGATGATATAAGTTACATATTATATGAGCTTGAACAGCGTGGACAGGGCTCACACTACATCGCACAACACAACATGGGCGGAACTGACGCGATGTTGCCATGCGGATTGGTCTGCTGGTAACATCGATCGATGTATGGAATGCTTTAGACATGGAAATGACATGGGTCATGTATATATTGTAGATATGCTGTATAAGGACGCCGAACTACGTTCCATTCCCCTTCTCTTTTTCCATTGTATCATATCCCTCATTGCCTTGGCCTTGCCTTACTTTGCTTTGTCTTCCTACGAGCGTAATCTTTGACCTTGTCACAGCCTTGTACATATGTTCACGTATATATATATATATATACTGGACTACTTGATTATTTCTAGGAAGCCTGCTGCTTTTCCAGCATCAGATCAAACCAGATAGAGATCCCTCCACAGGAAACCATAAGTATGTTGTGTAACGAGGACAAAGAAAGTCTGAACGGAGACAAATTGAAACCGGATAGAAGAATAGTAATAAATCTACAACGTCATAGACGGAAGAGTCAGAGTCGCTAGAAGGCTTATCTGCCTAAGCTAGACACAATTTTTGAACAGGATCTTCTTCTCTTATCTTCTCTCTCATCTCCCTTATGCTATATCCCTGCCTGCCTTTACGGTATGTTATCCCGTGTATCCATAACTTTCTTCCTGTCCATAGCCGCCCTGGCCCGCTCCGACCCCCACCGCACTATTGCTTCCGCCATGTTGGCTATACCCCCCTCCCACCCCGTACCGGCTCGACTCGTCGCCATGGTCATCGTGGTCGTGTTCGTTGGAATGCATCTGCATCTCGATGGGCAACTGCATGCCCATTTCAAGCTCGTCCATCTGTCCCGCGGCAGCTTGCATGGCCTGCTGAACCATGTTCATGTCGACCGGTGAGCCGTCGGGATTTGTCAAGCCTGCTTCGAGCGAATGCGGGTCGTTCATATTGGTGTCCGCTCCGGCTTCGTCGAGTCCATTCTCGCCACCCGTCGCCGTTGTTGCTCCAGCGCCCACTCCCACACCACTGCCGCTGCCGTTATTCAGCGTAGAACCGTCTTGTGGTTCATCGCCGGATGGTCTCAGAGTTGATTTAGAGTCCGAGTCTGGTATGCTGGAAGAAGCATCCGCTCCCGCCGTCGTTGAAGGTCCAGCTTCCGAGCCGACATAGTACGACGTGCCCGGGATTCTGCTCAACGATGATATTAATGATTCTCGGTACCAGTCCTCTTGGGTGGAATCCGTCCTCTCGGCACCGGATTGAGCGTTCAAGTCGGCGACTGAACTCATGCTGAGATCGCCCTCATATCCATCCGACTTCTTCGGCAACGTCTTCCTTCTCGGCTGTGCCTTCACCTTGGGCCTCTTCGCAGGCGGTAATCCATCGCTGACACCAGGAGCCGACATCGACACCTTTACGTTTGGATGTCCGGCCGCCAAAGCAGCGGCGGCAGCTTCCTTCCTCGCGGCCGTGGCGAGAGCTTCATTCTCCTTTTGTTGGTTGGCGATAGCTTCCTCCTGCTTCATTCCTCTTCCCTGGAACCCTCCGTCCGCGAACCTCCATAGGTGGTTTGCACGGATTCTCCAACCGTTGATACAGCCCTGATTCAGCTTCTCGTAGTACATGTCGGCACCCTTTCGAGCTAGGTACGTTCGTACTCGATGCGCGGAACACCGCCCTTCGTCTCCATCCCATTCCGCCGGATAGTGTTTTCGGATCCAATTGACGATATCGTTAGGTTTCTGTAGTGTCGCAGCGTGCAAGAAGGGGTGACAAGGGACGATAGTCATTACGAGTCGAGTGGAGCGGTAAGGTGAGGAAGAAGGATGGCACGTGGAAGGATGGACAGTATGATTCGTCAGCGGATCTCCCAGACGTGCGCAGGTATAAGTACTTTAGTAGGCGATAGTTATCGCTACTCACTAGAGGCCAATTGTCATTGCCGTTGGACAGCAGAGCACGTCCTGTGGAAGTGTTGGTTTCGTCAGCAGACTATTTTCGCCTGAGGCCCTGTACAGAGATGCAAAAGCTCACCGATGAAAAGGTTCACACTAGCGTTGGGAGGGGGCTAAGCATAAGATCACAGTCAGCATCATCCATTCGGACCCCCCTGCGATTCAGCCATGTTCATGGATGATGGTTGTTATTGTACACTGTGGCGGTGGAAGGAGTCAAAGCACGGATGAAAGGCAGAGTGTGCCACAATAGAATGGTGAATGATTTGTTTACAAGTAATGTTCACAGCTACCACGGATGACTCACCGGAGGCCAAGTCGGCGCGGCCATGACTGCATTTGGCGGGGCGATGACCCTCATGAGTTTTGCGGTGGGGCTTCCGGGCATATCATCATCTGCCAGCTGACCGAGCGCTTCGAGATCCAATCCATCATCTTGTATTTGATCTGGAGGAGGGAAGTCGGATTGTCTTGGATTGGGTGCTGAAGCAATCGATTCGGTGATCCCCATCGACCCCGGTTCTCTGCCCAGCACATACTCCTTATCACCGGCTACGACAATGCTTCCGCTCGACGTGTCGTTCATGTTCGTTCCAGATATGCCAGCGTTTACTGGGGCATTGGCATTTTCTTCGCTGGCGTTCGTGCCGTTGGCCCCAGGCGACAGGTTCTGAGAAGCGTGTGGAGGCGGAGGGAGATCCATCAACTCGGGGTCAATGACCGGCTCGGCAGACGCGGATGTGGAATGTTGCTGAGACGGCGCATCTTGTTGCGCTTGACCACCAGTGGTATCTTGGGGTTGTGGCGTATGCTCCGCCACTGAGGCAGGAGTGTTGTGTTCCGACATGCCCAGGGGAGGCGAATGACCAGGACCGGATACGGTATGGTGTAGTTGGGGAAGGGCAAGCGTCGGCGAAGCGCGCAAGTGAGTCAAATGGGTCCTGTGATTTGGTTGAGCTACCGGATTGACAGTTGCGGGTGTCGTAACCGCGGGGATGTGAGGAGCTGCTTGATTGCTATCAGTGGCTCCGTGGTAGCGGTTGTGTGCGGATATCGATGAGAAGACTACAGAGCGTGCTTGTTGAGAGAAGGATGAATGCTTGACGTCTGGAGACAAAGGGCAGTAGGACTGGGGGGCCATCTGTGACTGTTGTCTTAGTCAATATGCGGTTGTTTGTACAACAGTGGGGTTGTACAGTATAGAGAAGCAAGGGTAAAGGCATGTCTGACTAAGGGTATACGTGGATAAGTTCTCGTTCTCGGCAATATACAAACGCCGCCACACCTCGTGCTCGGGTTGAAAAGTCGGGTAGAGTTACGTAAGGTCAAAGAAACGGAGCTGTTCGGATGTTAATAACCCTCCACTCGGCATGCAGTGGTGATATTATTATCACGCTTTGGCTGCTCCAGCCGAACCATCCAACTTTTTCGAACCACCTAGACCATTTATATCGACGATCTTGTCTGTGCAATCTCAATTACGCTCAACAACAACATAAAGACAACAGTATCAACATCTCTGCCTATCGCATCGTGATCATCTCCTTCTTCACTGATCGCACCAGCATCCATTTCGTCTGGTCAATTCGCCACCATGAACCCTCGAACACTCACTGTCCCTCTTCGATCGCTTCGATCATCCATCCCCCTCCGACCCGCCGCAGTCACACCTCGGATCGCTGCCATCCCTGCGGCTCGCCTCAACGTAGCGCGAACGTACTCTGCTTCAGCGGATGCCGGGAGGGAGGACAAGTTCCACGCCGAGGAGGATAAGAGGATCAGCGAGCTCGAGAACGCTAAGAAGGAGTCGGACAAGAAAGCCGAGGAGCTTGCTGAGCAGATCAAGGAGCTGAAGGTGGGTTTCCATTAGTCTCGTCAAGATTTCTGGACTTGATCTGCGGGTCCTCAGACTGGATGGTTCATGTCGCCGCTCTTTAACTGAAAACATACTCCAGGGCGAGATGTCCGCTAACAGGTATTCATCATGAAAATCGCAGAAAGAAATCCAATACGTTCGAGCCGACTACCAGACCGCAGTGCGAAGAGCAGCCGAAGACAAGGTCAAGAACTCTGAAATGGCCATTGCAAGCTTCGCTCGAGCCCTCCTCGGTACCGTAGATATCCTTTCCACCGCCCTTCGATCCGTGCCTCAACCCATCGAGCACCAGGCTCTGAAACAGCTGTACGACGGTGTCGAACTCACTCAGAAGGCTCTGATCCAGACGTTCGGGCAGCATAAGATGAAGCGGATCGAGAACTTGCAAGGACAGCAATTTGACCCCAATTACCACGAGGCGGAGTTCATGATCCCCAAGGAGGTAGCGCCCAAGCGAGCGGACGGAGAGCCCCATGGACCTGGAGAGATCATGCAGGTCAACTCGGAGGGATGGTTGATTGGAGACCGAGTACTGAGGCCCGCCAAGGTTGGCGTGGTGCAGCCCGAGTAAAGGATCTGTAAGGATCGTCGGGAAGAGTTTACCGATCGCGGACGGGGGTTGGAGAGGGAAATCATGTATTCTCAATCATCGGGGGCGATAGGAGAAAGGAACTTCTTGGCGGGATCTGGCTGCAAACTTGGAGGGGGCCTCATCACCTTGGATCACTGCAGCGGCGTCGAGCAATATTCCTGACGAGATGAGAGAGTTGACTAGATGAAGGGAGACAGTGTCTACAAATCAAATATACCCATCTCACGCACACACTCCATTGTGTTGTTTCGTAGCACGTCCATCATAAAGTCAGGTACACAGCCAAGACAATCAACAACGTTATGACTAGCATATGCAACACCACTTCTCTCTTGCGTTCAATTGTGAAGTCTAGCAGCACTAGCAGCAGTGACGAGACCGGCGGTGCTGAAACGCTGCCCTCTCGGCCGAATAGGCGTGCGGCACTTATCAAAGATGACGCGTGTCTGTGCGATACCTGCATCTCACCTGATTTATCCTTGATCAAACCTCAGTATCTCCAAAGACCACCACGATGTACTGCAAAGTCCGGGAGGTGAGTCTAGAGAAGAGAAACCCGGAAATCCGGACGGTGTGCCATGCATGAATGATCACTTTAGAAGGTACACGTGAATCGGTGAGCGTGTAACCGGAGATGACCGATCACGATTACGATGATAAGACGGTGACCATGAGGACGAGTGAGGTCAAGGTGATACGTTATATTATTGCTTCCTGTTCTCTGGATCCCCACTTCTTTATCATCTGACTTGACCTGGTCTGCACAAGCTAGCATCTTCTCAGGCGAGTTTGTCAGGCAGAAGAACGACTGGACATCATCACTCAACCTACTCTGTGCCGTCCGGTCAACTTCAATATACCATGCGATCGACCATCTTCAACCTCATCGCCCTTCTCCCTCTTCTGGGCGGTTCCGCCTTCAATCTCCTCTCGGCCTCAGCGCTCCAGGTGCCTCACATCCACACCCCATCCCCACAAGATGCTGTGGGAGTAGCCGAGTCATTCTTGAACCCTGGAGGTGTAGGCCAGGAAGCAGCAAGAGAGCACCCTTCGACCACGCTGGGTTATGCGAGCGATGTGAAGCTGCAGAGTATAGGGGAGGAATTTATGGTGCTCACTCATGATAAGTTTCCCGTGAGTATCTTTTTCGCCTTTCTTTCCCTTCACATATGTCTACCGATCGGTCGCCTTTTCCCATGCCAGGACCTGGACGAGCATCGCTCTTGCCCCCACGATGCAAGGCCTCGCCTCTTGCTCACGGCAGGAACGTAGCAAGGGGAGCAGGGAGCGAGGCCGGAGGAAGTAGACAGCCTGGACTATATCAGCTCACCCTGCTGATACGTGCTCGTATGGCATCGCTGTAGGATCACCGAGTGAAAATCAAGTCTACTACAGGATGGTGTGATCCCGACGTCAGGTCATTTTCTGGGTACGTCCCCTAATTCGTGATTGATTCCACGCGCACGAAAGCCCTTCCCATTCCATCTCAGGGCGTCTGACCTATCTTCGCCTACCCAAGCCTGCTCAGCATTCCGGGGTTAAGTCACTGGTTTGTACTGATTGGTTATGACACGTAGATACCTTGACGTCGGGTACGGTAAAGACCTCTTCTTCTACTTTTTCGAGTCGAGGTCCAAGCCCTCCGAGGACCCGGTCATCATGTGGATCAACGGTAAGCAGTACATCCACGGGCATCAGTGCCATCATCCACCTGCAACATACGTATTGCGGCGGACTGGTGTGCTGATTTGCGAGACGCTGTACTCGTAGGCGGGCCCGGATGCTCATCGTCCCTTGGCATGCTGATGGAGCTTGGACCATGCTCTGTCAAGGATGGTCCTAAGACGGCCAACGATACAGACTACAACCCATATGCGTGGAACGACAAAGCGAATATCTTCTTCCTCGACGAGCCCATCGGCGTAGGCTTCAGCCACGCTGAGCATGGCCAGGTGAGTTACCCTCCTAGTCCGTGCTGCCGCTGTCGAGTCACTTCGCTGAACTTCGGCTCGCTTCGACGTGGTGTGTCTACAGAAAGTAGCCACGACCGAAGCCGCTGCCAAGGATGTCCAGGCTTTCGTCACCATCGTGAGTGACATTCTGGGGTGACCATCAATATGCATACTTCTGCTGATCGCTGCGCCGACTGGGTGACTTCTTTTGTTGTCAGTTCTTCGAAGCGTTCAAAGAGTTTGAAGGAAGGGCTTTCCATATGGCCGGTGAATCATATGGCGTACGTATGGTCCTCCGTGGGCTGTGACCACCTTGGCCGTGCTGAATTATCGTGTCATGATCTCGACAGGGCCGATATCTCCCCGTATTCGCCTCTGCCGTGGTGGACGGTAACAAGGCATTGGTCAAGGCCGGAAAGACACCAATCAACCTGCAGAGTGTGATGATTGGTAATGGCGTCACCGACCACTGTACGTCAGCTGCTTCATAGGCGCGGCCGCGCCCTAGATTGTAGCTGATCATTCGTGAACAGTCACCACTATCGAGTCATATTTCCCTTTCGTGAGTATCCCATTGCCCTCCTTCCCCTTCTAGCTCATAATTGACCCAACATGCTTGTAGCAATGTACCCTCAACGGCGATTTGACGGAACCTGTGCAAAGCATTGGTAACTGTGTGTCGATGGCAGAGAACGTAAGTGAAAAGTCGAGCCAAAGCCCAAATCTATATTCCCAGTGTCTCGTGAGATATGTCAGGCTGATCTGGGCGCCACAATCTTTAGGTTCCCAAATGCGCCAAGCTCTCAAGGAAGCACTGCATTGAGTCGCACGATTACACCCAGTGTTGGATGGCCTTGAACTATTGCGAGGAAGTGCTTGAATCCGCTTTCTGGTCCGCTGGCGTCAACCCTTACGACGTATCGATGCCTTGCTCACCTGAAGAATTAGGCGACTCTTTGTGTTACCCTGTAACGTGAGTGGAGATCTTCTTACCTGAATGGAAAGCCTTCAAGCTGACATACGGCATTCCAACGTCATCGCGGCGCGTAGGAAGAAGATCAAGACATACCTCGACTTGCCGGAAGTGCGAGACCTACTAGGCGTCCACGAGCACCGGGGCAACTGGTCCTCATGCGATAACGGTGTCGGTGCCAGATTTTCCCAAAGTATGGACAGTACCGGTCAGACTTGGCTCTATGTTGCCGGTCTGCTGGAAAGGGGTATCAGAGTTCTTAACGTGAGTGGGAGATCGGGCGACTCGGATCAGAGGGCGGAGCTAATCATACTTGACTGTTATGGTCGCTTTCACAGTATGTCGGCCAACAGGACTTCATCTGCAACCACATTGCCAATGAGAGATGGATGGAGGCTCTCGAGTGGACCGGCAAGGAATCGTACAATGCTGCCCAGTTCGCAGACTGGTCAGTGAATGGCGATGTGGCTGGAACCTACAAGACCTCTGGCAACTTGACGGTGAGTACAATGGTGTGTTCGTGCATCGGAACCAGGGAGCAAGAGAACTGAGCTGCCTTGAACTCATGCTGAGCCTCCTCCTCTATGCCCGTGTTTCGCAGATGCTCAAGATCCGAGGAGCGGGACACATGGTACCCTACGACAAGCCCAAAGAGGCTCTTACCATGGTCAACTCATGGCTTAACGCCGTAGCGTATGGTGATGAGGCATAGCGTGTAAGCATGAGCATGTCGCGACGAAAAGGGGACCCCTGCCTGGAGATCGACAGGCCAATCTGTTAGCCAAGCGAGAGCCCGGCAGAAAGCATAGAAGTTAAAACTATCGTCGATCGGAATGAGATGGGAATCAAGGATCATGCTTAGAAGTGCATTGAGGAATTGCAGGGCCTGTTGGAGAGGAGTCTCATTCTCATGATCAGAAGCTACCATCGCATATGCATGCATGAATGGATATCTTGTCTCAAAAGTTGATGTGTCGAGTTGTCGAGTCGTCCAGTCGAGCATGCAATAACATCTGGCAGTTCAGGGTCTGCCATAGTGAAACTATACTGTAGATAGAGTCAAAACAAAATTAAATTTCCCCCCTTCGCTGATACGGTGTACCATACACACACACACCACACACCACTGCTACGCGGATGCGGATCTACCGATTTTCAGAAATTTAAACATCTAATCTTCACCCGTTCGCTTTCTGCTATCTGGTCTATCATTCTCAAAATCTCCTCTCCCTCTTTCTTATCTCCCCAGATAGCCCCATCTACCTCCTTCCGATAAGCAAGCCAAGATCAAGATGTCCGCCGCTGCTGCCGCTTCGACCACGCCCGCTACTGAGGAGATCCACAGTCTGTACGACACCATCCTCATCCTCGACTTTGGATCTCAGGTGAGTCCAACCTTTCCTTTCATTTGCATCCCTCGCAAGTCCTCTCCTGGACGGTCGAAGCTGTAGACAGTCGCGGCTGTGATTGCTAGCCAGCCGCCTCAGCGCTAGTGTCTACTGCGGCTCCCTTCAGCAAGATCAGCGAGTGTTGCCAGCAGTCGCTGTCACTGTCACTTATAGGCAGTACAGCCCACCATCTGAGCGGAAAGGGAATGCTAATTATGTCCACATGAACCCATCATGTTCTCAGTACTCCCACTTGATCACCCGAAGATGTCGAGAGCTCAACGTGAGTTGCTCTATTTTGACCATAAATATGCTTGGCATGTTACATTGCATGTCACATGGGCTAATGGACAACGGGTTGATGTCTTTCTTATAGGTCTACTGTGAGATGTTGCCGTGCACCCAGAAGATTGCCGATCTCTCCTGGAAGCCTAAAGGTGGGTAGTGGGCGTTCTGTGACTTCCATGTCTTCCAACGGCGCGTCGTCGTAAACTCAAACCCCGAGAACGTTAATGATCAGTATCACCCTCTTGCCTGCTCAAGATGCTCCGAGCTAACAACTTCACTTGTATCTTCAGGTATCATCCTCTCCGGATCCCCTTACTCTGTCTACGCACCCGACGCCCCTCACGTCGACCCCGCGGTATTCGAGCTTGGCGTTCCCATCCTCGGTATCTGCTATGGCTTGCAGGAGATCGCCCGGGTCCACGGTGGCAATGTCGATGCCCACACTCACAGGGAGTACGGATACGCCAAGATCGAGGTCGTGAAGACTGGTAACAAGCTCCAGGATGCCTTGTTCGAGGGTATTGAGATGGAGAGCGACGGTGGTCTGCAGGTGAGTCATAAAATGCTACCCTGCCGATGTTTTCTGCGTCGTGAAGATGGGGAGAAACGCACTGGATTTTCGAATGCAGCTATATACGGATAAACGATTGGGACCTGCATGATCGATACAGAGCGAAACTCGCCGTTGTATCCCGGTAGCTGATAGTTCCGCTTCCTCCTCCAGGTCTGGATGTCCCACGGCGACCAGCTCACCTCCCTTCCGCCCAACTTCACTACAGTGGCCTCCACCCCTACCTCTCCCTGGACTGCTATCGCCCACGACTCCAAGCCCTTATACGGTGTCCAATTCCACCCCGAAGTCTCCCACTCTCCCAAGGGTAAAGAGGTCATCGGTGCCTTTGTGAAGAACGTATGTGGTATCAAAGGAGGATGGAGCATGGACTCGTTCATCCCCAAGGAGATTGCTAGAATCAGGCAGATCTGTGGTGAAAAGGGCCAGGTCATTGGTGCCGTCTCTGGTGGTGTTGACTCGACCGTTGCTGCCAAGCTCATGCACGAGGCTATCGGAGACCGGTAAGTAATCGATCGAAGCCAAACGCATTTTCGTCTCAACAAGCGATCTCAAGATTTCTATTCGAAATGACTGACTTGCCTGCGTGCGCGCTTGATTTGTCAGATTCCACGCCATCATGGTCGACAACGGTGTTCTGCGAAAGGATGAGGGTGCGAAGGTACACCAAATGTTGACCGTCGACCTCGGTGTCAACCTGACCGTTGTTGACGCGTCCGACCTGTTCTTGGAGAGGCTTAAGGGCGTCGAAGACCCCGAGAAGAAGCGAAAGATCATTGGAAACACTTTCATCGAGGTCTTCGAGTCTGAGGCTGCCAAGATCGAGGCTGCTGCCGAGAAGGAGTTGGAGGAGAAGGGCGGTGAGGCCAAGGGCAAGATCGAGTGGCTGTTACAGGGTACTCTCTACCCCGATGTCATCGAGTCTATCTCCTTCAAGGGTCCCTCAGCCACCATTAAGACTCACCACAATGTCGGTGGTCTTTTGGAGGACATGAAGCTGAAGTTGATCGAACCTCTCCGAGAGCTTTTCAAGGGTGAGTGTGGTATTTCCAGGTCGTAGTGGAATGCGATCGCCATCTTTCCCATCCAAGGCTGACTTGTATATGTCATTTGCTGGTTTCTTAGACGAGGTACGAGCTCTTGGTCGATTGCTCAACATCCCTGCCCACTTGGTCGGTCGACACCCCTTCCCCGGCCCTGGTCTTGCCATCCGAATCCTCGGCGAAGTCACCCGAGATCAGATCAAGATCCTCCAACACGCCGACGACATCTACATCGAGGAAGTCCGAGCCGCCGGACTGTACGACCAGATCTCCCAGGCGTTCGTCGCCCTCTTGCCTGTAAAAGCCGTCGGTGTCGCCGGTGACGCTCGAACGTACGACCAGGTCGTAGCTCTCCGAGCTGTGAGCACGGAGGACTTCATGACTGCCGATTGGTTCGTCTTCCCCCCTCAGGTGCTCAAGAAGATTTCATCAAGAATCACCAACGAGGTGAGTCAACATTCCAGTTCTCTCCTTTTTGGGTCATCATGAATCTCTGCAACCCTGAACACCTGGGTAGAAAGAAGATACCCCGTCCTGGTTACTGCGCTCCAAAAGGCAGCAAGAAGACCAAAGTCGCTGACACTCTTCATTCCTGCTCTTCAGGTCAAGGGCGTCAACCGAGTCGTATACGACATCACCTCCAAGCCTCCTGGAACGTGAGTAGAATCCTAATCTTAATCACAATCAGTCCTCCGCATCTATATCTTATGTGCTCGTTGCTGACAACCAATATTATTTCTCCATCTGATAGTGTCGAGTGGCTCTAAGCGCATTGTTACCCCCGCCTGCTACCCTCTACCCTCTTCGTCTTCTCCCGCTTGGTTTCGTTTTTCTGGTTTTGGTATCATACAGGATGCATAGATTCTACATGGTGATTTTAACTGCGACTGCGGTCTTTGGAGGTGGGTATCTATACGAGGTGAAAAGATGGACCAGCATTCTGCGTCGAGGGTGCATTATGCGTTGGACTGATTCGATGATCGCGCGTCGTACAAGAGTTCAGCTAGTTCAGCTTCACAAGTAGCCTACTACCACCTGCTGCTACTGCTGCTACTGCTGCTGTCTCAATAATTTTCTGCGCAACTGTTGTTCCTCCACGAGCCAGAACGATTGTCTCTCTTGCCGTAGCTTGGACAGCCCATCGATTGGTTGATCCTTGTCACGTATCGCTAAATAGCACCTGTATCTGCGCACATGTACCAATGTCAAAGTATGTCTGTCTGCATAGCTACATCGCAATGTCCTAAACTCCAATCGTTTTCATCTTCTTCTTCCATTCCTTTCCACTTATGTACTTCGACCCATCCGGTTTTTTTCCCCTTCCCGTCTTCATCTAGTCAACCAGAGCATCCATGACCATCTTCACAAGCACCGTATCATTCTTCGCGTCCCCTGGCGTCGTCTTGTACTCTTTTCCGCTGACGATCGCATCGTACAAGATGGGAAGTTCGAGCGTGTACGGATCGACGTAGGTGGGTCTGACGACTTGTTCAGAGTAGTCTCCGTTGGGGAGCTGTTTTTGGATTGTGAGCTTGATGGGGAGACCCTTGACGTATGGTCTGGTAATGGGTGATCATGGACGACAGTCAATTAGTCAGTCAGGCAGGTTATAGATAGTCATAAATTGTTCTCGTTTGCGAATGCAACTCGAGTTGAATGAGACCGAAGGCAGAGCTGAGTGAACAGTGATGGAAGGAGGAATGAATTCCCCTTCAGATCGGGCCGTAGGAAGGTAAACCAAGTCAGCACTTACGTATCGTACTGGATCTTGACACGGCTGTCGTTGGTGTACACCTCGATGTGGGCATCAAAGAAGGCTACTTCGTCAATGGCCATCTAAAGATGTCATACAGTGTGTCAGCTTCCCACGTCTCCTTGCACCTCCACTAGGAAAAGAGAGGAGAGAAAGCTGCCAACCCCCAAGACAAAACAATACTAATAATACGATGACCCCCGGGAACGCATCGAGGATTTCTTTCACGACCACGACGCACCTCATAGTACGCTTTAAACCCCTTGTATTGGAACAAAGCGGTCCACCACCAACTCTGATCCCCGTCATCCGCACTCCTGGTCGCTACGACACACTTCTCCGGCATACCCAGTACATCCCTCATAGCCGACAAGTCGTGGCTGCCCAGACTGTGGAGCAGCGACCAGCCGTGGGCATTCCTCGGGTCAGACTTCGCGCGCTCTTCGCCTAGGTTCTCGATTAAGTTGGCGTCTCGGCGTTTGGCGAGTTCGGTGCCTGCAGAAGCGGGGTGGTCGCGGAAGTATTGTTGGTACATCCCTGATTGGGAGGTGAAGTATCGGTTCTGGGGGGCAAAGAGGGAAGTTAGATCCTCACGACAGACTTTTTTGCTCGCCCTAGCTCCAAGTTCCGTCTATACATAGTCGAGGGTCGGAAAGATCGAGACCAGAGGGGAGGGCCGGCGTGCAACGATCGGGTCCCAAAGATTGACTCACATTCCCGATGATATCCCTCACCCTAACATACTTGATCTCCTTCCCCTTGATTTCCTCTTTCAGCCTCTCCAGCGCCGTCGCATACCTCCTCATGTATCCAACGAAGATTACCACCCCATTATCCAGCCTTGCCCTCTCGACAGCATCGTATTCGGCCAGCGTCTGCGCCATGGGCTTCTCAATGAAGACGTGTTTCTTGGCTTGAGCACACTGGATAATTTGTTCGGCGTGGAATTGGTCGGCAGTGAGGATGAAGACTAGGTCGATAGGCACCTGGGAGGCGAGCATCTCGGGGCTGAGAGAGTCGAACATGGAGCATTGGAGCAGATACAGTACGGGCAATGGTAAACACTGTCAGCTGAAACAGCTGGAAACCAAAGGACAGAAAGCGAGTAACAACACGAAGCCAGAGGAATTCCAAGATGATCCAAGGGGGCACACTCACACGGAGGTGAACACATCGTTGATTCCGAAGCGCTTGCTACACAGCTCGAGGGACTGCTTGGAGATATCGCAAAGCGCCGTTACTTTGTACTTGTCGGAAGCGACCAGCAGGTTTGGGATCTACCGTATGACGCATGAGTAGCAAGGATCAGCTTTCCATCTTCTATGTCCCTGGTCGATGAACATTCTCCCGCTCACATGAGCGATCTGGGCGACTTCGCCGCATCCGACGACAGCGACACTGAGGATCTTTCCGTCCGACATCTTGGCTCGACGATTTATGGGAATGAAGATATGTTACCAGGCTTCCAGGAAGCAGTAAAAAGGGAACAGAGACGGAAGGAGCGAGACCACAATCGCAGAGGAGATAGATATTTATACTTCACTTGCTGTCTAGTTGGCTATTGCGATGTGTTGTTCAAGCATAAGGATATCTATCGTTCTTTCGGTGTCAGTGCAGCGCCGAGCAATGTCCGTGATTCCTCCGTCGGAACAAGGTACAAGTGACTTCGGACCGGCACTTCGGGCTCCGATCCGATCTGTAAAGAATGGGTTGGGTTGGGTTGGGATACTTTGTGAGACGGGGGCCATACCCATACGCTCAGACTATATAAGTAGGGACGCCAAGTTCACGAATTGGAGGGGACGGGGTCCTACATGAAGAGCATCATGCATGATGCATGCGATTGCCCGTCATGACAACACAATGGTTGACCGCAGCAACCATTAATTATCGAGGATGACGCGGCAACGTGACGTGACTGTACTTCTTAACGCGTCGAAGCCTACTAATGCGGATTTGTGAGGTACCTTTATCTTACTTTTACATGCTTCACCTTCTCTTGACAATAACGACAGCGCAAGAAGACGACACAAGGGATTCTGGATGACGGGCATCAATTGACACGACAGAGATGTCATTCTCATCGGCCGAGCCGGACAACAAGGTGATTGATGTCGATGCACCAAAACGACATGACGTCTACTGCGATTCGCGAAACAACGTCATCATCATCTCCAGCGACAACGTCGAGTTCAGAGCCAGTCACTTCCATCTTTGTCGAGTAAGGTATGTCTCCCAATAGCATGTGTTCAAGTATCGGGGGTCTATGCTGAGACGCACAGCCGGGTTGGCATTCCAGCTCCTTCTTCGAAGGCCTGTTGACCACCGCTGGACCAGCATCTGCAATCTCCCCCACAAAGGCCGCAGGAGATGATCCCGTGGACGAGAAGGACATCGAGCCCATCCACCTCGACTATCCTGCGCCCGTCATCGCTCTCTTTCTCGACGCTGCTGGATCATCTTGGCCAAGTTTCCCCGCTATCGACATGACGACCGCCAAAGATCTGCTCGAACTCACAGAGTTCAACTTGTGCGACAAACTGAAACATGAAGCTCGATACTCGTTAATCCGAGCTGGGATGGACCTCCCACTGGAGCTGCTCGTGATCGCTGCAGACCGAAACGATATCGCCCTCGCTCAATCGGCTTTGCAGAAATTGGATTCCAACACCATTGAGACAAAACTTTATCGCTCAACCGGAAATACACCCCGCGCCTTCAAAAGATACCTCGAACGACTTTCCCCGTCCTTTCGACTTGAGCTGTACTCACAGCTTATGCTCGGCAGGGATATCACCTCATCGCCATCGAAATCGACTCAGACTCCCGGCATCTATCTTCGTAGCGATTGGTCGTCTATCGCGGATCGATTCAACCCTGCCTGTAACAACACGACGTAGCAGTGGATCGCACATGTGGAGCATTCTTTGATGCATATAGTCACATGTCATACATATAAGGCTTTGTGACAGGGCCTGTGCTCACCAAAGACATGTCCCACCAGCGGATAGTCGCCCGTTGTACTGCACATGCGCGTCAATCCCTCCTTCCCCCAAGGACGCTCGAAGACGAGATATGCCTGATGGAAGGGTGTGCATGGATAGCTGTGTGGAAGCAAGGTAAAGAGAGAGCATACGGTGGTGGACAGTCTGGACACGTTAGCACACAGCACCAACAAAGATGGGAAGCAGAAGTGCTATCGCTGAACGAGCCCATCCCCATTTGTGGGGCATAACGTCAGCCTTCGACTGCGTCGATTTCCTTGTTGGGCGAGTATGACAAGCTTCCCCTTTACCTCTTCATCAGCGCTTCACGGGCTTTTTGGATTGCCTGGTCATCGCACGGACCTACTGTACCATCAGCATGACAGCATGGATACACTGAGTGTGTTTGGAGCGCTCGGCTTGATCGGTTGCCGTTGGCTGTCCGCCTGTGGTCATCTCTTACAGACACTCTCGGCCGCTGTCACTTGTCACTCGTCTTCCTTCCCTCCAGACTCTACTCGTAACATCAAGACTTCTCGTTTAGTGGCTCCTTGGCTTATCTCCTCTTCATCACTCAACACGACCCTCATCATCGAATAACACTTTTCATCGCCCAACATCTCTTTCAGCTACCCGTGGCCGCCGAAGAACGCAGGACCGCAATGACCGCCGACGAGAACGAGAAAGAATTTCATCCCGACCACAACGATCCAGTGCATGACGTGGTCATCGTATCCAATGATGGTGTCCATTTCCGTGCCAGCCAATTTCACTTGACCAAAAGAAACTGAGTACTGTGGATATGCTTGATACAGAGCCCCAACTACAATCAATCGACCTTTGCCGTAGAATGATGCTGAGTAGAAGTGCTGATTTGGCATACAGCCAATTCTTCGCCGACTTGCTCAGTCTCCCAGCTTGGACGACATCGCCCGGCGCAACAAAAGCCATCGAAACGATCACTCTTGACTATCCGACAGACGTCGTAGCCCTTTTCCTCGACGTAATCTGCAGGATTTATCGCCTCCCTGTAGAATTGGCTGAACCCGCATGGAATATCGCGAAACCCCTGCTCTAGCTCACGATGTACGCTCTCTGCGACGAGCAAATTACTGAATGGCCCACGCATTTTTTCAACCACGCTGGCAGAAAGGAGCCTCTGGAACTGCTCGTTTTCGCCTCTGATGCCAACAATCTCGAGGTGGCTAAATGTGCTCTCCAAAACTTGACTGACAGCAGAACTCCTGGCATCCGCTATCCCCACTCGAGTAGGGACTGTGTTCATCCCACAGAGCTATTCGATTTTCTGGACCGACTAAGACCGTCTTGGCGGCGAAGCGTTCTCCAAAACATCATGTATGTACAGTCCTCTGGAGGCCTCAGCCTGTAACGAGATTGGAGAGGTCTGGCAGATAAATTCGACCCTACTCCCTGTTTGCACCTGGGCAGTCACCCCACCTCGGTCAAGGATGACTTCAAGGGACATTCACTTCCGTTTGACCTTCGATATGGCAAGTAGGGTAAGACTAGGGATGAAGCTCAGATAGCTGAGAGTACAGGACATGGTGGACTGAAGTCGAGAAGGTTCAAGGGAGTTACCAACCTTCATTGAACGATTCGTGTGTAGCACAATATCTCTTACAGGGTCAATCATCCTCCACCCCGTCCCCCATCCCACTTCGCTCAATTGTTCTCGCGATATGTAGCACGCTCGATGAGCAATATGAGGTGAAGTGTAGTATAAATATAGCCATGTATCATTCTATGAAGCTGTACGAGCGCCTTGTAACGGCAGCTGCCGGCTCTCCAACTACTTCTTTGCGGCAATTGCCTTCTTCAAGAACGGGCCTAAGCTCTGACTACGGCATGCCAGGTTGAAAATCAGCTCACGTCAGCTGACGTTCTTCAGAAGTCTTCGTACTCCATCAAGCATGTGTAGGTTTTTTGAATCGAACTCACAGCCAGGTCTGATAAGCTTGATTCGCGGTCCTGTCAGGTACAGCCTGAGCCCAGCCCGATGTACCCATCCCGGTCCCATGCTTGGAAACGTGCTCGAATAGCTGTGTCAGTTCTTCGCTTGTCCATCGGCGGGCGGTCTTAGTGGGCGAATTAGGAGTCGAGGCGGGCTTCATCTTGGGCTTGATATGGTCAGCCGACTCTGAGGTGGGCGTAGCAGAACGATCGCATGGTTTGACAGGTGGTGAAGTGGACTTTGGCACGCGAGGCATGGTGCTATGTCTGTATCGGTGTTGTGCTGTGTGTGCTTAGTCGAAACAGGATATTCTAGGTGAATTGACTGGTTCGTTATCATGTTGATTTGGATTCAGGAAGGAGAAAATATACCGTCAACTTGCATCGTTCAACGTCAATCCATATTGCAATGATAGCTCCTGATGTCAGCTACCGGTAGGGTGTGGAAGCGTGAAAGACCAGCATGTAGGCACACTCCTTCGGCCCCACGCCCACTTCTGTCCCTGCACAGGCGGACGGGCTGAGGAGACGGTATCCAGAGCGAGTACAAGATCAGTGCAGTCATCAGTCGACGATGATCTTGATGGCGAAGGACCGGCTGCCAAAGCTGCCAAAGGAAGGTTCGGAGACAAGTAAACCGAAGGCTCCATCTCTCAGCGCGACGAGTCTCTTCCCTCTAGCATGTGTTCGTCCGTCATCTAGGGCTGATTCGTGACCGGTCAGAGAGGATGATTATCACTGCCTGATCGAGCTCGTCGCGCTTCTCAATAACATACAGTTATACATCGAGTGATCTCCCGGTAGAGAATTCTCCGAGCAGGGAGTGACACACAGCTAAAAGTGCCACATTGACCATTCCCCGCCGGATTTACCCTTGTGCTAACCTATTTACGCACGCCTTTTTGCCACTAAGTACATTCAGCATATTCAGCATCCTTTTCGAGATTTCGCAGCGACGCTTGTTCGCTCAATGACGGACAATAGACATCTTTCGATAAAGTGATCAATCATCATTATCAAGCATCTATCACCACCACATACCACAACCTGTCAAAATGGCTTCCGTAAAACCGTGAGTGCCTGTGGTGTTGCTGCTGCTTCGCTCTTGCATCGGTCATGTTGGAAAAGTAGTAGAGCAAGAATCGCTGACTGTTTCGCGTTTTTCCAGTACCAACCCCGACTGGGCGGCCGACGACCTTGACGGTGTGTAGCACGGCTTCTTGAGGAGAGGAGAAAGATAGATGAATTCTTAGAGCGAGGACTGATCTTTGTTGCGCTCTAATTTCAGCTGATGAACTCCCTCAACCCACCGAAACTACCGATGCCAACGGTATTACCACCATCGTCAGCTGGAAGTTGGACGAGCAGGACAGACGGGTCAAGGTGACGCGAAGAGTGAGAAGGAGGGTGCAGACCTCACTCGTATCCCACTCTGTTGCTGAGAGGAAGCAGTGGTCCAAGTGAGTTATGTCTCGAAGAGCTTCACAAGCGTTTTGTTACACATGTCAAGTATCTCGTCAGCTGACGCTCCACTTTCAGGTTCGGACTTGATAAGGGAAAACCTTCGGGACCTGACAGGAAGACTACCATCATCGGAGAGAACTTGCATTTCAGGATCGCTCCTATCAGCAGAGTGAGTCTAGCTACCTCGAACAATCAAGAGAGCATCTTGCTTGTATACCTATCTGAGAAGTGGAGAAGAGAAGCTGATCGCTCGACATTCACCTTTTTAACCCATTTTCTGGTGTACCACAGGCCGAACCCGAGCAGGCCGAGACTGCCGACGCGAAGCCCGTTGCTGGAAGGGCTCTCGTCTGTCGACTCTGTCAGGGTGGTCATTTCACCGCCAAGTGTCCCTACAAGGAGCAATTGGCTGTGATCGACAACATGAACACCGAGGGTGTCGAGGAGGAGGAGGAAGCTGCCGCTGGTGGACTGGCGCCTCGAGGAGCTGGTGGTGCCGGTGGCAAATACGTCCCTCCGTGAGTCATTCCTTCCACCTTACTGTCCATTGTCTTCCTTTGCTACGCAACGCACGTCAGAGTTTACACATTCGAGATGCTGATGTGAATCGTGCGTTATATGTAGTGGACAACGTGCCGGTGGTGGTCAGGGCGAGTCGATGTTCCGATCTCGAGACGACCTCCCCACATTGCGTATTACCTCATTATCGCAGGATGCTGAAGAAGACGACGTCCGAGAGCTCTTCGCTCGATTCGGCAGGATCGGACGAGTTTCCGTCGTCAGGGACCGAGAGACCCGAATTAGCAAAGGTTTGGCGTTTGTCAGCTTTGAGGAGAAGAAGAGTGCCGAGGAGGCTATCAAGGTCATGAATGGACGTGGATACGACTCGTTGATTCTCAGCGTCGCTTGGTCTCGTAAGTCGATGCTCTCGGCATGATCCCTCCTTCCGCCTCTCGCTTCAGCTATGTCATTTACCCGGAATTTGACTGACCACATCGCTTTATTGCAACCGTGCAGAACCTCGAGGCGAGCGAGCGTAATCATCCACCGCATTCCTCGTTTCTGAGTATCATACACCAAAAAGCGGTATCTAGGAACCGCCATCATGTACATGCAGCTTGATACCCTCCCTACCTTTTCGCGAATTGCTTCACAGTCAATTTGCAACCTTTTTGCCGTGTCCTCACGCTACTGGGTACAAGTCCCGTCAGTTGTCTCAGGGCCAACCGACACTGACTTGGTGCGAGCGAGTGATAGGGGACCACTTAACGACAATCCTGCGCGTGAGTGAGATCAATGCGGAATGTGATAGAAAGAGAATCAGTGGTCAAGCTGTCCTGTTGACCTAGCGAGGCTGGAGTGGAGGCAAGTGAGTGTATGATCTGTGAGGAAACTTTCTCTGCGCGTTTTCCGTGGATGGTTTTTGGTCAGATCGTGGTAAGAGTAAGGCTATCGTATCACCAACTGGACGTTGACGTTTCGGCGAGCTGCCATGCTAAGTCAGGTATCTCGCGCCTGACTTGTATCCAGTCAAAGGAAGAAGTGTCCACACAATATCGGCATCTTCCAACTCACTTTTGCCGCTGCCATTCTGACGTTGATCTACTGATTTGCTTGGGCTGCTACCCGGCATAGGCAGTGATCATCCAACTTCAACATGCATACAAGGGTTAGTACTCATATCAATCTTGCCTTCTCTTTGTCTCTTCTTTCTCTCTCTCTCTCTCTCTCTCTCTCTCTCTCTCTCTCTCTCTCTCTCTCTCTTTTCTTCTTCTTCATCCTTTTCGCTTGGTTCTTCTTATTCTTATTGTCTTTGTTCAATACATGTTGTCTCTTTTACCTCATACTGTCTATCCATTCTACCCTGTTCATCTATCCACTGCACACCTACTTGCTCACCTTGCCTTCTCACGACGACGTTATCTGTTCGAGCATCCGTCCTCTGCACCTTGCCTCGATCTTGTTCCCTCTCCTTTCGTCACCCCTTGTACAGTCCCCCTCCCCACAGCGCTCCTCGGCTGTAGCTCTTCCGCCTTGTATCCTCTCCCTCAATCGTACACCATGCGTGGCTTAACCTCAAGGCGTACTGCCTGTGGCCACCGCCCTCAACCATCGGTCATGCCCTGGCTGTACACCCTCAATGCCCCTCCGGGAGCTATGATCGAGGACCCTCGAACACAGGTATCCCTCTGTCCCACACCGCGTCCGCCGCCCATGAACCCCGTTTCGGCAATACCGCATACCGGACTTCACAACACCCAAATGAAGACCAGAATCAGGAACAAGCCCAGAACGGCAGCAGAGATTCGAAGCGATATCACCCGCTGGAGAGCCGCCGTAGTGGAAGAGACGCATGCTGAGGGCAGTGCAAGAGAAACACATCGACCATATGATATCGGGCTTCGCAGCCATGAGGGGACGTTGATCATCATAGACTCTCGAGATCTTGACAGAGCTCGGTGAGTGCTTGCTTCTGCATATTCCTTTCCGACTCTGACATCACTCTGCGGGAACTTATATACGTGCGGTGCTGAGTCACTGCCGTACATGACGGTGCTGAACACGACCGCTGACTATTTTTATCCTGTCTGAACGGTTCCAACACTCAGCAATTCACGACCCACCACGAGATATTCAAGCGACTCCAACGAGACCATCGTTGACAATATCGGCCCCTCCGTGTTTCTTGATGTTCTCCCTAATATGCCGACCCAACAACCGGAGCACTCTTTCTCTTCCTTAGTGCGGTACCTTGACCCGATCTTTGGGGTCCAACTACCGCCGCCTAGTGAGAAGCAGAGAAGCGGGCTTCCCATCTCACCACCGACTGGGAGCGACCTTCCAAGTAGACCTGGGAATGGGTTGCCGATCATTGAGCTGGAAACGTTTGATGACAACATCGTCAAGTTGTTTGTGAATCTCATCGTTGACCCCGAGGCCCATCGATATATACTCGAAATGGGCATGAAGAATCTCTTTCAGCTTTACGAGCTTTGCCTTCATTTTGGTGTCAACCCATCTAAGTCTGACCTCGTTCTAGGATGGATGGTATGGCTCGTCGAGCACAATCTCGACACCGACCACACAGTCGATGATAGTCCCTATTTCCGGTGGTCCCTTCTCATCCTCTTTGGCAGGTATGGCAAACACCAGCTCGCCAGCAGAGTCTTGGCCATAATGGGCCCAGGCGAATTTGTCGAAAACATCGAGATATACAACATGGTGGAACGGAGATGGCAATTCCCTGCCCCCGACTTTTGGCAAACGGTATTACGATTGCCGAAGCACTGGTACGAGTCGCTGCTGTCGACGATGTTCGTCGCGGTGTACGTCGAAGAGACTAGGCCCGAAGATGGTGGGGCTGTCTTGCTCACAGCTGAAAAATGGGAGACTGTCGTCAAGCAGTTCTTGGAGGATATGTCACCGAGCGAAGGCGGAAAATGAAGAGCAGGTCCGGGCAGAGCAGAGAAGGCTTACTGAAGCAGCTGCCCCTCACTGTCGTGCATGCCGCTCGTGGCTTCCGTGTTATACGGTATACTCCTGGAAGCACTGTATCTACGGACATGCGGCTGGAAGTACCTTGGTGAGCCCGCAATCTAGTGATATCTAGCCCTATCTCTGATCGAAGCGGAAATAGCTAACTCCTTTCTCAGCAATGGCAGACTCGAATTTTTTCAATCGGCTGTTATCTCCCCTTCCTTTCTCTCACCTTGATATTCTTAAACCTTGTTTCGATCCAAGAAGCGTCCCTTGTCATCAGCCAATCTCTTGTATCACGGCTGTTCCTGCCTCAAAATCATCGATCGTTTATCATTACACCTGTATCCTGTTTTCAACGTTGGTAGATATTCCTGTGCTTTGTTTTTTTTATCAACGGGATGTGTACTTGTCTGTAAGCCATAAAAGCCTCCGCAAACATGCAAGGCTTGAAGCAACATGAATACTGTACCAATTAATCAACTCAGACATCATCGCCCTGTGCACAGACCATTCCCACAGTCCGCCTGGGTGCACACTGCGATATCACTACGACCCCTCGCGTCATCTCACTCTTGAACGCGAAGCACTGTAAGGGACCCCGCTCTCTTTTCCTATCGGCTTTCCTTCTTGGGTCTCATTATTCCTTCTACTTCTCATCGTGTTCGCTTGTCTTGCGGGGTATATGTATCTTGCCGAAGAGACTTATTCGATACGTTCCCCGAGAACCGAGGACGGCTACTCATCTTGATTCTTCTGTACGAGTAGCTAGCCAGACTACATTCTTCTAGCCTCTTCAACGAAACGTCAACTTCGACAAGCCAGCTCGCCGAAAGGACCGACCGCTCGACTGAGCATGACATGATCGTCATTCGACCTCAGGCCGAAGCCGAAGGCGAAGCATTTGCCGATGATGAAACCAGGATCAACACCCTTGATCGGGGTCACGTACACCCATATCATCGTCAAGGGGATATCGCACTTCGGTCCTCGGAGGGCACGATCTTGAGGGCTGACTCGTGGAGACTGGCGAGTGCGAGGTGAGCTTTAGCGTGAGGTCGTATCGCCTTTGACCTTCCCCTTTCGATGTGACCGAAGTGGTACACACATCGTGCAAGCACAGAGCATGTGCAGTAGTCCATGGTCTGGCCGGACTAATCACAACGGCATTTGCTATTCCTTTCTTCCACGCATGTCTGCTCGACCTCCCTGCGGGCGCCCAACATTAACGCGCTTGGGTGATGGACAACAAACACAAGATGCACTCAGGACTGACTTCCTTTGGACTCTATTTCTGCCCCAGTACCGTGTTTACAGATATGTTCGAGATACCCCTCCCTCTACCGTCCCAGTCTATCACTGACTCCCTTACGCCCTCATCCTCAACATCGACAACATCGACCAAGGATAAAAGCCTCCATTTGGATTTGCGACCGAAAGAGGGATCCCCAGAAATCCGACTCCACACCCATCCCCAGACGATTGATCTTGACTACCCCACCATTGCACTCGACTACTTCCTCAACCTAATCAACGTCTCCAGACCTTCTATCCCACCTGGCGAATTCCACCACACTCTTCACTTACTTGACTTATGTCTCACATTCGACATCAAGTCCTCCATAGAAGAACTCGTCACTTGCAGGCTGCTTCATCAGTCCCACGGTCGACAGTGGAAATTACTCATTTGGGCGAGCCAGAAGAATTATGTGTCAATCGCTAAAGAAGCTTTGAAAAGGATGTCGAAGGAGATCTTTCTCTCTTATGGAAAGAGTGATGACTTTGGTGTATCACCATCAGGACCCTGCCCTCCTAGTCTACAGTCAAGGCTGAGCGATACGCCTGTGCTCGTCGGCCGTCCTATATCTCTATCCGGCCCATGCTCGCAGCTGCCTTGGCATGCTCTGAGTAAGTTACAGCCGTTGTGGGAGATAAAATTACTGCGATCGGTCCTGAGGCCCGTCGAATATGAATACGAGGACTCGAGAGTGAGGGTCCCCGACGTGCTTGGGATCACAGACAACTGGACGAGAGTCGCGAAAAACTTCAACCCTTGACCTGTATCTCCTGTACTATATTCGACCGTAACAACCTCAGGCTGAGCGCGTTTTAGCCCGAGTGAGTACACTAGATTAGTCAGGCGTATCGATCAATATCAGCAATCCGATGACAGAGCATGTCGCTCTGATTTTGGTACTTTAAGCGGGACCCAGACTTTTCCATTCTTACTGTCGCATTTCACCGACTATGTGTACAGGAAGGCGAGGTCCGGTATGTACAGTGTAAGACATACGCTAGAGAGACCGATTCGCTTAGCTTTACCTTGTTTCCTCTCATCACCACCTCTCGATCTATCTCATTTGATGGGCTTCGGGCGAAACCTGGCGGAAGAAGGGGGTGACCCATAAGCAACGTGCCGTATCGAAAGACTCGTGGACCCTGTCATATGTAACGGCAACACAACTACGGCACTTCGTTCTTTTACCCTTCCAGTGTATTCGTCATATTTTGGATGATGCATCTCAAAAATCTCATGTACCGAAATCAATGACATTCCCTTGCACTCTGAAACCCTACTAGGAGGGACCAAAATCGCCACGTGGTTATCATATCAAATCATATCAGGCCCGAATTTCTCGTCTTCAAGGCCGACCTCCTATGTTCGCTCTCCTTCTTTGTCCTGTAAGCCATCCTCACTTCAAAATTAGGACACTGGGATACCCCTCAAGTCTTTCCTGCTTGGATATCGTCGTCGCCCTTCTTTCCTTGTGACCAAGTTATATACTACAGTGCATCTGACTCTTTCATCAAACTTCAATTGCTTATCGCTTGATCTGTTTCGAAAGTGTACCTCACAGTAGGATGAAGAGACCACTCAGCGACACCACCAGTGATTCCGACCTCGAAGAAGGCCCCAAATTGAGCAACCCTCGATACGAGCACGAGCCAGTTCATCTCTATCACCGGCATGGCGATATCGCCATTCGTTCAGATGACGGGATGATATTGATGGATGACTCGTGGGGGCTTGCTGACGCGAGGTGAGTTGGACGTCCATCTGGACACCTTGATCCACTTCCCTGGCTCACCCGAAACGAGGTTGTATGTGACGTTTGAGACGACTTCCGAGCGGTGCTAATTTAACGCAGCGTCATCTACAGCACCGTGTTCAAAGACATGTTTGAGCTACCCCGACCTACCCTTCCTCATCATCCTACACCCGCTTCACCACTTCGCCCTATCCTCAAGAGTCCTTCCGCTACGAAGACAGCTAAGCGACCCCGCTCTCACCTGACTTCCACCGACCTACAATCTACTCAAACTATAGACGTAGACTACCCATCTTCTGTACTCGACCAATTCCTCAACCTCGTCAACGTCTCAAGACCGGCCATACCAACGACGAGCGATCTTAGCCAATCCCTCGCCTTGTTCGATTTGTGTCAAAAATTCGATGTCAAGCCTGCGATACTGGGGATGGTGCGAGATAGGCTTTTGATACAGACCTACGATCGTCAGTGGAAGTTGCTAATTTGGGCTGACAAGAGGAATGACTCAGCCATGGCGAAAGAGGCATTGAGGAGGATGACCAAGGTTTCTTTCTTGTGCTACGAACCGGCTTCATCTACACAGTCAAAGGGCAGGGTAACCCCGAGGATCGAGTCTGCAAGGCTACAGCTTCAAACGAAAGGGAGAAAAGGCATACCATGGCATGCCCTGAGGAGGCTTCAGCCTGCATGTGAGAACGAGCTTCTCAGACTGATCCTTCAGATCAAAGAATCGAACGCGGACCCGGACACCTTCTTTTACGAAGTCACGAGAGACTGGCAGAAGGTCGCGGAGAACTTCAACCCGAGATAATGTGTTGATACCCTTGGAGGGAAAGCAGGAATGCATCGGTCCAATGATTTGGCCATCTCCTTGTCACGGAACGAGACGAACTATGTCAGGCGATGCTCAACAAATGAGTAAGGTTGACGGACCTCAAATTAACCAGTGGGATGAGCGCAGTGGTCCAAAAAGGAGAAAGTTGATCAGTACGCATAGTACAGCAATGTACGAGAGGACCGTGCGTTCTGCGCTCTGACATCTTGCGCAAGCTGCCCCCCCTCGCTTCCCTGTGCTGTTGGTTGATGGTTTCCCTCTTGTTTTCCTTCCTCTTCTCTTCCTCCCTCTTACTGCCTTTCTTCTTTCCCGGTGACTTCACTCAACCAGCTCAGACGTCCGACGGATCCCCTCATCCGCTGCCATCAACGTCATCAAGATGGCACAAGCGATCCACAAATTTTACCGAAAGGGCGATACTGCTCTGCGTTCAAACGAAGGTGTCATCCTCTGGACTGATGCTTGGCGTTTGGAAGATGCCAGATGAGTATCATGACGCCTCTTTGGTCTTCCTCTTGAAATTTTCTGGACCTTTGTTGACTACAAGTCTACTTGTCTACCCACCAGTATCGTTTTCAGGGACACGCTTGACCTTCCTCAAGTCATCAACCAGAACAACAAACGACCGGAGAATCACATCAGTGGCAGTTCTGCTTCCCATCGATCATGTGATCAAGCTACGATAGACCTCGACTACCCTACCGATACTATCGCCGCCTTCCTCGACCTAATCAACGTGTCCGAGCCACACCTTCCTCCTAAGACCTACGAGCAGGCCAAGAAGCTGTACGAATTGTGCATGTAATACGACGCGAGGCAAGACATCCAGTCGCTGAAAGTGTCCCCGGGAAGGCCTCATCTATGCCGGCTCAAGGGAGGATGTCGAGCTGGCCAAAGTGGCTCTTAGCTGTATGACCACAGACGAGTTTTTTCCCAAACCAAAATACCCGACGGCTTTATCGAGGCCCATGACTTCACGCAAGATTGGACTGTCGATTCTGGGGCGACAGATTGCTCTTGGAGCTGGGTGTCCCAGTTTCCCCTTGCCTGGCAGACCTGTCTCCTAAGGACCACTATGGCGATCCCACAAGGGGACAGAGAGGAGGGTTACATGCGAGTAAGGAGAGGCTGGAAAGATGTGGCCGCCAAATTCAACCCAGACGGACCGGTGTCTTCCCTGTTGCTCAAACCTGGTGATACCGCGAGACTGACTTCTCCCCTAGGTGAGTACAGATAGACTTTCGGCTTCATGCCCGTATTGTACAGTGAAGCTGAGCGTGCAAGTCAACAGGCCCACATCCTGTGGACTGTTTGGACGATTGGACATCGTATTCGAGCACCGGAAGTCGCAGAGGAGCATCTACATTGTCCGCTCGGGCATTCTGGCCTGAAAGAGACAGAGTAGCTGGTTTGATTGATCAGCAATTGCCCATGGGCTCAACAAGTGTTATTCGATATACATACTCTGTCGAAATGACATCGAGACACCCGAGAAACGTTATCATCATCTTTTCACATCAGAAACAGCTGTAGATAGTACTGGAGATTATGCATCAGTTCGTCGCATATACAATACTGTACAGCACGGGCTTGACCCATTTTTGGAGGACAGAGGCTACATACAACTTCGGGGGTCATGGTGGCTGAGCGCCGGCCAGCGTTACAAGGGGAGTAGAGGGGACCACCAGCGAGCGTGCCAGGATTTTCGCTAGGGTCATCGATCCGAAGAAGGATTAATCGGTGTCCTTTACGCGAAGCCGAGGTTCCATCCGTCTTCTATCGAAGACTCCGCTTCCATTCCGAAGGGATACGATTGGTAGGGGCTCAAACCCAGCTATGAATGAGCAAATGGCAGCGGTTACATGCTATCGTCAGCTACTGTAACAGGTACCATCAATCGTATATAACTTTCGTCAATGACGCAGAGTGCAGCAACTCTCAGTGGTCTCGTGAGCCTGTACCTCTACAAGACGATACATCTCGCTACATAGATCCCATCCATCTGGTTTCCTCGATGTTCTTGAACTCTCATCTCATTCTTCTCCGATCGTTTTCTCCCCGCATTCCGAACAAGACAAGATGACATCACTCTCCCTTGAGGCGAATCCCGATCCCAACAGATACGCCGATACGATACACGAGTATCATCGACAAGGCGATATATCCATCCGGTCGAAAGATCACGTCATCTTATGGGCTAATTCGTGGCGGCTGGCTGACGCGAGGTGAGTGCTGGGGCACGATAGTATGAGTATTGCAGTGTTGTCGTAGAGTATCTCATCGATTGTTCCATCGACGACATGGTCGTACAAGCGATGGCCAGTAGGAATCAGCTGTGTCAAGGAGTCTGACACAAGCTGACGTTGTACGCAGTATCGTCTTCCGTGACATGTTCGAGCTTCCCCGGCCTTTCAAGCAATACGGAAAGCGACAACGTACCTCAGGTGATGTATGCAGCGATTGGTCCGCAGCCGACATCGGAGAGAACAGACCTATTCACCTCGACTACGACGCAGATGTCATCAGCACATTTCTTGATTTGATCAACGTTTCCTCCCCGTTTGTTCCGACGACCATCGGAAAATTTGAATACGCCAAGGACCTATACGAGCTGTGCGATCAGTACGACGTGAAAGAAGAGATCCAGGGGAAGGTGAAGGAGTGCTCAGTCGGGTGCTCGAAGGACGACCCTTGGGCATTGTTGATCTTCTCGGCGAAGGGCGAAATATCACCTTGGCTCGAGAAGCCATCAGGCTCATGACCGCATGTAGCTTCCTGTGTCATCCTCCTAATCGACCAGCTGAAGTCAAGACCACATCCAGCTCAGTCCGGGGATCGACAGGACTGCGCCAATCCAAACATATGAAATCTCGACGAGCTGGCCTATCGCCCTCTGTTCGGTTCTGGAACCAGATGAAGCAGTTGCCCTCGAGCTGGCAGATATCCCTGCTCCAGCTTGCTGCGACCATTCCACCAACCTCAGTCGGCCACCTTTGTATCCTGGGAAACGAGCAGGATTGGAAACGCATCGCATCCGCCTTCGATCCGCAGGGTATAAGCAGCTCCCAGCCAAGGCCATGAGGGTGGACGCATCAAGGGTGAGTGAGCACTTATCTAGACCGCGCTTGCTCGCACACATCCCCCGCTCCGCCAAGGTGATTCCCAATGTTACCCACAGATTTTACACCATCTCGCACATGGGTAATAGTTTGTTCCCCAGCTCCTATCATAACCATATCTCCGACCGACGTGCGTTGGCCTATCGATCAAGCCCTTGTTTGTATTCCAATCACAACCGCCCCACTTGGGTCACAACTCTGAGTGACGCCGCCAAACTGTAACATGCTCAAATCTGAGGATCATGCCAGTTGACAAAATCACCTAGGCCACTACTGCTTCGCAAAGTTAGCAAACAACCGTCTTGTTCACTCAAACCGTGGCAATGCATCGATGGTCAGAGCAGCGCCTTCATTCCGAGAAAATATGCGGTTGGAACAATTTCTTCCGAATCGAAGTCTGGCTTCTTCAAAAGAGCAGAAAAGAGCAGCACCTGCAGCTTTTCACAAGTAAGGTGATGTGAAGATTTGCTCTTCCCACCATATCCTCTTTATGCATAATCAAGGAGGTTGACCAAATGCCAAGTGAGCATTGCAGAGTATGTCTATGGTAGACGGTACTTGTGAATCAACACCAATGGTACTGCCGGTCTGCTTTCACCACCTCTACTGACTATACGAAGACCTTATCACAGCGCAAGGGGGCACGATCAAGTCGGACCGGTGCGTTGTGGCCGAGAGCTTCCAGCCCATGCCGTCGCAGCCGTGATGACAGGGTACCTCTTGAAATGATTCTCGTCGATACAGTACATCTCATAAAAAGCCCAGATACTCAAGATCCCGTGATGATATATATAACTATGACATTCGTAGCTCAAACATCTAGGTTACAACATGCTCATTCCGTTCGGTGCTTCTTCCCCCCCGGAACCAGGATCAACCCAGCTCTCCGTCCTCATCCTATGCGGTACAGGCGCAGGGTGTGGTCTTATCGGCCAAAGTGTGGGAGCAACTTGATCGTGCTCGTGCTCAGTCTGAGCTGTAATTCCAAACTCATAGGCCTTTTCGTTCGCTTTCATCGACGTGGTAATATAGTCCGTTGGACTCGTGGTTACACCAGAGGGAAGAGGCCATGCCGCTTTCTCTTGCCTCACAGGTATAGGCGAAGGAGGTTCGGTAGGCCTTTCCACTAATACGGGTCGTTGTGATGCGGGTGTTCCACCACTCTCTTCTACCCAGCTCTCGTCGTCCTGATCTCCGATCTTCAGACTATCCGCTCTCTGGGCAATATCGATGGCTGGTACTGTTGTACTCGTTGATATCCGCTTTTCATCGACCGTCGATTGGGAATATCCGAGTTCGGTGGTTTGCTCTTCCTCTTCGTCACCATCGTTTCGTCCATTGGAGCGAGATGCTTTGGCTGTATTTTGGCGCGACGATTGGACAGGAACACCTTCGATTTCTTCGTCGTCAAGAGGCGGCTCGTCCACGTCGGCGTTGGCTTCCGGTCCGTATTCTGGCTCAGAGGAGACAGACTCGAAGCCTACGTCAGAATCTACGTCCCATGATGGCGGCTCATCCTGGATGGTGAAGATCTTGTGGGGCAGCTGCGAGTGGCGCAGTAATCAGCATACGTATGTCTACCTGCTCCAACGTAGAAGAAGCTTGCATGGGGATATGTGAGAACAACTTTGCTCACCTTGTTCGCGCGATCTACAAAGTCGTCCCAATCTGCTTCGTCTTTCACCAAGAAACCCAATAACATGCTCGGATCCAGGCCGGAAAGAGGCATCTTCTTGACTTTTTCGCAGTGGAATGTTCGCAATGCTGCTTCCGGATATGCGTTGGCATACCACTTCACGCTAGGATCGACAGGCAATGGATCCAAGGGATTATGCGTCGTAGGTGCCGAAGTTGATGGGGAAGCCGGCGAGAATGCGTCGTGCTGGGTGAGCTCAGCTGGTGGAGACGGTGCGCGTTTAGGTGCCGCCGGTCTAGGTCGTGGCGGCGTGACACCTTTCGCGCTTAGTCGTTTTGCAGCTTTCGACGTCCGTCTTGGTCGCCTGACTCTGGTCGAAGGGGAGGACGAGATATTACTTTCACCTTCGCTCTCGCTTTGGCTTGAAATGTCGTCCACATGCACTACGTCAAGGGCATATGTGGGTCCCGAGGAGTGCTCTGCTGACGCTTCCAGCGGATCGACGACAACGGGGTCCTCCTCTGGAGCATCTTGAGTAGTACCTCCAGAAGGTGAATGAGGGGATGACACAGCAGCCGTAGGAGCAGGAGGGATCTCGAGGGGGATAGCTGGTCTCGTGAAATGAGGATCGAGGTAGAACAAGGAATTGGCTTGTGAACCAACGAAGTAGTATGAGGACGATGGTCTCCCTCCGGCAATACCAACGGATTGAGGGAAAGTGAATAAAGCCTGTAGCGGTAGTCAGCGAATCGAGCACAAACGACATGGGAGGATCGGACTCACTTTGATGCTGTCATAGTAGATAGGGTTGACCCCATCCAGTCCGAGCCTTATACCAATCAAGATCAAGACCGCTTTCTCTCCCCAAGTCGTCGACTTCGTTGTTGAAGACGATGATTTCCGTGGCTTGGGAGCATCCGGTCGGCCGTCCCACCCTTCTGACGGCAAATTTGAAGCAACATATACGTCCGAGCGGTATATGATACTGTCCGTTGCTGTCGCTACGGCTAGTCCACAAGGAGCGAACGCATTGGTTAAGGTCCTGAATTGGGCCTCATATCAGCCATATTCCGATAATCGTGACACTGATAGATCGCACTCACTTCAGAGCTCCAGCTGCGGTGCTGGGTCCGAACCACTCTCCCACTTCTTTTCCAAGCTCTTTGCCTATCAGAGCCATTCTATGAACGCTGAAAGGGCATAAGGGGGAAGGATCATCCAAGAACCAGGACAAGATCTTAACATATTCGGCGTAATTTTGTAGATCAGTCAACTCTACCCCGTTTGTCGGTGATGAAGATGGTTTGTCAAGCGGTAATCGCCAATCTGCACAGTAGCTCATCAGCATAGCCCTTTGCATTCAGACCACAGCTTTCGCTTCTCGAACTCACCTCGACCCAGATGCAAGTGTATAAGAGCATTGGCTAGCACGCTCTGACCGGTTCTCAACATACAACCCCAACCAGCGTCACTCGTCAATCCCCGTTCTTCAGCCGGGCGAGACCAGCTCCACCCAGCTTGAGAAGGTCGGGACGGCAATGAACTCGGTGCTGAAATTGGCGATGGGTCTCGCACTTCCGGCTCGGATGGTAGATCTGCTGGGGGACCAAATGCAGAGTGGTACGCTTGGGGTGCAGGAATGAGGAGGTCGTCCGGGATCGACAAGATCGGGGCATATTGGGATCGGTAGGTACACCATATACGAGACCTAAAGTCTGTGTAGACTGTTGGAACGCGGTCAGCAATCTTGACAAAAAATAAGCCAAGCTCGAAATTACTCACACTCGTCCGGCCATCTCAACACTTCCTTCTCCTTCTTGTCCTTCTTCCCTTTACCTGGACTATCTGTGAGACCCTTCTTCTCGCTCTCCTTGCTCGGTGAGCCACTTGCCATAGACGTGGGCAATGCCAGCGACAAAGTAGAAGCTGTGAAGAGATTTGAAAACCCCTTAGCCGGAGGAGGGGTGCTTGCCTCTCCTGCAATTGGACCACCATACTGCTCTTTCTGCTTCCGGGACCAGGCAGAGGGTCTGAGGCCTCCCGCATCGTGTTTCGATGGTGGAGAAGGTCTACCGGTCGAAGACCCAGAACCTCTCCGTTCCTCAGCATGTGGGACAGCATCAGATAAGTCGGGGAGGAACGATGTGCCTGGCGATCTATTCGGTGTACTAGGTCGCCAGCCGGGATGACCCACTCCCATGACCCATATAGGGTCCGGGCACTTGTCAGGCTGCGCTTCGGAATCAAGGAGATGTCGAACGCCATCAACCGCTCTTTGACGCGCAGCGTTCAAGAAGGACGCTGCGGCTGAGGGCGGTTTACGAAGAGGAGAAGGTGGGAGATGAGGTGATGTTTCGGTGGGAGGTGGTGAGGGGATCGATCCTTCTTGTATCGTGGCGGTGGATGAAGACGGTAGCAGGTGCGAGAACCAGGTCGACATCCTTGAAGGGAAATTGTCGGGGCTTCTTGCTGTTACCGAAGATGGCTGCGAAGGTCCAGGTTGAGGCAGGGCGTGACGCGATAGACCGGGAACAGAAGCGCTCATATGCGAACCTTGGCGTGAGGGGATAGGTACACCGACGTCATTTGAGGAATCATGCAAGGGAGAGGAGCCGGATCGTACCGAATGCGAAGGTGCTCGCCACGAGCTTGTCGAGTCTTGACTGGCTCTCCGGGAGTGCGTTTGGCGTTCAAGGGGCGATCTGTTGCGTGATTGATGGGAGATCGGTCTGGTCAAGCTGGGAAGATGATTATGGCTTCTTATTGAGCCACTTGTCGTGACTTGAGAATCACTTGAATGAGCTGATGAGTAAGACGTCTGCCGACTCCCGGGTGTTGTGCCGAGAGACGATATGCCGTTTGGTCTGGCACCGCCATTGACGGATGTGAACGCGTCAACCTCTGGTGACTTGTCTTTATCCCTTCCAAACAGCCGAGAAGTCTTCTTCACGATCCCTCGACCTTTCGACCTCTTCTCCTTCTTATCTTTCTCCTTCTCTCTATCAGACCCCTCCTGGGCCAGAACCTCCATCGTTTGGGTTATGCCATGAGACGCACCGTTCTCTTGCTCGGGTGGTCGGTATACGTCCACACTTCGGCGTCCGGCTGATGGGGTGTAGCCATACTGCGGAACTGATTCCGCACTCGGTCTGCCTTCTATCATCCACCCATCATCGTCACCAGTACCTTCGTTCGAGTCCTGCCTTCGCTCCTTCTCTTTCCCCTTGCGCAGCAGCTTGAATTTCTGATGGTGCTCGCGGGCTTGATGATGCGTCGGCTTGATCTTTGATGTTGGCTGACTGTCTGTTGGAAGAGGAGGTGGAAGGGTGGACCGGTAGTCGTGCGGTTGTTGTTGGTGGTAGTATGACGAAGGAGGATTGGTGGAAGAAGAGGCTTGATGAGACGTTGCGGGTGCGGATGCGGGGTTGGTGAATGGAGCTGGGATATCAGGTGGAGTCGAATTTTCATATGAGGTGTAGGAGGAGGCCATCTCGCCTCTACACGTTCGATGACGCTGGCAATATCAGCCATGCACATATGATGTCAACGGGCAGGTGTGGTTTCGATTCACCGTCGCCACCGATACCCGCTTTGTCAGGCTACAAAGGAGACAGGAGTATAATGCTTACAGGTGCTCTATGCCTTCGGCATGAGATCGCCCTTTCCGCACTTTGTCCTCGCGATCCTCTCGTTGGATGATATTGATGTTTCTTGTGACGCGAAACGGGGTTGATTTAGTGTTGTGTTGTCTTATGTTATCGTTGTCCCTAAAGGTAGGGTGACCGGTACGCGGTAATGGGGTAGGTCGTGCGCTCGCTTGAATCGGTCGAGCGTGGGGGCGTTAGGTTCAGATTCTTAGTGTGTCGGATGGCTCATGCGGTGGGAATAGTAGGCATCTATTATCTTTGTGTTGCTCGTCAATACTGGCTCTGTCCCAAAAGGATACTGATGCAAGGGTAATTGAGCCGTCTGATATCTCGGTCGTGACGGCAACGGCGAGAATGCCAGTTGCGGTAGCAGCAGCCAAACGTCACACACCACAAACACCACACTACCACACTACACGCTTACCGCATAGTATAACCGGTCATTAGAAAACATAAGAGCAGCTTGGTAGATTATCAAGACCACGTGCGGGCTGATTAGCGGAATTAATTTGATTCTAAGCAATGGTTCCTTCCTCGGCCAACGTTGCCCTAATGACCGTCGAAAGACACGTCATCAACATAGAGCGTGCAGCGGGATTTGTGGGGTCTCCAACACATGGTTGTCAACATGCATGGCTCGAGAAAGAATAAGTGGTGCATCGAAGACGATCTTGTTCCTTTGTCGTTGCTTTTGTCCTGTCAATCAGAAAGCGTCGATAAAAGCTTACGGTCAGCCATCGCTATAGCGGCGGAAGATGAGACGTACGACCGATACACATACTTACTCCTAACGACTTACATGAACATCAACAAGACCTAGTCCCTCGTCTACTAACAGTTTGGACCGTAAACAGACAATAACACGAGTGAAGAATGGCTCAAACTCCCTTGCAGACCGGACAGATGAACGGCAAGGTGAGTTGATCAGAGATTGCGACGAAGGGAGCACATCCCTTGGACATGTCTGACGATGTCACCTTGTGTATAGGCTGGAATCAGCTGGCCAACGCAAGAACGCACTTCGGACCCAATTGCGAAATTCTTCCAGCCCGACTCAGTGAGTCAGCTGTTTCCATCTTTTCCTCTTGCTCGGACCTAAAGATCACAGCTGACTAGACTGTATACGCGATGCTTGCAGAAATTGACCTGGCACTGGAATTGGAGCAAGCACTGGAAGGGGCCTATCCTACCTGAAACGAACAAGGATCTTGAGATTCATGCCGAGTTCCTGCCCATGATGTGAGTTGTTGAAGGACACCATTGCTTAGTACACAGATGTATCTCAAGGGCCTGCAGCTGACTGATACCAACGTGACAGCTGGTCCCCTGCGCTCTTGACCGATGGACACGAGCTACAAGATGGATGGAAGATGCTCATGGGTTTCAATGAGCCTGGTGAACACCATCCCCGCTTGGTTTGGCGAAAGGGATCGACTGATGATAACATGTCAATAGACCATTCCGATCAGGCTGTAGCAGTCAAGACATCCCCCCGAGAAGCGGTTGAGGCGTGAGCTGTTCAGGACCGCATATTATCCTGGTGATACTTATCAGCTGAATGTCCGATATTTAGCTGGATCGGTTTGGCAAGGCTTCGCACGGAGTCTGACCAGAGACTGGTCTCTCCTGCTGTCGCGGGCAACAAAGACTGGCTCAAGGTACATAACACTTCCTCCCTTTGTCCGCCCCACCTCCCGAACAGTTCGTCGAATTGTCTTCGGACCAGCTCGAGGAGTGTTGTTGCTTACTTTGTCAATCATCCCAATCCGCTCTGCCACCGATTTTCTTCCCATGTTGGTTGTTCTGACCATGTATGGTATCGATCAATCAGGAATTCTTCACCATCATCCCTCCCGAGACTATGCCGGAGTATCTGGCCGTCCACGTCTACACCACCACCTTCGAGAGCTTCCGGGCAATCATGGAAGATTACTGGGAGACGTTCAAGCTTCCAATCATTGTCACAGAGTTTGCCATGCAGGTGCGCGGATCGGCAAATTGACAGACACAAATCGAGCGATGAAGAATGCTAACACTGACGGCTGCGATTGTCATTTTGTGGACAGAGCTGGGATCCTAATGTGCCCGGACCGAAGGATCAGCAACAAGTGCATGACTTTATGGGTTCGTCTCCGTCCGGTAGCTCGCTTCGATACCGTGGCAGCTGACATCCCATCCCCTCAGGTCAAACCACCAAATGGCTCGATGAGACACCCTACATCCAGTACGTACTTGTAACCCGTAATACTTTAATATCGATTCTCAAAATGGAGACTGATATCCTGATTATTGTCGATCATAGCAAATACTCGTGGTTCGGTGCGATGCGATACTCGTACCATCTTCACGGCGTACACGAGTTCAATAGGCTGAAGGACAAAGAAGGAAACATCACGCCACTGTGAGTTGCTCTTTCCGGGCTTTGGTATTCGCAATCAGCTCGGTGCTCCGCAGCGTTCTTTGGTTCTCGCCACTGACATACGGATCCTGCCTAGCGGTAATCAATATATCGCTGGAGGTCACGATTGATCTGTAGCTTACGTTACTGTTTAGACCTTATCGTCGTGATGTAACGTCAGATATGCGAACCATATGCAACCGCTTGACGTTTCGACCATATACAATATAATCAAAGGAGAGAGTCGCGAGGACAGCAGGTCATGGACTTTCTCGGCCTATTGGGTCTTTCACGATTTGGACACAGCCAGGACACAACGTCCTGATGCTGTTGTGGAGATGCCGTCATAGGTTCCTTCCTCCCGGTCGAAGGAGTCCTTTCACCCTTGGCATAGCGGCAGTGCAGTGGTGCATCGCATTGTAGAGACGTGGTCTACAATATTCGACTACCTACCGCCTCTGTACGTGTCAGAGGATCCTTTCTACTTTTCAAAAACATATATCGTCACCGGGGAATTGACCAGTGCTAATCAAACGATCTGATCTTTCAGGGGTACCTTTGTGATTGTATCGATGAAAGGAGGATAGACAAACCATGGACTAGCCTCAATCGATTGGCGGTGCTCAAGGCAAGCCTGCCAATCCGGAAATGATAGTATCGGCACCTGAAGTGATATAAACATCCGAATAGGTACGGCACAGGCTGCTATCGTGAGCGCTTCCTGCAGAATCCGGTGAGCTTTTACTGTCGGACAAAGTCGCTCATTTATATCTCCGCTCTCTTGACAGCACTCCGCCTCTTGATGATGTCATCTCTGCGTCTTCTCGTCCTCCTCTTGCCCCTGTTATCGCACTCCTCCCCCACTCCACACAAGCGCAAGGTCAGACGAAACAACTGCAAGCCCACCAGCTCGTCCTTGTCGAATATCAATTTAGTAGCTTCGCCTCCTACGTCCTCATCTGTTTCGGACACGCCGACCTCGCTAGCTGCGGTAGGCGTCACTTCAGACAGTACAATTAGACCTGTGACTGCCAGCTCTGCATCAGGTACCGATGCTTCTTCCGCTAGTAAAGAAGGAAGCGAGGCTTCTTCCATCGTCCCGGTCGTCTATACAAATCCCCTTCAAACCTCTACGACAGCCTCCAGTACAAGCTCAGTGGGAGTGAACGCGATTTCCACCTCGCTCGTTGCCGCTCAAGGGACAGATGCGTCTTCAACTGGCGGCTCAGCACCGAGTGCTACCGCCTCATCTAATGCTTCCGCTGGCGGAATAAGCGGCAAGGCATGTCTACTCACTGCATAGCTATGACTCCATGAATGCAGAGTTACTAACGTGGCGCGATGGCTGTACACTATAGGCCGGTATTGGTTGGGCACCCCAGGAGGGAGACAGTGCGCCCATCGCTCAATTCTTCACTCCAGAGTCGGTGAGTCAGAGACAGACACTCAATTGCCTGCCACGGGTGCCATATCCATGGGCCGGACTGACGTCTCTCTTGACCAGGGCGTGAAATGGTGGTTCAATTGGGCCAAGAATTGGAATCAGGGGGTCATGCAGTCTGATGGTGTGCAGATCGATGGCCAGTTCATTCCTATGCTGTAAGTGTACAGTATGCTCTTCGCTTTGCCTCGAATAGTAGACCGGAGTGGGCGCTGACTTGCTCGATCGACCGTGCTTCAGCTTTGACTCGGTCACCCTCGCTAGCGACATCCCTTTGGAAGACGGTATGACTGAGCTAATGGGGTACAATGAGCCTGGTGAGTGCAGTCAATGGTCGATCGGATTCATTCACATACGGCTTGAGAGCGCTGACAACTCGGTGTTCTAGATTTGAAAGACAAGGCGGTTGCTGCCTATCTCGAGCCAAAGAAGGCAGCTGAGTTGTAAGTGTTGACCCTGATCATTGCCCCTTGTCCGATGTCCGATGTACGCATGGCCTTTGTTCTGATGTCTGTCTGCCTCTCGTTCAGGTGGAAGCCTCAGATCACCCAGATCCGCGAACAGTACCCAAGCATCAAGGTACACTCGCCAGTAGTCGCTTCAAACACTACCTGGCTAAAGGCGTTCTTCGAGGGGATTTGCCCCGATAACACTGCTGAAGAAGCCTGGGGAGACTGCGCATACAAGCCAGACTACGTCTCTCAGCATGTCTATTCTACCAATGCTGGTCACTTCCGCGGAGCGGTACAGCAGTATTACAAGACCTTTGGTCTGCCGATCGTTTTATCAGAATGGGCTTGTCATGTGAGTTGACGCTCAGCTTGCCTGTCAGAAGTGTAATGGCTCATGAATGGATGATACGTTGGGCGCTCTCTCGGTAGGACTGGAGCGAGGACGGTCACAAGGCCACTGTGGACGAGGTCAGCGAGTTCATGGAAGAAACTATGGGATGGCTCGATGAACAGGACTACGTGGTGTGAGTTTGATGTCCTTGCTAAATGCTCAATTATCGAAAGACTCTCACTGCGAGTGCTGACGTGTCGGTTGGGATGCTACAGCAAATACGCCTGGTTCGGTACCGCTCGTTCGGCTGACCATCTTCACGGAGTATCCGAAACCAATCGACTCATGGATGAGAATGGCAACATTACTCCTCTGTACGTTTCTCTCTCACACATCCAACGTCCGGCGCGATCAGGCTGACCATACGTTTCCTGCTGATTCCTCCGCTGCAGGGGCAAACAGTAACATGGGTGGAGGGAAACGAATGACCTGAGTTCACCCTGTCGTATCTGGTATGAAGAAACGATATGAATGCATAAGCTGTGCGAGTCGAGCATACCTCGCCAAGAGTGAAACTCGCAACTTGGGCCAGAGCTGATGAATATCGCATGCAACCCTCTCGGTCACGAACGCTGAATCTAAGTGGTACTTATCGACGACTAAGCGGGTGAGCCCGATTTGACGGAAGCTAAGTAAATCGTGACCCTCAGTTGACGAGACCTCCCGCAAAATCAATAGGCATGGTATGATTTACTGTACTCAGATCGACGGGTTGAATTTCTTTGCCAACGAACTCCAGTCATCGTTCAGAAAGAGCCCGGGCCTCAAGCTTGTGTGGCGAGTTTCCCGCACCTCGCCGGATGTCAGGATGATAGTCAAGAGGCTAAGCCGAAAGGAAGGGTTCAAACTTCTAAGAAACGCATGAAATTCGTCCTTGTCTTGAGGAGTAAGGGTCGTTGATGATGTGTGAAACATGCGGCATTTCAAAGTCGAAGAACTGATCCTGCCCAAAGCTTGCCTAGCCATAGGCACATCGTTCCTATCAGACGCCAAAACGAGCAACTCGAACGGGTGGTCTGCGAAGGCGTCTTTCACAGCCTCATGTGCGAGGCTGACAAGCTTTTCGGACGAAAGGGTGAATTCAGTGAGGGCGAGCAGTTCTTTGGCTCGATGCATCTCGAGAGGGGGAAGGCATGGTTCGTGAGAGCTCGCGAGGTCGAGGAACAGAGAGACGGTGGCGTGGGAGAAATCGAGTTGAATCGGTTCGTTCTGGCCACCAACGGGGGACACCTCGTCATCGTTTTCAGCTGGGGGAAGGGATAACAGCCCTTCAAAGAACAAGCTGTGATGTGTGGATCTCTCGTCAGCTTTGTATCTCAAACCTTTCAAATGACGCAGAGAGAGAATGAGCAAGGTCAAGTGAAATGAATAGGTGATAAACCACCTGGCAAGACCGAGATGATATCCGCTAGCTCGCAACTCCGTGCCTTCTTTGGAAATCAGGATGATATCGTTCTTAGGATCGCAGTGGAAAGGATGTCGACAGTCCGTCTCTTCTTTCTCCTGAGCTCTTTCGGGTGCGCGGTCGTGATCCCCTTCTGACATGGCGGATCGTTGTACTTGGGCGCTAGACGTGCTCTTCAGCTTATAGCAAGTCAGTGATGAGTACAGTACAATAGAATCGACAGTCTGCTATGAATCCTTCAAGAGGACATCCAAGTACTGACAGAATGTGATAGTCTCCAGGAATGTAAAGCTCATGGTTGGCTGGTACTGTACTGGCGGCTCGCATAGAAGGAAAGAAGGTCATTCAACGCTGAGTGATTGTCTGTCTGACGTTTTACTGGGACGGTCGGAGCAACTGTTGTCCGAGGCACAAGTTGATTGACTCCGAACTTGATTGAGATTGACAATGATGGCACCGGTCATGGGGTTCAAAAGTATGACTCGTCACGGCCCGCCTGCAGATATCGTCAGCTTAACACAGTATCACCAATCGACTCATACTGAACCGGTTCTCGAGTCCTTACTTTCCTCTCACTACATCTTCAGTTTTAATCAATGCCTACAATTCAAGCTTCTACACCATCCATCACTGTAGATCCGACAAGATGCCCGCGGCTAAGCAAAGCAGCCACGAACACGACGTTAAGCCGTACCCTCGCACCACCACTACGGACAACCAGAATACCACGCCCAAACAAAAGAACGACGCTAAGCCAAACTTCCCATCATCACCCAGCAAGCGAGCGGGAGTGGCGGGTCGAAAATGGACTTCGGAGGAGCTTTTGCAACTCTTCGAACATGTTCTCAAGAATGGTCCGAGGAATTGGGATGGGGTGGTAGAGGGGAGGACGGGGAATCAATGCATGCAGACTTGGAGGTGAGCCGCTCCGTTTCTACCATGAGGAATTTGCTGGGTTAATTGAACGGTGGCGCTCTTCGCTGACGTGAGCAAGCGAATTGGTTGTTCTGTACCACACATGTGTAGCAAGACCCTCTTGCCGTTCCTCAAGAACTCGATCATCGCTAAGGGATCTTGAGTTCCGGAAAGGATTTGGACAGAGCACAGGGCATACATACAGCACTCCAAAGCTCCGTCGCATGAGATTGAATGATGCATGACCTACATACAGTATGCTTACGACATCTTGTGTATGTCACGATACTCGTACGGTCGTACCGTTCTACAGCCCACTCGTGGTCGATGTAATCACCCCGTAGTTGCGAACACGCCACTCTATGATATAATATGAGAATAGGCATCCTCGCTTTCAAGTCCGCAGGACGTATCCAGAATCGTACAGTACACTGTATGAATGAGTAAGACTTGAAATCTACATTGATGAGCGACTCGATCAAATGAATTGTGCACCATGCTCCACGAAAACTTTGGTAATGATCGGTTGGGATCAGGAAACGCAGGCACAGGTCACTCGTGCAATGATCAAGGTCTAGAAAGGCGTCAGTCCAATCTCCAGACCACCTCAGGAGGAGATGCGTAGGGCAACAAGCTAGCGAGGTGGTCGTAGGTAGGATCGAACTCCGCTCGAACGTTGAGCCAATTGCATCGTTCCGCCGGGTTGGCTTCGGTCTCGAGATTGATCAATCTGCCAAGTTCGAGCGCCCATAAGGGTTCAAGTTGTTCGAAGCAACGTTTCCAGTCTTGGGCTAATGGAAAGTCGCTTTCGACTCGCTGGCGCTCGTGGATGAGCATGAGGGCGTCACGGCCTATTTCGATGTCGTTCTGAGAAGAGGCGAATAAGAGTAGATCGAGCGGGCATTGTCGACTGGATACGTACAGCAGCTGACGAGATTGTTCGATCAATTCGGCCGAGCAGTGAGCGTGTGCGGTCAGACTGTACAGCGATCGGGCGGTCGAGTGGGTGATCCCGTCGATCTTTAGAGGGTGTTCGCTGTGCACCATGTCGAGGAAGATGGCGATGACAGCTGCCGGGTATTTCAGGTTCAGAGCAGTGATCTCGTTTAGGAGAGGGGACGGTGGCCGACGAGAGGCGAGAAGGAGACTGAGACATAGGGGAAGTGCGATGGTCAGGGAGTGGATCAGCTCTGGCTTATCTTTTGCGATCTGACGCGTCCGAATATCTATCTCCCCAACAGCCCACTCCCTCGCACTCCTCAGACTACGACGATTGGGGGTTACCTAAATCAGATTTAACTCACGTCCTAGACGTAAGCCTGCAACGACTGGCCTTGAAGCTGACGCCATCTTCGGAAAGGATCCAGACCGTGAAGGCCGAGTCGTTGTGGAAGGCGTGCCAATGCCTGTCTGCTGGAGGGCGGACAGGCGCAGCGTGTCCGATCAAAGGCGACTTGGGGAGAAGAGGAGGTTCGTGAGACATGATGATGATAGTCGACTGTCGATGGTCAGAGACGTGTGTTCATCAGAAGGTACACAGAAGATTAGGGTAAGAAGAAGGAAAGGATATGTCTGTTTGATTGTGTGGTGGCGACTTGGTCGTCTTGCGTCGCCGTAATGTTCGACAGAGGAGCTTTTGTCCAGCGGTGGTAGCTGGAGAGTCAATCAACGTTGACGGTGACGCATGACATCAGTCTCTCAAGAGTTCTCTGCTCCCTTCGCCACATCGCCTACTATCGACCTGTGTTCGAGGGTGAACTGATGATGCTCAATCCTCACCCTCCAGCTGCCTGATCATTCGCTACGAAGCCGGCACTGGTACAGTACTGCTGTACCGTACCATAGGAGCAGATCGAATGAACGCTGTGAAGCAGGGTTGCCCTCGCCTTCGGATACTGATCGATCTTGCCCAAAGCAAACGAATACATTTCAAATGTAACGGTACTCTTGTATGGGGAATGTTCTACCGCTCACCAATCATCTTTCGCAAATTCAGCACATACCGAGTCCCAATCTCGCCTGAACGGGACCACGAGCTCTTCGCTCAAATCTTCGCGGTAGTCAGTATACTTGTGCCCACGGTTCGAACGCCACTCATACGGGTTTAGGCGCTTGACAGTGGCGCTGCAAGTGTCCTCGAAGGCGCAGCGCATCATTTTGATCCGCCATTCACCGCTAAGGCGACAAAACAAGCTCCAGAAGCTGTCCACTATGCCTAGGGGGTTCACAATCCCTTTGGCAAAGATTTGCCTGTCCATCGCTCGGAGTGCTATAAGACCCAGCGCTCGATCGTCTTTCCTCGAAGCGTAAATGAGCAAGTTCCACGGGTATCCGGGATCGACCGTACCGAGTTTTTCGGTAAGCCTCTTCTTGAATTCGAGTCGACACTCGAATTTATCGCACAGGTCAAGCAGTTCGTATGCCTCTTTGGCGGTCATATCGGGGATACATTGACATCGAGCCGGACAGAGCCAAATCAGGAAGCTATCGAGGATACTTCCAAGGAAATCGGATCGCCTTCGTTGTATCCGTCGGTCGAGGTGCACGGTTTTCGCTCTTCCTCGGTGTCAGACGACCCGGGGACGGGCTGAACCACCGCGAACATGTCCTTGAACACTTCGCTATGAGACAAGATGTCAACCGGTTCATCGAACCCAAACCAAACCGAATTCGAACTGTCAGTGCGCATCCCATCTTATCTGACGGGCGAAGCGGCGCTCAAGTCCGAGCCGCACAGTCTGCTGTGACTCGCTAGAGTACACCAGATGAAGTCACCCACCTTGCGCTGGCCAGTCGTTTCCTCTCCGCCACAAAATATACCTTGTCAGTAGAGATGAAATAGATGTCACCACGATTGTGGTATTCGTGGTAAACACGCTCCTCCTTCGCATCGCCATTGTCCTTGTCGTTTCCTTCATTCTTTGCTGGCACATCGCTGCTGATACCTTTACTTGCTTGTTCTGCGATCACTGGGGATCGATCTTGATCAGGATCTGGGCCCGCAGACATGCTGATGGCGGATCCGTGTACGTGTACGGTGAAGAGGGCGGTGATTGTGTATGCGTGATTTGGTCGGATGGATTGTGAAAGGATGATACATCTACCTAGATGTTATTCTTTCATAGTCTTGATATCGCCTGCATGATATCCTGGGATCCACCTCGGATTAGGGTTACGGGTTTTGAAAGCATGGTCATCCTCATTCAACGCCATCTGTGCTTACCGATCAAGTCGCCGGATGAATGATCCGGGTACGTAGGCTCAGAGCAATGAGCTGATGTGCGCATGGGTATGTATGGTCAATCATAGATAGGGATTACATACAGCCCCATGTGACACACAAAAGACGGATCAATGTAAATACACGACAGAAAATGACGAGTGACGCAGCCTAAACCCGATCTACTTCCTAACTTTGCTCTTCCCAGACTTTTTTGTCTTGGGCTGCTTTTTCCTTCTCTCTACGCATCTCGGACAGATCCAGTTGCCTTCGGGCGTCTTGTCGAGATTCAAGCAACCAAGGTGATACTGCGAGCGGTGATTGAGGTCAGCCACCACATGATGCTTGGTGATCGTGAACGAAACAGCAAGCACGTGACGACTCACCCATTCGATGTCACAGTCGTCGTCATCACACCCAATCATCTCTCCGTAGCTGACCTGCCCACAGGTGCAGTACGTCTTCGAGTCCGCCTCATCCACGTACGCTACTTCCTTCGCTATGAACGGCTGCACAGGCTTCTTCCCGCTCCCAACTCTCTTCGGAACAGGTTTGATGACCTCGTCGTCTTCAGCCTCGCTCTCGTCTTCGTCCTCTTCGTCTGGGCGAGATCGTTTGACTCCCGCTCGTGCTCGAGCGGTCTTCGGTGCGCCGTTCCCGCTTGGCGTAGCATTATTGCTTTTTCCTGCCGCACCACCAGAATTTGATCCCTCCCGACTTCCGTTGACATCGAGACCGAGTCCCCCCACGTCTTTACGTTCAAGCATAGAGTCTGTAGAAGGCGTGATCTGCATGTTGACACCCCCGCTGCGTTTCGGTCCTTCGTCTTTCGACTCTTCGTCCGAGTTGTCTTCTTGCTCTGCCTTGCGAGCTCGACTGGCAGCGGCTGCCAGTTGACGAGCTGTGCGGGGCTCAGATGTCTTGCCTGTGAATGCGGATGTTGATGCAACGGATTCCGTGGGTGACAGCGCTCTGTTGGCGGCTCTATCATAGCAAATGCCAGCGATAAGCAAGAAGCATCGCTCGAACGCAGACGTGATGAAGGGGTCCAATCGATGCAAGTAGTGGATGACAGACTCACTGTTTTCTCTTCTTTGTCTTCTTCTTCTCCTTCTCTCCACCCTGACTTGAAGTCTCATCATCATCCTTGTTTCCCAGTTGCCCGACACGGCCCTTCTTCTTCTTGGTCGGCGTGTCTCCAATTCGACCCTCATTCAGCGCAGCGGCAGCTTCCTTGGCGGCGATCTGCCTCGAGGGCGAGTTAGCTGCTCGCTGAAGTCGACGTGTAGGTACGACGGGAGCATTGAATGGCAGTGTGAGGGTTTGAGTGTATGGTGAGGGCGGTGAAGGGTTGAGTAAGGTGGAGGCGGCGAGTAGGTTGGATATGTGTTTTTGATGAGCCATGATCTGTCATAAGGAAAAATCACCGCCAGGAAGTTAGTCACATCCATGAGAGGTGATAAGCATGTGAGTTCGGCACCCACACCATCGCATGCACCGCCTGCTACTCTGATCTTATCATCTCCACCCAGCTTATACCGAGCCGCTTCCTCCGCGATCTCCTGGAGCAGCTCGAACCGCTTCTCAGGCTGGATTGTGGGGTCTTGTATCCAGTTGATGAGGGTATACAGCTTCTTCTCGAGTCCTATCAACGTAGCTTTGAGAGTATGGCGAGTGATCAGCTTTGAAGCGCCCTGCCATATATTCTGCGCAGAGCTCTGTCACCTAAGTCTGAGCGGGCACACGGAAAGCGAGAGTGTGATATGATGTTATGTAGGCACTGTGATTTTCACTCACAATACAATACCGCGCCAAGCTCATTCAAATCACTGTACACCCTCGTCAGCTCTGGCGGTATCTGATCGAGTGTATCCATGATATCCTGGATGATAAGCAAGTCTTGCGCGTCATTGGCTGTCGCGGGCGGAGGGGGTGAAAGCGATGCCGCGGGAGCGACTACCGACGTTTTGGGCGGCATGGCGAAAGGTTATTAGGTGAGGATAGATGTGTCAATGCGAGGTTGATAACAGCTGTTGAGTCTCTGTGTGGGTTAATGTAGCCAAGAATGGAGGGATCTACGCGCGCTCAAGACTGATCGAGTATCAATGTCGAGCAAGAAAGTAGAACGCAGAGTTGAGATAACATTACTGTTACAATTCGGACCTGTATGGGGTATGTGTTGTTGCCGCTACAGTGGGTGAAGGCTACTCGTTACGGTAAGCACTATGGTCTAACCCGACCACGTGGGATGAGCTATGATGTGGCAATTTGAGGGCGCAGCAGTATGAGTATCATCATGCTTGGCTTATCAGTCGTCCACCACACGATAAGGATAAGATAGCACCAGGCAGCGAGCGAGTGATCTGCGTCATGTGCAGCATTGCGATCGATACAAGATACATTCATTTCATCCAGGTATTCTGCATTCTATCCCAACCCCTCAAGCGACGCCATCTAGTCCTTGACAGCAATCAGGCATGACTTGATCCAAGCCTAATATCCCCAGGGCATACCGGTGCCCATCCCATATCCGCCCATTCCCGTGCCCATACCGCCCATCATCCCGCCTGGCATGGCGCCCATGCCCATCCCATAGTCGCCGAAGAGTCTGTCGATCGACGAGATGATGTCCATCGATGGATAGAGGACCAGGAAGAATTAGAGCAATGCCGAGAGATCCAACAGCAGCGCGTCAGATGGTATCCATTGTGGATTCTAGCGTCGAGCGGGATTTCTGTCGGTAGTACGAGGAGGCGCAGAAACGGAAAATGTATAGAGGTTGGACTGGTCGATGTGGGAAGAAGGAAACTGCCGCTTACCCGCCTGGAGGATACCTTGGCATCTAGGCATACCAAGGCGTACGATGCATCAGCTGTTGGATCCACGGCGCATACCACGTAGAAGTGTAAGGATTGATACCAACCCCGTACGCTCCCGAACCGAGACCACCGCCTAGCATTCCCTGTGTGGTCGCAGACGAGCGATCGCGATACTGCGTCAGCTAACTGATGATCCACACTCTGGAACTCCGAGACACCATGCTGACACAGGTCTGGTGGATAGATATGTCGCCCACTCACATATGATCCCATACCGCCCATACCCATCATCATGGGGTTCATCATGCCCATACCCATACCGCCCTGCGATGCAATCAACAGTGTACGTCAGCGTACATCTGGTATCCCAACGTATGCTCGCTAGGTCAAGAGGAGGGAAAGTCGAGTCGGCGGTTGCTGAAATATCAGAGAAACCACGCGAACCATCATCGGGTTCATCATTCCCATACCGCCCATTCCCATACCACCCATGCCTAAACCTCCCATTCCCATACCGCCCATCCCTAGACCACCCATACCCATACCGCCCATGCCCTGCAAACCATGGCATCGATCAGCGACTCGCTCTTTTGTCAAGCAGAGGACCATAGTGCATCATTAGAGGAGAGCCTAACGTTGCAGATCACTGACCATCATTGGATCCATCATGCCCATACCTCCCATGCCGCCCTAATCAATCAACTGATGCCTTACCGCAATATGGACTCACCATCATCATCGGATTCATCATCCCCATGCCTCCCATTCCTCCCATTCCGGACTGCTCGTGGGAGGCGGCAGTGATAGCGGCAGCGACGGGATGAGAGGAAGCACACATGTGCGGATGATGGTATCGGTGGTAATCGTGCAGTTCGCGTTCGATGGAAGAGCGGATGATATCAGCTTTCGTTCGCGGCACAGAGTATAGGTTCATGGCGTTGGAATGAATAGGCCAAGTCACAGGCAGCGAGTTGGCAATACAGTTCGTGAATGTGTGTATTAGTGAACAGGGACAAGGGGAGGAGGGTCATATAGCGACTTCAAGCCCATCTGCCCTTTTCCACGATGACGCTGACAGAAGTGATACTGAAGCTGAAGTCATGCTATATTCCCTGATCTCCCCTCCATCATTGCACTCGTGTCGCGTCGCGTCGCGTCGATACGACTCGGCAGTGATACGGTAACATGACACCATGACAACATCCGAGTTGAGCGCAAGGGGGTCGCAATATTGCACACGGGTCAACTGAAACCAGAAACGCGAATTCTCGAGCGTGCAGTGACCCTTAGTACATGGAGAAGGGGAGCTTGGCGTTCCAGAACAGGCAATATACAGTACGAGTACCCAATGTGGCTGAAGCGAAATCAAGATGAGCCTATGGAAAGCACGTACCATCATCATCATGGACATAGGATCCATTGTCGAGAGTAGTGACCTAGTCCGGTTTTCAGAGATCTGCGCGAGCGTCCCAAGCGATGCGGATTCCGGACAGATAGACTAGCTAAGCGTGCCAATCGATTTCAAGCGAGTTGTGATTTCTGATCGAGGTTGTGCCTCCCTCGAGCTGTTGATGCGGAGCGCTGAGTCGAGGCTTTGATTGTCCGCTACAAACACTTCGATGCTTTATCTGTCTGTGGAATTGTGGTAGAAGTAAGAAGATGAAGCTAGAGCTTGGGAGCGTTGGCTGATGCTTATGCTTGACTCGCTGATGAGAGCGAAAGATCGCTAGAGATAAAAATAAGGAAAAGGGCCCCACCAAGAAATCAACAGGAGGGGGTCAAGGCGAGGGCGAGGCGATCTGTGTATGGTGTATGGTGTATGGTGTATGTGGGTGAATTGTGAAATGTTTGTGTGTGTGATTGATGGCTCTCTGTGTGTTGTGTGGCAAAAGAAGCTACTGGAAACCCCCTTTTCGAGCGGCTGTCGACAGTGTTCAGCGTTCTTATATCAACTCGAGCTGACAGACAACTAAATAAATAGGGAAGCTTGACAGCTTGGAGGTATGGTCAATCCACTACATACAGTACACTACATACACTAGGACATCGCTTCGAGCCTGAGCTTCTCGTACTGTACGAGTTATCGCGTTGCCACCCTGCACCTGCAGTCAACGACGCAACGGACAAAGGAGCGTGCCCGATCCTCACTCACGTCATTGCTGATTCTACGAAGACGAAGAACCAACCACTTTGTTCACTTCAATAACTGGCTCGGACACTCACTTGCGGCACCTTTGATTGGCCCGCGACACCATCACAGTTACACTGTGCCCTCCTTCCGGACGGTACAGTACTGTGTGAGTAGGCAGCGTACAGACCGGATATGGCAGGTATTCAGATCATTCCGATCAGAGTCCTCAGAGTGCGCGTATCCTGTGGACTCGGATCGCACTCCCTTCTTCTTGCATGGAAGCCAGTACAACGACAGTTCTGCTCGCATCGCCTAATATTATATTGTTTCATTCATGTCATGTGCCATGTGTGATACTGACTTCATCTATATGTAACATGCACGAATATACTTGTATATATATATACCTCGAATAAACTAAAGTACAAACAGGGGGAAATGTATTGAATGACAATGCTAATGAAAGTTTGAATGTTTGAATGAATGGGTCGTGGGATGGTTGAATGCGTTTCGTGTAATGTTGATCGTGCTCGTGTATATGAAATGAACTGGATGTCTGTCACCCGAAATCGTTGTGCTCGCGAAAGGAGAAGTGTCCTCGATGGGAGGATGAAGACAGTAACGGAATGGCAAGGAATCAACATCTGACCTTCACCTAGTACCTAGGAAATACTGGGCTCGACCATTCGCTCCTCGAAGCCCACTGCGTACCATCTGTGGGCATCGGAACGTGTATCCCGTGCGCATATACAGGCTCGCCATTGTACGTGCCATAAGTCGGGACAAAGCCGGGAGTAGAGATGTTTCCAGAAGTATTCAGTCCCAGACCGATCGTAGCTTGGCATGTGGGGTTAGGCGTGGGGCGAGCACCCTTCCAGTGACTCGTAGCTGAAGGGACGTACGCGACTCCTGGTGGACCGGCATTGGCGAATTGCGCAGGTTCAGGTTCCACGTGCATCGGTGACCAGTTCAGGTTGACCGGGTAAGACGAAGTGGGGTCGTACATCGCTTGACTCGGGGCTTGTGGCTGGGCAGAGGGAGGTTGGATCGCCGGATCAGGCCCCTGAGGATATTGGTACATGTTGGCAGGAAAGGCTGCCAGAGGGCTATTGCTCGGTTCGTACATGTTAACGTCCTCATATGGTGGGAAAGACGGCGTGGTAACGGAGCTTGGAACGAGGTGGCTCGGGGTGGCCATAGAAAAGCCGTATTGCGGCTGGGGAGGGTACGAAGGGACCATCATTGGATCTTGATAACGGAGAATCGCTTTTCGAGGTGCACCATCCGCACCAGGATGAGGTTCGGCAGCGAGCGTGTAGAACATCAGGTGCTACAATCAACAACCACGTCAGCTGGGAGCATCATGCGTCTTTCATTGCGGTGACTCACCTCGGGAGGCACCAAAGAAGGCGGTTGACAGTCATAGGGAGCCAGCAGAGCTCGTCCGTCGGCCCACGGCTGGTAGTTGACAGACATCGTAGCTGCGGCCTGAGCTGCTGGCGAGATCTGATGCGACGAGCTAACAGGCGTGAAGATATGTCCAGCTGAACCACGTCGAGTAAGGTTGATTTGTTCCGCTCCGGCAGGTAGCCTCGCATGACGTCGACTAAGAGAGCTCGAACGGGCAACTGAAGTGTTGAAATTCTGTTGCGGGGCCGCGGGTCTCGCCCTAACGACCGAGCCTGAAGGCTGAAGATGCTGAGTTGATTGCAATGGTTGAGTGAATGCCGCTTTCTTGACTGGCATACGGAGAGCTTCGTAAACATTGGCTGGGGCCAAAGAATCGTAGTTGAAAGCATCCACTGCTGATCTTTTCCTCGCATGCTCGAGTGCGGCGGGGAAGGCGTATGACCCGTTAGAAGGCGGTACCACTCGCGGAGGAGAAGCAGATCGGGCTCGGTAAGACATGGAAGATGAGGTTGGGACGAGAGGAGAAGTAGCCTTGGCAGAATTGTAAGGCGACTTGCCGGCCGAGAGTTGTCGGGTGTGACGAGCGACGTTGGAGGTCTTGGAGCGGGACAACATGAATTCGTCTAGCAGCATCTTCCATCGCTGGTACTCGTCGATATCCACTCCGAGATCATAGCCCAATCCGTCGAGAAACTCTTTCTCCATCCGCTGCAAGGAGGGCGAGCATCAGTCAGGATAGCGTCAACCTCATTGTTCTAAAACGTGCCGAACTTACGTTGATCTCTTGTAGTTGCATGCCAGCGAGTTCTGCCCAAGTGGAGTTGGTGTATGTATTACTACGGGTGATGTCAGCATGCAGCTCCATCTGGCCCGATGAAAGTGAGATTATGACTTACTCATCCAGATACTTGTTTCCCAGCATCAAGGCCGCTACGAACGGTCTCTGCTCGCTCCCAGGTGTAGCGTAAAACTGATTCTTCATTTTGAGGCGATAGATGTACAATAGAGCAACCAGAGTCACTGAATGTGATACGCTCGTCACTGTGAGTAAGCGGCCCACGAATTTACTGAATTCGATCGAGGGCTGAACCATGAGTGGGCTGATGCGGGATGTAGGTGTGTGTGAGACGTCGAAAGGATCATGCGGTATTGATGTCGAGGATAGTGGTGAGGAAGGAGCGTTCTGAACCGCCGATTGAAAATCGCCATACCATAGCCAGACCACCATGTGAGCTGAAAGACGAAGATGCGTCAGTGCTTGATTGCGAGAAGCTGTGCAGAAGGTAGAATACATACTCACCGACATATGTCGCCAATGGTGTCTGGAACGCCGAGAGCGCCGCTACGGATCCCTTCTCCGCCATATGCATATCCATCTTAAACCTCTTCTCCGAGTGTATGCTCCTCGGTGATGAAGGTGGTGTCACCAAATGGGGTGAAGCAGGTCTCTTCCCTAACTTGACCGCCGAAGGAGACCTAATAAAGTATTCCGGTGATCTCTGCCCCTGCTTGACAAAGTGATGGGCCACAAGGGCGTCGGAGGGGGACTCGAGGACTGTCTCCTGCTCACTGACCGAGCCGTCGTGATTCGATATTTGATCGTAATGTAGCGTCGGAGGAGTGTTGAGAAGAGGAAGAAGCAGTCTAGAGCTGGAAGAAGAAGGGAAAGAACAGGTGTTTTCGCTGCACATGAGGGGTAACTGATAGTGCGACTTCCAGGTATGGGGCGATGAGGCGTAAGTATTGCTATCTTGCTTCCCGATGCGCACGGGTGCAGCTGACTACTAGTCGGTCGCTTCTCTGACTCTGTCAGACAGTCGATTGTGTCGGTGACGTTGCAGCTCACTATCGGTGGCGATCGCGCTGGAATCGGTTGATTGGACGCTGTATCTGATATGCTCTTGCCGATCCAGGAACGCAGCTAGTCTAATTGCTGGAACCAAGCTAGCGAGTTGAGACGGTATGACGTTCGATTGGAATGTGACGGTCACTTGAAAAGCGGATTGCCTCGATATGGGTGATCAGTTGAAGTGATCTTCAGAGGGTGGCCCTCGATATGATGGAAGTCTATATGTATCTCTGATGTCGATGGAGGCAATGATAGCGAGTAGCCGTATAGTAAGTTGGGTCACTGACTACGAGGCGGTATCTGTATGTGGTCGGGTTGACGATGCAACGCACAGTCATCGTGTGTTAGTACGTGTTCCCTCTCCATGATTTCCGCCAAATAGAATCGAGTCACAATCCGCTCATACGTCTGTATGTATATGTTCTGAAAAAGACCCGTGCAGTGGGACAATGACGAAGCGTGAATGTTTTTTAAGTGGAAGAACGCATGAATGAAAGGGATGGAAGGATTGCGATTGCATGTCGTTGCATGGTTGTATGGTGGTAGACATGTGCATATGAAGGTGGAGGTCATTGTGAATGATGAAGCTAATGGTGATGAGGTGGATGGGGTGAATATGGATGGGTGGCAACAAGAACAAAAACAAAGCGGTTGAGTGGGGAACACTGGCCGCGGGCGGGGTAACGACTAATGTTTGTGCTGGCTCACAACATTTCAGACCATCCCGCCGCGAGAGTGACAAACCCGATTGAGATATCACTGAATCGCAGAATGGGGGTCACCAGAACTGCCTTCCTCCTCGCATCATTTCATGTCTTTCTCGCGCACACTGAGACCGGACAATGGTGCTAACCCCACTCAACCTCAACCTCTGTCCCCATTCAAATCTGTGCCCGCACTGACAAGACACAAGCATCGACTTTCACTCACCTTGAAGATGTATGTATTCGATTACCCTAGTTCAGTTTCGGTTTTGGTTTCGGTTTCGGTTCAACTTTTGGTAACGTGTATCGTGTATTGTGTATCGTGTATCGTGTCACCTGAATGCTAATCAAGTGCTGTACGAGTACGCCAGTCTCACGAGATTGAGTGCGACTCTGATAACGATTGACGATTCACGATTTGATTCGTACGTATCCTGGTCCAGGGGATGACGACTAGCCTATATTCGCAATTGCGCACCTTCTCGCTACAACGATTGACTTCGAAATGGCGTCGGCGTCTCGTGATTTCGTTTTCGTCCGATTGAGTTTGGATAGCGAGGCGAATTGTGACCGCTGGATCGATTCAAGATGAGACGATGGTTGTCTGCACGGGATCGAGGATGAGATCGCAGCGAGGAACAGGATGAACCACGAAGCACGAAGATTTCGATGAGAGCGGGAAGAAGAGAGGAAAGGCGATGTACGCCAATGCTTATTATATCTTGTTTCGTTCTCGAGGTTGAGTAGATCAGACTAGACGAAGTCGTATGAACTGTGATCGATACTTCACAGGACTGGGTCGACTAGCGTCGCACGAGGTCACTGTCGTCGGGTGATTGATTGATGGGATGATTGATCGATATGTTGCCCGAAAGACAGAAGCGAAGCGAGCGAGTGGGGGTTCGCGACGGTGTATATGCCAGCGTCGGGCGTTATTTGCTATGTAGAGCGAATGTGACACAGGGACGGATCTAAATCTAGAATCCGCATGTATCCTGTTCGTTGCGATGGGTCGATGCGATGCAATGCAAGGCGGCAAGCGTCAAACGTACGCTTAGATAACCAAGTGTAGTGACCGTGTGGAACAACGTCGCTGCGATCAATGTAATTTGGGGTGACGGGCTGCCTTTGGTAGGGAAGGTCTTTCACTAATCACTAATCAACAACCAGGGCTTGGCTCGTTGAACGATGATGAGGACAGTGATGGTGTTGGAGGATCCGATTTGATGGGACGGCAAAGGAGGGGGTGCTCGAAAGCCGGGATGGGGGGCGATATGATCGGCGTGGTGATATACGTGGACACCCTTGATTCTCTCTGATCTGATCTCGAGACGATGTTTCGATCCTTGTTTTGATTGTCAAGTTGACCGACAAAAATCATCAGATGGAAGAGATCAAGGTTTCGATGCCTCCTTCCGTTTCAGTCGGCTCCACTCACAGCGAAAGGATGGGCAGATATGGATACCGTGCTACAGATGAGGTCGATGCTCGAGTGGACGGACCAACGGTTCGAACCAAAGGTCAGGGGTATGATGACGAGCAATGTTCTGTTTGATGGAAGATGGAAGATGGTGCCTCAATCGATTTCTGATATATTCCTGCTCAGTTGGGCTATGACCCCGGGTGGTGGTACGTGTGTGTGTGTGTATATCCTGCTTTCTCTCCCTTTTGGCTTGACTCGTTCCCGACAACAGTGGTCCCTTTCGCTATATCTCCTGACAGTCCGTTTGTCTATTGTTCTCGTTTGCAGATCCCGGTTGGTGATGGCCGGGACAGGTGGCCTGCGCTTGTCTCTGTTTTTATCCTTGACGACCGAACCGTGGTGGTAGGATGTACCAGACCACGGGCGTAAATGCTACAGTAGCCGTCTGTTCTCCACACGACCTGCGCTATGGGAGGCTTATCGGATAATCCAGAACCGAGCCCGAGAAGCCGTCAAGGGTTGGGTCGATCAAACGGTCACACGAACAAGGGAGGTCCGAAGGCGTGATGCGAGATGAACGGGTGTGTTTCCGTGATCGTGACTGTGGTCGTGATGGTAATGTGGTTGATAATGCTCCGAAGCAAGGAGAGAAATCTTGATAGAGTGGGAGCGAGGCAACAAGGGAAGGGAAAGGATCTTGCGTTCGCTCGCGCGAAGGTTTCAATTTTGAGTTGCAAAACTGGGTACGCAGTCAGTCAAAGCGAGCTGTGCTCGAGCAGACGGAAAGCTAGCACGGCAGGAGCTAGGTATCAAAGGCAAGGGTGATCTGTAGTGACGATCAACGCAACGACGTTGTCAGTGCTATGCACTGGAGCATGTATGCGCGAAGCATCGATGTGGGTAACCCCTGGTCTCCTTTGCCTCCGTATTTCTGCGCGTGATCATACACAGCACACCTGGAACAACGACCACTCACCAATAAGAAGGTTAGAACGCTTGGTACCTTCTCGCCTCTAAGCCTAATGAACCTGATCCCAAAGACCCGTGAACAAGCAACACCGCAGTACAAGCTTTATTGTTCTCCGTTCCCGTGCAATGTAGACGACCGGCGAGCTTTCTACTATTGCCTGCGATTAATTGATAATCGATAAGATCTCTCAGGAAAGGGAGGCGAGGTCCGTGCCGACACGAGGAGACAAAGACAAGGGGGCGTAATAGCGACCGAATCTCTCAATGATCTGGCGTCGCCCTGGCAATGCGCAATGACCGAGGTCCAGAAGGCGGTGTCGCACATAAAGGATCTTCCGCGAGGATCCTAACTCAAGTACACAGGCCGTGCGCAAGATTGAGGCTTGTGTAATTTGTCGTTGTCGTTATTGTTTTCTTCTTCTTGAATGTCTTGTTTCTGCGAAATCCTGTCGATAATCAGTAGCGGAGAGACAATGGCAGACGAACAAAAGACGATTGGCGAAAGTATCAAGGGTGATTGAAACGAAATACTGCGCCAATCACAAACTTTCTTGGTCTGGTCTTGTCTTTTGTTCGAACGACCTGGTTTGGTTTTTAGTGTCCTTTCCGATGACGATTACTGACTACTTGACTATCCTTGGAACGTCGAAAGAAATTAGGGATGGGCGTGACGAGAACGAAGGCTATTATCGGGCCCCCTCATTCACATACCCTTTCCGATACCGAGACTGGGACCGATATACCAGGCGATATGCCCAAGATGACGGTCGTGAGTGACAAGTCGATGCGATGTGACCGGACGCTGTTTGAGCTGTGCCGTGGTCGTTGTGCTGTGCGTGTAACGCAATGGCACGAGAGTTACGAAGAGATGTGCTCCGATGTGTTGATGCGGTGCGATAGACCGCATTCATCCCACATACAAAGCTTTCAGGATATCAGACATTCTTGGTCAATCCATCGAGCACTGAATCATCGATTCATCGTCACCCGGTACTCGGCACTCCTCACCGATCCAACTGATGGAAACTTTCGAAAAACGAAACCAAGAACAGCAGCCAAGTCTCTCCACTCGTCCAGGTATGATTTGGTTGTCTTGTCTAGGCTAGCACATCGGGCGCGGCGCTCAGGATAATTACGGTAAAGTTGGCGCCGTAGCCGATCTTTCTCTAAAGCCAACCTATATCATCCAGACTTTCACCTTTGGAGAGCTTAATTCACCCCAGACGGGAGAGGGTTCAGGACCGCGGCACTCGCATTTCGCATAACGTCAACGTCAATCAGGACAACGTACCATGAGAGAACTAGCTACACCTGATAAATTGCAAAGTTAGTCCTGATCGTGCTACCTGCGACGTCTGCAGGGTTTTCACACTAACCCTTGATCACCGTCATGTATGATGTGGGTTTCGGTGTGCCAGATGTAGTTTCGTCCTGAAAACTATGAAGATCGTTATCATCAGAACCCCTACAGGGGGTTTCTCGGCTGTACGGTAGCCACTATTAGAGGGGCGTCGTCGCATGCTTCCTCCCTCTCCTCCTCGCAGTAAGGTGCGTACTCATTCTGTGGGTTTGGGTATTGCGACGATCCGCGAGTGGACGAACCAACCGCAGAGCCACGTCGATCGCTTCCGCCAGACAAAAGGCGGTGTGTGAAATCTTAGAAAAAGATAACGCCCTGCGCCAATCCACTCGGACCATAATGATTTTGTGCCAAGGGACCGATGACAAGCGCATCAGACCCATGACCCTTGGCATTACTCCGATTGGGTCTTCATCCCTTTCCACACGTTGTCTTTCTTCATTTGCGAAAACGACAACGCGACAGTTCAGGGCGCTGCGCGGACGGTATCAATCGGAAGGCACGATGGGGAGAGGATGTGGCGTCCGGGGTTTAGGGTTCATTGTACAGTACTGTGGAGACGATGCGATTTCTCTATAACTGGCGGCGATGCTACAAACATAAGAAAGGCCAATCGCTAGTGTCGTGCGATGGATGAGAGAAAGGGTTGCCGAGATGCGCAAGCAGTTACCAAATTGTCACACTAACTATCAAGCGGTCACGACGAGCTAGGCAAGGGAGCAAGGGTTTGGTTTGGTCCTTCCTCACTGCGCCAAACTGATTAAAACAACAAAACAGACGACCTCGCAGGTAGGATGAATAGATTTAAGGGCACGGCGCGCCGATATAGCTTAATCCTGCTTATTACCGTGTGCGCAGGCGAATACCGCGGGTTTCGAGAGCGGAGAGGGGGGCAATCGATTGGCTTGAACCGTAAATATCTAGGCATTCCAGGAACCAGCTGGCCATTATCGGAAGATCCAGTTACATGAATTACGCATGACCTCTTCTCAGGGCATCACATCCAGCTAAGCTACGCTTATGACGATCTCCGCGGTCACACCTCATCTCCGAACGTGGAACGTGAGACCGTAAAATGTGAATTGAGCTGCGGTCCTGAAGTGAAGTTTCTGAAGCCGACGACGACGACGCAATCAGCGGTGCGGATGCGGAAACCATGCCAAGATCCCCTGCTCCCTAGCCTAGCATTTCTTTTCTTCCCTTGTTCGCTCTACATCCCCTACTTGGCCGAGACTCCTCAGAATTAGCATGAGATTGATACACACCCTTGTCATACACCATTCAGATCGGTCGCCGGGGATGGGCGCCCGCCCAGTCCCGGAAATGTTTGACGTGATAGCAGACAGCGCAGACTGGCTTCAATCACGACACACAAACCCGATGCGATAGTATTAGTAGACAGGCACAACCGGCCGTCGCAACTTCTTGATGTTTTCGGTAGATCTTGGCGCAGCGCGACACCGAGCTTGCGTGTGTCTCTTAAGGCTGAGACATGTAACACACTGGCTGGTACAACTCGTAAAGGATCTGACAAAGGCTTGCAGTCCTCTAACGGCTCATTACTAGTTGCCAGCGCACGCTCAACCCCAGCGTGCTTAGCTAGCTCCACTCTGTCGTCTCTTCTCTCCTCATCGGAACATGGTCGAAGCCACCACCTTTGACTGCGACAGCAAGCATGTCGTCGCGTTGTTTGTGTTTGACGAACAATGAAGGCAGGCTCGTTGGGTCGACGACCCCAATCAGGGTCAAATCGGTGCATGGCGATGTCACAAGGTCACGATGTTCGAATTTGTGTAGATCGGTACCTCATCGGAGAAAGGGGACCAAAAAAGAACAAAACGCTTCTTGAACCCGTCATGTGTCACAAACAAGTCCCATATTTCTGTGTGACAACGGATCTCCTATCCCCTGAATATGTCATTTATTTTTATTTCACGGGCGTGTTGTTACAGGCGTGGCTGTGTGATTGTGTGGACGGAGAGTGTCATGCCTCCTGCGGATGGATCAACGGGGGAGGGGGAGGGGGACCGAGCAATCATTGGATGGACTTGTCCCATGCATCGCAAACTGCGCATACCGTCATCACTCACTTATCATTCAGAGTACACTCCCATACTCGCCGCTACTGACGTCCTTCTGTTTTGGGGGTGGGAATATTCGCACATGCATGTCGCAGCTAGTACCCAGTACAATGGTACCCATCAGCACGGCCCCCATGTCGCCTCTTCGCTTACTTACCCTCGTGGGTTCGGCTCCGAAGTTAACGCTATGCCCACTCCACTCAGTCCAGATGCGTCCTTGCGTCCTGGAATCAGGACAAACCTGTTGTCTAACGTCGGCTCCTGGTAAATATCCCTAATCTCCTAGTCTCTCTTGAAGTGGCTTCTGCTGACCCACTGATCAGGGCATACACAAACGCTCAGGCGTGTGTGAGCTTTTGGTGTCACCGAATAATTGACGTTCTATGGGGGCAGCATAGGCTAGCCGGCTTGACAACCATCCTTGAACGACCACCATTTCCACATGAAAAGACCAAGAAGCCCTTGCGTTTGCCCATAGCCTACTGACGTGCCAGAAGAGGCAACCAACGAGCCACTATGAACGGTCCCAAAACCTTCACAATCACCAACCCACCAAGTGGGGGTGAAGGTGCTATCGAAAGGTGATTGATGCGCTTCAGACCAGAACCGGAACAGCTCAAGAACCGCCTTGGAAAGATAACAGAAACTTTTTCTAGGAGAGCTTTCACTGCTGAGCAGGGCCACATCCCAAGAAGCTCTATGTTGGTCACGATGAGAAGGCAGCAGAATTATCTGACGTACATTCGTGACATCTGTGGATCGAACACTGATAACTGCGACCGTCCCAGAGACCACCCAGAGCACCGGCAAGACGACAGACGAGCTGAAAACAGACGAGCCTGGGCTCCGTCGTCTTCCACCAGCGTGACAACTCCACCTCATTTTCCATGAGACGATGTGATTGCCGAAGGTCGACGGTAAACGAGCAGTGGTCTTCGTTCAGAAGTATAAGAAGAGTTGGCAAAAGTTTGACCCTTTAAGTGTCGTCCACTATTGCAGCGTCGTCCTTTGCAGGGAAAGGTGTGGCTAAAGAAATCTTATCAGGAACGGGACAATCCTCATCACTATGATACGTGCGATGACCGTTCCCATCCCTTCGATTCATCTACATATGTCTCGATGTCCGAACCCATGTACATATGTACTTCCGAATAGATACGATAAAATGTTTGTGTAGGAGTCTCTCACGAGCTCCAACGTCATCTCGACATGTACCGAGTACTCTATTATAGCTGGCGGGCGCACTTGCGCCTTCATTTATTCCGTACAGCCCGCTTCGGCCTCGATATCGATACATTGTGCAGTACGACGAAGCAATTGGTACAGTAGAACCCAGAATTGTGATAGCTCGGCAGGATGCTTTGTGCCGTCCACACTAAAAATTTGAGGTAGCGAATAACAGGGAACGGATGGTACGGTCGGCGGCTTTCGTGACGATTGACTCCATACAAGTGCATTGAGCTGACGAGATAGATGTATGATTGATGGTCGTCAAGCACTTGTGCAAATCAGCATGCGGATCATCAACTCGCATTCACATTGGAATCGAGCACTTTCCGTGTTGCTGATTTGTCTTTCCCTCAAGATCGATTTCTTTGTCCCCGGAGTTTGTCATAGTCCAAAAAACACTACCGTTCGAAAGTGTTATTGCATCCACACACATCGTTCACATTTCTCCAGGTCACCATGTCAGAGAGCGGAAGGGGTGTCATCGTAGACGAGCGAATCGAAGGTCGCACCAACACAGTCCAATCAGAAACTCCGTCTCAACCCATTTGGCATTGGTTTCACAGACACGGCGACATCACCCTCCAAGCATCCAACGGCAGGCTGTTCAAGGCTTACAAGGCAAGACTAGCCGAAGCGAGGTATGCCATTTTTCTAATCAGTCGCTCCGGGTCCGGAACCCGTGTGAAAGATCACTGGCAGGATCGTTGGGATCGCCAGTTCATAAAGTCAAGCTGACGTCACCATCAAAGTGAATTCTTCGCCGGCATGTTCGAAGCTGCTACCCCCAGTCACGACAAGGCCGGCGAGCGACCTGAAGATGACCAGGACAGTACGATCAGTGATGATGAGGATAGTGGAGAGGACAGCACGTCAGAGAAGACGAACACGTTCAGCGAAACGAATATGCCGCCAATCGACCTTGACGCCAGCGAAGAGCTCCTCGTATCCTTCCTAGACCTTATCAGCGTGGCAATCCCGGTCGCTCCCCATTCGGGTCTTGAGGAAATCTACGACTTGCTCAATCTTTGCGAGAAGTATCTCTGCTGCCAGCGCGTGATCAATCCTGTCCAAACCGAAATGGAAACGAAGATCTCGTCATCATCCTGGGAGGTCTTAACATTCGCTTCCAATCGGGACGATGTCATGCTTGCTCGTAAAGCCCTTAGCCACATGGACATGGATGATTTCTGCGACACAAAGTATTTCGAGTGCCTCGACCCCGATGACGAAGACAGGATCAGTCGCTACCCTAACAGCACGTTCTGGGGACGAATCCGAAGTCTCCAGCCTACTTGGCAGGCTGAGTTGCTGTACATCACCTTCAACGAACCAGCTCGAGTGAAAGAAGGCGAGCCGGCCCGAGCATTACTCAGCATCCCAGATCATACTGAGAACTGGCAGAACTTTGACCCTGTGAGTGTTGTCGTAGTTTAAGGCATCGGGACATGGCTGACAGTCACTTGGACCCGCATAGGACCGTACTCGTTTTTACGAGATTTACAAGGAGGAACCGTCAACGATAGTGGACAGCAGCGTTCCTGCCGCGATAGAAGACGAGAACGCGTACGTCTCGTATGGCTGGTAAGACAGTCTTGATAAAAAAGCCCTACGTAAAAAAAAAAAAACGGGGCAAGAAACACAAAGCAGGCGTACATCATGACGTGAGACTCTTTCACAGAACATGAAACATCTTTTGATTGCGTTATTGGGGTGTGCGAATGATCCAACTGCGTAACCTTCTTTCATTCCGTCTGACACTGCACTTTGAGGAGGAGGATCTCCCAAGGCTATCACACATTCTTCCGAAATGTCGCTGCGGGCATCTCATCTTTGTATTCGTTTGCAAGGTTGACTATAACTCCATCGCCTGGACTGTTCTCTCGTCTTCATCCCTTCCTTTGCCCATTCATATCGACCGGATCCTAAGTAGACATACTCGCTCTTTGCTATTCTCTCGAGATGTCTGACTCCAACCAGAATAACGTCTGCGAAGATGGTCACGCCCACCGACTCCACCCAGACTTTTCAGAAGGCGATGTCACGTTTCTTTCGAAAGATGGGGTCGAGTTCAAGGTCTCTGGCAAACCGCTAGCTGCCCGGAGGTGAGAAACATTGGGCTGGCAGCTGTCGGCGTATTGAGATATTATCGCTGATCCCCAGTGTCCATGGTGCCATCTCAGTGACGTCTTCAAGGCGATGCTACAGATGCCTCAAGCGGACGGCGTCGATAAGACTGGGTCCGACGGCCTCAAGGAGTCCACGAACAAAGACAGCAACTCCCATGAACCGATTCACTTTGACGTCAAATCCACGGTCTTGGAATCTTTCCTTGCGATGTTGATCTGTCCCATCCCGATGATGCCAGCGACGACATTCGAAGAAACTTGTGAGATTTACAAGATGTGCTACAAGTACGAGTGCGCGAATAACATCACAGAGATGGGGAGGGTTCGACTGGCGAAAGAAGGCAAGAGACATGTGCTGGAAGTTGTCAGACTGGCTTCGAAGCCTGGTCACGATGACTGGCATTTAGGGAGATTGGCGCTAGAACAGCTTGAGGATCAGGATTTCATCGATATCTTCACTATGGACGAACTGAGGAAGCTTCCTTCCGCCTGGGCAGGCCGTATATTGACAACAGCATACTGGGGCCCTAGACGGGGGCAGTTCATCGACGAAGAGTGTCGGCTGCCAAGGCCCGCGACAGTCCTAGAGTATCCCGGGATCGGCAATTGGTCAGAGTTGGAGTCGGAACCTCGATAGATGGCTTGTATGAAAAGAAACACGAAAACAAAAAAAATGTCAGCCGGTCATACTCATTGTTCACTATGCACAAGATGATGATTCCTGCAGGAGATATGCATGAACCGCTGCAGAATGACGGATGTTCTGCATGGTAAGCGGAAGAGACTGTCTAAATAATGGGATGCAGTCCTCGCCGGAGTGCCACATTCCGGATAACGTGTCGACTGAGGTTATGTCATGACATCGATTTTGGAACGGCCCTCCTCTACTATACGCGCGATATATTGCTTATTGCTTCGACATCTTTCGACAACCTCGCAAAGATACAGTATACATCTACAGGAAAGCACTTAGCACTTGAGAGATATCCCAGTGGACACAAAATAGACTCCACTTAGTCGAGCATATATACATACAGCAGGCAGGCACAAGCAATGTTCAAAAAGTGAGCTATCTTGATCTCTAAAGCCAAAGCTAAAGCTCACCTTTCTGTCTTTGTCCTTCTGTCAGATTCAACCCGAAAGAGGACGTCTCCTCCTCGACATCTCTCAAGTCGTCCGTACAACGGAACATCCGATCTTCCCTACTGACGCAAATACCATTCTTGACGCAAGCTTCATACCGTGATCCGTCAACAGCTCCCGAGGAGAACAAGCAAGAAGCAGTAGTGGCCCCTGCTGCTCCGACCGAAGAGGAGGAGCCCAGCGGTGGTAAGAAGGGAGGAGGCAAGAAGGGCGGGAAGGGCAAGGGTGGTAAAGGAAAGGGCAAAGACAAGGAGGATAAGAAGGATAAGGATGAGGAGGATGGGGGAGAGGGAGGAGATGCTGGTGGTGGAGCAGTGATCGATGAGATCTGGCCTAAGAAAGAGGCTTTGGGCTTGACCAAATGGTGAGTGGTGAATTACCCCTGCAAGACATTCAATATATATATCCCGCATGTCTTAGTATATGTAGTATACAATGCTGCTTCCGCTCCTGGTAGGCTGGAGCTGACATGGCAACGACATTTCTATTTATCTCTCGCAGCCACGACAGAATAAGCATCTTCACCGTCCAACAGGTACCCCTCTTCTTCCAGCATTTTGACGGACCGTTCATCCCCACGCTTAAGCTCTTACATCGATGTGAGTGATTCGTCTACGTTATTCACAACGGTCCATCTTAGATGTCTTTGAGCCGGACCGAACTAGGTTGCATCCTGTTAGAGCAAGTATACAGCGGGAACTACTTGTGCTAAATTGCTTGCTTCCTCCTCTTCGTTTCAGATCCCAACATGTTACCCCACGTTCAGATTGACCGTGGAGCAATCAAATTCTTACTTGCTGTGAGCTACGATGCTTGATGACCCATGTACCATATCGTTCATACGCTGACAACTTCGCGATTCTTGCAGGGCGCGAACATGATGGCCCCCGGTCTATTATCAGCAGGCGGTAAACTCCCCGACGGACTGGCAAAGGACGAGGTAGTGGCCATTCATGCGGAGGGCAAAGAGCACGCCTGCGGTATCGGAAAGCTGGTAGCGTCTAGCGAGGAAATCAAGAAGGCTGCCAAGGGTGTCGCCGTGGAAGTGGTCTGCTGGATTGGGTGAGTTTCACAGTTATTTCGCATGCGGTGCATCATGCCGAACTACATCTCCCACGGTTGCTGGTCTCTGTGAGAGATCTCCCGCTGACATAGTCCCTCGTCTTCTGAATCTGATCCGCAGCGACGATTTATGGAAGGTGGACACCATCGGTCTCTGAGCGATGAGCGAGAGATAGGTTCCTGATCATCAGGGTGTCGAATGTAGCATCTATGCATTGAGCAGTCACAAGCGATCAACCATGAGGACAGCGAGAGAGCGTAAGCCGATCCGCCATATCTGGTTACGCCATCATACGAATGGTTGTACTTGTTCGGATTATATCACTCGATCTGTATAAGTAAGATTGTCATATGTACAACTCGATGAACGACGTACAGGAGCGGGCCTCGGCTGAACGATCCGGGTGGACGGTCTAAAAATGGTTGTAAGCAGTGCGAAAAGTCCAAAAGCAAGGCAGCTGATCTAGCCGTATGTCTACTGTCTATGAGGACAAGGGCGACGATGATGATGATGATGCACGATAGCCGGATGTCTCTTCACTGCTTGTCGGAGTTGTGATGCCCGAGCCACTTTCTCAACTCGATTCGTATCCGGCGTAATTACGCCGGTTCTGTCTATCTATCTGCCCAGGACACACTTTTCCACCCAGTATTCGTGAATCCTCACGTCCCCGCTCAATTCGGGGTGGAACGAAGTGATCATCTTCTTTCCCTTTCGAAGCATCACTTTACCGAGATCTTCAATATTCGGTTCGCCCAGAGGTGAATCGGAAGGCGGAGGAGCAGGCTGATACTCCGTCGGCAGAGAAGCTAAGACCTGGACCCCGTTCTTGAGAGAGTCAGGATCCGAGCTCTCGTCGTTGTGGGGGAGGGAGAAGACTGCGGGAGCTCGGATGAAGATTGCGTTGAATGGTCTCGAGGGGGATGAGAGGGACGGGATGGTCAAGGGTGCTTCGAATGACTCGAGCTGGGCTGTGGGGGAACGCGGGTTTGTTGTGTCAGCTTGATCCCGTATGCGAGTGAGTTTTATCTCGCGCTTAATTGAGCAAGCAGGGCAAGAAGGTGTTTCATGAGAACGTCCCAAGACTGGAGTATTGAAGTGGGAACACTAGGCAGATTACGAGCCTACTCACTCCCATACAGATTCCTCCAAACCTTCAAACCCGGTATCCCACCCCACCCCTCAACGCCCTTCTTCCTCCCACCTCCTACGCCATGCTTATCAGCCATCAGAATCATCCCTGCACACGTGCCCCACACTGCCTTTTCGGGGTTCTGAGCGAATTCTACTAGTGATTCGAGGAGACCGGGAGTACGGGACGCGATGGATGATATGACGGTGGATTCGCCGCCTGGGATGATGAGTGCTTGGCATGTTTTGAGCTCGTCTGTTGAGCGGATAGGGATGGCTTTGAGGGTGTAGCCTGTCGGTCGGAGGCTGACAGAGAGGGGTACAATGGATACAGAAGGTCAGTGCAATGGACGAAAGTACGATCCGTCTGAAAATGTACATAAGGTCTGGGGATACGCCACCACTTACCGCTGAATATAGTGTATATGCTCGATAAAGGCGCCTTGCAATGCTGTATAACATATCAGAGTGGAATGTCGGTCAGAATCGGTCATTCATACAAAGATAAGAGTGGGTTCGCAGTGAGGGAGAGTACCTCGACCCTGTTCTCCTTCTCGTCTTGGTATTGTGAGTTCAAATGGATGAGAAGAAGGATCACTCACCAAGGACACCGATGGTGACCGTCTCAGGCAGCTCAGCAGGTTGGATAGTCATGTTCGTTTGCAAAAGCACGTTTGTTCCGAAGACAGACGCGTGAACACTCGGCGCAAGAAAAAGGGAGAGAGATCTAAAGATGAAAGATAAAAAGCGAATGGGTGAAGATGTGAAAGACTAGTAGTGGATAACACATGAACGCCAACGCCAAGACCGGTTCCAACTTTTTGTCGCGACTCGAACTTCGGCTAAAGTCAGTTACTGTCACTCACCTCGCCACCCAGATCGTTGCCGTTGCCGTTATCATACCCAGATACAGTATGTCTTATTTCTTGTGCATCACCGCGATCATATCAAACCCCGTGATCTGATGAGACGATCACTGATACATATGCGCCTATACGACCGAAAACCGAACGAATCTGGGGTTACAAAAGTAGAGCACGATGCAAGACGCACTGCACTCCCTTACGCTACATCGACCCATCCATTGATATACCCTTATCGGAACCTACAACCACCTGCTAACCTCGTGCCAGCTCCTGACAGGTCTTCCTCTCTCCAATCCCAACGCGAAGGTCCAGCATTCCCTCGCCCTGTCTGCCCTTCCTTGCCTCTCGCATACTTTTCCGAGCCAGAACCAGCCCTCCGCTACATCCCATCCAGTCTCCTGCGTGAGTTGATTCAGCAAGCTTTCAGCCAGGTCGACTTGATTCGTCTGCAAATACAGCTTGGAGAGGCCGACGATAGCTGGAGGGTGGTCTGGGCGGAGGAGGAGAGACTTTACAAATGCCGCCTCGGCTTGACTGAGGGCTGCATTGGCTTCACCGCCGCCTGAATTGCCGTTGGGGCCGACACCAATACCGCCACTTCCGTTCACACCAGATGAGCTGGTTTCCCCATCTGCACTTTGCGAGCCCTGAGCAGCAGCAGTCGTCGTCGCATGATACATGCCCAGCTGTACCCACACATCCGCGTTCTCAGGATCCAGCACCTCAGCTTCTTCAATAGCCACCAGACTCTGCTCGAGCTTGCCCCACCGTCGGAACGTAGCGGCGGACATCAGCCAAAGGTTTGACAAGATTCTTGATTCGGCAGGTGTTCGACCGTGGTCTTCTGTAGGTCGAAGAGGCGGCGGAGGCGGCAACACGGTGCGAGACGAAGGGGCATTGCGGAAGTGCGAATGGATGGCTGTTGGCGCTATGGAATGGGCTGCTGAGATCGTGCGTTCACGCGGCCCGAGATTGTTGTCTGACACGAGTAAAAATCATGGTCAGTCGACTGACGCATTCGCCGGACAGTGTGGTAGCATACGCAGCCCTGGGATAAGTGGTATTCTGGGTAGGCACATGATACTACTACTCACTCTGCGTTGATCCCACTGTCAACCTTCTGACACTGCCAGTTCTGGACGCAGGTGCGCTGCCCAAACCCACCCCAGCTCCGCTAACTCCAGCACCACTCGCAGGCACATGCAGATGTTTGGTCGTCATCTTGGACCTGATCGACAGACTCCTTCGGGGTTTCTCAGTGTCGTCATCGCTGGCCATTTCGGGCGTAACATTGCCCGTCGCTGGGTTAGAAGGAGAAGAAGTCTGAATCTGAATAGGGGATTTCTCGCCTATCGGTTCGGCTAGCTCGAAGGGTGCTCGGCCTTGACCTTCTCGTTCCGGACCCGGAGTGGGCGGTTGAACTGTTTCAGAGTGAATCAAAGCTAAGCAGTCAGTAGGCTTTTCGCCTGATTTCCGAGATGCCAGGTATCGACTCACCAGAAATGTTCCCCTCGTTCAGACCGACGCTGATGAAACTACCTCCCAGCCCATCTTTTCCATCCAGACTACCCCTTGTCGTTCCAGAGCCGGTGGCCGTACCTGTGCCTGCCCCGCCAGCCAGAGCAGCCATACTACTGCTGCTGGCGACACTCTTCATTCCACCACCCTTTCCAAATCCAGCTCCATAACCCAATCTGCCCCTGTTCTTGCCTGAACGAGCAGAGAAGAATGCGAATAGTTCTTGCTGCTTTAGCATTGCCATCTCCGGTCCTTGCGTTTTCTCAACAACCACGTTCAATGTCATTCGCAGGCGTATCACATGTTCCAGTTTGGCTGATCGAGACAAGGGAGTTGTTCGAGGTGGGGAGATCGAGAGATGAGGAAACGTGCCGTCTCGTAAGAGTATTTTACTGGTGGATGTTGATGCGAGCTGGCCGGTTTGTGTCGAAGACGAAGGTGGTATAACAGCAAAATCCTTCGTATCGATGTTTGTGTCACTTGCGCTCGGTGATTGTTCCTCCTCTTCCGCTGCGAGCTCTTCATCCTGCTCCCAGACACTGACACCCGCTTCACAAGCTTTCATCGCACCTTCCCAATCCCGCTGGGCACTGAGCAGCAATGCTAACAAGTGCCAAGCCTGGATGTTCTGCGAATCCAGTTCGAGAGATGATCGTATGCTTTCGATAGCTGAATCGACGGATCGAGCTTCTGACTGACAATGGGCGAGATGGTAGTAGCTGGAAGCTGTTGGGAGCAGGTCGGTTGATGCTACGAGATGATTGATAGCTTGGGCTTGGAATGTGGGACGATCGATCGAGTCGACGTCTGGGGTGCCCGTCAGTTGCAGTTGTGCTAGACACCAGTGCTGACACTGAAACTCACTGTGGGCAGCCGTTGTCATCCGCACGATCCCTTTACTCTCCTCCACTCTAGCCCTCAACTCAGGCTTGACGGGTTTCTGATCAATCACATCGCCGGCCAAGCAAGCATATCTCCAAGCTTCTTCGGCTTCTCCCAGATCCCTGCTGAGCAACCTAGTCCCTGCAAGCAAAGTCTCGAGGAACTGCTCATCTCCATCGATTTCCGAGTCTGTCATTTCTTCCTCCTTTCTTTCCGGATCTCCAGCATCGATGGACTGAACTTGCTGCTTGGTCTCCCCGGGATGCGCCGTGTCTTCGTCTGTCGGTCTTCTCTTCAGCTGCAACGAGATCTCAGGCTGTTGAGTCTGTCTTGCTTTCAGTACCAGTTGAACGTATAGCTCAAATACCCTTCGTGCGTCAATCGAGTCGCCTACATCCGATAAGAGGTGGGTAAGGTGTCGTAGTATTGCTTGAGACTGGAAGGTGAGGGTCATAGCCCACCACAACACCGCTATCACCTCTCTACCCAAGCTCGCAGACCGGCTATACAGAGCAACTGTCAGCTCTGAGAATCCGATTACGGCTCGATTGACAGATCCCGCTCGAGGGAATGTCGTCGTGGACGATAGGAGCATTCTCCCCTGGCGGATTGCATCGATGACTTCCTTGTGCCAGAAAGCTTTCACTGTCAAAGGAGACGATCCACCATATAACAGGGGCTGTTCTGGTACCGGTTGTCTTGCCGAAGGGTAAGAAGCGTTCAAAGCCCGAAGATACAGGTTGAGCATCTTTTGCCGTTGTACAGGTCGGAAAGTTGATGGCCATGATGCACTGAGAGCGTGATATGTGCGTAATATCCGAAGAGTTTGCTGTGTGTTCGAAAGGCATGTCCGAGCAGACAAAGCTGCGGCCCGCGATAACGCTGTTGATAGGTGTCTGAAGATCTCACGGTAGGGATCAAACGGTATTCTTGCAGTTTCTGACGTCTGAGCGGAAAGATAAGATGGCAGCGGTAGGGCAAACGCTGATAAGGAGGTTAAGAGCGGTATCGTGGAAAGATAGGTTTGAATGGCTTGTTCGTAATCTGGCGTTTGTGACAGCTCGTAGCTAAGACCTGTCATCAGGTAGTACAGCAGGTCCCATCAGCGATCTGCGCACTGGCTTGGACCAGTCGTACTTTCGTCAGCAGCGCACCTTGTAGACACCTTCCGCGCACTCTTTCCAGTACAGCTGCATCACCTTGCACAACCCCGAACCTGCCCTCAGCATTCCAATCTATGCCTTCATACGTCCGTATAGCATCTTCATGAGATCCCAACGCATGCAGATGATATGCCAAGATTAACCGGGCAGACTGTATAAATCGGAAAGCACCGAGCAGAACATTTAGCGACCTTCCCACGTAGTATGACTGGGGTATAAGGAGCAACGTGCGTTACGTACCATCAATTCCGGTGCACCCAATTCCCCACCGACGATCAACCCTTCAATGGCTTTAATGCCTTCTTTCACCTCGTCAACAGCTTCAGACCCGACGCCGTTCCACCAGCCGCTCCCTTCTCCCCAGTATCTTGGGTCGTCCGAATCATCTCCATCTAGATCTCCGGAACTGAGGTAAGAGGCTTTGCTACCCGACCCGACGTTCGATCCTTCCGCAGCTCTGGTATTAGAGCCTGAACCAGAAGCTGAAGCTGTAGGGCCTTCAATAGAGGGCTTATGTCTGTGCCGTATATGAGGGTGAGGGACATGCACGAAAGATGAATGTGATCCGGAGCCTGATTCATTTGATGAATTGCTCGAACCCACTCCGACAGCTCCGCCGGTCTCTCCGGTCGTCGTGCCGCTCGGTGGAGGTGATGTTGGCGTAGATACGTTTATGAAACCCGATGAAGAGGTCGCTGGGTGCGCAGTCGATGAGAGGTACAGCAGAGAGATATCTCGTAAGTGATGTATGAGTACGGTGTCTATATATAAGGTGGGAAGGAATGGTAGGTGGTCAGCTAAGTCATGCCAAGCCACCGGGCGGTGACTACCTGATCGATTGTTGGGCCGTGGTGTATTTGGGTGAATGTCTATGAGAGCTAGGCGTCGGTCTTGAAAGCGGGTGGGACTATCCTCTGGTGGGTACGAAAGAAGCCTAGAAAATAATCACTGATACTCACTACCGCCCGTATGTTTCCCCCATTTTCTCACCAACTCTCCCCAGCTCAGCTCAGTCTTATTTGGCGCTTGACCTGGATTCGATTCGGCCCAAGCGCCCCGCAGTAGGGCGGCGGTCAAGGAAGCATTGTAGTGCGCTCCTTTTGGAGTTCCGCCGGATGATAGGATGGCGGACATGATACTGCTTCGTCTGACAGGCAGATGTGTGGACTATACGGTGAATGGTTATTTCTGTGAAGAGGATGATAGACGTAAGAGGGGATGGTGTCCCAGATGAATGTGTGCTCATGAGATAGTAGGCCAGGCTAGGCCGAACTATGATGCTGCATGATATATGATGAATGGGCTGCTTGCTCATTACGTAATTCTGAACTCTGAAGATGATGAGATCTCGAGTCAGATAACCGTGATATTTCGCTCGGGACTTTTCCAACTATCATCAATAGGTGCACAAAGCTCAAACATCGCTATCGCATCGTAAACGAATTAGACAGCCGCAAAGAGGTTCCCTTGTTCATTGCTCAATAGTACAGCCTAGTCGACACCGCTATATATTATCATTTGTCGCTGTACCACCTGACCCTGACCACGGAACTCATCGTCAGTCCGTACTACTCAACATGGTCGCTACAAACGGGTACGTACTTGCGTCAATGTCCATCGCACTCTTTGCATATCTTCACAAGTCCTCCAGCATTGAAGCTCACTGTGTTCCTCTCCTCTTCGCTAGCCTCTCCATCCCAGCCCGACCCAACGGCAACTCATCTTCGTCAACGGATCTTTCACTATCAAAGTCACCGCCCTCACACATGGAGTACACTTCGTCAGCACCCTTCCCGCCTCCATCCTCGAAACACTCAGACAATGAAGAGGTCCCTTCACACCTGTATGAAAAACTCCCTAGTCATATTTTAGAAGATAACGGACGGGGGAACAAGGTGCCGGACTACCTTCGGATGATCTTGATGTGTGAGTGTCAGCACTTTCGTCTTGCTTCATAGTAGCGGACATTCAGCTAAAACGTGTATACTGTGTAGCGAAGGTGTACTCTGCCCCATTAAATCTCAAGGAAACTCCCCTTACACATGCTGTCAACCTTTCTGCCAAGCTCGGAAACGAAGTGAGCTCGAACCACCGATGATGGCTCTGAACTGACTTTCATGCCTCGACCAGATTTGGCTCAAGCGGGAAGATCTTCAGCCAGTCTTTTCATTCAAGATTCGAGGAGCGTATAATATGATGGCTTGCCTTACCGAGGAAGAGAAGAAGAAAGGTGTCATCACCTGTAGTGCGGGTGAGTGCTATTGGTTCAAGCTGTCATGCTCCGGACGAACTGCCGACTCTCAGCTGATTCGTGTGCACGTTTCTAAGGCAATCACGCTCAAGGAGTAGCCCTGTCCGGAAATGCACTCGGCATCCCCGCTATCGTAGTGATGCCTGTCTCTACACCTTCCATCAAGTGGCGAAATGTTCAACGTCTAGGCGCTCAAGTCGTGCTCCACGGCCGCGATTTCGACGAAGCCAAAGCCGAATGTCTTCGATTGGAGAAAGAACGGGGTCTCACCTTCGTCCCCCCCTACGACAATCCTTATATTGTAGCAGGACAAGGGACTATTGCCATGGAGATCTGTAGACAAGTGACCGACGCCGACAAGCTCGATGGAATCTTTGCCGCAGTCGGTGGGGGAGGTCTGGTGGCTGGTATGGCAGCTTACGTGAAGCGGGTAGCTGCGCCCAGCGTAAAAGTCTGGGGTGTGGAGACTGTTGATGGAGATGCGATGGACCGAAGTCTGAAGAAGGGTAAGAGGGTCCTGTTAGATGAAGTCGGACCATTCGCGGATGGTACAGCTGTTAGGATCGTAGGAGAGGAGCCGTTTAGAGTGTGCAAGGACCACCTTGATGGCGTGGTATTGGTCAACAATGATGAAATCTGTGCGGCCATCAAGGACGTCTACGAGGGTGAGTGAAGCAGCTTGTGCACCTCGTCAATCGTCTCTTTTCTCTTACATATGCCGTCGAATCCTACCTCGCGAATTGCAGCGATTTTGCAGTAGCTGACGTGTCCCGGCTGGGCCTGTCATAGACACTCGATCCATCCCTGAACCCTCCGGAGCCCTCGCATTGGCGGGCCTCAAAGCTCACATCGTACGCAATAACCTCGTTGGTGCAGGCAAGCGATTCGTAGCTGTCGTATCGGGCGGCAATATGAATTTCGGACGACTGAGATTCGTGGCTGAGCGAGCGGAGATTGGTGAGAGACGAGAGGTTTTGATGAGTGTCAAAGTTGCTGAGAAGGCTGGAAGGTGAGTGAAGTGATTAGATCTTGCAATCGTAGCTCCCTTCGTATCGCATGCTCTGAAATTGAGATCCCCTTGGTCCGCTGATACTGATCTTACCATCAATTTTCTCCATTTGCAGCTTCCTCAAGCTACACTCGCTTCTCAACGGTCGAGCAGTCACTGAATTCACCTACCGCTACTCTTCCGCTGAGACGGGATACATCATCTGCTCATTCATCCTCGCATGCGCATCTTCTTCGGCGTCCGGACCTACGCCCGAAGCGAGATCCAAGGAGATCAGAGAGCTGTTTGACGAGTTCAAGAAAGAAGGCATCGAGGCTTTCGATCTGAGTGAAGATGAGTTTGCGAAATCGCATGTGAGACATCTTGTCGGTGGTCGAAGTGGAGTTGCGGACGAAAGATTGTTCAGATTCGGTGAGTTGCCCTAGCAGATTCGAATTGTATCCATTGTACTAGTCTGGCTGTCGCAGAGGCATGGTACGGGTCACATCGCTAAATGTGGTAAACTTCACGTCGCCAGAATTCCCCGAACGACCAGGTGCTTTGGGTAACTTCCTCAAGGGTATGCGATCAGATTGGAATATCTCCATGTTCCACTACCGAAATCACGGAGCGGGTGAGTGCCGTTTACTCTATATTTCTTATCCCCAGTTCTCTCTTTGAGCCTGCCATATGGGAGATTGCTAAATTTTCCTCAATGGCGCATTCGGGTTTCTATACAGATGTCGGAAAGGTGCTCATCGGCATCCAAGTGCCCAAGGGTGACTACTCAGAGTTTGACAACTTCCTAAACGAGCTCGGATACGTTTTCGTGGAGGAGACGCAGAACCCCGCGTACACCTCGTTATTGCGAACTCAGGAGTAGCAGTGATACACAAGATGTGGACAGTCCAATGATTGTTCGTCAGTATACAATACTCGTCGACTCTTGGAGCACGGAGCATGGGTATCGTAGCGCTCCATAACAGCATGGAGGTGAAGTTGTACAGTAGATCAAGCATGCATAGGCGGCACCATAAACGTATGTGTCAGTAACGTGTGAGGTGATCGGCAGGGCCGGTGGGGAGGGCGCCGATCTCCGCGGGATGTTTACGAGCGACACGTGCTCGCACTGTAAGTTACACTGTACACTGTACGCGGTCAGGCATATGACCGCGTCTGTTGCGAGTGAAGTTGAGCTGCTTGTTACGTTCAGGCTGCGGCATCAGCGACAATTGCACATTCCTAGACAGCAGCTACAGCAGGCCAGTCACAGTCTGTAATAAAAGAGGGAGCTAGCCCGAGCTCAAGCTCAGCAAGATGCCCCAACCAGTGACAATCACCTACACCCTCCACCCCACCTCTTCTTCAGGGCCTGAGCCATCCGAACCATCCTCAACAACCCAACAACGAGCTCTCCAGAACGCTATAGCAGGTATCCGAGCTCACCTGCCATTACGAAACTTGCATTGGAAGTCTTCAACTCGGACATCGTTGAGGACGATTCAAGAGGTAGATGTGCGACTTGTCGAATTGGGCGAAGTTAGCTCGGTGAGAGACGGTGTGGGGAGTAGTGTGTTGGAGGCACCTTTGGTGAATCTGTGCTTGGTGGTGTGCGAGGTGAGCTATGCTGTTCCGACTCTATGAACTCCGTGGAACGGCACAAGCTGTGCTTGCTGGTATGACAGCCCCTCTGCCCTGACTCACACTCACTGTGCTACACTCGGCCGCTTACCTTCGTTGCTCTATCACTACAACCTTATCCGCACAGGACGCAGAAGTCTATAAGAATCAAACCCGCAACTTCATCCGAGATTGGCTCTCCCTCCTTGCTGCACGCCGCACGCCGCACGCACCGCTCATTGTACTAGTGAACCCATCGCTCGATTCAGGAAATGCCGCTGGTGGAAGTGCAAGCGGAAGCGGGGCAGCGACGGGGAAGAGCGTCTGGGGGAAAGACAAAGGTGTACTGGGGAAGCTGAAAGGTGATTTCAACGTTGGCAAGCGTGATCGGTGAGTATCAGTGTACCTTGACTTGTGTCCACCAAGCAGGGAAGGATTTTTGAAGAGCAGCGTGTTCTGTTCAGGACCAGTGCACTCGTGTGGACACTGACGTCGGTGATTTGGGTCCTCCGTACAGCTGCGTGCAGCTCAATCTCCCCGCACCCGGAGTGCACGACCCAGCGGCATGGCCTGAGCTGATCAACAAGCTCAAGGAATCATTGGTTACTGCCTTCGACTCGGCGATCATCGAGCGCGAGGAGGAAGTGAAACGAGGGGAGTCGCAACGATTGAATGTCGGGTGGAACTTTTGCACTTGGTTCTTGCTGAAAGTGAGTGAGACGGATCTCTCCGTCATGGCCCTCGGACCTAGCGGATCGAGCGACTATCTTCAATCGCTTGTCGTGGGTGCCGTTTGATTGTTTGCTTTTCTGAATACTGTGCTCGCTCAACTAGGAATCCCTTGCGCAATCCTTCGAGTCAGTAAATCTACCTGAAGACTCCCTGATAATATACGAAGAGCTCGAGGCGTCCTTCTTCCAGGTCCTGAAGGAACAAAACCTCTCATGGTTCGGGATCGAGAAGCTAGGCGCCAATCACGCAGGGGACGACAGCCTGCCTATACTGGATACCAGTGTCAAGCCTTACAGGGATATGATGAAGAACAGCACCATCAGTATATTCGATTTCAGGATATACTTGTTCGCGAGACAAGGCGTGTTATTGGGCAAACTGGGGAGAATCACAGAGGTTGCTAAGCGTGGTCAGTGGTTCGTAGCGAGCTTGACACGACGTCTGAGGGAGGCCGAGGTGAGCCTGAACACCGCATCTTTACGTCCGCCACTCTCTTCATCGAGTCACAAAATCACTTGAACTTCTCATGGTGGTCATTAGTGGACATCTTGACTGGTGTTCGACTGATTCACACCAATGTCTCACAGGTATCGCTGGCCGAACATTTCATCGAGTCATGGACGTACACCGCGTGTATGGATATAGTATCAAAATGCGATCAGTGGTCTCAAATTGATCGACCTAATGGCGACTACTCTGGACTGGTCGCGTACGAGTCTGCCCGATCGGAGCTGCTCGATATTGCGAGAATACAGGTGAGCTAGCAGATGGTCGGTGTCTCCGGATTGGTTGAGGTTCAATGGTTGCTGACCTATGAAACACGGTACTGTGGCCTGGCTCGTTCGTAGGTAGAGAGGATTGGCGTATCAGCAGGTCATCTACCGCCAATATATCCTTTCAACCCCGCTTCTTCCCCATACCCCTCTACAGCTCAGGAACTGCTCTTCGAGTCCTCATCGAACGGATTGTCCGATGACGAAGAACTGGCCCTTCCCCCTCAGCATGCACAGGAGGAACGCCCCGTGCTTTCTAATGAGCAGATAATCGAAGCACAGCGTGATGAAGGGAACTGCCGGGCTTTGTATCTGGGATTGACGCGGAAGACTGTCAAAGCGTACGAGGCTTGTGGGAAGGTCAATTCTGTGATAAGGCTCAAAGCGGATCTTGCTGCTTTGGCTCTGTGAGTGTCACTCGGTCGATACAATTCGACCTAGCTAGGTACAAAAAAAAACGGTCGATAGGTGCCCGAGGATCAATACTGATTCTGCTTGTGGACCACTGCCCCTCTGGCCTGCAGGTATACGAAGGATTGGGCGTCGGCATACGACCTCTCTAGATCTCTGGCGAGAGATTGTGCAGAACTGCTGACATGGGAACCCGTATCCAAATTTGCACTAGAAGGCGCTTTGCGAGCACACCGAGAGTTACATAAGGAAAAGGATGAAGATTGGGATAATCTGGCACTGGCTTACTTGAGGGTATGCGCCGTGACCACAACATTCCCTCGTCAGTCCAGTGCAGACGATCAAGGGGATGAAACCCAGAACAGTATTGAAGAGCTCGAACGTGTCATCGAGGGTTTGAGGGACAGCGAGACCGAGCAAGACAGTGAGTTAGCTGTTCCGCGTTTTGCCGCAAATCAACTCACATAACTTTTTCTCGCGGTAGTCGAGGGACACAAAGCGTTCAGTATACGGTTGGAATCGACCGACTCGGTGTTAGAGAAGGGGGAACAAACCTATGTTCAAGTGGAAATTACGAACGCCCTTACGATAGTGAGCCATCGTCGTTTTTGACTTTGACGGCACACAGGCTGGACTGAGCTGAGGTTGCTTTGGCCGTCCGCCCTTAGCCCATATACATTGACAATGTATCGCTCGACTTCACTGATCTGCACGGAGAGATCATCTCCTTCATCAATGACGAGATCAATCTTCAGCCCGGAGTAAACACTATAAAGGTCTATTGCTCGGTAGGTTACATCTCTCGCATCCTTGTGCCGTGGTGCCATCTGACGATGATTGCTGCTTGGCTAGACATCTACACAAGGTCTGTATACACTGCAAGGAGCGAATATCGTCCTCGGGTCGATCAGCTTCATTTACAACAAAGCAGAGGAGCTTTCGAGGCTGAAGGTCCGCCGTCATACCGATGGGGTGGCCGTCAACCTGCGGATGCCCTATGATAGTGAGTTCCTAAATGGTACTCGATACGACTGTCACAACAGAGGCATAGCTGATCTTGTGCGACGATTGTAGTCAAGCTTGATGATGACACCAAAGTTGTCGTTGAGATCCGAGCTGGCGGTATCGATATGAGAAATGTCCGGATCGGCTTAAGATCGCTACTAGCAGAAGTAACGTGCATCGTCCAGGACGCGCAGCTGGAGGGGAGAGGTCAGTACCGCCATCTGGTCGTCAATTTGGTGCCACCCGGCTGACTTTGAGCCCTAATGCTCCAGACACAACTGTTGATGGAGTGTCTGGCTTGGTGGCGATCGGTGATCTGCAATCGAGGGAGAATGTCACCTTGAGCGTTCCTTATAGCGACGTACCCCAGGGGGAATATGCGAGTGTGCGTACAATGCCAGGCATATATCATGTCAAGTAAGGAACGTAAGCTTACGCTCATAACACCTCAAACACCTCATAGGCTCAGATTATCCTTCAGTACGAGACGGAAGCGGGTCCGCGAGAATGGATTGACACGCAGACTGTTTTCGTGGGACTTCCACTGACGGTCAATGTGCAAGACTTTTTCAGGCCAGACTGGTGAGTGACCGCTTGGATGAATCTGGGCACTTCGTGGCACAAGCAGCGTCCTATCTCATGAATCCTCACTCCTGAGTGATAGACTGATAATATCTTGTGTGCTCCAGTCTTGTCTCGCACTTCACCATAGCCTCCGATGGTAAAGAATACCTGCGCATCGGCTCGGTATCGCTTCAGCCCCTTGCAGACGGCGGATATACCGTAGACGCCGCTCGTCAAGCAGGATCTAAACCTATCGTGCGTCTTTCTGCTCTGATTCGCACCAGATTCGATACAACGTATATGGTTTGACCATTGGGTTAACGTGTATGTGTTCGTGCCATGGTCCAGGTCATCACCCCGAGTCAACCGCTGTCTTGTCTTTTCAAGATCCGCAGCAAGGGCAAACATAAAGGTGAGCTAGTTGAGGTCACTGTGATGAGCGAAGAAAGCTCCACTAAATGTCCAGCAGAATCTGGATCAGTTCTTCGGTTACAGATCGGATATCGAAGTCTCGATGAAGGTGAGCTTTTCCCGTGAAGAAATCCGCTCCAGCGACCATCAGACAACACTCGTGCACGGAAGACAATCCAATGAGTCCAGCTAATTCGGACTTTGTGTGCAGAGGTCAAGCGAGCTGTCAATGACGCTCTACGTGACAGCAGTAGAAGCCAATCTAGCAGGCTGGATGGGGCGGTACTACAGGCGATCAGAAGCTGGCCGAATAACAGAAGTAATTGGCTAGCACCGTATCTTCTCGGTGAACCCTTGGGTGGAATCTTGCGAAATAGCTTGACCAAGCATGTCGCAGGTTTGGAAGGGATTGATGGCTTGATCCAGGTGAATTCACTTGCACCGAACGGTCGACCACTCTCTTACGAGTGCACTGAGCTGACCTGCCGGATTCGTGACTGGTGTTGAACCAGGCGCTTAATGTTCCTAGCGATTACATCTGGCGGACACTCGAGATACCTGTCGATATACCTCAATATCGGGTGAGTAGAGGGACATCTTCCTCTCCCTTTCTGATTTGCATCGACAATGACAGCAAGCAGACTCTCGCAAAGCGCGGAAGAGCTGATGGAGCTTGTCACGCATCATAGCTTTTGACGTCAGTCAGGATATCGCCCGTCACCCCTTTAGGCCAGATCTACGAAGGTCGAGCTATCCCAGTGACTATTAGACTGGCGACCTCGTACGCATGGGCCGGTGGTGCTAAAAACATTGCCGGCAGCAGCGATACCAAGGCCGTCGACGGCGATCCCACCGAAGACAAAGTGGACGGGGAGAAGCGGAGAGTGGTATTTGATATTCATCAGACGGATGATTGGTTGATCTGCGGCAAGAAGAAAGGGTACTATACCGCCGATGTGAGTTGAGTCTGCGCTTGCTAGCGACGTTTGGCGAACTCCAAGTCGATACTGACGAGCTGCTTGCGTGCTTCATGCTGTCTTTTGAATAGCCTGCCACGCCGGAGGAACAGCGGATCACATTGATACCATTGCGAGCTGGCCAACTCTTCCTGCCCTCCGTCTCGATCCATCTCTTGCCTCACTCCTCCGCCTCCGCACCATCCAACCCAACTTCTAACTCACATCCTCAGGCTCACGCCCATATCCGACCCAACAATCAACAAGGCACACCCGTGCTGACACACGCGCAATATCAACAGGACCTGATTTGTGAGACCTATCTTGAGAACGCGGCTGAATGTATCACCGTCTTACCTGCCAAGAAGGAGGTCAACGCTTTCGTTCCAATCCCGGTACCAATGTCGCATATGAACCTCCATATGGGAGGAGCAGGAGGAGGTTTGGGCATTAACGATGGATGGGATCATGAGCGGATGTAAACACAGTTTTGTCTCAGGTATACATTATGAAATTAAAGCATGGATCTTCAATGGGATGCAGGGACCTGTGTGTATCATAGGGGAATATATTTGTCTTCACGTCATCAGGCTGTATCTAACAACGATAACCTATCCTTGGCGTCTACCGCTGAGACGACACAAGCTACCCACATTCAAGCCAGGGCAGGTGAAGCGAAAACGATGTAATGTATGTATGCATTCAATCCGCAGATGGTGAGCATGAGCACGAGACTAGCCATGAGCATGGAAAATTACGGAAACAAGGGTGTTACAACGATAGCAGTACAACATAAACAGATAGCAGACGATGTTGATAGATATCGACGGACGAACCGGGACTCTACTTGGAAGTTATTTTGGCAACCTTGGACGATCCATTCTACACCTCAGACCAAGACTCGAGATGGAGTCTACCATCTGCCAAGAGTCTCCTCGACATAGCTTCCAGCAAGTGCCAAGTTGTGGTAATCAGATACTGTTGAGGTGACAAGCAAACAACCATGGGCACAATGAGCATTGACCCTACTCATATCGATGATACTCCCGATCCCACGCTCGTCTTTCTGATGGTCACACAGGTAGCTTACCACTCTTGATCATCCTCAACTTTGTCCTCATCTCAGCTCTATTCAAAGATGTCCTGAACGATCCTCCGCAATGGCACGTTGCTGCCAAGTTGTCCGATTTCGACTGAGCGCATTTCATGCAGATGACCTGTGAACGCAAATGATAACGCGCAATGGTCAGCTGCCGATCTGTCTTCTAGGACAGATCAGAGAAAGGCGAAAGCAGGGAGAAGGTAGCGAGGGCAGGACCACTCACGTCCTGCGTTTGGAAGTTGGTGGTCATCTTTGTAATCATCTCGATCAGAGGCTGCTCAATCTGGAATCGATCATATTCGGCATCACATTTCTGCGGGGCACAAAGAGGCGCGTCAGCAACGATCGTAAGCCATACCGGGCCGGGAAACCAAACCGATTCAGTTGCAGTTACGAGGACTCACATGGCAAACCCAGCTCTTCCTTGCTGGAGGCAGCGTCTCGCCTGTCTCAGGATCAACCGAAGGCAGCCTGTCGGGATCTCTACACAGATCCACGTCTCTGATCGCGTTACATCGCTTGCAGATGACCATGGGCACTTCGATACTTTCGCAAGGGTTCTTGAAGGCGGCTTCGGGCGAGAATTCCCTCACGCTCACAAGATCCAGTAGATTCCTCTTGAGAATTTGAATCTCGATGATATGTTCAGATGCAAGCGCGTACACTTCTGTAATGGCTTTGATAAGCTCCAACGTAGGATTCGTTCGGTCGGCTCTCGCTCCTGGCAAGTCGGGGAACAGGAGAGACGCTGCTACATCCTCATCGACGTGAGAAGCAGCTTGTCGACGCTTCACTGCCGAGATATCCGCCAGGAGCTTCCTGGTCAGAGTCTGGGAGATACTCTTCTGCCCTGCTGCCTTCTCTTTCTCCTTGGCAGGGTTGACAGTCGAGGTGTTTTCTCCGGGCAAATCGATATTGAGGTTATGTATAACCCTGAGCGGAGTTCTGCCGTCTTGTGACCCCCTTTTCGCGGTATACAATTGATAAATGAATTGAGCGACGTTGCGCTCGAAGACCGGCTGGAGCACGCTAGGAAGGAAAGATTGGATGTTCCAGTCCATCGATATCTCAAATCTTGCCGGAGGTGGATCACGGCTTGAAGCCACCTGAGGCGGAACCTTGACACCACCAAAGTTTGCAATATCCATCCAGGCGAGGTAGTTCCAGAATTGCGTGACATCAATGACTAAGTGTCGGAATAGCTCTTGACTGTTGGCGGCGGTGACGAGGTACTTGGCGAAAGCGTATGCGCTGCCCGCATCGGGCTTGGTGGTCAAGAGGAAAATCCGGTTGAAATCCGCATACACCACTTGCGTACCCAGTCGTTTGAATTCGGCGAGTAGTTGGAGAAATGTCTTTCGCATCAGACCGTGGAGGAATCGATGTAGTGCCGGCTCGAACATGTGACTTGCCGACGAGCTGATCCATCTCCAGAACTGATCGATGATCAGATCCGTAGTGATTGATTGGATACCCTTTACATGAGCTCTGGCTTTCTCGAGGAACCAGGATCGGACCATCGACTTGAGGACACCGAATGTCTGGGTGGAAAGTACAGCGTCACCGAGCATAACCGCGGCATTGGCAGTCCCCTTTGCGTATTCGTCGAGATTATGAGAAGCGGTGTCGAAAGCCAGAGATCCAGTTCCGGAACCCTCCATCTCGTTGACGAGCGCAGATTGCAGAACCGCGTTGATAGCAAGATCGGATATTTCCATTTCCAGTACTGTCGAGGAGTAGCATCCTTTCGAAGACATGCGTGGGGAGACGAGATCTTCGCTTAGGTTGGCATCCTCCTCTGATCCGCCAAGATCAGGCCGAGACGAGGCGGACCACCAAAGAAGCATATCTTGCTGCTTCAGCCGGCGAGCAAATTCGATATCGGCGAGGAAGACAGGCGCGTCTTGCCCCAAGTTCTATTGGTAGGTAGGTCACTCAGTCAATGGTCCGCTCCGCATGCTGTAGCCCAAGAATCAGTCGGAAACTCACTCCTACAGGCACGTCGTAGTGCGCAGCGATGTCGATCTGCTCTTTGATCCACGAAGAAAGCTTGAGATACTGAACAATCATCCTTCGGCTTGACTGGACAAGCCAACCTAGAGCAGGTTTCTCTTCGCTCCCCTTGAACGAGATGAAGGGGTGCTCGGAGAAGATGGGCGCCACCACTTGATAATACGAGTGTTCGAATGGCGAACAGAGCGCGAAAACGTTGAGACCGTGTCGTACACCTTGGATATCTTTGGCAAGTTGTTTCAGAGCGGAAAACTCGTTCTTGTAGTAGTTGATGACCACCTCAATAGACTCAGGATATGACATGACACCCTTGGAAGCCTTCTCCACCCGCTCAGCATACCACCGGGCAGGGTTTGGCAACCGCTCAGGTGTTCTCGAAGCATCGACCACGTACGTCTTGACTGCACTGCCCGGCGAAATGAGCGCGATGAGGTGACGAGAGTTGAAAGTAGCATGGTAGATGTAATGGTATCGAATGCCTTTACCTTCGTTCAGGTATTTGTGCCGTATTACACTTGTACCCGGTCGTTCAAGATCGGCGAGATCGAAACCTTTGTCTAGACCTTTGTTGAGACCGCCCAGGGATGTTGACCGCAGGGTACAGGCGGTGCCTAAGTTTAGGAGCGCTCTGACCACGAGGGGTACCTGCAATTCGTAGGCGCCGTCGACATTGGGATTGTTGATCAAGCTGGAGAAATGCGATTCTCCCTCGACGAACAATGCTTCGTCCACCAGCAATCGGAAGAGGTGCCGGGCGGCTTGACCTCGCGGGAGTACTCTGGCAACCGAAGTGGTTTGATATCTGTCCGAAAATGTCCCGTCGAGAGGTAAAGACTTGAAGTTGAGGTAGAATTCCCTCGGAATTCTGAGTCGGACAGACTGGAATGTGCCATCGATCGCGAGCCACAACCGGAATTCTCCCGGTCGATTCGTAGCAGCGATCTGAATGATATCCCACTGTCTCGAAGCAAGATTCAATGATCGAGTTCGAAGCATGGAAGACACTGAACCGTCTTGTCTAGGTCCACCCTGCTTGCGTATTATAGCTCGCTCGATTCGTTGCTTTCGCCATTGCTTCCTCATGACTCTTAAATAGGCCGAGTAGTCCTCGTTGATGTCAGGAACCGGCTCTGGCGCCTTCTCCTTGGCCACCCTCTTCTTCTTTACCACTGCCAACCTGGGACCAGTCCTGTTCTTGCCCATATCCTCGATGTCGCCATCGACAGCCGTGGTCTTCATCTTGGCGAACATGTCCGTGAGCTTGTGTTGCTGGAACTTGTCCTCTTTGGCTGCCACTCGCTTGAAAAGCCAGTCGGGATGCCTGATTCTCGGGACTGGGTTGGCGACTTTCTGCAGAGCAGCAGGGATGGTGATGAGTTTCTGGATAACGGAACCCAGTCGTTCGGTGTAGTAGCCCCAATCGAGGATTGTCCGAAGGTCGAAATCGGTAAGACTGTTATCCTTGAGCCATTTTTTCAAGAAATGCCTCTTGACAGGCTCCTCAGCAGTGAAGATGGCTACGGGGATAGCCCGCTCGGTGACAGGGGCACCGTTAGGCTTGGCAGAAATGATAAATCGACACGAGAGACCTTTGTCTTTCACCATCTGTTCGCCCAGGAATTCGGCGAGTCGTCGGGCAGTGCTGATCGACGTTGATTTCTGATTGCCATATTCCGCCAAGGTCTTGGACATACTTCGGTTCTCGGCAATCAGATCGACCAGTTCGTCGTCATTCAAACTTGAGGCTTTGCTTTGCAGAATGTCGAGCCATTGATTAGCGACGACCGCTACAGCGGCATAGCACTCTTCGGTAGTGGTACCGAGCAAGAATTTGTCGAAGATCTGAGACTGGAAGATCTTGATCAATTGCAGCTCGCCTCGCCGTTTAACTTCGAATCCTTTCAATTCGGCCAGTGAACCGTCCGGGTTGAATACAGCGTATCGCTTCTTGAGCAGCTTGTCCTCTTCTTTCGACGAAGGGAGAATCATGGCTTTGTACGGTCCGTCCAGCTCGAAGAAGATACTGTTCTCCTTCCTGACTTCGTATGTGCCCGACTCCTTGTCGACTAGCTCGTGATACTGGTCATTGGTGAATTTGGCGTGAACCAGATGATTCAACATGGTACAGGGGTACGAGATGCCGAACTTCTTGCCGCCCTTGAGCTCGAACTTGAAGTCCTCTGGGAAGACGCCGGGGAGCATACACCAAATACCGTCGGTATCCAATTCGAGTGGTCGACCAATCTGTTCTACCAGCTGTCTAGCCATCTGAATGATAGTAGCTCCGGTCAGACAGGTGATACCCGCCATCTCCATCGAATACCATCTCGCTCCTTTTCGCATGACGTATCCGTAGAAAGAGTTCAGGATACACTTGTGCGCCAACTGCAAAGAGTCGTAAAGTACGATCATTTTCTTCGCTTCGTCGACCGCGCTGACCGCCCCACCTTCTTCGAAAGCCTTGTCGAGATTTTTCTTCCAAGTCTTATGAAGACCCTTGTATTCGTATCTACGATCTCGGAAGGCCCGTACAGTATCGATATAGAAAGAGTTCTCCCGCTGACAGATGATGGCGGTCTTGGTAACAATCTTGGTTTCGTGCGTCTTCTTGTAAACTTTACGGGAGTAATCGCCCAATCGCTTGTGTATGAGAGCTGACTGATCTCCAGCCGGTAAATCGATGAATCGTCGTTTCGGTCCGTTAGGGTGTTTGGGCGGGAACATTTCCTGTTCCAGAGCGTATCGGACCATATTCACTTCGTCCCTCTTGGCCGGAAAGAACTCGCCTCTCCAAGCCCATTCCAACCTTCGATCGCAAGTCTTGTCCGGACGATTGTAATCGCAAACGGCACAAGCCGCCTCGTCCTTCATCGAATCGGGTTGTAGTCGGTTGGATAACATGATGTTGGGATACATGGCGGCGACGTCAAGATGGTAGATCAGGGGAGTGTCAAATCGGTTTGGCTCGTCTCGCATCAGCTCCAAAGCTGATTGAATTTTCCCTTTGACTTCATCGTAATTGACCACATCCTCCAGCTTGATCTTCCCTTCCTCGACCAAGGAGAATTGCAGGGCAGCATCCAGGTCGTCGATGAGCTGAAATCGCACATAAATAAGTTTCCGCCCAGGTGACGATGACCGCCTATGGAGGATGAGCTCACCTGTTGACAAGCGCTGGGCTCCATCTTGAAATGAGTCGGGATGTCGCTCCTGAATACTCCAGCTTCCAGAGCTTCTACGTGTCCGCCGACATAGGTCTCCGAAGACAGCAAATGTCCCTGATACGTCATTCCGTGAGGGTCTTCATGTCGATTAGGCATGATGATATGCGCTTGGTACGCTTCAACCTATTATGTGACCTGCATTAGCATAAACAGTCCGGTGAACAGATACTCCAAAACCCGTGACTTACCATCAGAAGCGTTTCACATAGCGTTCCAGAGCCTTTTCTCAATACTTCATCCGGATTTAGCGGAATGATATTACACAACGAGAAGATGAAAGGGTGGACGTATTTCATGTAGAGGTAATAGGTGGCGACGGCATCGGAGACGGAATACTGAGCGAGACTTTGGGGTTGCTCTATAGCATATCTGTGCATCACAGGGAAGATGTCAGCATGTCAGCCATGCTGCGCTGCTTGGGCAAGGAACAGAATGGGGGAGGAGCTTACGGTGTCATGAGCTCGGGATCCAGCTCGATGGGATCGTAGCCCAGCTTGGCTGTCGTGACGGCTTTCAGACCTTGACTTCCTTGAGGTAGATACGAGTCTCGCTTCACCCATCTATATCGACTGTGTCAGCTTTCTGCCGTTCACTGAGATATGGTATCTGAGAATAGGCTGCTCACCGGAAACAATCCATGTGCATGGTAGCTTTGCACTTATACTCATTCTCGATATCCGGTCTGAAACCAATCTCGTCGTACATGCTGATCCCATGTATCTTCGCTCGGACGTCGACGAATGGGAAATCGAAAGAATCACCGTTATATGTAGCCATAACAGTCGGTCTTGATTCTCGGATATGCTCGAACCACCGGCGTATCAGGCCAGGCTGCATTGGGTTGTCAGTTGTGCTCGCGCCCTTCTTGATGTTAGAGCGTTCAGTTCAAAACTCACTTCGTCTGGCTCGTTGAAGACTGTAAACTCTCCTTGATATTCATCCTTGGGCGTATACTCAAAGTCGTCAATGTCTTCGCCTACGATCTCTCGATTCGTGATGAGGTATCCTTGACCGTCAATCATGTATGAAATCATCATGATCTGATCCGTTTGCTGATCGGGGAACTTGAGCGGTTGTTTTGTCGTCTCGATATCGTATGCCATGACCACCGGTTCCGCTCGCTTCACCAATGAAGGTATTCGTTCCAGCGTTATCAAGCCAGTGTGTGATGTGACGGTGTACCACAGACCGACTCGGACGTCTGTGGTGGTAATGTGGATCAGTTATGGGCACTTCGCGCTAAAGAGCTGTTCAGCAACTGACCTAGATCAATTGCCACTCGCAGGTAGTAAGCGATATCATGCTCCCTGATATCAATAATACAGTCCGCTGGCTCCTTATCCCTCCTCTTCCGACCTTCATCCTCGGCGCCCCATGCCTTTTCCTCCTGATCATCGCCGCCCATGCTATTCATAGCAGACTCGGCACCGACGACATCCGCGTACGCGTCGACAGCCGTGAATTTGGCTGAGTTCGCTTCGGCGAGCGGTAGTAGTTCACGTCGGATCGTTTGCAAGTCGGCAGTGTTGTTGAAGAAGAGCTTGAGGAAGATGGGCGGGGCCGATAACAAGTGGTTTGGCTAAGCAATCACAGATGAGTTTCCTTTCCTCGTACCCAACACCGATAAAATATTAGTGCGAGCGAGGAGTCGACTCACCAATGACAGATCCCATTTCTTCTCCCGTTGTATACGTATTAGCACACCCTCATATCGCTTCAGCAGCCATTCTTCAACAATAGTCTCAGTTCCAGCCTAAACGTAAAGCGTGCATCCGAATCCTCGTTAGCCTCGTTGCGTCCACGTTGTATATGATGATGTCCAGAGAGCTGTGAGGTCAAGTGAGCAATATGAGGCTTACTCGACATGTCACATAAAAATACGGCTCATACGGGACCGTAGCCTTGAACATCCCTCCATCATCTTGGATAAAGTAGAAATCCACTGCTGCCAATCCGCCAGCGTGCGTCGAGCTCTGTACGAGGGTCTACAGTACACATCCAAGAATCAGCATCTTCTCATAGCTCTGTGAAGCCCATGCGTGCTCTTTCACAGAGAGGGATGGGGAAGGTAAAGACCGCCGCACATACCTGGTGCATATTTACCAACCAGCCAATCTTCTTCTCTCCCTCAGCTCTCGAGCTCTCAAACCTCCAGAACCCCAACTTCGCATCTACCTCATCTTGCACTTTGACCTCTTCGAAGCGCTCGGCAGCTGCAGTGCCATCGTCTTCCCTCCTGGGCACTGGGCGATCGATACCGTACGCTACTCCACTACCGCCGCCGCCTCGACCGCCTCCTCGACGTCTACCTGTGAAGCGGGTATTCGAGCCCGATGACGAGGATCCACGGCCTCTCCCTCTGAACGACATCTTGGCTTGGCTGACGGTTGATTGTATGCCTCACTTGGTGAAGGTTGCAGATGGATCGTGTAGGTATTAGGCCAAGATACAAGAGGTCAGTCAAGCGGGTATGGCAGATTATGGGTTGCTGAAGAAGTAAGGAGTTATAACAGAAACAGTTGTACCCATGTACTGGTACGTTGTTGAAATGGCAAAACGCGAAATCAGGGCTCGACGGGGGCTTTGGTTGGATGATCAGGGTCAAACTCGCAAAAACGACGCGTCGCACAGACTGGACATTACAACACCACGTGGCAAAACTAGACGCGTCCATTTGGGGGAAACCAACCACTGTAGTACGAGTATAGCGCACAATGCATGCAAGTGCAACAAGGCATACATCGAGACATCCGGTCTACTATGTGTATCAACAATGAGTGGGATAATATGGTATGTGGAGAGTGGACCTCGATGACATTGACATGGACAATGACAGCAGAGAAGACGAATGAACCCGGTGGATATTGTAAGACTAGTAAGTATGTAGGTAAAATGGAGGCCATTGAGATATGATTAAGATAGATACGCACATGATACAGATCGATCAACGCACCCCCGAGATTGCCTTCTGTCCTTTGCAAGTGCGCTAGTGCTAAACAATATCGATCTTGGAAGCAGAAAGCCGGCTCACAGAGCCCGCTTGATCTCGAACGGCGACCTCAACTCATCCGACACTCCACCCGCTCGTTTGGGTACGATCACACTCAGACCCGCCGCCGGTCCGAATTTGATCCCCATCGCTCGTTGTCTTTTCGTCTCCCTGTCCCTCTCGGCGCTCAGACTAGTCATTGCCAGTCCACCTAACGCTCGAGCAGAGGTATTTGATTCAGACAAAGATCGATGCAGAGGTGTTGGCCTGAGGGATCTTTTCACTCCTCCTGGAAGTCCGGAGCCTAGACCCAACCCCGAGCCGCTTGAGATGGCTCTCATGGTCATCGGGGAAGAAGAGGTAAACGGTAGAGCGAGCGGCAATGAGCTTGATGCGCTGAGTGATAAGGACGCGAACGCCTCTGAAGGGCTGCTACCTGGGCCGGCAGGTCGTCGGATAGTCGCAGTAGTACTGGTAGAGGTCGACTTGTCACGTTCTCGCTCTGGTGAGTTAACGGTGAATGTAATAGCAGGTGCTGTAGCTGATGGAGGTTGTACGATAGGAGGTGGGTTTAGAGGAGTCGATGATACAGTGGGAGTGGAGCACTGAGACCCCAACGGTCCACCAATACCCATACCAGGACCCAGCCCGAGTGACGAGAAGGTCTGGCTGACGGGGGTAATGGGCTCGTCATCAAGGTTGAGTTTGACTTCCAACATTGACGGTCGTTCCATTTCTCGATCACTCTCCACTTCTGACTTGCTCGAGATAGACGATGGAGGGGACGAGTGGAGGGTTGAAGCGGGACTGGACACTGATCGGTGCATGTCCGGTCTAACGCGTATCTGAGGTGATTGGGGTCGACACTCATGGTCGACATCATCAACCGCGTAGTCTTCGTCGACGTATTCGCCGTTGGCCTTTGCCTGCTCCCTCGCGAAATCTTCAGAAGTGAACGATCGGCCTCGTTGCAACAGTGAAGGTCGTGGTAAATAGGTAGAGGGAGCGCAGAATGGGAACGGTTTCTTGGATGTCAAGGGGTTGAAATTGAATGAGAAGGCGAGTGCTGCAAGGTTGAAACCGTCAGAATCGCTTGAAAATGTTCATCCACAGAGTGGTCCGAGGTTCACTCACGAGATGAAAGACCTGATCCGGAGGTCAAGACTGATCCTTCGCCCTGCGCATTGACCTGCAATGTGCTCGATAGTCTGCAAGATCGAGGTGTATGCCCATCAGAATCAACCACAATTCAGGTTGATTGCTCGATGCTGACGACTCACCTCAAGGCTTCAGAGAAGGTCTGAGGCTGTTCATCTCCGTATAGCGAGTCCATGCTATGTTGCTGCCTGTTCATTTTCTGCCCGCCTAATACCGCCACTCTTGGGCGCGTTGGCTTCATCTTAGCGTCTTCAGCAGGTTCTTGCAGCTGGAGTTGACTCATGGACGGGATCATAGAATCTGACTCTTTCCTTCGGTGGCCTCCGGTCGATTCCATGCTCTCCTTTCTGGCCAAATTGAACAGCTTCTGTCGAGTGGAAGACCACGAATGTCTCCATGAAGTGGTTGGTCCGACGGGTGTGATATCAGATCCGGAAGACGACGATGACGACATGTACTCCGATCGATACATGGTAGACAGTGGAGGGGATTTGTGGGTCTCGTGCGAGATCAGTTGGGTGGTGATCTCATCGAGAGCGCCGGGAGGAGGTAGTGTGCCGGGCGGATAGGCGGTACGAAGAGCTCGAGGAGGATGAGCGAGATACTGTAGGCATATGGACGACCTGTCAGTCTCAAAGCTACAGCGCCATTTGCTCGCATGATGCCAAGTGTCCGACAGTTTACTCACGCTTTGCAAAAGTCCCTCTTCGTCCTCTGTCCATGCGACATCTTCCTCGCGTACACTCCCTTCCTGAGACCGAATATCTTCCAGAGATTTCTTTCCGCTCAGCATGATCTCCAGAGGGGCCAGTTCGAACGAGGGTGTGTCGGGCGTCATAACCATTGGACCCTGTTTGGTGTTCGTCAGTCTTCGAACAGAGTGTACGATCCGACGGTACTGCTCACCTGCTTGAAGGGAATCGGGGTGAATGGTGTAGGTGTATGGGGTGTATGGACATCCTCCACCATCAAGAATCTGGGAGAAAATGTCAACCAAGTCAGACAACGAAATCCCGCACTGTAACACAGACGGCTAAACTCACGAAGACTTGCTGCCTGGCAGAGTCAAGGATGGGAGGTTCGGTCGTCTGGTCTGAAGGGGCATTGTGATGGAGTGCTGCGTACGTAGTATGCAATATTCGATCAACGTTTATATTGGTGAACGCTCAACGTTCTTAGTCACTGGTGCGATATACGATATCGATGCTTAAGGAGGAACTATAGTTTTCGTGTTGATGCAACTCAGCTCAGCGAGCGCGTTGTTATATATGAGTGTAGGGAAACCGACTTGAAACTGAAGAACGGAATGACGGTGATAAAAGTAATTGTTTGTGACTGCTCAGACAGGCGTGTTGGTCGATGGCCGTATTCGAGGAGCTCAGAAGGAGGGGCTGATGTTTATCGGTCGTGTCGGGGTCCCGGGGGAGATGCAGTGAAGTGTCGATGGAGTGTGTTACGCTAGCGTTTGGGAATGAATGTGAATGAGCCGCGATAAGGGTCGATTGTGATGTTGACCAGTCGTATGAGTGGTTTGATGGGCCACGACTGGATGGATTCTGGAAGTACGAGGTGGATTGGACCTTGTCGAAGTCCAAGGGATGAGGGGTAAGGGATTCCGATATAGGCTGATCAACAACCCGGCTCTGATAGAAGATATTGCAGCCCGATTGGTGACTCCCCTCCGGTCGAACAAGAAGAAGGATCAGATCGACCAGATACCCCACGAACGAGAAGGCCAGCTGAGGCGGAAGGCAAGTGTTCGTTGTCAAATCCGTCCCGTTGTCGAACAATCCGCCCGGTGTGCGGAAAGATAGATAGGACAACGATAGGAGCAGCTGCAGTCGTTCAAGATGATAGGTCGAACGGAACCCGAAGAGCCGGAATTCGAGCGTGCGTGCGTATGTGTAGGTTCAAGAGCACGTATTCCTTGGGATCGAGGCACCGAAAGAAAGTGTCGTGTCTCAGAGAAGGAAGTGATTAGAAACAGACTTCAAGACTCTTTCCTCTTACTCTTGCTTGTTGTTGAACAGAACAGAACAGAACAGCAAGCTTGCGTACTATCTATCTACGTATAAGGTTCGAAGACTTATCGTCGAAGTCGTAGGTCGTGATCTTTGGCGGACGTCGTAGTCGTAGATGTAGATGTAGTGATCGTCGGATTGGTTGGGATTGACGGGATGGGTATGGACGAAGAACGACGGAATGCTTGGTTGGTTTCGCCTTGGTTTGCCTGGGTATGCTTTTTTGCTTGCTTTGCTTTGCTTTGCTTTGCTTTGCTTTGCTTTGCTGTGCTGTGTTCCCGCACAGTTGTCGACCCGGACTCGATTGAGCAGGCTACGTCAACCCGATCATGCAATGAATCGCACTTTGCGCGTTTATCACTACGAAGCTTCCTCTTCCTCGTCCCAAATATCGCAGCAGAGTCAATCCGCTGGAGCGGCAGCTGGGCACCGTGTTGGGCGTTTGGAGTGTTACGGTATAATCTCGATACGAGGATGAAGGATGACAAAGTAGTGAGGGTTGAGGGTTTTCGCGGGGAAATAGAGTTGGTGGAAATATAACGGTAACTTTACGTTGGGTTCGTGCCGTGCGCGTTTTCTGTTCTTTTCTCTATCTTTTTCTTTTCCTTTCGCAATCTTCCCAGCTGGTCGGTAGCTAGCTGACCTTGTACGCTGAACTGACGGACCGCACAATTGGGTCATATAGTGCGGGTGAAAGACCCAAAGAATGCAGCGGCTTGGTAAGTTATGAGGGATTTGGGCGTGGCGTTCTTAGGCTTTACGTAGCTGAAGCCAACGTCTGGGTGAAATTAGGGAAATGGACGATGATCTGGTTGTCTGTTTGCTTGGGTGATCGAGTGATCGGACAATCAAGCTTTTGTATCTGATCCGGATCAATCATCACGTCCTTAGGAGAAGAAGACAAGGGGCGCAGAAGAAGGGCGAGGTGGAAGGAAGTAGTGGTGTGGGTCCCACTCGTCTGAAAGATGCTGTGCTCAATGTTCGACTTGAGCCTAAGGCAGCGAGCGATGAGATCACCGATGGGAAAGGCATGCAAATGCAAAGGCACAAGGGCTCAGAACTTTAAGCATTCTTTCTTGCCGTTGATACCACGCACCCTTGGTCGCAGCTGAAGGATGCGACACAGCACCGGCAACGCAACGCACAGACCCACTGATCCGGCTCGGCGTCGCGCCAAAGGATGACCCTCAAACGCCAATCTTGGCTTCACCTTCAGCAGAGTGGAGGCGTTGGCATGACGACCGCGGTACTGAGCTCTTCCTCTGATCTAGAATGCGCCTTCTGCCTCATAGAGTAATGAACAAGGGGGAAAGAGGAAATGGGGGAAATGGGATAGGAACGGCCCTCCCTCAACTACCGAGACGTGTTTCGGACAATTAAGTGAAGTGAAAGAAGCCACCGACGCGACGCGTGGCGACTTGTTCCTTCGCTCAGGATGAAGAGACGCGTCTCAAGGTTTGAGCGATTAATGTTCGGCCCGTACCCGTGTGCTCGTACCTATATATATATTTATATATGATGCTTCGATGGCAGGAACAGGCGGCGCATGCTCAACCAGTGCAATGGCCCGACACCGCACCTATGCTGCGTGCCCCTTACATGTAGTTACAGTCGCTTCGTGCCTTTCACCTGTTACAACAGAAGAGGTGACTGTTCATTCAAGAATGTTTCTGCAATTCCTGTTGTGCACTACTCACGCACGACATCAGGAACATGAGCTGATAGGATAGGGCGTAGAAGCACACAGAAGAGCTTACACACTCTATTCTGATCGTCCCGGGTGATTGACTGATCGGTAGTATGCACATCTCATCTCCTCGTATTCTCATGTGGTAGTCACCCTTCTAGGACCATACGAACGACCTCCTTTTCTCATGGGATAACCAGATAACCAGAGACTTGCGGGTAAACAGAGAGAAACGGACCATGGCGTGCCCAGGCTGCCTGTCGATCTTTCTTGCTATCGACATGCATACTCTTCGCAGTCGAGGCTGAGAGATTCCCATTCCCATGGTATTGTGAGGGGTGTTATGTGTAAATTTGGTATCACGCCAAACTGTACCATGTCACGCCAGTATGTCTGCGAATTCGGTACGGGTAACACCATGCTGTAGTGTACGACTACTGGACTCGTACAACGCCAAGTAGGCCAGCTAGAAAGCTTGGCGCTCCGAAGTACGGGGCTGCGGGGTTGTTATCTCTTGTTGCTCCAAGTCAAGTCCTCTGCTTGATTTCCCCGTACTTGTAAGTTATAGATCTGAGATAGGTTTTGATGCTCTGCAAACCGGGAGTGACAGACAGCGTGCAAATCTTGGCAGCTTCGCGCTAGCATCTCAGAAGAGTATCAGCAGAAGAGGGCTGTCAGTGCTTGGTCGTCAGAAAATCGCACCAAGATGCTGCAGATCTGGACGGTGACTCCGGACATTGACACCCTTTGATTTGGCTTCGAGCGACTTCGTCGAATTGGATGATACGGTGGATCCTCGAAGACTATGCCGCATGGGAATGACGTATCATACACTGAGTCGCCGAGTACAAACGAGGCGGTGCCAAGCAGAGCGTCGTCGATGGTTGTTCCGTAAGACAGAATATCCTCTAAACACCTGAACACCAATGAACACTGTAATTACACACATCAACAGTACTCGCACCGGTCGGAGGGAGTTGGCAAGGAGGATCTAAGGATTTGATGATACATTTGCAGTCAATCATCATACTGCCGCGTGCGGCCAAAGATCCTGGTCTGAATTTTCTCATTCTCTTCATCGGTCGCTGCAGCATCATCCGTACAGCTCAGAATCCTGTCCCATGCCGCCGCTCCATCCTTGAGTGGTGCCGAAAAGCCCTTGCCACGAAGTCGGCTCTTTCAGCTGCACATCGTTTTCTACAGATGTGCGAAACGACGCAATATCAGCCTCAATCATCGTCTACAGATGCTCTGCGTTCCTTCCCTTCAGTCTCATTTTGCCCCTTGAAGTCTGTTTGTAAAAGTGCAGGATTCGGTTCCGGATCTAGATTAATGGTGCGCGGACTTACCGATTCCCAGCAGAGATAACACCAGTTGCGTGAGAGAGATCGCGTCCCCCCTGTTATCTCCCTCGACACACCAGGCAGTGACTGCCCCATGCGGCGGCGCTTGCAGTTGCCCCATTTCTGTGGAGTCAAGGGAGGCAAGTAACCGTCTTGTCAGGCCAGCTGCAGGCAAGAAAGGCGGATATAGTGCACCAGGCGTTGAGGTTGAAGGTGATTGACCCGGCTGACCAGATGATCCGAAGGGTGACGGTTCGATGTTGAGTCGGAGAGGAGGTAGATTCTGCTCAAGCCGTTGCAAGATCGGAATGGGGGACGAGAACCCGGCCGAAGAGTTGGAACGCGCGGGAGGGATGATACGTTGGTGCGGTGTCCTGTTTCATTCAAAGCAGAATGTATCAGCAAGCGGTCTCTGTTAGCCGACGTCGTTTTAGCGCGAAGGAAAACTTGAGGGCAACAGGCAAGAGACCATGGAGACAGCTCGTCATACGGTCAGGAGTACCGCGTGCAGGGCGAAGATGTTGATACAACCTCAAGTGGAAAGATAGAAGGCACGTCCTGCCTCTTCGACTTACAGGAGCTGAGCATCATCTTGGCTGGCAGCGTCAAGACTCGTCAGAATCAGCACCGAGCTGAAAGCGTATTCCGCTGAGCGTATGAATCCGCTCAACAGAGCTACATGTTCGTCTTTACTGGTCTGTCGGGGGCGATCGTCAGCGTGATGCAACATTTACGAGTGCAGCCTTGCAACCCATGAGACTTGGATTGAGGAGGCCGGCAAACAGCCTGCTTGTCTGAGAGGATGAGCGGCCCTGGATCCTCACCTTGAGCGTTGGCGACCTCTGCTGTATCACGAACAGCTCGCCTCCCTCGTGTCCGTACACTGCAAAACGGATCAGCAGACCGGATGGTCCACGCCTGTAGGGGAGCTCACCTTCCAGTCCACCAGTCACTACCTCTCCATCCTCACCTCTCCCCGCAAAGGGCGCAACAGTACTTCCGTCACCGACATATCCAACTCTCTTCAACCCCAGGCTTGTGATGAGCAAGTCGGACGTGAGTTGAGGTACGTTTCCTAAAGATACTGATGGCTATGCCATTGCATTCCGTCGCATGATCCACGGTCAGGTCAGCCGAAGTCCATCCCATCGCTCAAGACAGGGCAAGAGTAGAATATAGGAATGAGGTGCACATGCTTGAACGCTTACAACTATTAGAGTCGAGTTCTTGAATGAGCTGGCAGTGAAGCCGGGCACAGCATGGAAGTCGGTCATCTCTCCTCTGCTTAAAAATGTAGAAGCTGTATTGTGATATCGTTCAAAGCGTCTTTCAAGTCTCTAGAGCTCGTCAAGAAAGGTCAATGGATACTCAGAGTAACCAACGATTCATATGCGTCTTGTAGTGGTGGAGGTGGTGACTGACAAACCAAGAGGAATGTGATGATGTGGAAGATATTTCCGAGCCTTACGTCTCGAGTGTTTTCGTCTTCCGGAACCCGGCAAGAACTCGAGAAGTCGGAGTGAAAACGAAGAAAATAGCTACGAAGACAAGAAGACCATCGATTTCTACTAATAACAATCCGCACGGAGATTCAGTCATTCCAGAGGTAGAAGATTGCTGGTCCTTCGCAACACAGCAAACAGATCTTCAAGGGCGCGCTTCTTCGGACCATGACCCGTCACTTCGCTCTCACCCGACCTTCCTTAGAATCAGTCATCCTCAAGCGGCTGAACCGATCGCATCTGGCTTATCTACACCAATGTCGATCCCACTCCACCAATCAGCCCGGCGAAGGCCCCTCTTCATCTTCGAAGTCTGAGGTAGCACCTCCCGCTGCCCGTCTTCGTTTCGCGCCCTCACCGACGGGCCACCTCCATCTCGGTGGTTTGAGAACAGCGTTGTTCAATCATCTCTTGGCTAGGAAGTGGAAGGGGAAATGGTTGTTACGGATAGAAGACACAGATAGAGTGAGTAACCAAGCGAACATCTCAGGAACGATTGATGGATTTTGAAGATGAATGGATGAAAGCGAGATCTCTCCTGGTCATTACTGACAGACGGAATGCGGTGAAACGCTGACACCGGTAATGACGCCTCTTCCCCTCTTCCCATAGACACGATATACCGAAGGAGCGGTTGATAGCTTGAGACAAGCCCTAGACTGGGCTGGACTGGACTATGATGAAGGCAGGTCGAGGGTCTCGCCCATGGAAACCATCCTAGAAGAGGATTGGCTGATCTCAAACTCTCTTGTCAAAATGTCTCCTTTCCGCTAGGCGTTGGAATAGGGGGTAATCACGGCCCATATACGCAAGTAAGTGTCGACGAACTTCTTATACTCCAGCCTTATCCTCTTTATGTTGTGATGACAATCTGCTGACGCAAACACTATCTGTTAGTCCGAAAGACTAGATATATATCACCATTACACGAAGCACCTTCTCGAGGTGAGAGTCCAGCTTGATTGCTCCCCCTTTCCACCACCTGACTAGCCATACTATACTTCCTCCTTGGCTCAGCTCAGAATCAATTGGCCTGACGGTCTTCTTCACCACCGAGAGAAGGTTGAAAACCGGATCTGAGCTGATTGAACAAATTCATCATATCTGCAACGTTATTTTCGCTATCGTCGCCAGCATGACCACGCGTACGAATGTTTCTGCACACCTTCCGAGCTGGAAGCCATCAAGGCTTCACTGAAGACACAGGGCCAGAGACATAGCTATGATGGACGATGTAGGCATCTGACGGATGAAGATAAGGGTAGAAGGAAGCGCACCGGGCAGAAATTCGTCGTGCGGTATAAAGTGAGTGCAGCGGTGCCTTTTCAGCTATCTGGCAGCGTTCGTAATTAAGATCACACTGCTATCTCATCAGCGCTCACTGGATGATACCACTCGCCCGTGGCTATCGGACTTACAAGGTTCTGAGCTGACCATGAAATCTTTGGGTGACTATCGTAGTCTTCCTCGGAAGCTCTGGTGATACCGCCTGATCTGATTTTCGGGGATCATCAACCTTCGGCACCGACAGCAGGCTTTGATGATTTTGTATTGATGAAGTCAGACGGGTGGCCAACGTATCATCTGGCTAGTGTCGTGGACGATCATCTGATGGGTATCACCCATGTCTTACGAGGCGAAGTGAGTCTAGCGCTTTTTCCATCCTCGCGGCAAGAAGGGCTGCTGCCTCTTGAAAGTAGATTGTATCTGACCTGTCTGCATCGATGTGGCGGAGTCAAGTGGGGCTGATGAGAAATTCGTTCAACACGCAGGAATGGCTCCCTTCAATACCTAAACACCACTCACTCTATCAAGCTATGGGCTGGCAACCGCCCCAGTTTGCCCATCTACCGCTGCTGTGTAACACGGACGGCACGAAGCTCAGTAAAAGACGGGGAGATACATTCGTGCAGCATTACATGGTCAGTCGAGCTTGGTCCATGGCTAGCTGTCTCCTCATGAATCATCAAACAATCAGCCTAAATGAACAGCTGGATTTTGGATGCTGAACAGTCATCTCTCTACTTGAATCGTTGTTCTTGCCACAGAAACAAGGCTACGAACCTCCGGCTCTCCTTAATTTCCTCGCCCTGATGGGTTGGGATTACCAGACTGCGCTCTCAACCAGCACCTCGCTGGAAGGCCATATTCGCTCAGATGGTCACTCGTTGTACGAGCTATTCACTCTACCTCAATTGATCAATTCTTTCGACATACGCCACATCGCACATCGCAAAGCCGCTGTGAATCCCTCGAAGTTGGATTTCTTGAATAAGATGACTCTGAGAAGGATGGCTGGGAGATTGGGGAAAGACGGACATCTGGTGTCCGTTGGCAAGGGTGAAGGTGACGATGCCGGGATTGATGGACCAGCGGAGTCTAACAAGGCGGAGCATACAGATGAGAGAGGGGAATTGATAGGGAGATTCCAAGGACTACTGAGGGATCAAAAGGCATTACAAGGGTGGTGAGCAACGCTTGAGCAGAGTACGAAATAGGCTGTGGGACAGATTTGATGGGGTCACTGATCGCATGTGTCCATTACGCTTGATCATAAGTAGTGATAGAGTGGAAGACCTCGATTTCGTGACGAAAGTATTTGATGCAGAACTGGTGAGTGAATTTTACATTTGACTCTCTCCCCCTCTCTCTCACACACACTCTCAACATGCTCGATCTCGCACCAGACCAGATCTAATCACGTAGCCTCAATCAGTGGTTCTAGGCATTCAACCCTTCTCTTTCTAATCTCGTTCACGTATAGGTTTTGGATGTTCACTAGACCGCATGTATGCGACACGGGGTAGAATGCTGACAATCTTTCTTCCGCCTTCTTCTCAGCCACGAACAACTCTACTCCGCGAAATGCCAATGCACTCGATCTTCTACTTTTTACCGCCCACATACGAATGCCATGAGTCTCAGACGATAATGAAGGATCTGAACTCAAAGATATACTGTGAGTATCGAACCACATTTTCCCGTTATCACTCATCATGCGTTGTGTGATCGACCCAATGCGGATGCCTGCCAAACATTGTGCCCCAAGCATACATATCCTCAATCATATCCCATACGCCAAAATCCGCGTCCCGTGCTATCATTCTGCACGACGGTTGTTGATGCCTCGTGACTAGGCCAATACGTCTCCCTATTCGCCGACACTCTCCAGTCGCACGTGTCAAGCGCTACTGCGGCGGTCGCCAGCACCAACATCAACACGAAGACGGTCCTGACGGAGGACCTGGTATGGGACGTGATTCACCAGTTGATGGATCAGCTGCGCCTCGATAAGAAGCCGAAGCTCTTGGTGCCTATACGCCATGCTCTGACTGAACGCAAAGTGAGTAAAAGAGTGTATGAGTGTACATTGTTATTCATTTGGCCTCTTTTTCGACGTCTCTGGCAAGTTTGAGGACGGCCACGTTCACGCCTTTCTGCCAGCTTCAGCGAGACTAGTCTAGACAGGACCAGAAGATCGGGTAGGAGAGGCGGGAAACCAATTTCACGCGGTTGCGCTGACTCTTCCATGCTATGCTTGTACTGTTCTATCTTCGATACGCTCCGCTTCAACACTTCGCTACCCCACCGCAGAAAGGTCCCAGTATACCCGAATTGGTCACGATCTTGGGTCTTGATGAGACTCTCTCGAGATTGAGAAGGGGTGGAGAATACGTTCGTGAACAACAACGGCATCGTCGATAAGGTCTTCATGCAACTTATGGTGTGGGCTGCTCGTAAGCGTCGTATGAGTACCGCATGCATTTGGGATCCCGAGATACTTGCTTTTCGTCCATGTGGGCACTTAAGGTGTGGATGTGACGAGCGAAGGGTTGGTCATGCGTTGGTAAAGATCGGAGCAACGCATCCATAAATGATTTGCTTCTTGTGTGAATGTGCCGCCGGCACACTGCTCTGCTTACATTGACTGAGACTTTCAACTCTCTCTCTCATGACGAACACGCACACAAACCTTGGCGGGATGATGCGACGATGTCCATCATCAGCCTACAGTGTCCTGCCCTGCTCTGCTCCGCTTGCACTCGAGACACATTGATACATTATATGCCTCTTGCCGGGCACTGACACACGTCGTATCACATACCTTGCTCATTGCACACCTTGCCGCAAGAACCAAAACAAGGCTGCATGGTTGTTTCTCATCCTTGTAGTTGTATTGTTTACTGTTTGTTACTGCCAAGCCTTTACGCCTAACATATAACCAAGCAAAAAGGGAGCATTGGCCAACCTATAAATCTAGCTACGCTACACCTTTTGTTGAAAAGACCTGAACAGCAGATCGAATCAAACCTGGACCGAAAAACAAGAAAAGAGAGGAATCAAGTAGTCGCTTTCCGTCTCTTGTCACCTCGACACTGCACTCTACGTTGCACTCGCAGTCGCACTCGCGGTTGCCTTCGCTTAAGCGTTGTAGGTGGAGGAAGAGACGTTACCGGAGGTGGCGGTCCACTTGACGTGGACGTCCTCGTTCTCGCTGAGGTGGTCGTTACCCATTCCAGGTACGACTCGGAAGGTGTGAGCTATAGTGGAGAGAACGAATGTAAGTAAGCGCGATGCTTCCATGTTCGCGGCGAGAATGCGGAGGACAACGCGGTACTCACCACCGAAGAAGTCTCGCTGAGCCTGGATAAGGTTGGCGGGAAGGGTCTCAGTCCTGTAACCGTCGAAGAAGGAAAGAGCGGTGGTGTGGGCAGGGATGGGGATACCCCAGAGAGTGGACTGAGCGACAACCCGTCTCCAACCGGCCTGGGCGTTGGCGATGGCCTTGAGGAAGAAGGGAGCGACGAGCAAGTTCTCGAGCTCGGGGTTCTCTCGGTAGGCAGCGGTGATGTCGGAAAGGAAGACCGACTTGATGATACATCCACCTCGCCACATGGCAGCGATACCGGCGTTGTTCAAGTGCCAGTTGTTGACCTTGGCGGCCTCTCGCATGAGCATGAATCCCTGAGCGTAAGAGATGATCTTGGAGGCGTAAAGAGCCTGCTCAAGATCGCTGGAGGATTGCAAAGAGCGCCAGTCAGCGATCGTAGCACGCGATAGCAGTTGATCTGATTGAAATTTCAATGTCACAACCCGACTTACTCAATGAACTGCTGCTTGTCACCCTGGAAAGGCTGTCGCTCGGGGGCGGCGATAACCTTGGAAGCCCTAACTCGCTCGTCCTTGACAGCGGAAAGGCATCGAGCGAAAACGGCCTCACCGATCAAGGTAACGGGCATACCGTTGTCAAGAGCGTCAATGGCCGTCCACTTTCCGGTACCCTTCTGACCGGCCTTGTCGAGGATCTTTCGGACCATGGGGACACCGTCGGTGTCGTTGAATCGGAGGATGTCTCGGGTGATCTCGATGAGGAAAGAGTCGAGGACACCGTCGTTCCACTGGAAAGGGTAAGAGCGATTAGTTAGCTCGGTGCTGATTCAAAAAGATTTTGTTACAACGCAGCTTGAACTCACCTTGGCGAAGATGTCAGCGATCTCCTTCTCCTCAAGGCCGAGACCTCGCTTGAGGATGTCGTAAGCCTCAGCAATCAATTGCATGTCTCCGTACTCGATACCGTTGTGGACCATCTTGACGTAGTGGCCGGAACCGGTCTCACCGACCCAGTCACAACAGGGCTCGCCCTGGGCCTGAGCAGCGGTCTTCTCTATTTACGGGAATCCAGAAATGAGGTCAGCTACACCATTTCCACCCGACTCCAGGAAGGGGTGCGAATTTTTAACTTACGGAAGATCTCCTTGATGTGGGGCCAAGCGGCGTCGGAACCACCGGGCATGAGCGAGGGACCGTTTCGGGCACCCTCCTCACCACCAGAGACACCGGAGCCGACGAAGAGAAGACCCTTCTTCTCGAGCTCATGGGTTCGTCGAATGGAGTCGGGGTAGTGAGAGTTACCACCGTCAATGATGATGTCACCCTTCTCAAGGTGGGGCTCGAGCTGAGCAATGAAGTCGTCGACGGCCTGACCAGCCTTTACGAGGAGGATGATTCGTCGGGGAGACTTGAGCTTGGAGCAGAGCTCCTGAATCGAGTGAGCGCCGACAATGTTGGTGCCTGCGTCAGTGCGAACGACATGTTAGTCAGCTCGTCATTCTGCTATGAAGCGGTTGAATGAGAAGCTCACCCTTGGCCTCGTTCTCAAGGAAATGGTCAACCTTGGAGGTGGTTCTATGAGCGAGGGATATCAGCTGCTAAACCATATAATATAATCCAAAGGGGTTACTCAGCTCACCGGTTGTAGGCACAGACCTTGAAGCCCTTGTCGTTCATGTTAAGGATCAAGTTCTGGCCCTGTGTACATAGGTCGCATAGATATGAGTGAAGCGATGAGAGAGAAGGGAGTGGGAGGAGAAGCAAACAGTTGTCAGTGACGCGTTCTTCGAAGATACAGCCGGAAGGGAGGGGTAGCTCACCATGACGGCCAAACCGATAAGACCAACGTCGGCGCTGTTCGACGAGACAGAATACCAGTCAGTATGCTATTCGCAATGCATGCCCTGTCATTAGTTGGATCGCCGTGGAAATACGACCTGTGGTTCGCTGTTCTTAATCGCATCGCGGACTTATGAAGGACGAGAAGACAGATATCGGCCGACCGATCATCGTTCCATGACATTCCTTGGTTCGAATGGCGGTCCCACGCAACAGCGTCGAGACTGTGCAGTTGGGCAATTCACTCACAGATCAGAAGACATTTTGATGATGGTTGTTTTTGGTATAGGTAGATTTTAGGGAGAGTTGAGAGAAGAAGTTGTTGAAATGTTGTTTATGATAAATGGGAAGAGAGAAGAAAGAGAAAAGAGGATACACGGCGGTTAGGTTGCGTAGCGGAAGAGCAAGTGCTAAGGCAAAGGAAAGGAAACGTTCGGGGGATGGTGGATGGATACGGTGATGGTGATGTGGTTGCTAGGTGGGTGGTACGCTGTCCGTTGTACGTTGTACGTTGTACGGGTAATGAGTGGATGCAATGCATCATTCAGGGTCCAATCGTCCAATCGTCCTGCCTGTTCCCTTAAATGGCCAAAAGGCACTTCGACTTTCACCGTACAGACGCCTATCTGTTAGGCTGTTATGGCTGTATGACGCCGCCAGTGGCACCCCCAAAACTACTGTAACTACTGTTGCAACCACCACCACCACAACCGCAACCTATTACCAAGCCGCATACGGCTGCGTATGTCGCTTCCCAAATGATATACTGTTGACGTTGACAGATATACATGTCTTGCTAGACTAGCTACCGATTCCTTTCAGGAATACGAGAGCTATCTAGGTCTTCATCAATCATGCATTCTCCAATCGACCTTTCTTTTTCCAAAGAGAACCAAAAAAAAAAAAAAAAACACCCCAGGTATACAGGCACGCAGACAGTAAAGCAAAAACGCAACGGAGATAATCTCTCGCCCCCATCAAAGTAAATCCGTCCGATCGCCCGGTCCGGAAATCCGATCTAGCCTCATATCAAATATCGTCGCTGTTGTATAACGTGCGCTCCTCCCCTCCACTTTGCCACGCTTGCTGCAATTCACGTTCACCGCGTTTTGCCGGCCCGTTGTACCGCTGATGGTAGCAAATATCCCAGATACGGATGATAAGTCGAGCGAGATATTCGGAATGTTCTTGCTTGACGTGCTCACGGCGATGTTGATGAGATACGTACTGTACATGTACACTTGCTCTTGATGCTGCACGTGTATGCATGCGCTATATACGTCCTCGAGGATGAAGACAATAGTTATTAGTGAGTCACATACCGGTGCTGATGCATGACAGACAGGTGGTGTTCACGGCAATACTGGACTCAAGTAGAGGGTCTAATAGGTCCATAGTGTGACTACATGTCGAACCGAGCCAAGAAGACGGACTAATGGAACGCTGATCTCTTCTGATGTCAATGAATAACCTCCTCCCAGCGCATTACTGTCCACTCTGATCTGCCAGCTATCGAACCATCTCGTCCGGATCATCTGCTTCTTTCCCGTCATTGGACTGTATGAGTGAGATTCAATTGATCGGTCAGGTCAGCCTTTGCTCAAGAGTGTTTCGATACGGATCGAGGCTGCCCAACTTACATTAATCCGATCTTGATCCCAGTTTTTCACAGCCGCATCTATCCATCCTCCGATGTCCAAAAGAGCCTTATCCATGTTCCCGGCCCTCGCAGCGGCATCTTCAGCCAATCCGTCTGCTTGCTCCTGCTCCTGCGCCTGCGTGTGAGCTTGCTCGAGAGCGCGCTGAAGGTCCTCGTTATCTACGCTGGGATTTGGACCTTGCGGTGGCTCCCCTTCCACATGCTCGTGCGCGTGCGTGTCTGCGTGGGCTGTGTTGCCTCGAGGTGCAGCCTCAGATCCAGCTCCAGCTCCGGCTCCGGTTCGGTTTCTTTCTGCCGCTGCGCTCTGGTCATCCCCGAGCGTATCTATCGGATTCGGCGCTCGAGTGGATGGTCCAGCTTCATTCACTTCTGGCAGCCCTTGGTCCGTCACTCCACCCTCAGCAAGTTCAGATTCCACGTCAGCTGGCTGATCCTCCTTCTCCCCGCTGTCCTGTCGTTTCCGCTGCTCCAGGATCTCACTGACTCTCCCGCGTTGTCTACGCAGACTCTCGATCTCGCCTTTCAGAAGCTTGATCAGCGTCTTGAGACTTCCTTCTTCCGCTTTCAAGGCTGTCAATTTCCCGGACGATGTCAAGATCTCCTTCCGTACACCTTCGACCTCTTCTTCGTTCGACGCAAAGAAAGCGTGCACATCGTTTCGATGCTGCTCCATATCCAGATCCCCGGCTTGATCCTGATCTTGATGTTGATGTTGATCTCCCTCCGCGTTGAGCCCTTGCATTCCAAGTTTGGACAACTCGACGCTTCGTTCCAGCAAGACCGTCTTGGCGTTGGTGAGCTCCACTTGAAGCTTGGTAATATATGCGTAATCTATACCGTTGCCCGAATACGTCCTTGATTCCGCTGGAAGCGATATCGTGCGATGCGGCACTGAAGATCTCGACGGCCCGGCTTCAGACGGTGCAGCGAGGTCGAGTTCAGCAGATGAGAGTGCCGGATCCAAGGCGGCTGAGGGCGTGACAGCAGGTATCGCATGTGTATGACTGGTGGGCGATCCACTTGGGCCCGGACCAGGTGTAGACGTTGTTACCTGCGCTGATGCAGATTCATCGGCACCAGCCGATTGCCTGCTCGCTTGCAGCTCGGCTAGACGTGCCCGCAGTTGAGCATTCTCATCTTGCATATTAGCGACCTTGATCTCCAATGCCATCCTATCACGGGGAGATACCAAGGATCAGCAAATGTTATGCTTAGATGCGTTTCAGGTCAAGATTCTGCTTCTTTTCTTTCTTTCGGGCTGCTTTTCAAAATCTATGCGTTGACGTGGAGGATGAATTGGCTCGTGCTTGTTTGAAGCTCACTGTTGGCCCCGTTTCTTGCTCCTGCTCTTCTCTGCAGCCTTCCTGTTTTGAGCTTTCTGACGCTCCTTCTTGTCCGTCCAGTTCGTCCCCCTCTGCTCGGGTCCCCCGGCTTCACCGCTACCGCCGACTGCAGAAATAGAAGTCGCTGCGGTATCAGGAATGAAACCGCCGCTTCCAGATGCCGATCCATGGTTGTGGTCGTCATGGGATGACTGTATGGGAAGGTCAAACGACGTTTCTGGGAAGATATCAGTTTGGAGTGTAGTCGCGATGAGGTCTTGACTATGATCATGACCATGTTCTGGCTGATCATGGCTGTCAGGCAGAGGTTCTTGCCCATGGCTGAGGCTGGGGTCTTGGTGATGCTCGTCCATGATGACGAAGTCCGTGTCATCCTGCTCATCGTCCATCATCCCTTCGTCCTGCGAAATGTGCGCAGCTGGAGCTGCATTTTGTACGATATGCCCGTTATCTATCGACGAATCACCTTGATGTTGCTGAAGGTGAGTGCGATTATAATCTCGATCACGATCTTGGTCTTCGCTGTCAACTATGCCGTTGCCGCTGCCGTTGCCGTTGCCGTTGCCGAATTGCTCTTCGGCTTCGCGGAGGATCGCATCGTATTCCTCCAGTGAAGAAGACATCGTGACGGCGTGACGAGTCCGGACCGCTCTGCTTTGTGTTTCTTCTGTCGACTATCGATGACTTGTCCTGGAGAAGTCTGGCCTGCTCCGACGCAGCTTCAATTATGATTGAATCGGTCGTCGCTCAGAGCCCAATGGATAGAGCCAGCTGGTAATGTTCGAGGAGGTCAGTCGCGTCGACCGGAATGTAAATAGACAGTGACGTGGGGTAATATCGTGAAAGAGCTTCGAGCGGGATGATAACGCTCATGCTCACGGCTTTTTGTTTGATAACCACGGCGAGAGGTATACGTGGATTTGCAAAGATCAATCGACTCATCCAAATTACGTAACGCGTTGACGCATTTCAGGTCGATTGTACCACGTGTCTGCCTCCACCGCTCGGACCGATGTGACGACATGCAGCGACAGCCGATCACCATGGCTTCCTCACTCGAGAATGTCCGCTCGAAGACGAAGATGTCACTCAACGAATCTTTATCGTGTTTCCATTAAGTTGACTACCAGAACCAGATCAAATCTCAGAATCGATACACGGTGAGCTGAAGTGTCACACGTCCTCGTCCGAGTATAGGTCATATTACCTCATCTGACACGCTTCGCCCAATCACCTACGGTACAAATAAAGTAGTACTGCACGCCAACATGGGAGTCACACAAAACGAAAAGAGCGTCACCCTCAACCACGAGTCGGTGAGCTGACTCCTCATCCGCAAGCATGCTAGCTGCTGTCACAGGAGGAAATAGCAGCTGATATGGATAAATTCGTTCTTCAGGGCTCTAGCGTAGAGATCCAGTGCGTTGGTTCATCGTTGACTAACCATATTTAGAGCAAGTTGCTGACGATACCCGAATCATCCTGCATACGCCATCACCAGACTCTATGGCGCCACTGTCGTCTCGTGGAAGCAGGGCGGTAAGGAGAGGATGTTCGTCAGCTCCAAGTCGGCTTTGGACGGAAGCAAACCTGTCAGTGATTGCATCTATCGGAGGGAAGCTTTATGAGGATCGAGGATTTGAAGTTGAACGCATGAAGTCTTCTCTCTTCCTTCTCAGAGGAACGGTTCGAGGCTCGACGTGACCTCGAACATTGTCTCCATTTGACATCGTGCTGACTCGGGTACTGAACAGATCCGAGGTGGTATCCCCGTTGTTTTCGTGAGTGTGACGATCGCATCCCTCAATTCATGCTAGTATCGACGAAATGAGTTTCATTTCATATTGACGCTATATCACTCCTAAGCCCATTTTCGGCCCCCCGCCTTCCTCCCCTCCCGAGTACGCCGCTCTCAAGCAACACGGTTTCGCCCGACAGCAAAACTGGACCCTCGAGTCAACCGTCATGGACCGACCCGAAGGCGTCTCTGTCCGACTCCGAGCGCCTGCACCTCCCTCCGAGTTCGGCCACAACTACAAGCTCTCCTACGTGGTCACTTTGACCGCTCATCAGCTGTCAACCGACTTGCACGTCGTCAACGAGGACAACAAGGAGTTCATCTTCCAGGCCCTGTTGCATAACTACTTGGCCGTGCCTGATGTCTCTAAGATCAAGATCACCGGTCTCGACAAGGGAGTACAGTACAGGGACAAGATTCTTGACGGCAAGATCGATCAGTGGGATGGAAGCACCTTGGTCGTGGATCGACCTATAGACAGGTAAGCGATCGCAAGGAACAAAGCCCTTCAATGTCTTTAGACGACTCCAGACTTCCCGTCAGGGCCGGTCTTGGTCGTCCGATACACGAGCACATGAGCTGACCATACACGTCGATAGGGTCTACCAAAAGGTCCCATCGCAGGAGATCAAGGTCGACGACGGTGCTGGATCAGGCTTTGCCGTCCGATTCAAGGGTTTCGTCGAGTGAGTAAAGGAACTTCCTCCGCTCAGTCTGAGCTACTCAGCCTTAATAATAGTGTGCGCAACTAACCCAGATAACCCCAATGTCTCAGCTGCACTATCTGGAACCCGCAAGAGGAGACTGGTAGCAAGATCGCCGATATGGAGGACAAAGGCTGGGTGAGTCGCTGAACATCCCGAGCTAGACAATTATACCTACCCCTCACCACAGTGCTTTCAAGCAATGAGCATTGGCTGACAGGGTGGTGAATATTGCAATCATGTCTGTACCCAGGAACGATACGTCTGTATCGAGCCTGGTTACGTCAAGGACTTCAAATCGCTCGCCCCTGGTGAAGAGTTCCTTGCTCAGCAGGTCATCACCGTGCTCTGAGATGATGCTGTCAAAGAGATCTTTCACGTGTTGACCCATGACCTGGAGAGCGTAGGAAGTGGTGGGACATCGATCGAGTTTCCTGTGGTGACAGGTCCGAGTATAAAGACAGGATATATGAAAGCGCGTATGTGAGAAGTATTGCATGATTCTACACTCTGCACGAAGTATGCATCGCCTGTGTAGATGGTCAGTCGTCGCCAGTAATGGTCATTAGACAAGCTACCAACAAGAACAGCTATATCAGATATGCATTGCATTGTGCAACAGTGTCAGTCAGTCGAGGCTGCCGAAGGTTCCAGAGATGTCTCTAGCGTGTTCGACGTCATACTGCAGCTGATGCCGGGTTGGGTTTGCCACGTGGCATGGGTATTGCCAGAGGAATTCGGTCAACCCGTCGAGGTAACCTTGGGTCTGGGTCGAGATATTCTTTCTCAACGATGATATCAACTCTGCGATTCTTCTCTCTGATCCTCAAGCAATAAAGATCATACGACCTTGTCAGCAGTCAAAAGCGAAGAATTCAAACCTCAAGATGGCACCTATCCACCCCGAAATCACCTACGCCGAGCGATGTAACGCTACCGAGGCTGAGAAGGTGAGGGATAGTCTGTCTGGTAATGGATCGATCACCGTTAGCTGCAGCTCAATACCTCTCTATCTGGATTGCGATCGTCATCTCTGCAAATGGGGTGGAACGATCTCTGCACACATTCTCATGGCGACAGTATTAGCTGACACTTCCCCGATCCATGATGTGTCACACAGAACATCATTTACTTCACCATCAACGCTCCTGATATTCAGGGCGAGCCCAAGCTTGATATCAAGTCTACCGAGATCTCATTCAACGCCAAGGCCGGAGAGTGAGTACTCTGAATCAGTACCTACCCCTTGATCAAGATGAGGAGCGGAAATGGGCTGACGCGTCTATACTGTCCGTTTTCTTTGTTACGTTCGCTAACAGCGCCTCGAAGGGTGTCCCCGAGAAGGAGTATGCTTTTGATCTCCAGCTTTACGACGAGATCATCCCCGAGGTGAGTCCGCCGGATTCCTCCTGATCTGTAACCCCTCACTTTCCACCTTTTCACGGATTCTCCTTTGATTCGGTACTCGATATAGGTCCTGCCCCTATGTCATACGCCGTTGTTCGATCGTTCGTGAAGGGACCGCAACTGACCCGATACCTCTGTATCACCTCATTTGACTCTCACAGGAAACCAAGAAAGTAGTCACCTCGCGAGCCATCGTCCTCGTCCTCCGAAAGAAGACCCCCAAGTCCGAGTACTGGCCCCGACTGACAAAGGAGAAACCCAACAGAAACTGGGTCAAGACCGACTTCTCCAAGGTGAGTTGAGCGAGAATAGAGAACATCATATTACCGATGCAAGGACGGACAATTGGTCACGGTCGAGCCTCTCGCTCGCTTTGATCGCTTTTGGAGCAGGACTTGCTCCCGCGTATCTGCTATGCATCAATTAAGGTACAAGCTGACTTTGATTGTTTATCTGCATTCTAGTGGGTTGACGAGGACGAGCAGGAGGAGGCTGAAGAGTAAGTGCCGTTGCATCCCTCCACTTTCAACAAGCTTTCGCCGTCACTCAGGTCAGCTGACATTGCGGCTCATTCCAGCCTTGGAGCCGGCATGGACATGGGCGGTATGGGCGGCATGCCCGGTATGGGAGGTATGGGTGGAATGCCTGGTATGGAGGGTATGGGCGGTATGGGAGGTATGGGAGGAATGGGCGGCATGGACTTTGTGAGTGCAGCCCCTTGAAGCCGAGGTTTCTAGTCGTTGCGACCTGTCATTCTGCTATGCAAATGACAATGGTAAAAATAACATTATCAACACTGCAGTCAAGCTGACCATGTATCTATCTCTGTCTCACTTGCAGTCCAAGCTCATGGAGCAGATGGGCGGTGCCGGCGGTATGGGAGCGGGCGGTATGCCTGACTTTGGAGCCGGCGGTGACTCAGATGATGACGAGGTACCCGAGGACGAGGGAGAGGGAGATGAGAAGATCGAGAGCATTGGTGAGGACAAGGGAAAGGGCAAGGAGGCCAGCGTGAGTGAAAGTTTTCCGTTCAACTCATGGTGCCATTCGGAGGATCTGCCGCACAAGCCATCCCCCTCAGGTGACAAAAACAGTGTACATGTACTGATCGACCTCATTTGGATAGCTTGACGATGTCGAGTAGATGGAACGAACCTAGGACTCTGCGGTTCCGCCAAGATAGAGCAATGACGACGCGAGAGTAGGATCGACGTTCTAAAAGAAGCAGGATCAAGCGCCCTGGGTGTCTAGATTAGGAGTCGGCGAAGAGGAGCGAAAAAATTCATAGCATTAATCATATGCATTGATCATTATTATTGATATACCCTTCCGGGATAAAGGGGCTACAGCGGCGCAACAGCTAAGCTAGCGAGCGAGCAGGCACGTCAGGGAGAGCAGGTGAGCCTGCATGCAAGCGAGCCAAGCAACCCAGCGTGTGCTCGACAATCACACGATATTCCCTCCTATATCTTGCTCGCGGTAGACTAGACCTCAACCTCGCTCATAGTCTCCAGTATTCGCTCTATGGCAGCCTTACCCAACGGCACCCAGACCCATCTACCCGTTCTGCCCTCACCGTCCAACAACGCTTCCACCACGAGCCCATGATCCCTGTACTCTCCTATCAAGGCATCGTACCGTTCTTCTTCTCTCGCTATAAATTTTTCTTTGGCAGCAGCCATCAATATATCGTTGTCTACTGCAAAGACGGGTGAGGCCTGATTACTCAATGATGAAGATGATGATAAGTGATAGGCTGTATGATATTTGGGATCAGAAGGCAGATTGGCCAGTTGTTTGACTAGTAGCAATTTGAGCAGTCGAGCAGCCATCGGAGGAACGGATTTGAGAATTTGCAGAGCGCCTTCTTCGGATATACCGGAACCGTCCGTGTTGGAGTTTGAGAGTGAGAGGTGAGAAGACGCTGAGAGTCGGAGGTAGGAGAGCTCGAGGTCGTACGGCGCGTATGTTGTGAGATTGTGGTAGATCCAGTTGAAGCCTCTTGTAGGAGCTGTGATTGTCGACGATGACTTGAGTGTCGGTGTCGGCGTCGTCGACGAAGAGAAAAGCCCATCGTCAACGTGATCGTTATTGACGTTGAGATAGTCGTGCGGAGGGGTATTGTTCAATGCCGGAGAGAAGAGGAGTGGCGTGTGGAGATGGTCAAAAGTCGCTATGAGCTTGATCCGCGGCGATGAAGATAGCAATGATAGGATATTCAAGGAACGCGGGGATCGTAAGGACGGCGAATCGATGTTGTGTATCACGAGATAAAGGTCTTTATCCGATATCGCATGCGATGTTGGCGGTGTTGCCTTCGGAACTTGAGCTTTGACTCCCCGCTTTCTGGGCGATACGGAAGAGAGCGAAGGTGGTGGTGGCGATTGGAAGTACGAGTATATTCTATGTGCTGAACGGTCAAGGGGTGTAGCGTTCGATGAAGGTGGTATTGGGATATCTTGAGGAATCGAGAGCGAATCCTCTATGTTGCTCAACACGTCCCTTATGCTGAGCTGGGGGAAATGCCCGTTGATCACCACCACGTTTCCGAGAGGTGCCAACCTTTCTTTGACAAATCGATTGATTGTCGTTCTCTTCGACCCAAATCCGTAGAACATCAGTCCAAATCCGCCGCCATCCAATTCTGCGGTCCACTGATCGTACCTCTCCACACCAAAGTCGGCCGGCCGGATCTTGTCCCTTATGGCTGAAGAATGCGCAGTGTATTTATCGTACTGCGCCTGAGATAGCGGTTGTGCTAAAGCAGAATACGAGTTGCCGGACGTTCGAGACGGTTTGGAGGTGTTGACGAAATATCGGTCAGAGCGCGAAAATCGGATGATCCCTTGCAGCTCGTTCTTCTCCAGCTCCTCTAGTCGATCCTTAGCGGTCTTCTTACCGGGGGTCTTACGGGGCGTCTTCGATCCGGCTCCAGCCGTACGCTGTTTACGAGGCGTCGTCTTCGGCGTTTTTCGAGGTGTTGAAGAAGTCGAAGTCCCTATCAGACCGCTTTTCAACCGCTTGCTAGGCGTCGAAGGTCCGCCAGCTCCGTCTTCCCTATCATCGATGTCCTCTTGATCTAGATCGAGATCAGGATCATCATCTTCATCGTCCTCCGAGGGAAGTTCGAACCCGTCTCTGTCACGATCAAGTTCGTCGCCTGATGATGAGCCGCCAGAGGAATGATGATCCGCGTACCCTGTCAAGAACGAGACGAGGTGAGAAGCTGATGCCTCGGCTTCGTGTGGAAGCTCATGACCCTCGTCATCCTCGTCATCGTACCCTCCTTCTTCATCGTATGGTCTATGCTTAGGTTGAGATTTGATTCGGGTTGATCTCGAGGAGGAAGAGGTACCGGCAGCTGCCGCGAGCGCGATAGGATCAGGAGAAGGGGAAGACGGTCGAGCGCGCTTCGTCGCTCGTGCTCGGGGCGGCATGTCGTATCGTGGAATAAGCTGAGGACAGAGGCCGAAGACAGAGCAGCTGAGACGTAAGGTGTGATTTGGCTTCGACTTGATGACAAGCTACAGTAAGTTACTGGTCCGTTCAAAGCAAGTGCAAGAGCAATCGCGTCTAAATCTGCCTCCACCATGAACCATACGCTTTCTCACCGTCCGTACCTCACCGTAGTACACACACCCCACGCGTCATCCCGATCCGATCGTCAAAGTGACAGAAATCAATGTCGCCGACTTACCTTGTTCACCTTGTTCTCATCCCTCGATCCAGCCAGGTAGAGTACAACCGAGTTGAGCCATCATGCCCTCCTCAACTCCCAACAAGTCGACTACAAGAGGCACCACCGATTCGCCGAAGAAGAACCTGAGCCAAAGTCAGAATCACGGCCAGAGTCAGGAGAAGAAGAAGCCCGCGCCTGCGCCTAAGAAGGAGGAGAAACCTGCTGGGAGAGATATAAGGGGGTTTGTGAGTACTTCGAACGAACAAATCACATATGTGTATCTTTGTGATCATTCATGCGCGACTACAATCCTTCACTAATGAGAGGCTAACGCTGACCATGCTTATCCACTCGAACAGTTCGGCGCAGGCGTGAGTCAAGTCCACCCCGTTCAGCCCAGCCAGTTACATCTAGCTAACTTTGAGATGACCATGAAACCGTAGGCTGCTAAGCCATCCTCGTCGACGCCTACATCTGCAAGTAAGAACGGGTCGGGGAAGAAGCCTATAACTATCGGTTAGTCCAGCAACATCGTGCCGATCCAGACCTCCAACTGTAGCTGATATCTCGTTTTCTCCGTTGTAGATGACAGCGATGACGAAGAGGTTGTCAAAGACAGGAAACCAGCGTGAGTTTAGCCATCCGTACTCTCACACGTATATCTTGTTCGGTCATTAATTCGCTCCTTGACCTTGCCATCGTATCTTTGGAATCGACATTCGCGAATAGACTTTCAAAGCCCCTATCGTCCACAACTAGAACTTCCAAGCATTTCGCCTCATCGGCAACAGTATGTACCTGTTCCTCGTCTCAGGACAAAACATCATGAGCCTCCCGACTGGCTGAGTCTCCAATTGGCTGACTCGTTGGGTTGCACCTCAACAGAGGAAACCGATCATCTTAGACTCATCAGACGAAGATGTACCCCCGCCTCAGCCAGCCGTCAGCAGTCCCAAAATCCTCACACCGACATCCAGGTCGAAACCCAGTTCCGCTGCCGCTGCGTCATCCAAGCGGAAAGCACTGGTGGACTCTGAGAGTGAAGAGGAAGAAGCAGAGATTATCAAGCCCGCTAAGAAGAGGCAGAGTATCGCTGGGACAGGAGCAAGGGCGAGTGCGACGACGACGACGACGACGACCAACAGAGGTGGGAAGAAGCCTTCGTACGCTGAGTCTGAGTCGGACAGCGAGAGTCTGAGCGAGGAGGACGTGAAGCCTAAGAGTAAAGCGAAACCAACGTCCAAGAAGAAGAAGTCACCATCTGTAAGTCCAGCTGTTGCAATCTTGAGAATTGGATGTCAAGGCTAAGCTGATCTATCACACGATACGGTTCAGCCGATGGACGTGGACGTTGACTCAGAGCCCGAGGACGACTTCATCGATGATGATGAAGACGATCTACCAAACAAGGCCAAAAGCAAAGCTAAGCCCAAAGCTGCTTCCGCCAAGAAACCTCCTCCAGCTAAGAAGGCAGGCTCTACAGGCAAGGAGGCCAAGAAGGAGGAGCCGGAGGATGGAGTTGTTGAGAAGAAGAAACCTAGCAACCCCAAGTCAGTATATCTTCATGTACAAAAATCCGTTGTTTCCAGTGTCAGTCGCATAATTGGGACTGATCCTCCGTTTATAGCTGGAGAGCCGCTGCGGCTGCGCGATCGGCCGGTCCCAAGAATCCCGGGTCAAAGGAGATACCTGAAGGTGCGCCGGACTGTCTCGCAGGTCTGACTTTCGTCTTCACAGGCGAGTTAGAAAGTCTGGGACGGGACGAGGCGCAAGAGCTAGTCAAGCGATATTCAGGGTACGTCTATCATCAGGCTTCGGCTCATATAGAATAGGGTTGAGACGGAAGCTGACGATCTAACGACCACCATACAGTAAAGTAACCGGTGCTCCATCTGGCAGAACCTCCTTCGTCGTGGTAGGCGAGAACGCCGGAGCGTCCAAGCTCGCGAAGATCAAGGAGAAGAAGATCGCCACTATGACCGAGGATGAGTTCTTTGAGTTCATCCGATCAAGACGAGGTGATCAGCTGGACGAAAAGCAGGTCAAGGCTCGTGAAGCTGAGGAGAAGAAGATTCAGCAGCAAGCTGCCGAGCTGGAGAAACGAGAAAAGGAGGAGGAGAGGGATCGAAAGAGAAAGGAGAGAGCCCTTGAGGGCACAGGAATAGCTGTCAAGTGAGTATCGATGGACCCATCGGACAGCGGACTCACTGGAACTCATACTAACGGAAGCCTTCCGGCATCCTGGAATCAGGAAGCAAGCGCCAGCTTCGGCACAACTATGGACCACCAAGTATGCGCCTCAGAACCTGAAGGAGATCTGCGGTAACAAAGCGCCAGTAGAAAGGCTGGGTCAATGGCTCAAAGACTGGTGGGTTGTTGCAAATATACATCACAGCGGACCTTGCTTATGGACGTGCTCTCCCGTGTGGTACAGGCAAAAGAACTATCAGTCCGGCTTCAAGAAGCCTGGAAAGGATGGTATGGGTATCTATCGAGCCGTTTTGATCTCCGGTCCTCCAGGTATCGGCAAGACCACCTCGGCGCACCTTATGGCTAAGGAGGCTGGATACAAGCCCATAGAGCTGAATGCGAGTGACGCCAGGAGCAAGAAGTTGGTCGAGGTAAGTCGTTCACCTATTTTCGTCATGTCGCCTGGCTAACGGTGTATGATAGAACTCGACGAATATCGACAACGCTTCGCTGGACGGCTTCTTTCAGGGATCAGGCATTCAGGTCAGCTAACCATCCACTCTAGCTTCGTGTGGAGGATGTAGCTGATCGTGCTTGTTCAGAGCACTACCGTTGCCGATGTTAGAGTGGATTCCAGATCGTGTCTGATCATGGATGAGGTTGACGGAATGTCTGCGGGCGATCGTGGTGGTGTCGGTGCATTGAACGTGCTCATCAAGAAGACAAGAGTGAGTCCTGCTTGTCTGTCCGGCGAAACCAGTAGATAGACAGCTGACAACTGTTGTGGCCATTAGATACCGATGATTTTGATCTGTAACGATCGGTCACTGCAGAAGATGAAACCCCTGCAAAGCACCACGTTCAACATGACCTTCAGACGGTAACTCGGTGCTGCTTTGATCTGGTTCAGGCCATATATAGCCGAATACGAATACTGATGCTTTGTCGTTGCAGACCCGGTCCAGCTGAGATCCGATCAAGAATTATGTCAATCCTGTTCAAGTGAGCTTCTCGTCATCATCGTCCGATATGTCATAACACTGACAGGAACCCTTGCGGCCGCAGAGAGAAACTGAAAATTCCCGCCAATGTCGTGGATGAGCTGGTCAAAGGAGTGAATTCCGATATCCGACAGGTCCTGAATATGCTCTCGACCTTCAAGCTGAGCAAGGACCAGATGGATTTCGATGAGGGCAAGGAACTGTGAGTGATGAGTGCAAATAAGCTGCATACAGTACATTGACCGGCAGCATCATTCATGATTACAGAGTCAAGCTCAACGAGAAGAACACAATCATGACCCCCTTCACCATCATCGACAAGCTCACAGGGCCGTACGCGTTCTCGAAGAACAGTAAAGAAACGCTCGGTGATCGAATGGAGTTGTACTTCCATGATTTCAGCTTTATTCCCCTGTTCATGCAGGTGAGTGCTATTTACAGCAAGCTCTGCCTACCTCAGCTGTGCGATGTCGTTGAATTCCTGCTGGTTGGGTCACAGGAGCATTACCTTAAAACGAACCCTACCTCGTTGAATACCTTGAGCGGTCCCGAACAGAATCTGAAGCACCTGGAGCTCGTCAGCAAAGCTGCGGACTCGATATCGGACGGTGACCTGATAGACCGGATGATCCATGGGTAATTGAAGGCTGTCATTGCTAATGCCAAGCGAATGGAGGGCTGACTTTCACACGTCATCTTGCTCAGATCTGAACAACAGTGGAGTCTGCTGCCAGTTCATGCGGTCGCATCGACTGTGAGACCTGCCTCACTCATCTACGGATCTATGCGAAGTACCGGAGGACCTGGTGGATGGGGACCATCCTTCCCTCAGTACGTACCCCCTTGAGATCTCCAATCTTGTATATAGGCCGTGTCATCGCTAATGATATCGATGTGTCTCTGGTCACAGATGGCTGGGTCAAAATTCAAAAATGGGCAAATTGCAGCGACAGCTTACCGATATCCAGATTCGGATGCGATTGCGTGTCTCGGGTAGTCGGGCGGAAATCAGAGAGCAGTACATGCCAATGTTGGCTGCCAAGATCGTTTTACCTCTCACTCAGCGGGGAACGGTGAGTGTCGATCTCTCGCTCTTCCAGGCTTCTGGCGAAGACTCGGACCACTGCGCTATGCCGAGGAGCAGTGAATGCTGACTGTTCTGCATCGGTGCAGGATGCTGTCGAGGAGACTATTGAGTACATGGATGAATACTTCCTTGGCAAGGAAGATTGGGACGCATTTGTGGAGCTGGGAGTGGACACTATGTCAGACAGTATTATCAGCAAGAAGATACCTACAGCCACCAAGACTGCCTTTACGAAACAGTGAGTGGGGACGTTTTGGACGTGCCGAACGCTCCCATCATCAGGTATCTAACCGGTACTGAACCAGATGCTGATTAACCTTCACTTGATTCTGGCAATAGGTACAACAAGTCCGATCACCCGATCGCATTCCACAAAGGCGACATGTTTGCAGCTTCCAAGAAGAAGATTGCGGACGACGGGCCCGCACCAGATAATGAAGAGGTCTTTGAGGTGAGTGTTCTGTTCAACCCCGTCAGACCACTCGACACACCATCATACATCGCCGATGTGTCCGTGCAAAAGAGGATCGACCCTGATGGACGCCTCTTTCGCTGTGTTCTCTCTGTTACAATGCAGGAGGACGAGCCCGTGCCGGATGAGCCTTCTGAGAAGGAAGATGACGACGAAGAAGTCAATAATGTCACGAAGGACAAGTTGATTAAAGCAGTGAAACCGAAAGGTGCCGCTGCTAAAGGGAGAGCTAAGAAGTGAGGGGGGAGTGGCTAGTGGATGTTGAGTGATCACTGTAGGAGTAGATCGAGTCCTGGTATCGTGAAAGAGCGATGATTTGGCTCTTTTGTGACTAGCGTCGCGTCGTTGGGCGGGGATCAAGGTCAAGGTTGTTTCTTGGATGGGGCTAGCTGTAACGATTTCCACGCCATCACACCATGGCTCACCATGGTCCACATAGTGTGATACTAGACAATTGCTTGGGCCCTAAACGTCAAACATCCATAAGGGCGTCCATGTAATCCTACTGAACAGCTTGTGATAGCCATATGAACCGCCTTTGGCGTCTTTCTGCCTGGTCAGTGCGCCAGTTAGTCCAAGATTAGTTCATATCTTTTTCCCTTGAGCAGAGCTATTAACGGTCTTGATGAGGACGAGGGTTGGGCAAATGATGATCTACATACAGTACCGAGACAGGGTTGATGATCGCGGGTCGCTTAAAACTTCATGCATGACTCTAGTGTCATTTCGAAGTAGACTGATGATGGACTGGCTTGCTCGTCCCACTGAGCCTAGTCCTCATACTGCACCGTCCACGGCTCACTCATACAGTGTGTCGTTCTTGCGTGACATACTGTACATCCAAGAAACAGCACTTCGGCATACCACATGCGTCTTCGCGAATCGAGATACTGTACAAGGAACCTTTGTCATTGCTCGCTTGGTGTACAGAGCGCGTTCGCCGGCAGACTCGACCACGACCAAAATACTGGTTTACTGCTTGTTGCACCAGCCATAACGGACTCCTCGGTTCGAACGTTGTCCCTTATTCCCACAGAGTGACTCTGCGACCTGTGCTACTGAATAGAGTAGCCTCCGCGCCGCTTTGCCGCTGGTAGGCAATCGATGACCTAGTATCTCCGCCTCTAAAATCGTTCACTCGGTCCAGAGACATCAGAAGAAGACAGAGAGTCAAGTCGGGCGCGCCGTCATGGACCCAATCTCTTCTTCTTCTGTTACTTCCACTTCTTACCATATGAGCGACGCTTCGCTGTTTTCACAACCTGCACACTCTCCCGTGTCAGCCTCATACCGCGCGTCGGGCACAAGTCCGTCGGCATCTTCGGCATCGGTAACAAGCACCAGAGATCCATTCATACCTTCTCTAGATCCCCTCACCGGCAAGCCTCATCCCCACCCTTATCCTGCTCCTGATCCAGCTAAGAACTCAAACACATCGTCCGACCCCTTGGCGTCCAAAGCACTAGCATCGCTCGTATCGTCCCTTCCTACCTATCTGGCTGTTGGCGCCATCATAGTCGCAGTGTTATGTGTATTGGGTGTCGGGGGGTGGTGGTTCCGTCGACGAAGGAGGAGGCGGCGCTTTATCAGCTTCGTTGGGGACCTCGAGAGTGCCGGTAGCGTTAGCTGCGGCAGTGAGAGCTATTGGAGTGGCAACGACCAGGGTGACAACAGGCGAGGAGGAGAGATCGAAGAGGTAGAACAGGTAGACGGTACCAGGTGGTGGAGCAGGTGGAGGAGCAGACGCCCGGTTCGACTACGATACTCCGACAACGGCCACGCAAGTGGCTCGAGCAGCCGAAGCCCTTGCGAGCCATCAGGTGGCAGCCACACGCACGACCACACTCACACCACGCAAAATCTAATCTTGGAATCACCCCATAATGTCACCTGCACGACACCGCCACCGCCGGTGCCACATCTGAGCTCAGAAGGTGGAGTGTATTACCCCTGTGAGTATACACGCACGAGTTCTAGGGAAAGAGAGGATACCTCGTATTGAAATCGGGGCCGGGTGCTCCCTTGAATGGCACAGACTGACTCGAGAACCGACGCTGACGCGCCATTAATGTATGTCAATCTTGCCATACAGCCGATCGAGAAGACGAAAAAACGCTGTGTGGCTCTCCGGCGATCTCTGAGGACAATGTCAAGCTTCGAGAGAACGACGCCGACCCTTCGGGACCGGTCCAATAGTCATAGTCGTGAGGCGCATGGGGGTCACTGTATATACGCTTGCTGTAAAGGTGGAATTGGCCTCGGCAGAGTAACAAGTGTTACTTCTGCCGGCGAAACGTAATATTTCATATTCGCAAGTCACCAGGACTTCGGACAGACGATAGGAAGAATGTGCATTCCAGGATAACAAATAATGCAGGGCCCGTCCCGACATTCAATCGATTCGATCTAATGTTCCTTCAAGACTCCAAAAACAAGTACTGCGAAGAAGAACACGTTACAGTATTCTGATGAAAATTGCAGCTAACTGTACGCTGCGCGTGTTCACACCGTCATGCAAGTCAATTCTGCATCCTGGTCCTCCGTCTCGTCGTCCCATCCCTCGCTCCTAGCCCTGACATCCCCTCTGCCACTGCGCAGAGTCGATCTTCGAAGGTTATTATGAGATATGACCGAGTACCCTTGCTCGACCATCAGACTCTCGCTCAACTCCCAATTCCCAAAATATCCTCCTCCCTCATCTTCGTCTTCCTGCGCAATCTCGCCCCCGTAAATATCAGATCCGCTGCCGCCGCCAGAAAATTTGGCAAAAGGGGTTAGTTTCGCGTCTCCTCTGAAGAAGTCGAACAGTGCACTATCCTGAGATAGGCCGTAGCTGTTCTCGGCGCCAGCGAAAGAAGAAGAAGATGTGAACATGTCCGACGCAATGCCTGCTGATGCTCTGTTTAACCTGTCGGTCAGTAACTTCGGGTTGAAGGCTGAGATGGGAAGGGGTGCGGAGACGGGCTTGTTCTCGCTATCTTCTAGCGCAGCTCCAGATACATCAGCATTCCATGGTACGCTGTTGGGTACAGTTTCGGCAGGTCTTGGGAGTGGGACAGAGCCATGACCATCACCCTAGATTTCGAGAGTCCTACGCGCACTGGTCACTTTGGCCGCTGGATGGCGTCGGAGCGGTTCTGGCTTCTTGGAAGGCTGAGAGACGGATTCGGGGCTTGCAACGGCTGCTGATAGAGCCAGAGCAGAAGGTGAGGGTATGAACCTCGAGGGTTTCTTGCCTAGAAATGGGATTGCCAACACCTGGACTTTGAGTCTGTTTCGAGAGCTCATGGACCAAGTTTTGGATGTGCTTCGATGGAGTTGGGTGATGGTCTGCCGGCAGCTGAGAGAGAAGAGAAAGCGAAGCTGACGGCAATGCTATGGATTCCGTGGAGGTCGGTAATGCTGGCTTTGCACCAACGGACGCTGATGCCATACTTTGGTGACAATCCGACTTTGTAACTGGTTTTCTTTGTCCTGGAATGAACTCAACGAAGTACACTTGTGCTGACGAGAAATATTTATTTTATAGCATTGTAGTGCAAGACACAGCGGTCAGTCGTAGATGGGTGGAACCCTGTATTGCTGTGCAAATACAGCGCCAAACACTGCTCATTGAGCAACGGCTGATCCCAGGAGCGAAACCTCGGAAGGGGAAAGAGAAGAATCGAGTACTGAGATAGCGCGGATGGCCGGTCTTCTCGAGCTGTGAAGACACAAAGGTCGTCCGAATTTGCCTCCTTTCACTTCTCGTACGGGCACACTTCCATCCAGGAGATCACCCTACATCGACTGACATCGATCCAAGAACCGGACTTGACCTCGGTGATACAGTGGAGGTTTTCCGCTATGCTTTGGGGACTCATACGATCAGACCTTCAGACGGGTGCCCAGTAGTCCATAGCCTCCTTTACTCGAGATGAGTACTGTAATCAGATCACCAAGGATCTCGAGCGTGGAGACACAAAAAGAGCATATATGATCAGTGCCCCAAGGCCTAACCAAATCCAGATTGTTGGGTCCCGGTCTTGAATCCTTCTTTTCGATGCTCCCAGCGAGGGACAGTAGAAGGCAGTTTCGGTCAATAGTCTCGGTCAGTAGTACAATATCGGCCAAATCTAAGTTTCCGTTTGGTGATGCCACGAGACGCTACTTCCTTCTTCGTAAGAGTGAGCGCCTGAACTGCTTCCGCCTGGACGCTTGTTTCGATGCTGGACGGATTGTAGGATCCGAAAGGTTCGAGGAGTCGGTAATTGAATGCGTTCTCAATTCTTGCTGGCGATCATACACATACCACGCCTAGCCGTACAGACGACAGTCACGCAGTCACAGTCAGCCCCAGACACGCAAGCAGGACGAGAGCCCAACGGGCAAACGGCATTACAATGCAATCTATTGATTCGAGAAGAGCCATTGAGCGGGGAAAGACTGGTGCAAAACGAAAAACAACAAAAAATATTGGAGGAGCAGGGAATTGAACCCGGTACCTCGTCAATTGCTTGTTCGAATAGAACTGCTAATGACGCGCTCTGCCAAATGAGCTACACCCCCTTGATGTTTTGAGTCGTTGCTGATTAAATATATATTCATTTTTCACAAAGCGCTGCCGAACGGTTCATTGCCGGTGATCACTATCAAAGAGTCGCTCCCGGTGGTGCGACAATGAAAAGTCACAGTGCTATGCACATGCATGCGAGGTCTGACGAAGCATATGGGTCACTGACCACACAGCATGAAATGATACTGTATTTACATTTATCAAATATGCTCATGAAACTTCGTCCCTTTATTCACAGCGGATGCTGCGCCTATCGCGTTGCCATTACGCCTGATAATCCTTGAAATCCCTCCACTTGTCGCTCGTCAACAAGTTGCTGACGAACGCATGGAAGGCGGGTGCTTGTTGTGCGCTTGACATCTTGTAAAGCGGGATGGCTGTCCTCAGTGTCGATCTCTGCATCTCCTCTGTGATGGCCGCAAAACGAGTTGAGGCTCCTGTCAGCGACGATTGTAGGATGCCGATGTGTGGCGTGGCCGAGACTGTTTTATCATAGACTCACCTTTTCTCTCCAGATCCTGCTTGACGGTATCGTCCTTGACCTCAACATCCTTCATCATGATTTTCAGAGCGCCCGCTACATCATCTAATCGAGGTATTACGGAAGTAGGCGACATCTGTCCGAGTCTGAGAAGAAGCATGAGACCGAGGATCTTGACTTCGTTGACGTCCGAGAGTGAAGCCATGACACGGTCGGTGAAAGCGGGAAGGTCGATCTTGGAGAAGCATGTACCAAGCTATGGATAGCGCATGAGCTCCAATCTCAGTCACGACAGTTATGTGACATGAAAAGCTCACCAGAGTATACATGGTTTCGTAGGCGGTCTTTCGGTTCTCCAGACCATCATCCTCGATGACTGCAAGCATAAGTCAGCTTATACCGACAGCTTCGGTGGATCTACAGCTCACCCTTGAATGGTCCCATAGTCACTTCTCGTTGCAGCTCCTTCTTAACATGAGTCTCCTCATATAGCAAGGGCTGAAGTGTACCGAGTTTGTCGATGATCAGATGGGGCTTGTTCTGGATGGCAGAGTTCAGGGAGGCAAGGGAGAGTCTTCGGACGATCTGATAGAGATATAGGTCAGACAGTCCAAGCAGTGAGTTGTCTGACGAGCCAGACTCACAAGATTGGAATCTCGCATGAGAGACAAGAACTCGACGATGATCGGGGCAATGATCTCATCGTAGGATGACGAAGTGTCAATGAAAGTGTACCGCACGGCAGCAGCAACGATCGCTCGGTCACCAGGAGATGATCTAAGTCGATCCTGTGTAACTCGTCAGCTCAGTTCTCCCCCTCAGACTTCTGTAACGAAAGCAGCTCACCTGTAGCTGAGGCAAGAACTTGCCGGGAGCAGTCGTTGTCAGTTTCCCGATACAAGCCGCCTTAACATTCCTGATACCATCATCACCGATATCGTCGGCGCTTGTCTTCGACGTATCATCTGCGAAGAGTGGTTTCCAAAGCGTATCGGCGAGAAGCTCGAGCTGGGCGGACGAGGAATGGAGAATAACCTATGTATGCAGGTTGGATCAGCGAGTGATCAACAGCTGCATGATGCTGTTGCAAGCTACTCACCTCCTTAAGGGCATGTAGGAGTAGGAGTCGACTGCCTTCGCTGCTGGCAGAACTGATTCTCTTGATGATCGCAGGCAAGAACACCTTAGGCGCTCCGACCGCGAGATTACCTGAATTTGTCGCTAAGCTGCCATCATGACACTGGTTGAGTAGATCGCAACTCACCCGCAGCGAAAGCGGCTGCACTTCTGACTTCCTCGCTTTCGCTAGAGAAGAAGGACAGAACCTTGTCGAAGAGATCAGGAGTGGTCGATAAGTCGCTATAGGATGCACTATGATCAGCAGCAACACACTTGTCGAATCGTCCCCACTTGAGACTTACGTCAACCGACCGATCTCTCCAATACACAACAGATCAAGGTATACGTCTGGCTCAGTCGCCTTTGATGACTACGAAGGAACCCCCCATTAGGGCTTCGTCCATGTGGCAGGGCGGTATGGCTGACGGAAACTCACCTTGATGGCCTTCTGGAACATCGCCAAGATGCCCGCAGCGTTTCTCTGTGAGTGTTCAACGACAACACCGATGATCTTGGCGGTAGTTGTGTAAGTAGATGTGCCACCACGCGTAGCGACAGGCAATGATGAAGCCTTGCCCAGATTCTCAACCAGCGCCGGTACCAGCCTGGTGGCGCAATCGACATCGCCATCGACATACGTCCCGAAGAACGATGTTAGCGCGTCAATGAGATGCTGATTGACGGAAGGTGTCTTGATGACTTCCATGATTCGGGGTGAAAGCTGGGTGTCTACAGCCTTTCTGCAAGCTGGCTGCTGGGAAAGAATGAGAGCGACAATCTGCAGAGCTGTGGGTGTGTCGATAAAGGGCTGGATCTCCCCAATGATACCTGTAGCTGTGACCTCGGGCAGGCTCGAACCGACCCGAGTGAGAATATGCGAAAGACACGTGAACTCGGCATTCTTGGCGGTCGAACGCTTGCTTCTGCGCAAAGCAACAACCACTTCCGAGACTACTTCGAGTAGCCACGTTTCGAAGTCCGGTCCTTTACATAAAGGTGATTCCGCGATCTTCCCGATGACATTTACAGCAGTAGCGGCGGTATTTTCGTTGGAAAGTCGAGCGGCAATCAGAGGGAGACAGGTCGAATAAGATGATGCGAATAGGTCTCCTTCGTGAACGAGAAGGTTTCCCAAGGTGTCCAAAGCTTTCTCTCGAACATCGGCGTCGACACTGTTATCAGCTAAGACCTCGGTAGCAGCAGTGAAGATTTGCTGAATAGGCTCGTTGAAGTTTGCGGGTAAAGGTGCGGCGGAATTTTGGTGTGGAGCCGAGCGAGCGAGCGCCGAAGCCACACTGAAAGCCTCGAAGCTGATACGTTGTAATTTGTCCTTCATACACCTGACAATGGCTGGCGCAAGCTGGGCGATATGATTGCTGTAAGCTCGGCTAGAGTGGTCGGCGAAGAAAGCCGACAGGAACGACAAGGCCGCAATGGAAAGAGAAGACGATGTTGCGCTGTCGACGGAACGGATGGCAGATATAGCGGCACCGCAGATTGCGTCGGACGCAGCATCTAACCCTCCACCAAGAGCTTTTGAGATCTCTCTCAGCAGGACAAAGCACTGTTGACGGGTCAAGATGGATTTGGAAGAGATCTGCTTCAGGATGGATCGAGTAATCTGTGGAAGGGATACACGGAGGTATGACACGGCACTGTGGAGATCAGGCGATCAGCCGATTATTCCTCTACGGGAACGTATCAGGGGAACAGCGTACCTATCATCAGGAGCATAGTCCTCGTCCATACCTTCGCTTCGCTTCCTCTTGTTCCTCCCACCAGACGCTAGCTCTGCCGTTCGGGCAGACGAAGTCTGCTTAAGTAACACCTCGAATGCGGCGAGGACCTCAAGTCTAACGCTCTCTTCTCGCTCGCTAAAGCGCGAAATGAGGACTGGCGCCGCGGTTGAGTAGAACTCTGCAAGCAGTTCGTTTCGGGTGCCGATGAGAGCGAGAAGTAGCTTGGCGGATGATCGCCGGATCTTCCAGGAGTCATCCTCATCATCGGAGTAGCTGACCATGGCATTGTTAAATGTGCGCAACGTGGAGCATTGATGATACTCACGCTTCATCCTCGAAATCGTCATCCGCGTCATCCGCGTCATCCTCATCCTCTTCTCCATCCATATCCACATCATCGTCTTCCAGATCCACGTAGTTCTGAGCTTGACAATTGCATAAACAGCCGATTCACCATTAGCTAGGTGAGAATGGACTCACGGGATCGTATTTCACCAGTCTCAAGGCTCGCTCAGTAATCGCCTTGACATGAGGGGCAATCTCGGTTGGACATCGCAGGACTAGTACTTCTAAGGCCTATTCAGGTCGATAGCACTTTTATCAGCGACCTCTTCCTTTCTGCCAATATTACCTGACTTACAATTAACGCAGCTTCCACAGTCTCTGTGTCTTCGGCCTTGTTCGTTTGCTGCAGAATCGTGCTGGTGAGGTCCTCCTGAGCAATGAGATTCCCGATCCTTCCAACAGTCTTTCCTCTTGCTAAGCTAGTCAGCACGCCCAGCCAGACTCTCACAGATTCGGCGTTCTGACTGTTGAGACCCTTGACAATGTCGCCTTTCAAGGTGGCCTCGAACAGATTAGGGTTGGTCGCGATCAAGGCTGAGATTGTAGGGATAGCTCGCTTACGAAGCGTCGGTCGAGCAGTGGAGAGGATATCTGTCAAAGCAGCGAGGGAGGTGTTCTGAAGGCTCTGGGACATAGCGAGAATATGGAAGAAGCGATTGAAGAGATCGGTAAGGGTTTGAAGAAGTTCTGATGATAATTGAGGGTTGATATCGCCCTACAGGTAAACAGCTCAGTGCTGCCTGAGATCACTGTAGCGAGATGAGAAGCCGCTGACCTTCAGAAGAGCAAACACTCGAGTTACAATTCGTTCGACATTGACCTCCGCTTGATGTCCATCAGCCGGCATCTCCAGCACGACGGATTTGATAGCTGTATGCGTGGAAGGTATGGTAAGCTGCGGGTATAAGGGGGTCAAAGCAGATTGGCAGCTCACCCAGACAAGAGATATCTCTGCGCTCTTCATCGTTAGAGGATATACCATCGAGAAGCGAGTTGATGATGCTCGTCAGGTTCGCAGGTCGGGGTCTGCGCACCATCAGAGCGATACTATTGCAGCTCGATCATAAGCCGACTTTCCTTCTTCATTCGTACCGAATAATCGAGGTATTTCAGTCGCACTTGTGACTCACCATGAGACAGCTGCAGACTTAACTTCAGCATTACTATCCGTCAGGAGCTTGAGTACGTTTTCCACGAGCTTGCTCTCAGTATACTCGTCTGTATACGTGAGGTCAACTGTCCGTCGGGACGAAGAAGAGGTCGAAGGTGGAGGTACGAGGATCCTGGTGAGCTCCTTGTTGAGGTCGATGAGGGCCATGACTCTAAAGACCAGGTCAGTCAGTCGGAGCCCGTTCGAAGGCTAACGTGCAGCTCACCGATGGTCTGAGTCAGTCGACCTCATCTGCGTACAGACAATATCGTCAGCTGCTGTGATAGCAGACCACGAAGTGATGGTTGAGTCATATGATTCGACGTACCTTTTCGAGCAAGCCCGGGAGCTGCGCGCTGAGCGGCGCAGAGGATCTTGACATGGCTAGATGACTATCTGAAGGATGTCAGAGAAGGTACGAAGTGAGGATCAGAGGTCCGATATGTAGACACAAGGAGACGAAGTATGGAATTCCACCCACACTGACAGCGCAGTGAAGGCTGATGATGGTGATTATGCATATGGTGGAGATGTCGGTTGACGTGAGTTGAGGTATGCCGAGAAGGATATGTCACACGCGTCGCTCACGTGTCCACATGTACGCACATCAGATGTGGCATTTTTCTTATTACCTTGTCCATCGTCTCTTTGATAAGGATAATCTCGTTCAACCCTTATTATCGTTTGAATTGTCCTGTGCTCAAAAGTTCGAACAAGTCCGAAAGGGAAACGACAACGACAAGCTGCTCGTTGATATAACTATATAGTGTCAAAGCAACTATAGGTGGACGAAACACTTCTTCAGATCCTTGACGATACACCGACGTCAGCACAAAATCTGGCTCCACACTTATCGAGACATCCATTATCATCACTTCGCTGCACCAACATCTTCGGTCGGCTGTTATTTGATCGCGTCGATCTCCGAAAACCTATATCTCATCCAACCTGCCGAGAGGACCCAATACTATCATCTCTTGTCTGATTAGACATGCCCGTCCGAATCCGACTAGCCCGACACGGCCACAAGAAATCCCCATTCTACCACATTGTGGCCATCAACTCCAAACGGCCTCGCGAGGGTCGACCACTCGAAACACTGGGAACATACGATCCTATCCCGAGACTAAGAGAAGGTGTGGTCGTACCACCCGCTGCGAATGTCTTTGGAGTAGACCCGGAGGCTGCGGGACTGGTGAAGAAGGAGAAGAAGATTGAATGGAATGTCGAGAGGATAAGATGGTGGCTGGGGACGGGTGCTCAGCCTACGCGCTCTGTCGTCAAACTGTTGGAACGGGTGAGTAGCATATTGCTTTATGTTGTTCTTTCAACTAGCAACCCGGACCCTTTTACTACCTTCATGACACGACAGTCTCCCCTTTCGGATCAATCCATCTCCAAAATCTCCCATGAATCGGGAAGCAGCTGATATATGATACTGAATACTGAAATTATGCACGATCCAATAGGGAGGCGTTCTCACCACACCGCATAAATGGCAACATCTCTGGTCCCCTCCTCCCTCCTCGTCATCAACACCGTCAGTCGGACAACAATAGATGTATGTATGTGATCATGTATCCAGTCCAGACAATGCCTCTCTGTATCTGTGGAGCAAATCGAGATGTCCGATCGTGATCAAAATTGTTCAATCTGTTCAAACCATGATCGTTTTTCGTAACCCAACTTGATCGGAGCCAGAGTATCTGCGGTCGGATGGGAATCGAAACCCAGCCGATATGCTCTTGGGCAACATCCATGTCTGCCTATTGCATCTGAGTTGCCGGACTTCCTGGCTTGATCGCTATTGAGCTTATGGCTTTCCAACGATGTAGCTCGGCACTACGAGGTATATTGTCATTTTCACACATGAACAGACAGATGAAGGCGGGGAATGTATGCATGTCAACCAGGTCCAAGGGTATCTACAAATGATGCAAACCGATCAAACAAGCGAAAACTTGAAAAGCATGGGAATGCAGTAGTAGACCAGCAATCACGCATATGCTCGATGCACCTAATCCTTCTTCTTCTTCTTCCTCTTCTCGCCGGCATCTTCCGCGGCCTTCCTCTTAGCCCCTACAACTTCCTCATCATGGGGCGGTACATCCTGACCTTGACGTCCAACCATCTCTTCACCCGCAATGTCCTGCACAGTATCCAATACGGCCTGTTCCTCCTTTCGAGCCTTTCGCTGCTCCCTCTTCTTCTTCTCCTGCTCTTTCCTGTACGCCTTGAGCTCTCGCGCGGTGAAGTTGGAAGTATCCACCTCTGGTTCTTGTTCCACTTGTCGAGCCTGAGCTCGAGGAGCAGCACGCTTGGATTGTGTCTGGGTCGAACGAGCTTGTTTGGCAGGTCGAACGTCTGGTTCGGGCGAAGGTGATGGTGAGGGTGAGGCTCGGGTGGGCATCTGCGCGGTCTCTGGTAATGAGGGAGGATTGGACGGATCGGCCAGCAGTGAGCCGGTCAGGGACAACATTTGATTGGTTACTTGCACACTGAGAGCGAAGGTTTTGTCGAAACAGTGATTAGCCGCAATTCTGTGAGATGTGGTACTATCTTCCACATGAAGCTTGGGATCGCAGCGGCCATTTATTCGCGCGCACGACCGCGTGATCGAACGCGGATGACAGAAAAGAGCAGCCCGTCGCTGGTTGGGCCACGCATGCACACTCACCCGATTACGGTAAACTTGATCCCCTTCCCGCCCTCGCCGAGCGATTTACCAGTGGCCTTTTCCTTCCATCTCCCAACATCTTCCACCGCGCTCACCCCGAACGCATCTCCATCATCATCGTGATCTTCATCCTCGCTATCGGAGTCGTCTTGCGCCTCGTCGGTGTGCTCAAATTCGTACAGGTCTGTGGGGATATGCTGGAGAGGGATGGAGATGTTGAAGGTCTTGCTGAACAGGAGGGATAAGTGCGATGGAGAGGAGAGGGAGTGGGTGCCGTCTGAAGAGATCAAGCATGCAGCAGGAGGTCAGCCGCTTTGTCGAGCTGTTCATCACAATGATACCCGCCCGGGCCTGAGGCGTAGACTTTTCATGACTCACACAGCTTTTGGCCGATCTTTGGCGCCCAGAGGATCGAGCGGAACTCTACCTCGACAATCCCGAACGGACACTCGTTGATGAGCTTTACAGTATCATCGATGAACTCGTGATCCCAGTGGGCGAGTAGCACGCCAGACATTTGAGGAACGTATCTATGTGATGGAGATGACGTGTGGCAACCAACAGCCACACGGTCAGCTTAACAATCTCGATTACCTCTTCGATAAACTTCGATAAAGAAAAAGCGGCCGAATCGCTTTCGCTTGTCACTGATATGAGGCATCGCCCACTTACCGCATGATCATGCCGTCAAGATTCTCTCTTACACCGCTCATGGTGTCTCCAGCAAATTTCGGCGGCACGCTAATCCTCATACGAGATAATCGATGCTCGAATGGTGACTTGTCATGTTTCGATGACCCATGATGGTGATGTTCCTTATGACTACTACCTGTTCTGTCTTTCTTGTGTGAATGCGAATGGGAGTGGGACTTGTCCTTCTTGGACTGTTGTTTTGATGAACTCGCTTGAGCGTTCGGCTGCGACATGGTTGTCGGTGTAGCTTTTCGATCTTACGCTCTGTCCGTACAAGGATTTGAGATTGACTCGTAGGAGGTCAAGCGCCAACGATACGATATAGGCTGTTTGCTCAATATAATAGTGATAATCTTTAGTGAATATGTTTTTGTCTGTCTGATATAATTGGTGACGAGAAGGACATGTTGAACAAGAAGACTAGACAGAGGCCGGGTGAAAAAATGGGATTGAGCGAAAATACTCTGAATATATGGTGACATCATCACTTGATTTCCAAATCTCGTAAATACCTGCCAGAACGCGAAGAGTCAGAGCATCTTCATGTTTATGAGTCAATGAAGATAGTTTGCCTCGCCTTTCAACAATCGACAACTGATACGTCAAGGCGACCAGGCGGCATATGTACGGGTCGCATCGCTATCACCACCGGAACCCTTGAAGTTCTCGTACAATATGGCGTTCATCCCTCGAGCGACCTTCCCTTACCCTTTGAAAACACCATCATGGTTCGCGGGTCACATGTCCCGTTCGCTCCGAGAGCTGCCAACGTTACTAGAAGATATCGACTTGGTCATCGAAGCTCGGGACTCGAGACTACCTCTGACGAGTATCAATGCGACCTTCGATGACATGTTAAACAGGGTCAAAAGCAGGAAAGGTGGAGGTAGCAAGGGGAAAGGGAAGGAGAGGGAGAAATTGGTGGTGTATACGAAGCGTGATCTGGCCGAGATGAGATATGAGGAGGTCAGTGGTTCTCTGCTGTCTACAAAGCCTTGATCCGGACCAATCCATCCAGATATGCTGACTATGAACGTCTGGCTCTGTTGCGTGGTTCATAGCCGCTCAAGAGAGCCTTTCTCGAGCATGCCGGACAGCGAGTCATGTTCGCCGACACTCGTTCTGACAAAGATGTGAGGGAGGTATTAAATCACGCCGTTCGTGAGTCACGTTGATAACCAATCTACAAATCAGCCCTGGCGTCACTTTGAGTCGGGTATGCGCATTTACGGTCGGATGAATGTATTGACCTAATCTCTCTTATAGGCATTGCACGTGACAACATCGAGACGATACCCGATCTGAGGGTGCTGGTGGTCGGTATGCCTAATGTCGGCAAATCTTCTCTGCTGAACGCTCTGCGCCGGGTGGGCGTACGGAAAGGTGAGGAACACTCGCTTCCTTCTTGGCTGCAACGCCGACGTGACTGCGGTGTGCCAAGCTGGCAAGGGTTATACGCTCACTTGCTCAATAGTTTCACAAAATGCTGACGGCCTGAAATGGCCCTCCCTTTTCGTTTCTTTCTCTTTCCTAGGCAAAGCGTTCAGAACAGGGGCCGAAGCAGGTATCACTCGAAAGCTGACAGGTACCGTGAGGATACATGAAGATCCGAGCGTGTACGTATACGATACGCCTGGAGTGATGGTACCGTACTTGGGAAGAGGTGAAGAGGGAGCTGAAAAGGGGCTGAAGTTGGCCCTGACAGGTGAGTGGATCGATCGGCATCTGCATGATCGTCTGCTCGCTCAATAACCTTCTCTTGTGCTCCGTCTCGATAGTCCACTCTCCCATGCGAATAGGGCACAGCTGACATACCCATCTTTGTGCTGTGCTTGCTCGTCCCGATCACAGCTGGTATCAAAGAATCGCTGTTTGAGCAGGACGCCATGGCAGATTACCTCTTATGGAAGATGAACAAGCGTCTGGTGGCTGAGAGGGACTTACCTGATGGGCATCCAGATAAGCGTTAGTCACCCTTGCTATATATAGCTACAACGTTTCGGGTGCTGACATCATGAACAATCGCCACTTCCTCTGTCTCCACCACCAGAAACGACGTATCTGTCTATGCTACCACTACCTCCCGGTTTCGAGCCTACGGATGACCTGGCCACTCTCCTAGACGCCTTATGTGATCGTCTAGGGGCACTCAAGAAGGGCGGGGAAAGGGACTATGACGCCGGCATGTTGTGGTTGATTCGTGCGTTCAGGGAGGGAAGGCTCGGTGGGTGGACATTGGATGATCTGGTGGATCGGCAACATGATGGGATTGCAAGGAAGAGCAGGATGAGGGAGGAAGATAGAGTGGATCCCGGGGAAGACGGTGTCACAGTGGGCACGGCCTCTGTGCAGGACTGCAGCTCGAGCCCTGCCTCGCCCTCTCTGGTGTCAGAATCGCAGGGAGCAATGGCGGAAACCGGCGGACAGAAGCAGAATGTGCTCCACATGGACCTGGATCTACAAGTCTCGCGAGCAGTCCAAAAATACCTCGCCCGCCACTCATCTCCATCCTCTGCCAGCACCGTCTCAGCCACGAGACGGTCAAACGCCTTATCTTCTATACCAATATCACCGGACGATCACGCGCAACCGCATACCCCCTTCTCACCGATCTCAGCTAACCAAGCTCGAAAGGCCTCCAAGCGTCAACGACTGGAAGAGAGGGACGCGAAACTCCGAGCAAAGGGTATCAACGTCGCTCAGCGGGTTTGGGCTGAGAATAATACGCAGATCGGATCGATAGGTGGGAAGAAAAAAGGCAGCTTTGGAGGCGGTGGTGGTGGAGGAGGGGGGTCAGGGGGTAAGAGGATGAGCGGGAGCAGCTTCAGAGGACAAGCTGGAAGATTTGCTCGGGAGAATCGAAGATGAAGCGCAGTCATCATCTCAATTGTTGTTATGGACGATGGGAATAGCCTTCACACTGTATAGTAGATTGTACATTACTATCATAAACATCTCATACCTCATTGCATATAGCCACCGGTCGTGTACGTGCAGTATCAAACACAGCGGTACCTTGTCAATTCGCCGATCACGTATTGACGGGAACTACATATGCTGGATGAGCTCTTCAGCCGATGGCACTTGTACACAGATCAGTTCCATTCCTTCACGCTCCACCGCCACCGAAGAACTTTTTGAAGTCGGGCTGTTCCTCGGACAGCTTCTCACCAGCTCCGCTGTTGTCGCTACCGTCATCACCGTCCTGTTCCTGCTCGTGCTCATGGAGGTGGAAACCCTACAATCGGGTAGTGACGTCAATACAGACGTGACGTCAATACAGACGTGATTTCCGATATGGGAGGCTCTTCTCCGCGGCGGCCGGAGAATGGGACTGGCCCGCAGACTCAGGAGGCGAAGACGAAGGTGTATGGCTTTCAGAGCTGAGAGCGGGATTGCAGCTCTGTGAACCTTCAATCTACAGCGAGTAAGCGGGGTCACAGGGCCAAAGAGCGGAAGCATCAGATTTACGGGGGCCCCTGATGAACCGACACAGTGGTTTGAGTCAACAAGCATTGGTCACAACGCTACAACACCAAGCGTCAAGATATTTCCCCTCGAGGGTTCATCTCCTCTGCCTGTATCGATAGCTCTTTTGACTTGTTAGCCTGCGGGGAGCCCAATCAGAGATCGCCAAGTCCCATTTCTGTCAAGGAAGCCGATCGCCGCGGACTCAATAATTCATTTCATCAGATCTCGTGTATATACACCTATATAAACATAAGAAACATCTGATTTTGCTGCTACTCCTCTCCTTTTGCCTCAATGACTCTTGCTTTATTTGAACACACTCTGAACACCCATATACACCAGCACACACTAAAGATAGAAAGAATAACGTAACGACGGTGGCTATCACTAGATACAGTGGTTGACCCGCGCTTCTGATCGCACGTGATGATGGGTTGACTTGCTCGCTGCATGATTCTCATCTCTTAGATGACGGGATCGTAGAACCAACAGACCAGAGCGATCGAAAGGTACGCCATCATCATGACGAAACCCTCAAGGTAGTTAGTTCGACCGTCCGAAATGGCGAAGTTGACCAAAAGGAGGGATACAACGAGAGTGATGGTCTCGAAATTGTCGAAGAACAACAACATGGGCTGGCTGATTGCCCACCCAATGAGGACCAGGATGGGCAGAAGACACAATGAAACTTGAATCGACGACCCGACGGCGATCGACATAGACAGGTTGAGCTTGTCCTTGACGGAGACCGTAACAGCAGTGATGTGTTCAACCGAGTTACCTGAGTTGGAGAACACAGTCAGCGATCATCATGATATAACGAACAACGAGAGACTCACCAATGACGGGTAACAAGATCAAACCAACGAACTCCCTGGAGACGTGACCATTCTCGGTCAAGCCGTCGATGGAGTCGACCAAGAATTCGGCGGAGACACCGGCGAGAGCGGTCATGGTGAGAAGCATACCTAAGGCGAACCAGAACTTGACCTTGGGCTGAACATGGACCGTGCCGTCATCATCAATGATGACGTTTTGAGAGCTGATCATAGAGGCAGCTTCGATATCTCGCTCGCGCTCGATTTCTTCTCGGCTGACGACAGGGTCGAAGTTGTCGTCCACAGGACTTCGGGATCGGACAGGCGATACAGGAGCACCAGCCGAGGTGGAAGCGGAAAGGGTCTTTTCATGTCCGTTAGAGCCAACGACAGTGTTCTCTTCGGTGTCTGCATCGTGTCCGTCACGCTGTCGTCGAGCGGCTTTGGAGGTGACACTAAATCGCCTGAATCGTCGGAAAGGCGAGAAGTGGTCACTTCGACCGGAGTGAACGGAAGAAGCTGACGAGCTTGATGACGAAGAAGATGAGTCGGCAATCGAGCTTACCCAATGAGGTCGAGGGAAGACCGACTCGTGGTGTGGAGCGGGACCGGGAAGCGGATGATGGATCTTTTCCCGGGGGACTCGGAAAAGGTATGAATGAGTGTATAACTGGAACGTGAGGAACATTCCGTAGACAGCCAGAAGGATGAAGCTGAGACCTCGAGACATCTTGAGCAAGTTGGCGAGTTCTTCACCCTCGGGAGCCTGTGCGCCAGAACGAGTGTTGGATACGACATCTCCAACAGCAGGATAGGCAACATGGTAGGCGGCTGGAAGGACGATTGCGAGAAGCTACGACGCATTTTGTATCAGCCGAAGTCTTATATACCAACTTATATATGACTTACCGAGATACCGAGGAGGGAGATGTGCATCTGAGCACCGATGATGGTATATAACTGCTCGTGAAATCGGAGACCACCAGCCTAGAGATAGCAAGTTGTCAGTGTATGCTAGAGGACCAGGATCGGCCGGGACTTCGACTTACGAAGTAACTCATACCAAGAACCAGGAGAACGTTACTTAAAATAGAGCCGACCATACTGGCCTGCACAATATCAATGTCTCCCTTGACCAAGGCGAGAATGGCGATCAATAGCTCCACCGCGTTACCGAAGGACGCGTTGAGCAGACCACCCCACGCCTCGCCGACACGATGGGCTAGCTCCTCGGTGGCGAAACCCAGGCCACCAGCGAGGGGGACGATGGCGAGCAACGAGGTAACGAAAACTGCGATCGGGTCTTGATGAGAAAAGTGGAGTGCCCAAGCTACGGGAAGCAGAATTGGGATGGCGCAGAGAGCTGGCTGAGACTTGATTGTGTTCTACGACCAAGATAAGAGATCAGCGAAATGTTGCAAAGGAGATTATGGCGAGAGCAGGACAATGACTCACGACAAAACACTGTTTCCAGGTAGGCTCGATGAAGGTCTTCTTGACGTGCTCGTCTTCGCCCTCGGGTGGGCCCATTTTGGGTGGCAAGGGAATGGAGATATTCCTCAAAGGTGCCAATGGGGCCGATAGTCGATTCCTACTGACTGGTGGAGCAGAGTTGGACCTCGGCGGCGGTGGCTGGGCGATACCGCATCCATCGATCGGTTCGTCGATGGCGAGTTCATCACGACCTCGGTCTTTTTCCTTGATAGTAGAAGGATCGTCGACACCTGTGATGGTGATGGATGGCATTCGAGAGTGACCCCTACCAGATCGCGGCTTCAAGAGAGTCCGGGCGAACGACGACTTGACTGGGGCAGGCTGTTGGGGATTGACATCGGCGTTGACATCGAGATCGTCCCGCTTGCTCTGTGCTGATTGAAGACCGATGGGTCCAGGCGAGTTGGTGAAAGCATCTTGCTGAGTTTGATTATTATTGGTGGTGTTGTTGTTATAGGTTGAGACTGGCTGGTCGTTGGACGCTGTTTGCGCCTGAGATTGATTGGTATGTGCTGTAGATTGGTTGAAGGGACTATTAAAGCCACCTATATCGGGTTCGGGCTCAGGTTCGAGGATTGGAGCGTTGATCATCGAAGGGGGGTTGTGTCTCGTTTGGCTGGAGATGACAGTAAGTGTTATCCGATAAGAGAGCACTCAAGTGGATGATCGATTGAGTACTCGACGATAAGTAGTGTGCGAAGACGGCAAGTGAGAGAAGAGAGTAAGAGAAAGAGAAGAAAGAGAGAAGAAAGGAAAGAAGACGAGGCGAAAGGAAGCGCTTATCAATGAGGGAGTGGCCCAGTGCTCTGTCTATAACCCATGTATGTGTGTATGATACAGTCAACCATCGTAAGTTACTCTTGCCACCGTTGAAACATGCATCATGCTGTGCGGAGTTGAGCGATACGCTAGCTTCGCATTGTCTTGGCATTCGTCATATATTTTGCCTGTTTGGGAATTAAGTCGCATCAACTCGTGTCATCGAATGATACGTTAGCCGCTTCCATCAATCACCACTCGCTCACCTCCGGATCCAGGCCCCCTAGGTGTGATAACGTGCGTGCATGCCTCAGCCACCAAAGCGCTCCAGTTGTTCGCCTGGCAGAATAACGACGATCAGAAACGTGTGCAAGGGTGATGAGCTCGTGGGTTGTCCCATAGACTTCCAGCTTGATCGAAAGAGAATCGAATTTACCGGCCTCCGACGCCCGTACTACGCGAACGGAGAGGTTACCGAATCTCTATGGCGTAGAATGTGGTGATGCCATCACCAAGAGATGTCGTTATCGGTGGTGAGCTAATCACTTGACAAGCTCATCACTTTACAGGCTTTCCCCACTTGGTGAGGCTTGTGGCTTGTGGCACATTCTGTCCACGCATTGCTGCAAACACTACGTCTGCGCTTTCGTAGACGCAAGAGCATCTACTAGGCCTCATCGTGCAACTTTTGAATGTGCCATCAGCAGATCTCGTTCGAAGAGTTCAATGTAGCATTCGCATCTCGACGGATCAAGGCATGCATACGCAAGCCGCATCCAACGTTCGCGTCACTACGCATAAAGACGTCCTTTACACCATGGGATATCTGAGCGCAGAAATGCATAAGGAGCATCACTGACCGCGCGTAAGTCACATTGGCCGGAAAGAGGTGTCGCTGGGAGACCTGAGTGCCGCTGCTGTGAAAGCCTGTCGCAGAGAGGGGACGTCCATGTTAGTACCTGTAATCCATCCCCAGGCAGCGCTGATCACGCCGTGGTGGCTGACAGGTGTTGAAGCTGAAGCTACTGAAGGCACATGGTAGGATGTGCATCCTCTAGGACCGCACTAGATCGTCACTGCTGGAAGTGCTGAAAGCGCAAGACTGGATCGGTTTCAATGTGAAATCTGTCTGCCTTCCGATGCTATAAAGTATGGGCCCATGGTGCTACTGCTTGGTCCAGAATCGAAGGCGGACCAGACCTCGGTTGTTGATGCTGTATTCGGTTTGCAGCACCGTTAGGTTTACGATCGACTAAAGGGCTTGCCATAGTCCAAACTCGACCACGACAAGGGGCATACCAGTCTCCGATTTCCAGGCCGCATACACAGGCGCTACTGCCAGGTCCCGGACCGAGCTCCGACAGCACGTTCATGCCCCATGATGGGAGCTTGAGAGACGATACTGAATCTGATGATGACAACGTCCCGATGAGAGATTCGGATCGGATCGGATGATGCCGAGGTGCAGTACCCTTATCCTTGAGGCAGGCAGCTTCGAGTACAGTAGTGTGGCTCAGACGTCGGAGACATACGTTAAGATCATGCCAAACGGCGGGAGATACTTGACCATATATACTGATAATCCGCCAAACGAGCTGATGGGTGATGGTTACGACTGGACGTCGCAGACCTGGGTGGTACTCGCGAAGACTCATTCACGGATGTATGTCCGAGGCGTACCGAAGCTGAAGCCAGGATGGAAAGCGGAATGCTTTGTATCATCACGTCCAGTGCTGTTTATGCACTTGAACGTTGGCGACCACGCATACTCTTGCTAGGTGCTATGATACCTTTCAACGGGTTAAAGAGTCAGACAGTCTCTCGAACTCCGCGGCGGTTATACTCAGAAGTGCGGGCCATAGCAAGGAGCGTTGACGGAAGTCGCGAGCCCTTCATCTAGGTCGAGCCTAAACTACCTGTCTTGAGCGCATGCGTCAGTCTGTCTTGAGTCTAGCAAGTTGAAATCGCCAAAGAAAGTGCCATGGCCTTCAGAAGCGATCAAGCAGCTACATCACCGGAAATACCAGCAACTACCGAAAATAACGACTAGGATGACGTTACTCATCCCATTCGGGACACAGATCGCGGTGTAGGCAGAAGCCCGGTCCGCCGATCATTCCTGTGTGATACGTGTCGTGCGCGCACCTGATTGGTTACTGAATCACTGAATTTTATGGCGCGACCGGTGCCAAGACTATTTTCGACTGCGCAGACCGCGTCACCTCGACGGGATCAACTTGGATGGTGCAATGCCAAGATGCTATCTATAGCTTGGACACTTGGTCGCCTGCCATGCATAGTAGGCAACCGGACAACGCACATGCGGTCGTCTGGTCGGTGACTGACACAGTAACGCTACTACCTATACGTGATGCGCTTTGTTCTAGCACGGAATACACCACTGTGATGGCATCTTGCTTATGAGGGTATGATGGCATCGAACACGAATCTGATGGATGAGGGGCCAGATACGTCCATCAAGTGGAATAGTACGCATATCCCACAGTTCATGCAGCAACGGCGGGATAGATTCGCCGGAGCCTCCTGTCAAGTATGTTAGTCACGAGCCCCACCAATACACCGTACTCGTTGGCCTGGCCTGGCCCTCTCGTACGGTGGGTGTGTTCTTGTTTTGTGCTCGAGGTGTTATTTTTATGCTTGGCGAGATTACGGAGGTCCGTTCTTCCGGGTGCTTGTATGACTCTGACCCTGAAACCGATCTGCGAAATCGTTTGTTACCCAGCGGTTCCTCTGCTCTGACGCCTCGAGTCCATGAGGAGTGAGGGATTCTACAAATATCTGGTTGAGGGTTATATCAGGAACCATCGCTCATCCACGCTCTATCTGATTCAGGGCTTTTCCTGGGGTCTGACGCGAGTACGGGCAAAAAGGAAGGCGCTGGGCGACAGATTGGTATATGCAGAGTGATGGACTGGACCTTTTGTCTCCTTGACCGGAAAAGAGAAAGTCTTGGCATTGCTCGTTTATCCATCTGGACTAGCTTTACATAGCTCATGGTTGGAGTGTCGCTTGTTAATTATATACCAGCAGAGACTAGCAAGACTGTGTAACTACGTACGCTAGTAGCAGAGAAGACGCTATGCATGCTGGGGGCAAGAAAGACGATGCAGATTATATGCAGTGCATCTCTATCCACGACGCTACCGCCAACAGAACAGAAAAATGTCTTCTTCACATCACATCCACAAGGTAAAGTCACTTACTCACACCGCCCGATAAGCAAATCAATCCCGAACAACGAACAGCAATCCAAATCACACAGCCAAGCCAAGCACGACACGACAAGACAAGGACTCAGTCCCCTAAAAGGAAAGAAAGGGCCGGACAAGCCAAGACTCGGACGCATAAGACGAGAATAAGGCGTAACCGCAACGCCAAGCCAAGCGTTTTGGTGGGACACTCGACCACTCACTCCTTTTCCTCGGCGGCCAACCGTTCAGTACATACAGACAGAAACATAGCATTCCAGCTCATTCCCCCATCTTTCATCTAATAAGCAAGCAAACGTAGCTTATTCCTACTTGACTATCGTCCTCTTTCTCCTTCTCTTCTCTTCAATCTCAATCCTGTCAACGCATACATCCTTGTTTCCACCCCAGTAGATATCTAATAGTGACCATCTGAACGTTCGACCATCCTACACAATGACAACCACCGCCGGACCATCACATCAGCGACACTCGCCCCACCCCATTGCCCCCTCATATGGCCACTACCGCCACCACCCCTACGCTCCTCCTCAAGCTCAAGCTCCAGCTGCTCAGAAAAGCAACAACGGCAACTCCCAACCCCGAGTGAACGGTCACTCACGCTCAACACCTAATGGCGAACTCCCCCCTAGTCCCCCTAGGTCGAGACGGGATGCGAGCGAAACGCCCAGTATTGGTCTCGGAGTTGCTTTCGGGGGGAACATTGGTGGAAAATGGTGGGACGAGGAACTGGTGAGTGTGACTTTGCCCATCTCTAAAGTGCTCAAGCGCATGCAAGTGTCCGACAGTATCAGTGACTAAACATTTGATCACTGTACCGCAGCCACCACCCCCAGCATCTCTGTCGTCCATTCTTGACTCTTTCCGAAAATCGGGCGAAGGAGACCGCGATTTGCTGCTTAGCATCTTGGGCGCCAAGAAAGCCGAGGAGGAGGTGAGCCAAGACTTTTCTGCCGCTTTCACATCCTTTCCTTATCTCTCCATTTCCAAATCTATCGTCCTCATGCTGACATCATGCAAACCACCCCTGCAGCGACTTACGGCCCTGATTCAAACCCGATTGACCATCCTCCAAGCTCGATTATCCCTCCACTCCGCCGCTGCATCTCTGTCGGCTATGCCCATGGTTCAAGCCCCTTCAACGGATAGATCCCTTTCTGAGCACGCAATGAACGCCGACACAAGTCCTCATGGTTCACCCAACGGCCATATCAACGAAGGCTCTATGGCGCCCCCTCCAGTCGAGCGAACGCCAAGCCTCACTTCTTCCCGAGGACCCGGCTCCACTTCCGATGGTATTGCTTCCCCTCCGCTGCCCAACGGCGCCGCTTATATGCCACCGCCTTACCCTGCTTTCGAGAAGGAAGTGCATAGCCGTGAGCGAGAGCGAAGCGAAGGAAGGGGCTACTGGCAATTGCCTTCGCTTCAATCTTCGCTCCGACCTCCCCACTCGCATCACAGTGCTTCGCGATCACCCAACTCACCCTCCCATACCGGTCTGCCACTTGCCCCTCTTCGAGAAGTCCGAATGGACGAATCATCAGCCAGGGATCGACGATCTGCCGGTCATGGACCGAGAGCGAACGGACGAATGGATGCTCGATCAAATGGTTCTGTCTCGCCCAAGTCTCACGTCAGTGACGGCTCTGCGTCGGGCAGGAGGGACAGGTCCGGCAGCGGGCTCGAGATGTTGCTCGATGCTGGACGAGTAGTTAACGAGAGCTCCGAGAGGGACTCGTAGGAGCGAGCAGCGGACAGTTGGAGACTTTCGTCATCGACGCGCGTGTAGGAGTATTTGACATAGTCAGCAGTTGTGAAAACTATGATAGACGTTGTATGACCTTTTTGTGAAGCTACCCAAGCGATGAACTTCTTCTTCCGGTTGTCTATAGTAAATGAAACGATATGTCACAGTACATCAAGACAAGTGATGGCAGGGCTCCAAAACGATGATCGTAATCCTAGCCTTTTCACAGATCTGGGAGACCTCACGTTGTGTGGCGGCAAGAAGGAACTGGGAGGGTCGAACGTGACTATGCGGCGGTGTATTCCGGCACTTTGTGATGCATAGCACCTTCACGGCGACCCACAACAACATGATGCTCTTCTGACTCTATGGGTGATTCTACGAGTCAGGGAAGTCCGGTGATATGATGTCTCATGGGAATCCGCGACAAGCCTGATTCCTCTAAGCAGCTACATTCGAAACACGAATCGAATCCACCCTGCTACCCGAACCCCCGCATACCAGGACGGCTCGACAGCTCTCCACTCGGGGTCTTTCTTAGAACGTCGATAGATCAAGCGTCCTTGTCCCCACACGCTCGGCCTGTTCGGCGGAATGTGTGATCCAAATTATCGATTTAGGTCCTTTCCGTGTCGGTTGTGACTGCGCCGAGAATCAACAACAAAACAGGCGTGATTAGCCGTGATTCCAAGCACAATTCTGACAATGTCTCACTGAGCAAGAGGAGTTCATGGGAGCTGAGATTCGTTTCAGGTTGAGGAGAGGCCGGATGTATCCTCCTTGCTAGATTGTGCCTCACTCGGAGTCGGCTGAGCAGGCATCGACCAGTCACTTGGACCGAAGCTCGGACGATATAATGCCGCCAGATTTCGGGGCATGAAGCGGCTTAAGCGATAAGCACAGACAAGCAGCCAGACTCACCGATGGGGTTGAGTTGCCTTTATGGGAAGGCAACATGCTTATTAAGGTCTTCTCAACTTTCTTAGAGTTCTCTTCGTCCAATGCGGATGTTGGCTCTATCATAAGAGCCGGAGGGGGCAAGCGCATCGTATGTTGGCAATGAGATAAAGGTAAAAGACGAGAAGGTGGGGCAGACGCAGACATATGGCGAGTCAGCATGGATCATTTCGCACTTGAATGGTCAACGGTCATCCCAGTCATGGCCTTCACGCTGTATAACCATGTTTTGCGGTACACGAGAGCAAAACGTCATACGTGGAGATGGAGAGACGCCGAGCGAAACTGCAGGATTTAGGTAGATCGACATCACCCCGTCCCCCGACACTCACCGTCAAGCAGCAGTACATCCGCACCACCAGCAGCCACAGCGACGGCCAGCGCGATCCTCTGCGCTTCGCCACCGCTCAACGTTCCCCAATCTCTCCGCCAGAGAGGTTTCTCTATTCCCCACTCTTGAGCCAGATCCAGCGGGTCATCTACTGCTGATCCCGGAGTTGTCTCTTGCTGATCGAGAGGCTGGGACTTTGCTAGCTTGTTGTTACGTCTCGCCGAAAAGGAGTGGATGGTATTTACAAAATCCAGCGGTGTACCCGGTAACAAGCTGGGTCGTTGTGGTACATATCCCACCCTTACTCTCCATTCAGGCGCACCCCCTCTGATCTCCCTGATACTCTGACCTCGATACTTGATAGTCCCAGACGAGTAAATGTTGAGCTCGGCGATACATTTCAACAAAGTCGACTTGCCTGAGCCTGATGGGCCGCGAAGGACCAAGATTTCGCCTTCGGGGAGGTCGAATGACAGAGAGGAAAGCAGTGGAGAGTCATTGTCTTTCTTGACGGTGAGATCTTGCACAGATAGTAGTGGGGCGGACATGTTGTCAGAAGTGCTCTGTAACACCGGTCTTCTGGATCCCCAATAGATCTAGATGTCGAGGTCTGAGTAGATATGCTGAAAGGTATCTCGCCTTCCCACATCTCTGTGTGTGAGTAGTGAGTAATGTCGAAACATTCCGATAGCCTCTTGGTTGACGAGATGGTGCCTAGCCCATGATGCACCGACCACGTGTCTTGACAACTGAGCCCTGAAAGACACCGTCAACCACCTCCACCGTGCGCGACCGATCAATACAGCGAGAACATTACAAGCCGATGCAATCCCAATCCCAATCCCAATCCCTCTTTCCGCCTCTTTCTCTTTACTATTCTGTGAACCAGCTTGAACGCGACATCCTTCAGTATAGAAGTATAGATGACTTAGACGCTTGCTAGCTGGGAGAGTATGGCCGGTATCTATAGTAAGCTGTCCCGATGATATCAAGTCGTGTATATCTGACGTCCTTCGCTTATATACCTAGACGGCCACCTGCTCGAGTTCCCCACGATCCGCGTAGATTGCTTCCTGCCCTCGTCATCCTCGAACCTCTTACCCCAATCCGATCCAAGCACCTCTGATCATCCGTATCCACTCCAACCTGCTCCCAATGCCCAGCTGTTCCTCCTCACGCATGTCCACTCCGACCATTTACTGGGGCTGAGCGATTCATTCACGGGCAAAATCATTTGTTCGCCCGATACGAAGCGTATGTTGCTCAAGCTCGAACCTGAGATCGAGCGATCACATCTCGAGAATGGAGTCAAGGAGGTCCGGAGGCTGAAGTATCCTCGCCTGAGAGCTAGGGTAAAAGGGAAGGGGAAAGAAGAGAAACTCGTAGACAGGATCGTAGGTCAGACCTTCCCTCACTTCCTCGAAGATGTTCAGCTGAGCAGATCTTACTACAGGAAGCCGTCCCATATGGCCATCCTCGAGAGTTTGAAATAGGCTATAAGGGAGGAGCACCTCAAAGAGTCACCATTACGCTGCTTGATGCGAACCATTGTCCGGGATCTACGATGTCAGTGCCAGTTGACATAATCTCGAGGGCCTGTAGTGAAACTCAACTGACCTCCCCTTTCAGGTTTCTTATCACATCTCCCGAGAAGGCAGTACTGCATACAGGGGATCTCAGGGCAGACAAATCGTTCATCCAGCATCTGAAGCGTGAATCAGCATTGCAACATTACTTGGCGGCTTCGTCGACATATGCCGGACTTGGAAACTGTCAACCTCGAGCAGGAAGGAGGGTTCTAAACAGGATATACCTGGATACAAGTGCAATGTGAGCTCTCGTGGATGGCTCGATCTGGTTCTGAGGCTGACTGATTCCGCTTTATCTAATAGGCTTGGGACGGGTGATATGCCCGATCGAGTCAGTATCATTCAGCTTCAGATGCGGGGTTCTCGCACGCCAAGAAGCTGAAGTGCGAAGTATATCTTCGTAGGAGCCTGTACTGCAAGACCTTGTGGAGCAGATGAGCCTCTATCCGCCCGATACTATCTTCTTCTTGGACACTTGGTGCTTTGGGTGAGCTATCGTGTTGCGTTATCAAACATAATGAAAAAGCGGCTGAATCTATCAGTTGTGCATAGCTGGGAATTCGTTATCAAGGAAGTTTCGCGATATTTCGGTGAAAAGGTGAGCTTTGGTGTGACCGTTTTTTAGCTAAGCAGCCGTAGCTCATACTACCATGGCCTCGTCACAGATACATATAGACCGATACAAGCACTCGATCTATAAGGCAATCGAGACCGATCCATACCTTCTAGCGTGTACCACCAACAATGCAGCCAGCACCCGCTTCCACGCTTGTGAGCGTTTCGCAAAATGCGCTGCGTGCCGGAGGTTCGAGATAGGCGACCCGAGACCCGTGTATAATCTCGACAAGAGAATAGTCAGCGTGAACATGGTGGAGATCAAGGAGGCAAGCTGGGCATTGGAGCATCAAAGCTTCGTCGAAGCTCTCGGCAAAGCTGCGATTGGGGAAGGACCTTGGCCGTATACAATCGTCAGTCGTATGCTCCTTACCTTACGATCGAACGGGGAACACGTCGGCTGACTTTTCTTCTGATCGGAATTTGAACAAGCAACAGAATGTGCCTCTAGCCAGGCACAGCCCGTTACCCGAGCTTCAAAACCTGGTCAAGCTTTTCCACCCGAAAGCTGTCTCACCGAACACCGTCGTCCCCAGCCTCAGAGGAATGGACTACTTCCTCCTGCCTGACTTCCTGCTTGACTGCGTAGCATATGACGCGTACGAAGGAATGAAGAGGGAACGGGATCTTTATCTTGAAGGGAAATACGGACTCGACTATGTCCTAGGCCTACAGAGTTTGCAGACGAGAGGTATGGACGCGGCCCAGATCGAAGACAAGCCGGCGCAAATCCCAAGGTCCTCCCAGTCATCTAGTAGACTATCGATAGCGAGAGACCAGATATCCCGAGCTAGCGGTCTCCCAGCCCTTGCGCCTGACGAACTTGTCAAGCTGGTCTTCAATAACAATGCATTCACCACCGATCATCCGGGGGTACTATCCTCGAAGGGTCCAGCTCACTACGACTACGATACCGATGAGGAATCGCCGAGGAATCACAAGCGAAGGAGAAGGGATTTCGCGCGAGATGAGAGTGGGAGTCTTGAACCCGAGGCATCACCATCGATCTCTATCGTTCCTGCAATCAAGAAGTATCCATCTCCGAAGAAGGCCAAGGAGGAGCGTGATCGCCTCCATATATACGGAAAGCGCACAACATCCGTTGATACCAAACCTACCTTCGGTCAAGGATCAGCCAGCCCAGCTATAAAATCAGTAGCAACGAGCAGGAGGGCGAACCAATCAACAGCTGGAGCCAGGCCCAAGCAGAGGTCTCGATTCTCCCTCGGTACGGAAGAGCAAGATAGGATCCGATGCCTCATGCGAAAGGACAGGGAATTACTGATGGGCGTCGGAGACTCTAGTGAGATAATGGACAACGCTGACACGCTTGCAGTCAAGGAAGAGGTGTTATAGTACCGCTGTATCCATTCTGGTCAATTGCCCTCCTTCCATTCCGGTCCCGCTTGATGCTAATACTGCTCGTATTGCTTGCCTTGTAGACATATGTGTGAATCTGTTGTATTGTAGTGTTGTACCCCATGCCAGTAATCTTGTTGTGACTACCCCATTCGCATACCGGCGGAGTATGCCGCAGCAGCGCAGGCAGCTTGGTTTGCTTGTTAGTTACCCGGCTCGGCCGTGCCTCATCCATCATCCCCTTGCGCACCGTGATCCATGTTTTTGTCTGACAGCTGTACAACATGGATGGATGGCCTTGCACGTTCTTCACCCTCCCTTCGCATTCCAACGACGTTAACAGCTCCCTTAATAAGCCGCGTTTCAGAGGTCCAGACATTCTGCTCCCGCGCCGCCTTCATTCTCATTGCGGTTACGGTGCGGAATACCCTACACTCTTTTGTTCAACGGCTCGCCTCAGCTGCGCGATCCCTTCTCTTCTCTCCGAGATTAGCTCAGCTCAGATTGAAACGTCAACCTACTGGTACGACTTGAGCCATTTGCATCTCGTACAGTATTGTTCACTGGCAGTGAACGGCAGACCTTGATCTGACCGCTTGGCATTTATCGGTATTCGACAGGACTGTACACACCATGACATCTAAATCGAATCACGACGAATCTTCCGATGCTCTACCAAGCCATACCGACACTACCTCTTCATCGGCATCAAAATGGCGTCGACTGTCCGCTCCTCCTCTTCCAACGTTTCGACCGAACATCCCAAATCTCCGAACTGCGCTCCTTGGATACCTGAGCGAAGTTGAGCTAGCCCTTCGAACCCGGCTGGGCGACCTCACTGCGGAAGACGAAGAGCGGATCAGAGCGTCATCAGCTTCACCCAGTATCAATTCCACCTCGGGAGACGATTGGGGTACTTCGGGAGATAGCGTTGACGATGATTTTGGAGGAGACGCTCTTGGGTACGCATACGCTTCTTCCCGTACTGCAGCAGGACCATCCTCGGCTGGTCTCAGGCATAGATTCGATATCTCCGAAGGCAACGTCCCTGCTACTTCTTCGTTAGACGAGACAAGTCGCGGTCGACGCAACGTCAACGGATACATCGATAGCCATCACCTGAAATTGCTCAACCATCTCTCTGCGTTACGAGAAGAAGCTCTCAACTACCTCCCATCTCTGCCTTCGGTAAACGTGCCTAGTATGCCAATCCCTTCGCGAATGGGTATGCCCCCGGTTCCTATCCCGTCAAGAGAATGGCTCGCCTCATTACCTTCGAGGCTGTCTATCGTAGATCCGGGACCTGGTGGGGTAGGATACGGAGATGATGGCAAAGGTAAACAACGAGAAGGAGAGATGGACAGGGGTGCAATCGAGGGAGCTAGGAAGAGGGTACTGGAACTGGTTCACGCTGTTCTTCCATCGGAGGACTGGGCAGGCTGGGAGCGATTAGGTTGGGAAGAGCAAGATGAGGATTTGGCCTTCCATGATGATCTGGCAGACAACCAAGGGACAGACGAAAGCCGAGCTTCGGCTCGGTCTCGAGCTCGTTCGGCAAGCCTGGAGAGATACGGCAGGGACGAGGATGAAGAGGAAGAACCCGAGTATCTGTTCCCCAATCGTACGCCTGCTTCAGCTCAAGCTATGGCTCGACGACGACGCGCTGTACGATCGAAATCGCTCGGAGCGAGCTCGTTGCCTACGTTGCTTCGACCTGCGAAGCTGGAAAGGGCGAAAACGGCACCTTATCCGAGAGATCGCATCAGAGTTTCTGGCGTCTCACCGCAAGCAAAGATACGGTCGTCCCCGCTGTTCGGTTACGGCTCAGAAGAGGACGACGAAGAAGAGCTCCTCAACGATCACTTGCAATTGTCATATACCCACGGTCTTAGCAGAGATCGCGAGCAGGGTGTGGATTTAGACATGAGTGCTGAAGAAGGCATCGAAGATGAGGATGAACAAGAATACCTGGCTACACACCCAGAGGTCACGGATACCAAGTTGACCGCGCTCGCTGCTAGGAAGCATGAGATCGACATGGGTCCAACGGTGCAGGAATCCCTCAGACGATCGGATGATGGAAAGAGGCTGTTGGGTTACGAGGATTTACCGGCTATTTGGAGGAACAATGAGCATATATTTACGGGATAGTGAGTTTATCCCTGCGCCATCGATAACTCACTCTGGTCTTTGCGCTTTGCGCTTCTCCTGTAAGGAGTGTCTCATGTTTGACCTACAGCTGCCATTGGACGGTTTTGCTACCCGCGGTTTTTCGCTTACGGACCAGACCCATGTTATTAACGCTGATTTCTCCCCTGCGTGTGATTATGCGATAGTCGATTCATACCTCTTCACCTTAAGACCGGACCTGTGCCACTGATCAAGTCCGCCTTCAAATGGCACAACGAGACTCGTGAGTGTATGCTTCATTACATCACCCCGTCGCACTATTCAGGCATTGCCTGGTGTCGTCTAGTCCAAGTGTCATCGCTGATCAGATTCCTTTGCTTACTCCGACCAGTGAATATACATTCTCATTTCGTACCAACCATCCTGATCCTTCTCTGCGTACCTGTGAGCGTCGAAAGGGATTTCATTCCTGCTTCCGCCTGAACCGTTTTCGTCCTGTCTGTCCAGTCAGTAAATCAGCACGAACGCAGGGACATTGGCTGACGATCAAATGGCCTTGCCCGTTTCCACATCGTCTAGCTCATCATATACCAATCACCGTTGCCAGATGCTCGACCACTGGATACCGCAGCTTTAGTTGCATATCTTCTCGCGGCGACCTCGTGCTTGTTCTCATCGGCTTCCTGGCACGTCTTGTCCGGTTGCGCTTCAAAGAAGTGGTTCGAGTGGGGAGCCTGTGTCGATTGTAAGCTCACTTCGGACTTGGACTTTGACAAGCGGTGCGATCTTCGCATGTTGACCAAAGCTTTACACCATAGATATCGGCATTTCATGTACGTAGCCCAGTTTTCATGGTTGTCTGACAGGGAACCCTTGCGCGTATCGAATGATCTGACACCATTGAGCTGACTTACACGCTTACGCGTCAAAGGGCTCATCGCCGCGTCCTTCGGAACGGTCGTATACAACGGCTTCTACTGCAAGCCCAAACTCGTGCTGCTCTACTGCTCGATCAACGCTTTCTGTGGCGCACTCGGCTCGTACCTGCCTTTCCAACGGTGGTTCAACGAACGCAGGAACAAGGTGAGTCCTTCGCCCCGTTCTTCCCCAATGGGGAGAACATACAGCGTTAGGTAGCAGGACGGTATGTGCTGACCCTTCATGTTGCGGTTGTAGCACCTTCGTATCGGCTTCTTCCTTTTCCTCTGCTTCGCAATGTTTGCGCCCATGTTACAGTTGTTCTACCAGCACGGATACTCCAAAGCTTCGAAATTCGTCGGTAAGTCCAATAGCCGCGATCGCAATCGCAATAGCAATGCCATTCAGAAATCCCGATGTACCTGTGTGCCCTCGTGTTGTTGACAATATGTAAAGTCTAACTTCATCTGGATTTTTCGGTCGATGATAGCACCCTTCGGCTGGTCTATCATCGCCTATCTTACAGGTCTCGTTTTCTACGCCTTCCACTTCCCAGAATGCAAGTGGCCTGGTAAATTTGATCGATATGGCATGTCGCATCAGGTGAGTGGCGGCTAAAGGTGTCACTTTACCACGCGTATGCCGCATGCGTTCTTACATTTCTCTCAAACTTTCTCGGTTGATATTTATTGAAGAAGCGATTGGGCGTCTTGTCTTACTGACCATTGTAATCGACGCTCGCTTCCAGTGGTGGCACGCAGGCATTGTCCTTGCCATTTGGCTGCATTACAGAGCCCTTTTCGTCGCGCACAAGCACAAGGATAATCTCTCATGCGCCGCATCAGGCGCCGGTCGATCCGTAGCTGAAGTACTGGAAGGCTGGCTGGGACTTGCTTCGGCGTAATTGAAGTATTCGGAACTCGAGCCATACCGCTCGGACTCCTCGGCATGTCGTGCGCTGTATGCGCATGCGCATTGCTTCTGGAGCGGAGGAATAGAGATGAAGCGAGATCTCTCCTTTTCGTTCTGCTCCGCTAAGCGATAGTATATCTAGTATGGTGAGGTAGTCGTCGCCAGAAGAGAAGCCACAAAGATATGGCATGATGGTGTAGCGTACATACCAAGTATCAATGCACATATTCATTCATACAACATGTTCTGATCTACGTGATGCGACGAAACTGTCCCGATCACCCCAGCGCAGCACAACGCAACGCTGGTTACTCTAGTTCGTCTAGGAAACGGGGACGAAGCGAAGACCGAAAACCGAGGACTATAAGAATCCCCTTCCGGTACCTTTCGGGAACACCCTGACTGTTGAAGGCTCGATACGGTATTGAAGGGGATTGCAGCGCGGTACGGAGGGGTAGTAGCTAGCTTTCGTTTGACCGAGGATCTGATTTTGGGAGTTTGGCAAGGATGAAGGTGTCGTTGCGCTGGCGTCCTGACTTTGTGAGCCCAGCGAGGCAGGCGGAGGTAGCGAGAGAGGGTGTGAGGAGATCTAACGGGATTGTTGTGTGTGTCTGGTTAGCTAAGTCCTGAGTGTATAACTGCGAGTGATCGTGATCGACAGCGCTGCGCAATGCTCGACAATGACAATGAAGCAATTACAATCAATGCCAGGAAGTCAGGGTCCGGTTGGGACACCCCAACAGATAGATCCTGCCCAAGATACCGGTAAGACTGAGATAAAAAATTGTACGATGCGGATGATTGGTTCGGCACTGCTCCCACTCACCTCGCCCATGACGTCTCCACTTCTGCCCGAAGCAAGATGGCAGATCCTCCAAAAAGTACCTTGACCTATCCTAAGCAAGCGCTCTAGAAGCTCGCGGTCCGCGTCGCCGTCGGCGTTGTTGACCCCACCCGCACTCGCACTCGATGTAAGAGGTAGTGTGTCGCCGTGTAATGTTGAGACGAGCGTTGATTTTGTCTGGACAACGTAAGGATATCGGGGTAGGGGTCGACATTCGGAATCGGATTTCGAATCGTGAAAGTCAGCAGGATCCTCGCTATTGCGGGCGCGATCGGCAGCAGAAACTCCTTCTGTTTCTGCGCATATATCGACTCTTCTCGTCGTACGTCCGACATACGACTTGCAACGACGAAACTTCGTTCGTTTGTTTGACGGCGGTGTAGCCGACCCACATCCAACAACACGATCATCCAAAGATAAATGGTTGTATGGTTGTATTGGGGTGCGAGCGTATGACAGTTATGACTCATGACTCACCGATCTCGTTCTAGCAAAGACAGCCCTGACGAACCTAGCTACGTCCGTGGCGCTCATCCCCATCCACAGCAACTCGCTCAGCCCATCTAGGATCACCATGGACCTCGCTTCGAGCTTGGCAGAAATGCAATCATATGTCTCCGTCAGGCTCAGGCTTGGCTGCGGCTGAGACGAGCTGTCGGTATATAGCCTAGGTGAGATGGTATTCGAGCTTGAGGTTGTCGCTGGTGCGGATGAGGTCGTAGCGACAGAGGGAGGTAATGAGGATGGTGAGATTGCTATGAACAACTGGGAGTTGGTCGTAGGTGGTAATGGTGTTCCCTGCACCGTTTGCGGAGTAATATGACACAATGATCCCCGCATCAGCTCCATTTATATCTTATGGTCGAGCAAGTCGCGCAATGATTAGATCCACATATACCGACCCCCCACTCACAAGCTTCTTCAAAACTGATTCCAAGCTGCCCCTGCCCTCGGCCCTAAAATCGACCCAAATGACCTTCCGCTTCTCCTTGCTCAGCGCCGCTGATGTCAGATGATACAATGCGAAATCACCGGGCGAAGGGAGGGTATCTGATATGATGAGGTGAGATGACGGTGGGGGTAGCGTCGAGGTTGACGCCGACGATGAGGCAGAGGAAGAGGATGAGGACGAGGAGGGGAAAGGGAGATGCGAGGTCAGGTGGGTCATGATGCTGCGGTCTAGGTTTTGCGTTCTGCGTTCTGCTTTCCGCTTTGTGCTCTCTGCTCTCTGCTCTATGCTGTGATTGGGAAATCAAGTCTGTCCTAGACCGTTCTTGCAGAATTGCCGATGGCTTGCTGCTGACTGCTGACTGCTGGGTCTACGCTTCTGGCAGATATCGAGTAGGCTATCGTCAGCTCCTCGTTCCCTTCTATGTCAGACACATTCAGGTATGCTGCAACATCCCTCCAACTCGGAACATTTTGATCAGTTTTAGTTACATGCAGTAACGGATATGGTGGGCCACGTGGGAGATAGACATATGCCCCCATTATCTTATCACGTGACCAGCAAGAGCCGGACCGTGATCAGAGCGTCACGTCATTCCCCAAGCCATGCATGCATTCACCGTACGTAAGTTACCGAATGGTCTGGCTCTGGCGCACCACCCGGCAATTGACAGACTCTATCTCTGCTTGCTTGATCACTCGTCCTCATAGCTTCATAGAAGAACAAAGAAACGTTATATAGAAACCTACCTTGCAACGCAAATGTCCATCCGATCCACCGCCCTTCGAGCCATCAAACCTCGACTCATCAAGCCCACAGTAGCGTGAGCCCAAGACTCCTTGCTTCCCTCTCCCCGCTGCCCCTTCCCGCTCGTTATTTGCCAATCGGGGTAGCGCTAGCTAGGCCTTTTCCTCGGCCCTAGCAGTACCGTCTGGATACGTCCAAAGCTGAAAGCTGACCAGATCAACGCGTGCGTGTCACAGTACTCGAACGATCTCTGTTTACACTAGACCTACGGTTCAGCTCGTCTCACCTAAACAATACAGAATGGGTGAGTCCTTCGCCTAAACCCCATCTCACCATCTCCACTCTCAACTATCTCATGTGTTGCCGATGATTACGAGGGCTCAAGCCCGCCGCCTTGTCCTCTCGCGTAGCTTCCATCATCACTGCCACCGCCAAGGCTGCGCACTCTGCCGTCGCGAGCCTTGCCTCGGCCGCCCCCATCAAGGCAGGCGACGCCGTCCCTGACGTTGAGATCCGAATCAACGACTTGGAAGACAAGGTCAACTTCTCCAAGCTGCCCGGCAAGAACATCCTTGTCCTTGTCCCAGGAGCGTGAGTGGCGGCTCCCCTGCACTCACCATCATGTGGCCTTCTACCATCTATTGAAATCGATCACGGGCGACGAGTCGCAGTCCCAATTTGCGATAACGGAAAACGGTGATAGAACTGCAGCGGGAACTCGGATGAACACTGACATCTCGATATCCGTACATGCGTTCGTGTCTGTTTTAGCTTCTCCCCTACTTGCTCGTCCCAGGTCCCTGGCTACCTTGAGCAGTACTCCACCTTCCAGTCAAAGGGCGTCAAGGACATTTACATTGTAGCCGTCAACGACATGTTCGTCGTCAACGCTTGGAAGGAGAAGTTGGCTGAAGGTAAGGACACCGTCAAGTTTGGTGAGTTGTCTTGATCGCCTTTTCCCACTGCTTCATGCCAGCTGCACCTGCTATCATTATCATTCGTGAGGGACCGCTGACGGGTACATGGTGATGTCTGAACAATCGTAACGTTATCTCACGCTAGCCGCCGACGATCAGGGACAGCTCGCGCATGCTCTCGGCCTCGTGCTCGACGGCCAAGCCATCTTCGGCGGTCCTCGACTCAAGCGAGGCGCTCTTGTCATCGAGGACGGCAAGGTCGTTCACGTTGGTGTCGAGCCCAGCCCCGCTGAAGGTGAGTGAGCACGGCCGAAGACCATGCAATCGCCTCCAGGATGCCCTATACGCTTCTTTTGGCTAACAGATGGATGGACACGTAGTCACCGTCTCCCACGCCGACGAGATTCTCAAGACTCTCTAATCAAATGGCTAGGTCGGGTGAAGAAAAAGCAGCGCAAGCGGTGATATGGTCGTAGAAGCCACTGATAGCATCGCGTTGATTCGAAGGAAAGGAACGGAAAGGAAGAAGAACTGAAATTATGCATTAGTAAAATCAGGCTCTACTCACTTCGAATGGTTTCTGTCTTCCTCTCAGCATACATGCCCTCCTGTTTCCAACTGATTTATTGGTCCGTGGTTTCCATGCCTGCCGGAGCGGCATGGGCTCTATCGTGAACCGGAAGTGCAGACGATCTGGCCTTTTGTGCAAAAGAATTGGTCAGTTGAAAGAAGAGGCGTGTGAACGGAGATGCGATAGGATATCTGAGTAACGGAGCGGCATCTGGGATCCGAAATGCACCAACAACACCACCCAATATATCTCGCGAACCAACCTACTGAAGTTTTGATCTTTCCGTGTGTAGAAAAAAGGATAAAAACTGGGGGATAATATGGCTGTTTTCAGCACTGTCGAGAACACTCATCCGAGCGGCTGGATAGACCCTTGATGACATGGTGTGAACGCGCAATGGTTGCGTACCTGGCATATATCAGATCCTCGCACTCAAGTACATGTAACCAAGAGAGTCACACATACAAAATGGTGACTGATGATTTTGAATGATGAGTGAGTTACTAGTGACTGATAAGAGCCAATATCGGCATCGATGTGGTTTTATCCATGTGTTTGATACATCGAATGGTACGCTGAGTGCTATATTTACATATCGTAGACGATCGAAGATTCGACCCAGTGGTTTATTACAGTACAATTTGTGCGTAGGTTCACTGAGCAACCGGTTGTCTTACCGAAGGCACTGAATGCCGTTTCAAATCATTCCAATCAGAAGATACTGGTCACCACATCCCACAAAGCCTCGAAAACTCCCATATCTTCCACATCACCTGGGTCCGCCTCAAAATTCCCATCGGCTGTCTGTGTGACATTATCCACATGGGTGTCATACAAACCGTCTCCGTCTGTATCGGCGTACGCATCGTACGTCCCGTCGTCGTCCGGAAGTACGTTTCCTTCTCCGATGACGTTGCCTGCGTCGTCGGTCACATCGACCGGGTCGCCCAGCGCAGCGATCGTAGTGGTGGCTACGCTGGTAAGCGCCGCTATGAGCAGGATGCCGACCACCTTGTGAATGACTACCTTGGCCACCAGTTCACATAGCTTATGTGCAATCTTGTCTTTGCCATGTTTGTCCGATTTCTCATATCGTTTCGCATCTGCATGCAGCTGTTGAGCCGCTTTATGATCGAGCGGTTCGGTCTTATCGGCCAAGCGATGGACATCCCGAACGATTTTCTCATCGCACACCGCTACGCCATGTTCGTCTGCCGCCTTTTTCGCATCTTGACGATCGGCGATGTCTGCCCCCAAACCCTCGACAGCGGCTCGGACACGAGCTTCTAGTTGAGCTCGTCTAGCGTCTTCCGTGGCCGGGTCATGGTCATCACACTCGGTCACGGTGACGGTGACGGGAGTCCCGTGATCGGTCGACTTTGACGGAGAGGGCGAGTAGGCTGGGGGCGATGATGCTGACGCCAAAGGGGGAGAGGCGGGACATGCCTCGGCGTGACTCTTCTCTCTGCTTGTCTTCTTGTTGAATGATCGAACACGCTGGAGACCACGAGAGACTACTTTGAGGCCTGGCATGATCGGGTATGGTTGTTCCGGGGCGAAGGTGATCGGAGTGCTGTGATCTGTGATCAAACAGAGGTGAGCAAATTAATCCTCAGCATGCAGTGCGCTGCACCCGCTGTCTTCAGTGTATACAGTAGAATGGAACATTTCTGACTCACTAGGTTGAATGAGGGCCGAGTCGTTGCTGTGAGAAGTGATACGGCCTACCGAGGGCGGCTGTGGCCCTTCCGGCCGCTGGTGTGCGCGTCGTTATGGTATTGGATTGGTCCGACAAAGTAGTTTTGTACTAGCACAGTCTGTATGTATGGTGTGCGATAGTAGTAGTGGGTGGATGTAATGTGGGACCGATACGTAGGATGATTGTGAACCGATGGAGAGGCAGGTATGAATGATGGTGGGCCTGAAGAGTAAGGGGGAACAAGGCTGCTCAGGCTGAAGTGAATCGCCCTGCCTTGTTATACATATATTGTAAGCGAAGCGCCATACCCATACCCCCTTCCTTCCGTCTGAGCTCGGCGTGTGCAGTCAGCTGCAGTGTACACCATGCATCTCCCAGGTGCATGCTGGTCTACGCTTCAGGTTGGTTGAGATAAGAACCGCCACTCCCTGGTCATGCCATTCGAGGTACTGGTACAGGACACTCCTCGCTTTGCAGATCTGATACGTACGACTTCCAAAGATGCACCCTGGGGATCCGAATATCATCCTGTTGTATGTATGTAAATACAAGTAAGTCAACTGTATACTGGATTCGCACGGCACGATTTGGACAGACACTGGAGTGCAATTGAACGCAAAAATCAGAATCCAGAACTTAGGATTCCTTCATGCTGTACGTACTGTACAGTACCACGTACCGAATGCAGCTGTATGCCAACAGCTAATATCACCGTCCTTGTTCTGAGCTGTAGGACTGTCTTTGTACTCGTTGCCCGTTGGTCGTGATCGTTGTGTTGCAATACGTCGCAAGGGGGTTTGAAACTGACGAGCTAAGACGGATATTCAGTCTCCTTATTGCGTGCGAACGGATGATCAAACGGATGACGAAAGTAGGTACAGCCTTACTGCTTCTTCGCGTTCCTATCTTCAGCTCAGGTCAGACGCAAAGCGATCTTCGCCCCCCGCTCCTCCACAGGCTTTGTATGTGTATTTAGCCATACCATATCATACAGTACGGGAGTACGGGTACTGGTCGTATCGCCTTTGCACGATTCACTGCATAAGCACAGCAGCTCTCTGCCCAACTGAGCTGGTCTACACATCACCTCGCCTCAGAGGACGCCGACGACGACAAAAATAAGATTCGGAGTCCCGGAGCTCGTAGCCTCCGGCTCGTACGTGTACTGTACAGTCAGTCCGTCCATTCCTGGCCCAGGCCCAAGCCTATGTCGGTGTCTGTATCGCAGCGCACCGCTCCACGAATCACGAAGAGTTTGTATCCAATGTGCCAGCCTCAGCAGCCTTGTCTGGCCAGACACTCAAGATGTACTGTTGCATTAATTTTCTCATCTACTTGTAATATAGGAACTACTCCATTGTTACATCACCGGGCACTACGTTGATTTGACTGCATTAGGTATGTTATGTATGTGGGTCTCTTCTTCTTCTTCTTCTTCTTCTTCTTCTTCTTCTTCACAGTCCGCATTCTCATGCATCCCTCGGCTCCCTATCAGTTCACAACGGGTTCAGCCAGATACTTCCCAGCCACAGTGCCCTTCTTGACTTCCTCAAATCTCCACGCATGACCCTCCAATTCCCCATTGACAACTTCCACACCCAGCCCGCTCAACAACGAGCCTTCGATTCCAAAGGCAGCTTGTACGTTGACGGGCGACATGGCTTCTCCTGGCTCCGTAATGAATTTAGCTATGATCTTGCCACCCTCGCTCGTCAAAGGCAATTGACCAAGCTTCCACTGCATCTTCCTGGAGGCCGGAGACCACACGCCTCCAGCAGGTTTGGCTTGAACGTTGGAGACGGATGGTCCGGGTCCGAACAGCGCTGCGATCGATACATTGGACAAGGAATCGAGGGACAGACCACCAGAGGTTGAAGCAGTCTCGCCAGATCGATAATGCAGGATCATTCTCGTTTCGCCGTCCTTACACTGGAATGCAGGTTCGAGGATCAACGGCGTCGATCTCAGCTCTTTGCCAGGCTGCACATGCACAACGTATTTGAAGAGTAAGGTCCCCTTCTCCGTGCCCAGTCCAGCAGGTTTCGAAGCGGCATTAGCGGTGGCCGACGCCAATACTTCCGAGTTCAAGAAGTATTCTCCTGGCCTGTCGGGCACCTGTGCAAGGTATGCGGGGTTTGGAGCAATCTTCTCCAACTGCTCGAAGGAGGTTAATCGGATGTGGATAGGTCCAGTCGTGGGTTGAGTAACAGATGGTCGAAGTGATAAATGGATCTCGCCGGTAATCTGGATCCGCGAAACCTCCTTGCCCTTGAAAATGACATTGATAGTTTCGCTGAGGTTGGCACGGAGTCCAGGATCAGTGGAGGACGTGGCAAGTGTAGGCTGGACCAGGGCAGTGCCAAGGTGCGGAGAGTCGAAGGGGTTGTTGGAAGTGACCGACGAGAGGGAGGTTTGTCTCGCTTGTTGAGGACGGTCCTGCGCATTACCATTGATCGCGACAGGTGATCCGACGGAGGTGGGGGAATCGGCCATTCTTTCTTCGGGTTCGGCGATCTTGTTCAGAGATAATCCACCAATGCCGGATGAGCCAGAGCCGGTGACATCTTCCGTCAGGCTGCCAGGGAACATGGTGTTTCGCACATCCCTTCTGCCTCGAGCAATTGTACCCCTTCTGGACGGCTGCGATGGAGGCATCTGCAGAGTCTGCTGCATCTTTTGCAAAGCAGCCTGTCTCTCTTCCTCCGATTCCTGTATAGGGGCAGGGGCAAGCGACAAGTTCAAACGAGGTTGAGTCTGATGCTGTGATGACGCTGACGACGACAAATTTTCGGCAGAAGCGTTGGGGGAAGAGGTGAAGTTCTGGCCGAAACCCGGCGTGGTTGGACCACCGTGACCTGCACTAGCTCCTGTGGCTGTGACAGGCGTAGGCACGAGCTTGTTAGGATCTTCCCATGGGTTCCGATGTCGGTCGGTGGGCGCGACTGAAAATCCTTCCTCATCCACAGGAGGTGCCTAAGAATGAATGTCAGTAAGACTGGTATTAAAAGCTTGACGATAGTTTCCTGTGAGCGACACACTCACGTTGGACGTAGATCCTTGTATCCTGGGCACATCATCGCCAACCATTTCAAAGTTTCCATCTCGTTCTCTTCCACTTCGAGTTGAAGTAGCATTACTGTCACTCCTGTTCCTACTTCCACCGCCAGCCATCGTCTTAGTCCTGCCAAGCATGGATTTGAATCCACCGGCGAAACCGCTCTGGTCCCTACTGACATTCGTCGAAGAGCCGTTCGTCCTGGCAGGAGGTCGTGGGGAGAAATCGTGCGTTTGGTTGGTGGCAGCTGTCACTGAAGACATGCGTCGGTCCATTCGAGACGCTAACCATACAAATTAGCTGGGACACACCAGAAGATCTGTCGAGGGACTGAAAGAGCGTGTACTCACGGGTGGAAGCCGCACTGTCCGGTACGGACAGTCTCGGTCCGCTTCCACCAATCGAGCCCAATTTCCGGCCGACATTGAGCACTTCCTCATCAGTCTCCCAAGACAACAGAGCAGCAATGATGCTCTCAGCTCTCTGTCCATCACGGGTAGCGATGTCACCTTTGACCGTACCCCATCTCACGATCACCTCCTTGAGCGTTCCCAATCTTTCTTCATCTAATCTCTGGAACGTAGTGTATACCATGGGAGAGAGTGACGAGAGGGACGACGTGATTTGATTTAGTTCATGTTGTAGTTGCTCGGCCTTTGACGATTTGGATTTCTGAGCTGCCTTCTCCAGCTTGCTGGACGTCTTTTCGTAGTCCTTCAACGTCTTATCGAGGGATGTCTCCTGCTCGTTGACTCGTCTCCACGCGATGACTTTACTAGGCATTTCTCGCAAGGGCTGCTCAAAGTCGGTTCTAAGCATCGCTGAGAGTGTCGAATGAGATGCGGATGTCTAGGTAGGCGTCGTATGCACAGATTCAATGTATTCAGAGTACACTTTACATCAGCTCTTGGCCTGGAGCAGCAAACAACATACAGGCAGCAGGACTTGATAACCCACCTCTGCCAGTTCTGAGATGACACTATCCCACAGTCTCCCTTCACCGCTCGCTTTATCCCAATCATTGCCCGACTTGCCGCTCAGACCGCCCTGTTCCGCCGTCTTGGCCAGCTTGGACAGACTCTCCGCGTAGGTAGCTTCGATCTGTGCTCGCTGCTTGTACACCTCTGCCAGCGCATTCAAGTGGGTAGTAGAGGCATGCAGCCGCTTTTGAAGTGCTGTGAGAAGCGGACGGGGCGGTGTGGGCAGGAAGCAATTGACCCATGCGTCTTCGGGCAGAGCGTTGGCCATGTTGGGCGAGGGACTGCTATTGCGATATCTGTGATATGTCTTTGTGTTGACCCCAGCGCTATAAGTGTTATTTTGGCGCCTAGTGGCTCAATAAATGATAACTGTTGTCTTTTGAGCGATGGCAGAGCAGCGTCCTACGGGATGCTGTAGAAGTAAGCAATTAAGAGGATCTGTATGAGAGATGTGAAGGAGGTTTCGAAGTCGACGACGTTGAGATAATGTTGTATCTGCTTTGCTTTGCGGGGGATACGGGGCCTTTGTCGCGATGAGCAGCATCATGGTGCTACCTACAGTCGATGTTGATGAGAATAGCACTCACTATATAGCTAATGTACATGGCTTAATTTCCTAATCAAGTAATAACCATGTTGAACCTAGAGTAGAGACGAATGACGCAAGGGATCTAACCGTTGTCCGGTGGCCACGCCACGCTACCAGTACCACTCACTATCATATCACTGGGCTGGCTCGTGCTCCATAAGTTAATTCAACCATCTTGATCACATCTTATCAGCCTCGCACATCTCGTCATCAATCCACAACTATCAACAATCCATAGCATAACATAACTCTAGGCCCGTTCACTAATACGACATCAAGCTCGCCAGTACCCCAGTACCCCAGTACCACCCAACACCATTTCAAACCCACCATGAAGGTCTATTCCCTCTCCCTGCTCTCGGTGACTCCCACCACTCCCGCGCAAGCGACACTACTGGGCACATCGCAGGATCTCAGCAGTTTCTCCTTCTACCAGCGAGGCAGTGTGGGCGAGTTCATGACCTTCTTCACCAAGGTGAGTATCGGGAGCCACCTGAGTTGTGGGCAACGAGGATTCCTTTCACAACTGCTTGGAACTCTACGAATCTTTTCCTTGTCATTCTTGGCCGGATTCAATCTCAGAGGGACTTTGTGCAAGCTAGTCCAATCGATACGGCTTGATGGTACAAACGAGGACTGACAATCAATCATTGCCCGACCTGTGGGTATCTACAGACCGTTGCTGAGCGAACACCTGCGAACCAACCCTCATCTGTCGAGGAGAACAACTACAAGGCTCATGTGTTCCGCACGACCGGCCGACAGCCTGGTTCACCCGGTCTCGCTGGTAAGTTACCACTTGGACATCACTTGTATTCCACTCAGCTATGGTCTCGTCCCATCAACCGAACCGCTAAGCTGTCTTATTGTCTTCTTCTCTCATAGCCGTCATGATCACCGATCTCGAATACCCGTATCGACCCGCCTTCTCCCTCCTCACCAAGCTTCTGGACGAACACACCACCCTCCTCGCCAACCTCCCTTCATCCTCGGCCGCCCCCTCGTTCGGCTCAGCATCCGCCAACGCGTTCGGCGGAAACCCTTCGCAGGCCGCCGCGGGAGGCTTACCCCCTGCTCAAAAGGGTAAACTCGAGGGAACCCTCGCCAACTATTTGACCAAGTACCAAGACCCGAAGCAGGCTGATACGATCATGAAGGTACAGCAAGAGCTGGATGAGACTAAGATTGTTCTGGTGAGTGGGCGCCGGCCGAACAAGTTTTATTATGCACAGTGTCATTATCTATGACAATCTCAGGTCATCTGGCTGCTGTGGACCTCTCCCCTCAGCATCTCTTTCCAAGTGGTTTGGAGCCAGGAAACGCTTTCTCGATCATTCCCCAAAGTTATCTTGTCTCCAGAGAAGATACCGAAGACTCAGCGCTGATATGTACTTGTTGTAAATGTACGCCCCCAGCACAAGACAATCGAGTCCGTACTGGAACGAGGTGAGAAGCTGGATAACCTGGTTGAGCGATCAAATGCTCTCTCGGCACAGAGTAAGATGTTCTACAAGACTGCCAAGAAGGTGAGTCGCGATGCCCCAATCAGTATTTCACCTCACATCAGCACAATGCTGAGATCTGCTCGCTCGCTCTGGGGATCGCGTGTTGGGGGATTGGTTGTGGACGCGAATATCGCTGATCCGCTGTTTTCGGTTAACAGCAAAACTCTTGCTGCGTTGTCATGTAAACTGGGCTTGACCGCTTCGATACCCTTTTGATACGGGCCTTCGGGGTGAGGTGAGGAAAGGATGCTCAGGTTTAGCACCTCGGGTGTGCTCTTGACAGCATTGTGGAGCATATGTCCTGGATGATGTAGTGCGATAAGTCGTCGGTCGAAGCTGGCCTCCTGGACCCAGAGGGTATACACACAGCAGACTTTGGTGCGGTATGGATTATGGATTCGTGTTCCTAGACTCTGATAACGGTAAAAGTATCTATTATAGCTATGGCGAGATTAATTCCCCAGCAAGGGCAATCAATAGTCAGGCTAGTCAGGCAGTGGTGACTTATGTACTAGGATCGCAGCCCCCTCTAATTTGATAGGTATGGAGATTCATTTGCCTACACCTTTCTTCCCCGCTTCGACTCGCCGAGTTCAATAATGAAGGGAGTCTAGCATCCAGAATGCAAAAGTAGTTGCGCGCATGTTTCGTTGTGCCGACAAACCCACCTAGAAGAGGAGTGAGTAGTCTGTAATGTAGTTTGAGGAGGTGAGCGGCGACGCGTTTTGATTTTGGTCAAAACATTACGAGTGGGACACATCAACTAAGTTACATCAACTTCATCATCCAACATTTGATTCGATTTTGACATTGCCATCTTCATCTTCTACGTTCACATCTTCTGAGCGACAACCTGCAGTATTCTCGAGCTCGTCCTATCAAATCGTCGACATCCGTGCTGTAGCATACTCAAGCAGACAGCCTATCGAGGTGTATATAACATACCTATTTCGCGACACCCTCCCTCTCGATTTCAGCTTCCTCTCTTACTTGACTTCATATCCAGCTCCTGATCGAGACCTAGAACCGGAGAATCTCGGTACCTTGTTATCGCGTTTGCGCAACTGCATCACCTTGTGGGAGACTTATAACATATTGAGGAGTAGGATACTCCAATTGGTTTGGACTTGGACTCGAGTTCGGATTTATCCTCGAGTCTGGGGTCTGTGTGGACCAGGATCGGGAGCGAAGATGCCTGGTGAGCGCGCTGCACAATCATCTACCGAACATGACCCAAATAAACTGGCTGATGTCACCATTAACTCTACCGGATATCCTATCGTCACATGTAGGATCGACAGACGAGATAGTCATCATCTCAGATACGGAAGAATACCACTTCATCCACAACGATGACGATGATGACGAGGACGAGGACGATGGGATCGCGTTCGTTGGCCATGGCTATAATGTGCAGCCGCGATCTCGTTCAGGAGCTGTAGCGGGCCCTTCAAGGTACGTCTATATGGAATGCTTGTCAGGATCTGTTCTCCATGCGGCCTCCCATGGTCTCTCGTCGTCCGTTCGTTCGCCAGATCCATCCATCAACAAATCAGGATCTGTGCATGTCTGATCTGTCCTTTCTGAACAACGCTTGATTATGAAGTTGTTCATGTCTTTTGGTGCGTTTGTTGATCTGATTTATTGCTTGTTGTCGCTGTCCCACTGTCCCACATTCAGAATCACCAATTCCACGCCCATCTTTATAGACAGCGATGACGAGGACGACAGCGGAGATGAGAACCAGGACATTCACGCCTTCCTCTCTGCGGACGTTGGTAATCGACCCACTGTCACCAGCATGACGTCGGCATCGACTATCACCAAAAGTAAGGTCCACACTAGCCTTAACAAAACTCGATCTCAATCTGCAACGGCAATCTCTCGAGATGTCGGGCCGTCTAAGGCGAAGGTGCGGGCAGAGACTAGTCATATGATGGCACAGACGACAACGCTTAGCTCCTCTAGACGCACTAAGAGCCTCACAACGACAGCCACGTCCACGGACACCTCTATAGCGACTGCGATCGATGTAGACGAGTACGACGACCTCACGTTCGACCTGGATATTCAGCTCGTAGAAGCCGCCATGAACAACACGAGCACATCCACTGTCACAGCGAGTAAGATACCCAATAACAAAGTGAAAGGGAAGGCGACAGCGGAAGTGATAGAGCATGACCGCCCGGATGGAGCAGATGAAGTGGTTGTGCAGGAGGTACGTAGTAGTGGGAGAGCGTTTGAGGAGATTCAGGATGAGTTTGATCGTTTCGAGAGCAGTCTGCTGGACAGCGTGAGTGCATCCCGATATCGTCTCTGAGTTGCTTCCCCTCGAGCAGAGCGCCTCCTTCGGAGCTCCGGCTATCTATCGACGTATTCCTCGTCGTAGAATTGGAATCTGAGGCGGTGGAGCGATATGAACGAATTCAAACTAATTGGGTGCAAACGTCACATTCTTTGATCCTTGATCCCGATAGCTGGACCCGCCCAACCGCGCGACTTTGAATAAACCGATAGAGAGTCAGGGTGCCGATCCTCAGAGACCCAGAAACACCTCGCAGCGCGATCGTACACAGGATAGCTCTACTAGATCCAGCAGCGCAATAAAAGAGGCCATCGCGAAAGAGAAGGCGAAGTTGACCAAGACGAAACGTAAATCATCGACAATAACAGCAATCGATCCAGGGGATCCTGGGGTCGCTACTCAGTTGAAGGAGGCGGATGAAGCTAGTATGAGCAAGAGGAGGAAGAAGTCGACCTGCAATGACGATGTAAGTCTGGTATTCTGCTTCCTTTATCTTCGGAACGGTTTTGCCGACCTCGATACTGGCTATGTGTTGTCTAACATGGATGATATATCAGCCCGTCAAAAAGCTCAGCAAGGAGGAGAAAGAAGCCCTCAAAGCACAAGAGAAAGCTGAGAAGCACCTTGTCCGCGAAACTCAGAAGGTAAGTGCGATTCATCGACGTCCGCTGTCCATCGAGATCCATTCCTGACGATCGATGGCTTCCCTCAATTAGGCCGCCAAGGAGGCGGAGAAGTCATATCAGCGCAAATTGGCCGAAGTCAATCGAGTAAGGAGCATTTACCTACTTCCCCTCTGATTAACACTATTGCTGATACTGCTTCGCGCTCGATGTGCCAGCTCCGAACAAGCAAGAACGACACAGTCCGCGAAATACATCTGTACCTCTCTGCAGACCTCGCCCATCCCACCTCACCCATCGCAGGTGCTCTACCAGAAATTAAAACCCGCATCACCGACAACCATTCCGAGCTCCATTTCCTTCCCGAAGACCAATCCCCTATAAACGGTGTGATGCGGTTTAAGCGACATCTAAAAGCGCGCTGGGATCCCACAAAGAAACAGTTCATACCGCTCGATCAAGAAAAATGGATCTGGGAACCTTCGATACTCATGATTATCAACGCTGAGGAAATCGTCGATCGGATTGCAAATGCATCTGACTCGACTAGTGATGATGGGAGTAGCCTATCGACATTCATAGCAGACGTGCGGCTTACGCTAGGGCTGAAAGTCACCGATCAGATGATGGTCATGATCAAAGGTCTGAACAAATACTATTCCAAGACCAAGAGCCTAGCGAACAAGGAGTTCACTGCTGCCGCCCGAGCTGGTCTGACAGGAGCTAGAGGCGGGAACGGCAGAACAGGTCCCGGTGCGACGGTGATGAGTAGCAGACCGGACAAAGAGACAATAGAGATGGAGTTGGTGAAACTGCAAGTCGAGGAGCGGTGTTTCCTCGTACACGGTAAGTGGATGACGGCTGCTGCCTATCTCATCGCTATACTCGGCTGATGCTGGTCGTGATGATCTTTGTCCACAGTGGAGAAGACAGAAGATATCGAAGATTGGGTGTATAACATCGCGGCGGACGTCGCGCTTCGACCGGTTAGTTCAATATGAGATCAACTTCGCTCTACCGATCGGCAGCGAATGATCTTATAGGATCCACCTATAGTCTGCCCCCCTAGATGATTGATTCCTGGGTATTGTAGATCTGCATGTTCCGAACGGACATCTAATATGAATTTGGTGCTAATACTCGACAACTTCTCTTGTTCCTCTCTTTGCTCGTTTTCTTTCGACAGTACAAGCTCATCTCGAAATCGCACCTCAATTTCTGCCCCACCGACTCTATCAAGCGCAAATCGTCCAACCCTACCGAAACGTTCGAGCTCATGTTGCAAGAAGTAACAGGGATCACACCCTCGGCAGCTATGGGCATCGCGGTGGAGTATCCGACGTTCTACAATCTCATGACCGCTTATGAGAAAGCTGAGAGGAGGGGTGGGGTTGAGAGAGCTGAGGGGATGCTGCAAGATTGCCAGGTGAGTTGGCGTTCCAAGGATCCGGGCATCATCGTCGCCCGCTCGGGCGATCGTTCGATGCAATGATCAATGGGGCAATCCTCTGTTATTCCTTTCGCCCAAGCCTGAGCCTGAGCCTCGGAAGATGACAGCATTCGTTGGTCGCGCTTCCGCACATCACTGATTGACGTTCGCTTGGCTCCTCCCGACTCACGCGACCCGCAGATCAAGACGCTGCGCGACGGGACCGCGAACGGACGAAAGTTGAACAAGGTGAGCAAGAAGCTTTACACTTACAATGAAGTCTTTCCCCCTTTGATTGCTGACGTCTAGCTGCTTGAATCTGTACTTCTCTATTCGATGCCTCCCTCTCCTAGGCCCTAGCGAAGAGGGTGTATAACGTTTTCAGAGGCCAAGACAGTCTTGCCCTGGCCTAAGTAGGCCTACGTGTGGCGTCGCGATCATAAGGGGTTTAGTAGTATACTACGTAGTTCAGTATATAGCATGTCCACTCGCTCCAAGCCCATCCTATCCCGTTTCCGTTTTCTTGTTGTAGTCTGTTCTTGCTTATAATTGGTTCCTGGCTTTGTGCAATTATGTACGATATGCCATATCTTGTTTTGGAGTCTGCAGCCATGAGAATACCTGTGAAAAGGGGCCGAAATGTGGTGTACAAGGGTGTATGTCTGTATACATTGAGTATGGTGATGATATAGTATAGACTATAGGATGACTGCAGTTGCAATCGATCAGAGCGAAGCAAAGCAATTCAACAGTGTCTGACGGGAAGATGGCATTGTATGTCTCGATCTCGACTGCACATATCTATCCACACCTCCCTTTCCCTCCTGTCGCACCTAGCGGATCCTATCACCCGCACTTAGGCTTTAGACTTCTTGGCCTTCTTCTTCGCGGGTGATGACTTGTCTGTGTCTTCTACTGCCACGTCTGCTTCAGCACCGGCATCGGCTCCGGTTCCAATCTCAGATTTGCGCCTTTTGTCCTTCTTGTCTTTGTTGTCTTTCTTGTCCTTCTTCTCCTTCTTGTCTTTGCTTCCGTTGATTGCTGAACCCTCCTCGCCAGCAGCAGCAGCAGCAGAAGTAGCTGGCACCTCTGGCACCTGGACCTCATCCACATCCATCCCGTCGTTTCTGTCGTTCGTGGTGGCAGCATCAGAACCAGGACCAGGACCGGGGGTATTGAATCCGTAGGCCTCGTTTCTGAACTTGAATAGATGCGTAGGTTGAGGTCGTTTGGCGTTGGCAGAAGGTGCGGAGGAGGGTACGATTGGGGTGGAAGATCCGTTGGAGAGGAAAGAGGGTACGGCGGCGGCGGCGGCCGTCGGGGCTTCGTTGATTCCAGTCTCGGTTTGAGCAGAGGAAGGGGTTATGTCAGGTGTCAGGATTAGGCGCCGGGTGATGGGTAGGGGTGCTATCGGATGGGATGGAATGCACAGTAGATCAGTCAGCACGACGTGTCGTCTGCATTGAGCGGGTTGAGTCTGGCGCAGCTGGCCATTGTTGCGACAGAAGTGGTTCAGTCAGAAACGCCATTGGCTCGGCGCCATTTGGAACAGCCGAGCTACTCTATAGCATCGATCTGAACCACTACCTGTCCTGACAAATCCTAGCGAAATCGCCCGTTCCCAACTCACCGACAAAGAGCTTGCCTCCCTGCTTGACTCTAGGTACCAAAAGCCTCATCCCCTCCATCTCCTCTCCACCTTCCACTGCCAACTCTCCCTCATCGCCTGCATCCATCGTCAAAGAATCGGCCGCACCAGGTCCAGCTGACGGTTGTCTTCCTTCTTCGTCGACAACGGTGTGTGCTTTGAGCCGTTTTGACGAGCCGGCCGGAGTGAGTGTATACGAGGTAGACTTGTATGTGAAAGATCCTTTGACTTCGCCCCCAGCACTGCCGTTAGTCGAAGAGGAGGGGTAAGAGGATGAGGGATGGGATGAGCGAGGGACGGTGAGTGACAGAGCCGACAGTCGGGATGGCTTGAGCTGCGGTTGAGGAGATGATTGTAGACGAGTGAGCGGTCAAGTCGTGAACTCAGATACTCCGCTTGAATACAAAGCCAAGGACGCGAGGCAAAAGGATCGCAGACAATGCACCATTCCACTCTGCATTATATGAACCGAAAGGAGTGTGTGTATATTGGGGCTCGATGTAGACCACAGCACCACTCACATCCTTGGGAACTCGGATCGCCCAGAGCTCAACACCAGGCTTGTTGGCCAGAGCTTCCCACTCGAACGGCGATGATACAAAGGCCGCCGTAGCTTTCAGCTCGGTCATACCCACTGGCGGCTCGTAGCGTCTACCTCGTAAGAGATTTCCAAATGGTCCGATGGAGCGAGAAAGCATAGTTTCAGCAAGATTGCCCTTGTTCCGTGCAGCCATTCGAGCAGTAGCAACAGCGGTGGCAGTAGCAGGATGATTGTGAGTTTGAGTATTTTGAATTCCACACTCACGACAGAGTCTTGGACGCTCTGGACGATTGAGCAGGGTTCGTGGTCTTCTTGCTCGATCTTCTAGGCTCGATACCCTCCAAATCCACTTCGCTGTCCTCCTCCTCCGAGCTCGAGTCAGAGTCATCGCTAGACGAGTCGGCAGAGGCAGCAGCAGCAGCTACACCTCCTTCGCTGTTGTTATCGTCATCATCGCTCTCCTCAGCTTCGTCGTCCACGAATTCAGCTGATATAGGCTTCCGTTCAAGCTCGGCATCCTTTGATTTCAAGTTGGAGTTTGTTTTCGTTTTCGTTTTCGGCTTAGAGGTTGAAGCGGAAGCTGAAGCTGTCGTGGACGAGCTTGATTGTTTTGATCTTGATTTTAATCTTGATTGGGATTTTGTCGATTTGACTTTCGGAGGGGCGGAGGAAGAGGCCATTTTGTAGATGGATCTCGTTCTGAGCTTCCGTTCTGAGCTTGTAAGGTCTGATGAAAGTCTGTAGGAATCGGTGAGCTGCAAGATTATCAATGTACAAGACCAGCTTTTCGACAAGTGAGTGAACCAGAGTGAATCAACATTGCGCATAACAGCCAGCTGCCATGCCAGCTGTGAGTGAGCCAAGGCTTGGTGCGTGAAAAATCTCTCTCTCGAGCGAGTTGAGGATGCGGGGTATCGCATGGTGTCCACGTGTTCAAGCGATAGCGCTAAGTCAACTAATTCGCAGGACGCGGGGTAAGTCACCATCAATTCACGCGTGTACTATGTAGCAAGCAAGCAAGCAAGCAACACAGACAATAATCTAGCTATATCAATCGTCCCGCACCCACCCTTTCGATCAGTCAATCTATCTATCTCATCCTAACACGCAGCCAGGCCTCAGCTCGCTCGCAGTCATACCTCATCATGTCCTCACCATCACCAAAGGCAGGCCTGAGTGGACTGCCCGATACACCCTCAACCAACGACAATGCGGCATCACCCAAACTCAAACTCGACGAGCCTGAAGCCGAACCTGAATCAAACAAGGACGACGCACCTCCTTCCACCTCACCTTCAAAATCACATACAGAGGATTCACCATCAAAACCCCAAGTCGCTGAATCGTCTCCCGCGAAGCCTCGTGCGCCGCCCAAGAGCAAAGTGAGAGCGGCCGCTGCCATGTTCGAAAAGCCCAATACCGCCAATGCTAGTGGTGCATCCGGTTCCAGCTCTCCTTCGATCTCGACACCGAAATCAAGTTTAGACAGACCGAGACCGCCCAAATCACCTCTATCGTCTGCTGGTTCTTTCAGGTCGGTTCCCGTTTCCGATCAAAATAGTGGCCTCGACCGGCTTTCGCCTGAGAAACCGTCTATGCGTAGATTCGGATCCCGCTCGCCTTCGCCTACACCGTCTCAATCACCTTCATTCAGGAAACTTAGTACCGATGACGCCCACGCTACCCCGAATCTGAACCTTGATTCACCTTTCGTTGCTCGAGCAGTTTCGCCGTCACCAGTGGTAACGCCTTCATCTAGCTCAAGTATAGCGGAGAGATTCTCTGATATATCGCTCTCTGAACAGACGCCTCAATCCAAGCCTGATCCTCCCTCCGAGATTGAGGTCGAGAACACTCCGCCCTCGAGACGGAAAGACCTGTCCGTCTCCCCAAATCCTCCTAAGCCTGTCGACCTGTCAGACGAGCTGCCAGAACCCGTTGTCACCCCACCGGCGAAGGAACCCGTCAAGTCATCTTTCTTCTCTTCGGCTTTGGGTTTCGGATTTCCGTCAAGTAGTTCCAACGCAATTGTATCTGAACCGACACCGACCTCGAACGCTCCTTCCAGACAAGCGTCAGCATCAGAACAGGGTCAAGCGTCGGCGGCCGGAGGATGGAGATCTACAATGTCGAACCTCTTAGGCTCAAGATCGACATCCTCGGTCACGTCCCCCTTACCCCCCTCCGAGCCGGTCTCGGTCTCCGCCTCGGCCACATCTTCTTCATCTCAACGGCCAACTGAGGCCTTGACCCGCAATCCTTCAGAGGGAACGTCTTTCCTCTTACATCGAGTGGACTCGACCACAGCATCGCGTGACAGACGGATAAGCGCACAGCTGGGCGGAGGTCAAGCTATCAGAGAAGGATTCGAGAGGGTCAGAGGGGCGATGGAGACAGCCGCTAGAGAGATGAGAAGGGAGAGGGAGAGCAGAGCCACACTAAATGCTGGCACTGGTGAGGACGCAGATATGAGAGAGGAGGCTGATGAGGCCCAAGGAGACGAGAAGGTGGATTGGACGTTCTGGGGCGCGGTGGTGCAGGATTTCGAGGAAGTGGCTAGAAATAGACCAAAGGAATTAAGCAGAGCCATTCAGCAAGGCATCCCGCAGGTCATTAGGTGAGTCCATGCCCCGAACAATTACCATCGTCTTACATATGCCCTGTCCTTTTGCTCTGTGACTCGTGACTAATTTTGCGCAACGTATCCATGCAGAGGAGCTATATGGCAGCTCATGTCATCGTCCAAATCTACGCCATTGGAAGAGACGTACAAAGCTCTTCTCAAGCTGCCATCTCCTCACGAGAAAGCTATCAATAAGGATATCAATCGAACGTTTCCGAATCACAAGTATTTCCAGGAAGGCGGAGGTATTGGACAGGAGGGGTTGTTCATGGTCGTGAAAGCGTACAGCTTGTGAGTGTTCACATCCATATGGCATAGCATGGCATAGCTGTCATGTGGCATCTGTCCCGCTCTAGCTGATGGCAATGGACATGACTCTTGAAACAGGTACGACCCGGAAGTAGGCTACACGCAAGGGTTGGCTTTCATCGTTGCTGCCTTACTACTAAACGTGAGCTTGCACGTCCCAGTCTATGACTACAAGGCAGCTCAACTAACTTGTCCTCTTTGGATTCCACACTAGATGCCTGATGAAGAAGCATTCTGCGTCCTCGTACGGCTGATGGACTCGTACAATCTTCGATCGCACTATACGGCAGAGATGCAAGGGCTCCAACTGCGGCTCTTCCAGTTCGACAGGCTCGTGGAAGAGATATTGCCTCTGCTGCATACGCACTTCGTTAGGAAGGGTGTTAAGAGTAGTATATATGCTGCCCAGTGGTTCATGACGCTGTTTAGCTATCGGTGAGTGCAATGGCCGCTCTCTTTTTTTAATAAAAAAAAACTCAAGAAATGCCGATCCAGAACTTGGGCTGATATACTTCTTTCGATGCAATACGGACTCGGCCTTCGCAACATTGTAGATTTCCACTGTCCCTCGTGTATCGGGTGCTGGACATAGTGTTCGCCGAAGGGATTGAGGCGATCTTTCGGTTCTCGCTCGCTTTGCTCAAGAAGTCAGAAGATAAGCTCTTGGAGTTGGAATTTGAACAGATCCTCAACTATTTACAATCCGACTTGTTTGAGGTATACCGCGTCGACGACTCGAAAAGGGATGGCGAATGTGAAGGGGGAGGTAGTGGCGGGGACCCGCATAGCGAAGAGGAATGGAAGGCGAACGAATTTGTGCGAGATGCCTACGAGATACGCATGTAAGTGGAGAATGGCGTATCGTCAATTCCTGCCAGCGAGATCGAAGTCCCTGACACCGATGTTTGGTTGGTTCATGTGTACAGCACACCCTTCATGCTTGACTCGTACGCCTCGGAATGGGAAGAGCAGCTTCGAAGTCAGAATCGACATGCACTCGAGGTCGATCAACTGCGGAATGCGAACCGCAATCTCAGCGCCCAAGTGTAAGTAGATGGCCTTCTCATTGAGTATACAAGGCTTTGTCGCGCCTTCAATGATTGTGGCAACTGATTGGAGTTCCGGTTTTGGGCGCAAACAGGAAACAACTAGAAGCGTCCCTCGCCACAATGTAAGTGATCCGATACCTGGTAACATTTTTCATGAGGTACCGCAATTCACTGACTGACTGACACTGTGTGCTTCCATCCCCAGGAACCAAGAACATGTGGAGCTTGTCAGACAGCTTGTGATGAGCAAGATCGAGAAGGAGGACACGGAGAACGAGCTCGTGCGGTACAAAATGCTGTGAGTGGTGTTAGGGTGTCAGATCTGACGCGAGCTGTTATATCTGTGGCGGGTCAGGCTGACCGTAAGATTGTCCTGGTTCCTCGAAAACAGGTACGCTGAGCTCGCTCATGCTCAGCAAGACGCTCTGTCAAATCACAGTCGTTTATCGGGCGGGTCGATGAACAATCAGACCATCTCCAACTTCAGCACTAATAACGGCAGCAACGGCAGTAGACCCCCAAGCTAAGCGTATCAATCACTTGAAGGCATCCCTGTCCGGTTTGCACGCCAGCACTCATCGATCATCGATTTGTCGCACGAATTGTACTTGATCAGCCCCTACAGAAACCTCGAACAGAGTCTGCATATACAACCAGAATCTGGGATCTTATTTCGCACGAAATGGACAATCAACCACGCACCACATATATCGCCACGTATCCTAATACACCACACCATATTATAATCTAGACGAGTCAACCGATTTCATTACGGTACATAATCACAACAACACATATCGCTTACGCTGCTGTGCATTGCCTTCACCACTATCAGCATCACTATCAACTATCATATTGTACCCGTAGTTGCCACGCCATGCTCTATCCATCCTTGCTGCGGCTCCCCGTATGAGTCCATGACGATCACATATGTTTGTTCTGTCATGCGAATGCACAGGTCGCTCCAAGTCCAAGCGGCTGACAGAGCGAAGTTACTCTGCTGCCTGATTATCCCTCTCATCCATGGTTGCAACGATACTCGAATCAGGCAAACACGATATATTCATACAACATTGCACAGCGATCACCCGGGCATGAAAGTTCCCCCTGCACCCGCTCCTTCCCCCTCTTCTGGATATCCCCGTATCGCATACCTAGCTCATTTGTGCGCCCAGATAGAGATATTTGAGTCCCCGAAGTCGCCACGCTATATATCGTAGTCTTCGTCTATATCTCTCTCTTGTCTTACAGGCGGCGGAACTTGCTCGGCCACAGCCGCCGCTGGTTCAGGTTCGATTCCAACTTCCTCCATATCCTCATCTTCCCCACTCCCATCTCCATCTTGCTCTCTATCACCATTCACGCGCTCGGGCTCTCGCTGCTGATCATCATCCCGTCCCTCCGCTTCATCCACTTCACTTCCGTCGTCATCATCATCCTCGCCTAGACCATCCGCTTCGCCATCACCGTCGGTGAAAGCGTCGAGGTCAAGGTCGTCCTCTGGCACGATGCTGAAGTTGACTTCGCCCAGCCGTTGGTGCGCCGGCGGCAGGCGGACGATATCGAATGATTCGGGTAAGATGGGTAGAGGTTGCGAGTTGAGCTCGTGCGCCAGTGTGGCTAGATACTGTGGTGGAGTTTGGATACAATCGGAGTCAGCCACATGTCTGTCTGATCGCTATAACAGTCATTTAAAGGGGATGTTTTCTTCCCTGCTGGTGAGCTCGGGTGCAAGAGATAGACGGCTCGTAGTAGATGTGGATTTAACATGAACGGTCGGACGTGCGTGAGTACCCCTACTCAACTCACATCTCTAGGCGGCGCCTCAAAGAACTCATACCGCTTCCTCATCTGAATGGCAAGCTCTACGTCCTCTTTCTCAATCTTGTTGGCGCTTGAGCTCGCTCCGCCCGATCCTGATCCTGTACCTCGTGCAGCATGATCTGCTAGTGACTGGGCGCTGGTGAGCACGTCTGCCGTGTATCCTGTGTGGATGGGTGGGTGGTCGTGGAAACATGCCAAAGTGTCGGACGATATAGTCAGCATGTATGCTTCCCTCTTTCCACCTGGGCGCCCTTCGTCCGGCATCGATCATGTCCGACAAAGTTTGTCGGAGTCCTCGATGCAGACACTGGGGTCTATAGACCCTCACGAGGATACTTCGTTTCGCAACGCCAACACGAATGAAGGGTCCCAGCCCGTCTGTTGATTGGCCGCAAGGCTGTCTGTATCTGACACTAACGGACAGACCGAAACAGACTCCAACGCTACGCCACACTCACGATGCGCAAAGTCCAGCAGCTGATGTACTACTCTCTCGTCCGCATCTTCTATCCCTTTTGACGCCAGTATGAGCGAGATCAATCTGCCGTCTCGGGGGACTGCGTACACATGAGAATGACGCGACAGAACGTGCACAGATCCGATTGGGGATGTGGCAATGTGTCAGTTCAGTTTGACTCAGACAGCTGATATCTTCGTACAGCTCAGCAGATTTTCGTCCGGAGGAATGTGAGAAGGAGTGGTGTCGTATCATACCATACTTACAAGGCCGTACAGGGGCGGTCATCCTTCAACGGGCACGCGTGTTATTTGGCTCAGCTCTTAGTCGTGTGTTGAAACGAACAGAGGTCCGCTGCCCGTTATTATCGTGACTCTACTAAGTTGCAGGAAGGGCGGTCTTTTTCTATTCTTGAGATTAGGCTACTTGCACAATAGATAAACCTCTTCAGCCGGTCTTCTTCGCTGATGATCATCGTTGACTGGAATTGCTTGACTGCTGCTTCGACGGGATCAATTGAATTGGTATTGGTGAGAAGGCGTAAACAAGCGGCGATCACCGCTTCTCTCTAGGCGCCGGTACGGTCACCAAACATTATGATCATTCCATTCCTCGCCGCCGTCCGTATATACCTTCCCTCTACCTCGTCAATCTTCCTTCGCGATCTTCTCTTGACGGGTTGCATTTGGACTCATTACGATCTAATGTTACACGACTATAATGACTGATTAGCTCGCAGAGATACCTGTGAGCTTGAACGACGCCCCTGTATCCAGCGCGATAACTAGCTGACAATATGATATATCCTGCTTCTTTATTAGGCCTGACTCAAGCAGCTGTTTCAGACACCGCCAAGATGCCTTCGCGCCAGACGACTATCTTTGCCCACTTTTCCCCTTCTAACCGGACTCGGGGTGGGAGACGTACTCGAAGCGGACCTGCGCCCACCGAAGCGTCGTCAGAGGCGGGACCTTCCAGACGACCGACCGGAGGCGCTCAAGCTCGCAGGACTAGGGGGAGGGTGTCGGAGTCTGAGTCAGAAGGATCGGATGCGCTGGATCATATTCGTCTTTCACCGAATTCCAAGTCGAGGGCTAAGTCGGATCCTCGACCCCGACCGAAGCGGTTAGCCGTGGAGATCCCGCTCACCCAGCGACGGGCTATGAGGAAGACGATACAGGATTCGACGGATGAAGAGGATGGTAATTCGCAAGATAAGGAAGAGGAAGGAGATCAGGAAGAGTTCAATGAACAATTTACAAGAGCTGGGGGTGGAGGAGTCAGGAATCTTGCTGCGGGGACGTCGAAACGTATCGCGATCAGACAAAAGGAAGCGGAAGACGACAATCTCGATGACGATATCATGCTGTATCCGTCACCCCTCTCACCAAAAACAACTCGTGTCATACCCTCAAGGCATAAACGAGATCGCAATGGTACTTCCAAAGTGATCGCCTCGCAGGGTACAAGCGATGGTAGTAATAATATGGTTATTGTTCATCTGAGCGACGAAGAGGTGGATAGGCGGAATGGCGGGAGTGGACAACGAGGAGGCAGAGGAAGAAGGCAGGTCGGACCTAGCAACGGCGCCAAGGGGAAAGGAAAAGCAAAGGCTGAGGAAGCGGATGACGACGAAGACGACGATGTCATTCCCATCGACCCTCCACCTCCTTGCACCGCAAATAAACGCTCCATCCGAAATACAGTTCGCAATGCAACACAATCATCGAAATCGACTCAGGCAAGGGGAGGACTGCAGTTCCGTCGCACGACCAGCGAGCTCGAGATCCAGCTACCAAGATTATCACAGGAAGAGAAGTCAACATACAGGAAATGGACTTCTCGCGAACCCTCTGCAAAGGCCAGCACCACGATCGCGAAGAAACTGCCAGATATTTATGAGGGACAGCACTCGAACGTGGAAGATGACGAGCAGATCACTAATCCTGCTAGGCGCCAGTCATCCGCTTCTCAGCCGCCGAATCAACTTGACGAGCCAAATTCTCGAAGCCAGGCGCTGGCTACCAATGAGCGCCAGCCGTCTGAACAAGCTGAGAAGCCGGTCGACGGAAGCGTGCCAAACGACGCTGCGGAATCTTCGCTCCTGGCGACAGCCGTTCTGGCCAATGCAGCCGAGCCGCCCGCAGCAGCTGCATCACCCTCTGTAGCAGCGCTCAATATGCCGGAAACGGCACAGAACCTTTCGTCTGGAAACGGATTGGCAGGCGCAGCGACATCTTCCATTGTACATCCTCAGAACCAGCCAGTCGGTCCCTTCGGGGCCAACCGTGGCGACGAAGCAGACTTGAACGATGATGACTTTGACTTCCTCACAAGCGGTTCCATCAAGGACTCCCCTAGGAAGCAAATCGCCCCCGCATCACCCGCAGGACCTTCACGTCCAGTATCACTATCGCCCGATCCGCCGAGTGCTCCCAAGGACATTGCCCGATCGCCATCGCCGGCAGCCTCTAACGCTTCTTCCGAGTTCTTTGTGTCCAGCAAACGAAGAGATAAGGGCAAGCAACGAGCCGTTCCTGACACACAGATCAGCGAAAGTCAGGTCTCGGTCTCGCCGCCTGCGAAGGAACGATCCAAACCCACTGCTAAGTCCCTTTTGATCTCCTCGACATCGAAGTCCGCTTCCAAGGGCAAGCAGCTGCACAGCCCCGAGAAGGCGAAGAAGAAAGGCGTGGGAAAGCTCAAAAGCAAAACGCGTGATCCGGACGATGATGTGGTGGAGACAGAGGATGAACAGGATATGGTCGAGCACCTCAAAATGGACGAGCCCGAGAGGTTCAAATCAGCGACTCGATTGAGACAGAAGAAGGAGACTGATTTCCAGCGTAAGCTACGCAAGATGAAAGCTCAGCGATTGGGCCAAACGATCTCCGAATCCGAATCCGAGACCGCCATACAAGACGGCGAGAGTAGCTCAGACTCGGCAATTTCAGTGGATAACGAAGATTCATTCATCGTTCCCGACGACAACATCAATTCGGCACACGTCCAGCTTCCACATTACTTCTCGATCGATTCTGTCCAAACCCCGGAATTCAAATTCAAGGTTGTCTTCCATTACCTGGTCTTACTGGTCACGAAGAAGCATAAAGCTTTCCCCTTGTCCCGCGATGCGTCGGAATACTTCCAGCCTCAGCTACATTACTGGAGAGACAGGATGCTCGGATTCAGAAATTTCAGGGTCAGAAGTCAGATCTGGAGGAGCAACTTTGTAAAGGCTATGGAGAAGTATCCTGGCTTTGAGGTAAGCTTCGGGGTCGTGGGTCACAGCTGTTGTAGCAGTACAAAGTGTGTGTTGTGCTGACGTCTGCTCCCTGGATCCTTCGCGGCTCGCAGGTCGAAGAGCTGCCATACGCTGTGTCGGGCTGCGACGCCTGCCACATGAGTGGAAGGCGAAGCAAATTCATGGTAAGGCTAGATGGCACACCGTACAACAAGGAAACGCACGAAGAGCTTTCAGACTCAGACTCAGAATCGGAATCGGATAGATCCGACTCAGAGGAAGCGGACGATAGTCGGGTTGAGGCCGACAAGCTGCCCAGAAAGCTAGTCATGGGTGAGCGCTCGGAATGGTCTGCTTACTAATGTAGAAGATCAAGCTGACTCTGCTGACATGTAACCTTTGGCTCTCAGGTCGATTCTGTCGAGCCCGTGCCGAGGTCTTCCATCAACTAGCACACTGGGGTAAGCTGAGGCGTGTGTGCCTGAGTAGACTTCAGTCCGATTTCAACTAACGGTTGAATGTGTTTTCTTTTGCCTTCAATTACATGATATAGAGGATGAGCTTTACCACGCCATCAAGAAGTACTACCATGACCTTCTCCGAGCGAGATATAAACGCATAGAGTCTGATTCCGAAGCGTCTTCATCCTCCGATGATCCGGACTCCGACCCGGAAGAAGTCCGAGCAAGGAGAGAGAGACGGGCCAAGAGGAGGGAGAACACAGCTGCGAGAGTGGCCAAGATGAGGAGGAAGGGGGATCTGCCTAAGGATATGAAGGATGTGGACAAGGTCCCCGAGTGGATGGATAGAATGGGCTATCAGAACAAGGTGAGGCTTCGTAACGCTTCAGTTTCTTTTCTTCCTCCGATGCCATTGCATCTTTCGATCGTTGTCTTTGAGATGGTGGCGATTCGGTCTCCACATCTCACCGGCTGTCAACGAGTGACAGATGAGACGGCTTGTCGACCTGCGTGTGCTGATCTTCATTGCCTTGTATGTCATCCACCTACAGGAGTTCCGATGGATTCAACAACTCGAAGACAGGTCCGGACAACTGGAACATGACAAGCGGGGCGATGATTGAATGAGATCGATTGTTTGTATAGTCGGCGGGCGGTATCATACTTGTACGAGGATGAGGGGACAGAATTCTGGGTGCATACTCAGCTCATCAGTCTCTTGGGCAGGACAGAAGGAGAGTGGTCAGGATAGGCAAATGGCAAATGACCGAAATGACTGTGTATACGGTTGATGCCAATCGGCTGAACGTCCATCGTGTCATATGATTGATTGACGAGAGGGGGTTGACTATGCGACATACTGTAGAGTTTGTTAACACATGTACATGTCCATCCATCAGCTGTGATCATGGTATGTGGACAATAGTTCTTTGCGAAACCAACAGAAATGACATCGACGACGTATTGTAAAGTGACAGACGAATATGCATTATTGTAATTCATTATGGAAATGAATGTTATCTGTTAATACTGTACAGTACATTGCAGAAAGCGTGTTTCCGTGAGCGAAGCAAGGGCGTTGTCGTGTATCGTTGGGCCGTGTCTCGTCGTGTGTGGCGTGTCGTACTCTGCCGTTCGTGGATTATCGTGTCGTACCGTATCATATCGAGTATCGATTGTCAGATGCGTGCGAACACCAGCACAATCAAAGCCACATCGCCCCAAAGGCAATAACCATCAAACCCATCTTGACGCCCACTCCCGCTCCTGCAGACCCAATCCCCATACCCAAATCCATCTCCCTATGACCCGCCGAGTCAGCCCCACCTGAGCTAGAGCCGGAGCTAGAGGGGCTGATAGTAGTGAGTGGCGTCGTAGTAGTCGTGATGGTCGAAGTGGGCGTGGTGGGGCTGCTGGAGGTGGGTCCGCCGACGCCGATGACGTTGGCAGTGGTGGTCCGGTCTTCAGCCTGATGAGAGGCTGATTCGGCTCTGTGGCGACGGAACAATTTCAACGACTATTCAGTCAACTTACACTTTGTTCTGTTCTCTTCGCTGATTCGCTGAGAGTTGTGAAGACTTCGCCTCGAGTACTCACGCTTCTTCGGCTCGGTCGACGTTGTTGATAGTCGAGATCATGAGGGTGTCGATGAGCTGCGGTGACGGGATGAGATTGTGGCAAATGTATGCAAGACAGATCAGCACATACCCAATCCGTTGCGGAAAGAGACCTTCGCTGTACTAAGAACTTTTACACAGCTCCGATGACATGAGAGATACGAAGAATATCAAATCCAACAACGGCCTTCTTCAGTCTAGTAATAACCCCAACTTACATGCACCACGCCGTTCGACACGGGGATGTTGGCCCTGACGATCCCTGCCCTGTACTTGCCGACAGAGATATAGCTCTTACCTCCGTCGCCTGTGAGATACAACAGAGGGGTACCGGCTGCTGTGATGTATGGTGCGGTCGACGACAAGGAGGGAGAGTATTCGACTGTGCCGTTAAGGATCTGCTAGTGTTGTATTGTATATATTGATTTGCCGTCGAAGATCGTCAAGAAGTGACATGGTGTTGAGATAATGGGAAGCATGGCATTCCCATGTACGTATCAGATGGAGGTGTCGGTGTGTCAGAGATAGGAGGGTGAGGTTGTCGTCAGCTCCCTGTCATATACTGCCTCCTTCCATCTAGCTCGGATCCCTCACTGTATGCTATTCAGTGTGCACTGCTGTGACAGCGGTATCTACACTTTACCTAGATCGTAAAGAATTTCAATCTTCCTGGGGGTCCTTGTAAGGAGTGGTCCCGTGAGGTGCTCGCGATGTACAGAAAACAGCCAGTTGCATTGATTCATTACTTACATGATTGAGAATGATCGCCGTCTGATCTTCGCTCGAAAGCGAAGCAACGTCCATCCCGTTGGCACTACCACCAGCTTCTTCGAAAGCCCTGTTTACAGGCACGAAGAAAGTGCAGCCATTGCATGATGCCAGGCGATCGTGTAAGCTGAGTACAGCGGTGAAATCGACGTAGGAAGCGGCGCCCATATTAGCTAGGAGGGCAAGTCCGGTCTGGGAGAGGGTCTTGATAAGTGGCGAGGGCTTAGTTAATCGACCGAGGGGGTTCAAGATGGTCAGTTTGATGGGTGTTCAACCAGAGCAAAGGGGGTGTGAGATAGAGGTGAGAGGTGGTCGAGGGAGACTGTGATAATTGACGAACTCACTATGGCTAGGATCTATGAAGGGACGGACAGGACACACATATGGGAAATCAGCTCTTCGCTTACTTCGGGACAGCGTTCTTGGAACGGTGAGCACGAAATGGGCTCCACAGAGTATGGACTTCCACTTCATCCACCCACTGACCTTGTCAATCGGCTGGATATACAGATTCTCATAAACAAACTGCTGTCCCACACTACTCGCGTTCCAATTATCGCCCCGGATCAACACTTCACCCTGGATCGATCCTCCCGTGGTAGGATCTTCTGCCGTCTGAAGAACCATCACCTGGGTTTGGTCGCCCGGTAAGTCGACAGTGGGCGAGCGGAGTTCGGTGAATGCAATGGTGTGTCTTCTGGAGGGGGCTATATCGGTCGACGAGTTGAGAGTCGCTTGGACGATCTGCAAATTGCGCATACAACGGCGTTGATTTGATGGATTAGACATCAACAATGCCTTCGCACCGCCTACTCACATGGTACGAAAGAAGCGAGACGAGGTCGTCGTTTGCAGTCGGTTGAGTCAAGTTGCTGCCCTCCCATGCCTACAGGGCAGCGACCACCAAGCATCAGTCCCGATGACACATGTTATGTCAGCAAGGAGTCTTGTTCGACATATCGGGGGGGTGAATAGACGTCGACAAACGATATGATGGGTCAGGGTAGCATCTGAACACAACACAATATACAAGACGCTACGATACTTACAGCATTGACCGGCACGTAGAGCGTAAACTCATCATCAGAGTACAACTTGTCCACCAGCGTTTTTCCAGGCTCAATATCATTCACCACCTCCAGAGCATGCCAGAAATTGGTGAGGGCCTGGCCGGATAGAGCGTTCTTCAGACCATCGTAGTATGTCGCGGCGTTCTCAGAGGGGAGAGCCTCGACCGAGGGGAGAGTTGAAAGTAGGAAAGTAGGGAGGAAGGATGGTAACAGCCAGAGTCCGAGCGTCGGCAACATGGTGGCTGGGGGCCAGAGAAGATAGATGTATCACTGAAGGAGGTTGACTACGTGCGCGAGAGAGATCATCGCAGTCTCTGCCTTTTATACCCTTTTTGATAGTGATATGAGCAGCAACACGAGGTGTGACCGTGTCAATGACAGTTAGTCCATGGATAATTGCGTACTCAGTGCTTCTGGTTGCTTATACGTCATCGCGATCAGTGTCAGTGTCAGGGGCATTCTAGAGGTCCCTCATGTCGAGGACAAGAGCGGATAAAAAGCGATCATCTGTCGGAGATGGATTGAAGGGTCCGCTCGTGTGTATGTCGGCGCGTGCAAGGCACTTGGTTGCCCTCTTCCCTTCATCTCCTACATAAGAAGGCGGCAGATGATCAGCGCCATGCCTCAAAGGCGTGCTTTGTTCACCGTTTGTCTGTTCATGTTGCGATTGAAATATCAGTTGAGAGGGTTTACAACATGATGAGGTGAGGAGGTATTCCCTTGCAGCTTGTGATGGTCGTGGCGCAAAGGATAATGAGGACAGACAGGCACCGTAGCATATATTGTATTGCAAGCCAGGTCACGTGACCCAAACTCGAATCCGAGCGAGGGATAGGACCATGTCCGAACGCAAGCCAAAAGTTGGAAAAAGACCCCGGAATTCGCTGTATCTTGCGTATATCTAGCCATGAATCAGATTTGAAACACCCACCAACAAGACGATGGCTCACAGCATGTTCGCAGTGTCCCGAAGCAGGCTTGCTGTGCGAGCTGTCAACCGGCCTCTCGCCAATAGCAGTGTCGGCGGTAGCGGCAGCAACAGCACAAGATGTTTCTGCGGCTGTTCGAAATTCAGGCCCGGCATCTCTACATCTACGACCGCTAGAATACCTTCGCCTCATTCCCCATCACACTCTCATCGCCGTCAACACACCGTACACGCGTCGATTGAAGATGTCAGGATCAAGTGGATACGCGGGTATGCTACCTCAGCTACAGCTACGAAAGAGCAAGAACACGGCGACGAGACACTCGGCGACAGTGAGATGGAATGGTTCACAGAGACAGAGGAGAAGCAAGCCAAGCTGGTTGAGACCGCTCGGAAGAAAGTAGAGTACTACAAGTCGGTGATAGAACAGGTGAGATCCATCTGTTCTTTCTTTGCGTCCAGTATAGGCCTCATCCAACATGGATTGGAATATTTCTCTTGGTGGTTTTTTTTTTTTTTTTTGGGGGGGCGGGGACTCCTCTTTTCTGTCGATGTCGTGTAGCCTGTCTGCAACCAGTCTTTCCAACTCTTTTAGTGGCTACGTGGGAATCCTGCATCACTGTCACTCCTGTCCATCGTTCTTATGGCAGTTATGGCAGAGGGTCAAGGCATCACCCGCTGTCACGACGCGTGAATCAAAGCTTACATCGTCACTCCTTCTCGCATAGGAAACCGACGCCACGGACGTTCAAGGCCAGATCGCTCGAGCGAAGATGCAGAGGGAACTGGGCGCTCTCGCTGAAGTTTGGGACAAGTATCTGGAGCTAAGAAAGGTGAGTGACTTCGGCACAGCATAGAACTGATGAGCGAGTGCGCTCTGGTGCGGTGCGGTGTCAAATCAACGAACTCCTCTTGTTCGCTCCCATCCCGTCTAGATCAATCACTGTCCGGATAGATCTGAGAACTTTGCGCGATCTTTCAACCGACTGCACCTCACTACCTCTCGTGGCTGAGCGATCCGTTGACTGTAAATCCATGTGCTTACAACGTGCTTGAATGCCCAACTCACTTACCCAGTCCATCTACGCCATGATCCCAGAGCTCGATGATCCCGATCCTACACTCCGCGAGATGTTCGAGTCTGAATACGACTCCCTGTGCGACCAGCTCGACTCTTTGATCACCGACGAACTCCCGCGTCTCCTCTTGCCACAACCTGAAACAGCTTCATTACCATGCATGATCTCGCTCAACGCCGGCGTGGGCGGACTCGAATCTGCTCTGTGTACCGAAGACCTCAGCAGGATGTATATCCGGTTCGCGGAGAAGAAGGGCTGGAAGGTCGAGGAGATTAGTAGAGTCGAAGGGACGGGCGGGAAGGGCGGTGGAGGTATAAGGGAGCTCACGCTTAAGATTGAGCATTCACCCTACGGCGGTGGTGGTGGTGGTGGTGGTGGTGGTGAGGGGAAAGAAGCAGGAGCGAATGAGATTTATGGGTTATTGCAGTGGGAGAAAGGAGTTCACAGGGTTCAGAGAGTTCCGGCCAATGAGACGATGGGCAGGATACATACGAGCACGGTTGCTGTCATCGTGAGTACTAAGGTTTCAAGAGAGGCCAGCGTTCCTGTCCTGGCCAGCTCTGTGGCACCGTAATCACACGAACATGTGTGATATCCCATGTCTCGGGTCCGTCGGTCACTGACTTTATGACCCCTCTGCTCTGCTACAGGTCCTCCCCATCTACCCTGACACTGAAAATGCGCCCCTCGTTGATCCCAAGGACGTCAAGATCGACGTGATGCGAGCCCGCGGAGCTGGCGGGCAACACGTCAACCGGACCGAATCTGCCGTCCGTCTAACCCATCTGCCCACCGGCATTACCGTCTCGATGCAGGATTCAAGATCGCAGCATCAGAACAGGGCGTGGGCGTGGGATATCTTGCGAGCGAGGCTGAGCGAGAAGAAGCATAATGAGGAGGTTGAGGCGAGGCGCGCGACGAGGCGAGATCAGGTGAAAGGGGCGGATAGGAGCGATAAGATCAGGACGTACAACTTCAACCAGGTAAGTCTGGCGGCAGGCCATTGCACACCGTTCTTCATTGGGTGGAAAAGCGTTACTTTGCTCAGCCGTACTCAATAAAATCAAACGCTTCATCGTACTGTTCTTGTGTCTAAACAGACAGTTAAAGACATGCTAACGCTGAAACAATTTCCTTCCGTCCTACTTGTCCTGTCTGCTTGATTGCGCGCTATAGGACCGTCTCACCGACCACCGATTCGGGTTCACTCTCACGGGCTTACAACATATCTTGGACGGCGATGGGCTGGAAGACGTCATCGCCCTCATGAAGCGCGACTTGCAGGAGCGGAGGCTGGAGTCGTTATTGCGAGGGGAGGAGGATATCGACTACTAGCTGGGCTGGCTTCGCTGGGGAGGGGCTCGATCGCAACTTACCTTGGGATTTTAGCGTCATACAAGATACGTTTAGTCAAGCGAAAGGACGGGAGGACGCTTCCACGCTTGCACGGACACACAGATACGCCGGTTGGGATGACAACTGGCACAAGCACGATCACTTTACGCAGCAACAATGACATGCAAGAAGAGATACCACTCGGAACGGAATCATTGTACCTCAAGAGATTCACTGCGCTGCACATGCTGCGTGTTTTGTCTCCTTCATATTCTATTGGCTGTAGAAATGCTCGATGATTTACCGCATTATAAGTATCACACGCAAATCATCTCCCCGTCCCTCATATTATCGTATGATTCGGCCCCTGCTCGTTCATCCATGACTCGCCCTCACTCTCCCCCTTATGCGCCGCCTCCTCCTCCAAAGAATTTCCTAATATCCCCCTGTTTTTCATCAAAGCCCGCACTCCCAATGCCGCCTTTCTGCCTATGCACCCCCTCAAGGTGCTTCGTGACGTCCGTGCACAATATCCTGACTTCTAACGACGGCAAGACTTTCTCTTGCTCGGTGACTTCGTCTGATGGATTGGACGATGAGGGCGGTGGTGACGACGATGGGGACGTAGGACCGGAGGGGTTGGTCGTCAGAGAGGGTGTGGTCGTGCGCGAGAACTCGTCCTGCAGGTGAGTGATTCCCATCGTTTGAAAGAGAGGCGATCATCGGCAATCAGCCTATTACTCTTCTGTCTAACGGGATAATAATCCCACACAAGCGATATTTGGTGCAGAGGTGCAGAAAACATGGGAATAGCGGGACTAGTGGTCCGACTACAGCAACTCACCGTGTAGCCGATCTCCGCCTTAGTCCAACCGGTCTGTTGCACAAGCCATTCTGTCAGCTCGGGTCTGTTGGGCGTGGTTTTAACCAGTCTTTATCGCGCCTAAAAACGAGCAACGCTGAGGAACACGCACATTGGTCATACCTGCAAAAACGTGCAGCCTGTCAGCCCATAACGCATGCCCTGTCGATGGATGCCTACTCACCCTTGTATCCCCATTCGAGCGGTCTGTGATCCTTTCTTCTCGCCAATAAAGCACCAAGGAATTCGGAGTTGAAGATCCCATGGGCTACTACCACCACATGCTTTGATGTGGGCGGCGAGCCGTGGCATTCTTGCAGGATGGGTTCTATAAACTGATTAATGCTGGTGAGGGAATATGATTTTGGCGATTAGCATCAAGCAATCAGCGGTCCATCTGCAGCGATAGGATTATGGAATGAGATATCTCTCATAAACGCCGCTGGGTTCTCAGCCATTGGAACACCAGAGCAAAGTCGGATGCAGCGACACGGAACACATCATTTGCGATCCCACTCACGCTTCGTTTGCTCGAGCTCTCACATCATCCAGACTTTCGCCACTGGGGAATTTGAACGTTCTCCCGGGCCCGCGTGCCCAGCCGCCTTTCTCACCGAACGGTTTCCTCTCGGCTGACCGATGATAGAGACAGCACGTATCGCCCCGGATGGTCCAAGACGGTAGAGAAAGACACATTGTCAGCTGAGAGCTGCCGACATGCAACGCAACGCAGCGCAACATCGCCTTGGAAGAAAACAGGAACCGAGCTCCAGCCTATGTAGTGGTTGATAGTTCGCATAGAGGATGCGGATGAGGATAAGGCCGAACGACGATCTTTTCAGAGCGACTCACCGTCACCGAAATGCTGCTCCCGAAGCAAGGGCGAAGTAACGAAAGGAGGTTTAGGATCGCTCTGGTTCTGGTGTATTTGTTGGGCCTATTGAAGTTCCCCCCACAAGGCCGGAAGCGGAAACGGAGATGCGTTTGTCACATTGGTCAGCGAGCGGGTCAATCACAGTACATCATTTCACACCAGGATGAGGGAGGATGAAGGAACGGCACCAAGTAGTAACATCCTGGGAATGTATGAGTGTCGAAAAGATCGAGTGTACTTACAGTCCAATTGGCTCTCAAGAGGTCAGAAGCGAAGATGGCGTCGAATTTTGTATCTTTCAGCGAAGCGCCCAACGCTTTGGCTTGCTGCGGTCGGGTAAAGCGAGGTAAGGTAGACAGAGTGTTGTATCGACATAGTGCCAGGACAGGTCGGGCCGACGTGCAGAAGAGGATGAGGGGAAGTATAAGCGTAGAGGTCAGCGGACTTGGTGCAAGTGCAACAGAAGTAAGGCCGACGCCAGCTCCAAGGTCCCGAATCTAGTCTGGCCTAGCTGATATTTGGGGATGGGGAGAGCCTGCTTCGCGCTTCGGGAATCGGAAAGTACGATGGACATACGTTCATGCCTGTAAGAAGAGCAGTGCGGAACCACGCAACATAGCTGATCAGCACAATCTCATATCCCCCCGCCTTAGGTCAACCACGCCGCAATATACCGAAACTCCGACTCACCATGTACAGAGAGAGGAGCATCCGCCCAGCCTGCCCATACAGCCTTGAGATTATCTACGCCAGATTAGAATCAGCTGCCATCTAGATATAGTGCCTCGTCTTATCTGCAAGAACTGGTTTCGTTCTAAGGACTCGGCGTGTAGCCGAAGTGAGCCTAAATATCGTCTGACATGATCTCGTCGGGTGAAGGCGATCACCCTCAGACGAACAGCCGGCTGGCGAGCGAACTTACCTGTCGATTCGCCATGTCGGACCTACGATTTTGTGATCGTTCCGTACGATTGTACAGTTGTGAGATGTATCGTAAACGTATGGTGTCGAATGGGATCCAGTCAATAGTCAGTCAGTCAGTCAGTCAGTCAATGGATCGCCACCATGTCAAGGCCCAGCTAGCAGAGGATCCTCTCCCGTTGGGCACGAGACAGCTCCTGTTTGGCACAAGCGAGAGGTAGAGAGAGCAATAGAATGCAGTATACGACGCGAAGGCATTGATGGTATGGTACGACACAGACACAGACATGGGACGTAGGGACAAACATCAATGTGAACACGATATAACTCACGATGGTCAGAGTGATCATGGTGCTTGCTTGCCTGATTTTTCCAGTGCTATCTTCCGGTCTTGTCTGCTGCTGAATGTTGTGGTCGCTGAATGCTGATTCAAGATGCGACTATTCGCTCCCTTGCCTGACTTTCGATATGTGTTTGATGCATGTACAGTAGGACGATCGACTCGATGTTTCGGTTATTACTGACATTACTGACTCAATGTTGTCGTCGATCGGGCTCGGAACGATTCATCGGCTATCGTGCATCATAGTCGTGCCTGGCTCAGACAATTTGGCTCCGAACTTTGCCTCTTCTTTTAATTGCTCATTCTTCAGTTCATCACATAACTCCCGCGTTCGAGGTGCAGCCGACCAGTCGATTCGCCAGCGAAGAGCAGCAGCTGTACAGTATGCATGAACCTACAAAGAACTCGGCAGACGTGGGTTCTCGAACTGAGATTTAGAGATGGTCGTCCGCCAGACCCCCTTCCCCTTTCTCGCCCCGCCTGACTCGGACGGATAAAGTTCCATACGAGAGCCCCATATTCCAAGCAAGAATTGCGCGAGTCTAAGGTAATCGACTGATATCGAACCATCGGGTCTGCTATGCCCAAGAGGAAAGATACATGGTAGTAGAAGACAAGTCACACACGACCTCGTATCTGGATCTGTTGATGACTTATTTAACAGACGGGTTATGATAGAGAAAGTATAACCTTTCGAATGTCCTCGTCTGTCCCGTTGTGCCCCGCTGCAATCGCCTTTACAGTCCCCAAGTATCCATTTCTATCCCTTGTATGACATGGCCTCCCTGTCATCCGCCGTCAGTCTCGCCCATTCAATACAGAGTCGGTATACGTAGACTGAAAAGGAGCGAACAAGCAACAAGGTCGGTCACGTTAGCACACGGCAATGTCGCTTGTAACGGACAACACCGCCTTTGTAACACTTTGGGGTTCCGTGGCGCCGGGAGCTTTCACTCACTCTCCATGTCAATCTTTCGTCCAATGGTGAACATCCAATCTCGGCCAGCTTTCGCGATCTTCCTCAGCTCGGCATCACCATCGAGCTTCTTCGTCGTCAGCCCAGCAGCCTGGAAGGTGCCCTTAGTAGAGTTTGAGGCGGAGAGCATGGCCTTAGAGGGACCGGAGAAAAAGGCGTGGACATTGTAGATCTCTTGGTACATCTGCGAAATGGGTATGTAGTGAAGCCTAGGAGCAGAAGAAATGCACGCGTTAGTAAGAAAGGAAGATCCCTTTTGAGGGGCGTGTTATAGTGAAGCCAGCTCACCATGGCTGGAGCCACTCGGACATGAACTCGGTATACACAGTGGATTTGAGCACGGCACTCTCGCATTTGAGCTGAAAGATTATAAACATCATTCAGCACGGTCTCTCAGTAAGTCCGCACAGAGCTAACGTTAAAATTTTTTTGGTGGAAAGACGTCCTGCGTTCTTACTCACCAAAGCAAAGAGACGAGCCGAGTAACCCATACCGTCGATATCGATCAAATACTTGTGTCTCCAGTTTTCACCGAGAGGCACAGCGTCGGCGAATCGGTGATCCTTCCTCATACCGTCACATCCACCGGGGTACTGCGTGCATCCCACAGCTTTGGTGAACGCGACATCCATCATATCTTCATTGAGCTGACCTATGGGGACCTGAGCGGACACGAAGTTGTTCGATCCGGGCGGGTCGGCGAATACGACAGTCTTGTTGATATCGGAAGTATCAGATGTCATCTTGATGAATCGATGTCGTTGGTACTGAGCCAAGAATCCAGGAGGACTACTTCCACCACCGGTTGTGGCTCCTCTCCAGAAGATATCGTCCGACTTCTCCTCCCATGAGACTTCCATGTCGTCCACGTCTTTGATGATCATGTTGACGGGGTCCCAACCGTACGTATATCGCTTGGTCGAAGAAAAGTAATAATGACTGGGGATCAAGATATCAGAATATCCTACACCTTTGGCAGGGGAGAACATGGGATAGAGCGCATGGATCGTTCGCCAATCTGAGAAGAAATGACCCTGGTTGTAATGCGCCCAAGGGTGATCGCAAAAGTTGAATTGATCGTCCACTGTGGCCGGGAACATGAAGTCTTCAGAGGGGGCGTCCGTAGTGATACCTGCGTCGGCGAGTCGAGAGAAGGGCGCCTGACCCTCTTTCAGGTGAGGTCGAAGAGACCCGAATAGTCGTCTAGCTTGGGATGAAGGGTCACAGGTCCGTCGATAAGCTTCCCAGACGTTGCCGTCGCCTCGCCAGTCGGGAATAAATTCGCCTCCGAGAACGTGCTCGATGCCAACTGCGGTGGAGTAAGGGTAGTAAGATGAGGTCAGCCAATGGGCGTTTCAACGGCGCGTCCGTCCTTGAGAGACATTTTCACCCAAAGGTTGACTGAGTCAGAGAGGTGTAAGAGGTTCCGGACACAAGGAAGAGAGACGACATCTACCGTCTACTCACGCGAAGAGTCCGCCGTCAAGTTGGAGAACAAGTTCTCTTCCCACGGTACCAAAATACGACCTTCAGCCTTTTCGTTGATCGGGAAATCCATATCGGGGAGCTTGTCCTGGAACTTTTCCAACATGACTCTGAATCCCTTTGCTCTCGCTCCAACTTCCGAGTCATCAAAGCCCTTGGACACGTCAATGGTCCTCGTCTGACCCTTTTCGATTCGCACCAAATCGACCGAGGGCAGGAATCCGACTTGAATACATCTTCTTCTCAGCTCTTCGCCCGAGAAAAGCCAGAACGGCTTGAGATCCCTGATGAGCTGATCGTACTCGTCGATGATGATCGCGTCGTGCTTCTTGGCAAATTCGTACCACTCGTCAAACCCTTTAGGAGGGTCCATATCGTATCGTTTCCTGTACTCCGCCACGGCCTCGGCAAGGGACTTGGACTGTCTCTTGATCTTGTTATCGAATTCTTCTCGCGCATCAGCCATAAGTTTCGGTATGGGGTGGTGAATGGGCGGTCGAGGAGCCTGCGCTTTCGCTCGGAGGAATTTCGATCTCAAGACGGAGGAAGAGGCTGTAGTCCACCGGTGCGTATGGGCCAAGAGCCTGTTCGAGCCTGGGAATGCGAAATGAAGGACGAAGAGTAGAGAGAAAAGGACGCCGGCGAGGGCGAGAACCCTGTTACGGGATGCGAGTCCCTTGGGCACAGCCATCCTGGATAGAGTACCGCCAGGCTGAAAGGAAATGAGTTGGGTGATCGAGATGATCTAGAGAGTGCGTCCTAACGATGATATCTATGATATTGATCCAAAACAGTCACGACGTGCATGAGCTAGAATAGCGAAGAGACGAAGAGACGCGTGAGAGTAACGCTTGCACCTGGAAAATGCAGTCTCACCATGCACGAAAATACCGCATTCGGCAATAAACCATAGCTACCATACATACCATACATACCCCATACGGGCGAAAATCACCGTGTGGCGGACGCAACATGCAGAATCAACATGCAGATCAGACATGGCATGCTGATACATTGTATTTGGGAGAACATGATATACGAACGCATGACTTAACAAGCCCAAATTATATGTCAAGTCATGCTGATCAGGGCCGGAGGGGAGGGAAGAGTCGACGAGAGTACAAGAAAGAGATGAATCAAGATGATAAATTATCCTTCGCCCCAATTCACCCTCGTAACCCAGTCCAATCCATCCAACCGTCCTTCCTCTCTAAAGACAGCGTATCGAATCTACAGTGTATGTATGTATAATGACGAGAGATTGGTAATCTAGAAAGAGACCGAACAGACAGGCGCGAGAAGGAGAACAGGCACTAGTATGATGACGAAGTATATGATACAATTGAGCTACATGTGAATCAGTCGAAAAATGCAAGGAACAGGAAAAACACCGAAAGAGGGAACGAACGCGTGTATGCTGATCTAGACATAAATGCGAGTGACAAAGCGTGAATAATATTAACACATTACAGGAGGTGACCTATGTCCACTGCCAAGGGCTTGGTCGATATTCTCGATGTCTTCCCGAGTAGTGGGCGTATTGGTGTAAGTGGTGTAGTAGCTCGAAGTGGATGATGGTGTTTCCATGTCCACAGCAAGGACGCCCGATGTGCCGTTGGAGGCGGGATTCAGCGCGCGAGGCGTCGAAAGACCGGGAGAGTCCGCAAAGTAATTGTCGAGCGAAGAGGTCGAATGACTGCGTTGCTCAGACTTGATACCGCCATTGCCGCCCCAGCAGAATCTAACGTTGAAAGAAACGTGTAAGGTTAACGCTTTGGAATTATTATGGAAAGAAGGGAAGCTATACTCACTGTTCAATGAAACTACTGTAACTAGCTAGACTGGCTGCATCGTCGCTTGAATCGCCAGACTTGGCCGTCGGACTCCACTTAGCAAATGACACGTCGGGAGGTGAACGAGGTGATTCCGAGGGTGTCTCCGTAGAAGTTGAATCTGCCGAGCTCGACGAGACCAGCTGAGGCGGCGAGACGTTGGGACTGACCTCCACCGAGTCATCACCGAAAGTGAATTTAGGCGGGTAGGTGGGAAGTCGGTGGAAAGACGCTGTAGGTCTTTGCGGCAATACAGGCTTGGGTGCAGGCACGGTGCCGACTGGCTCAGTAGGTGTAGGTGTGGATCGCTCGCTGTCCTCTACAGGTGGTGAGGGACCTTCTATCTTGACATCCGGTACGGGAACGGCCATTGGCATAGTCGCGTTGGATGTGTTGGTCGGTGAGAAAAAGTAATCCTGGTTCGGCAGGTTAGGGTCGTTGAACCTGGGCGAGTAGAACTCGGTCGCTGCGTGGCCGTTGTTCACTTTACCGTAGTTGAGCAAACCAGTCTTGACATCAGGCAACTCCGCAACCCGACCGACGGGGGAATTCGAGTTTCTCCTTGTCGTGGTCTTTAGAGCCGCACCGAAATCATACCGAGCTGCAAGAGCGGGACCGGCAGCAGGAAGATCCGAGGTCTTGGCGTCGACGTTGGAGAAGCTCCGCATAGGAGACCCGTTGGGGGAAGAAGGCATCTCAGAGTTTCGCCGACTACCGTTGGAAGATGATCCGGAACTTCGCCGAGAACCGAAGTCAAAGCTGAAATACCTTGAACTATTAGGCGATACAGGTACTCGATCGGGTTCATCAGCTGTGAGTCGATCGAGCTTCGCTCGAAGGTCTGCAAGCCTGTCATCGTTGTTGCCCCCGGTCACACTCCACTGGGAAGTCCTTCCTCCGACTGCTTTGCCCATTCCAGGCTGGATCGAGACACTGTTCCTGGCAGCCCTCAGTCCAGTAGGTGCCGGAGCAACCTTCTGGAAGAGCACCTGGTAGTTCTGTCCGCCATTGGAATCCCAAATCTCCCGGCCCTCAGCGTTGTACCGAATAGCCATAAAGAGCGTCTTCTCCTCAATCCTTGAAAGCATATCATTTAGCTTGACGCTAAAAACGAATCGATCGTGCGATCCGCCTCTGATCGACTCCTTGTATGTGGCAGAGACCTCGGAAGTGGTTTGCCACCAATCGAACGTGAATCTCACGGCGACCCATTTCTGATATGCGATGTTTTTGCAAACGATCACTCCTTTCAGTGACTTTCGGTCGTCATCCAGGAACAGCGATTCGAGGTACAGGTCGGAATCGGGCGGGTGCGAAGTGGGGAAGTTGGGCAGGGTGACTTGCAAAACCTTCCTAACGTCTCTCTCCTCGTCGGTCGAAGGGAAAGGGAACTCATCTCCTTCGGATGTCGTGTCGGCTGTGGGCGAACCATCTCTACTGACCACTTGCGGTTTCTGATCGTGCAAAAAGAGCTTGACGCGCTCGAGCTGCGCATCGAAATGAACGTATTTCGGACAGCTTGGGGTCGAGGGGCAAGATTTACTCTCAAATCGGGGTCTCTCTTGTTGGTCGTGCACCGGCGTGCCGTTGGCTTGCAACGGTCCGCCGTACTTCAGTGCAGACTTAAGGATCTCTCCGGATTTCTTGCGGATCAGTTTACTGCTGTATGGTGAAGGGATGGTCGCGCTCTGGATCTCAGCTGGTTGAGGCAAAGGGATGATACCGTCAAAGTTGAGCTTGAGACCGTTCTCGCGTCGACGTGGAGGGATATGATGTACAGACGTCATCAGTGCGGCTTCCGATCGAGCACGTACGGGATGGCGGCGGGGAATAAAGGTGGCAGGCGAAGGTGTCGAAGAGGTAGCAGCAGCGTTCGTAGAAGAAGATGCGGCAGGATTGGTATGTTCAGCCCATCGGGCATGATGTTGAGCTGGCGGTGTTCGATCTGGTGAACTCGCAGCGGAACTAGTGGCGGAGCTCGAGAGGCCCTCAGGCATCTCTGTGAAACCGAACAGTCTGGGTCGCCTCCCTCGCTTGGCGCTCAATTGCAGTGAATCAGTCGTCATGGCAATTGTCTTCTTCGGAGGGGATCGCACTTCGGGCAAAACTTGCAGAGGGATCGGCATGCCATTTGCGTTCAATGCGGGCAGCGTCTTGGAAGCTAAGATGGGACTGCCCATCGGTGAAGCTTCTCTTGACGATTCTCGCGATCCGTTCGGTACAGTATTTGAGGCGGCGACCTTGATTGCACGCGTCACAGGGGGATCTTCGGATGTGGGCGATATTATTCTTTCTGGCGTTGGAGGATGCACGAAAATCGAACTTATGTGTTCCGTCGATCTGGAAATGAGTTAAACAGTGATCAGCGATACAATCGCAACGCATGACGTCCGAAATCAAAGCGGTCAAGAAAGGAAGGACTGTTGGGAACCTGACAACCTTCGATCGAGTCAGCTCACTTTTGTCTTCGCATAGCTTTTTGAAGCCCTTGCATGAAAGCTTCCGGTCGTTGACCGCCGATCAGAGACTCTACGTGATCCTCTTCCATGGCGTTGGCTGTCCTCGCTATCGTCGTTGCAGTTGCAGGTGAGTAAGGCATTCTTTCCCAAAGGTCGGTTGGAGCGGGACAGTCGAGTTTTCTGACCCCTGCCAGGAGTTCCAGGAGACTATCTGGAAGGACGAGTCTCAGTCCCGCGGCGTGGGGGAGATGATGTTCGGTATCCAACAGTAATGGAATGGGAACAGCGGCCAAGTTGGGGAGACAGTCCGTTGTAGACGGTTCAGCCCTGGCCTCGATGACTAGGGGGGGTAGAATCGTCGAGTGGGTAATGACTGGAGATGGTGGTGGAGTCGGGTAGCCGTGTTCGGCCGTAGAGAGTGGACAAGCACAACTGGGCTCGATGTGTGAGTTGAATTCTTGTGTCGGGTGAGACGGCCCGGTAGATGAGGAGACGATGGTAGGAGAAGGAGAAGAAGAAGAAGAAGAAGAAGGCGAAGGAGCTGGAGTCATGTGTATTGTGTTAGCGGGTTGAGATAGGAATACAGCGAAGAGAAGGATTACGGTGGTGGTAATGACGGAATGAATAGGATTTCTGAAAATGGGGAAAGGGGGGCAAAGGCCAAGTCAAGTACGCGTGGCACGGTCACTGGCACTGGACCGGATCAAAATGAAATCTGGTGATTCTGATTGCCTTCACACTGTTTCTTTCTAACTTACAGAACGAATGGTCAATGGTGGTAAAGGAAGGTACAAAGTGGAATGATCCGCTCGGAAGAAAACACAAGATCCAAGATCCAAAGGAGGGTTGGGTGATGGTCAAAGAAGACAATGCGTAATGTTCGACATGAAAAGAATCAACTTGATCGATATTCTGACAGTGGCAATCATAACGAGGGATCCGCTAAGCGTAACAGACGAAGAAAAGAGCCAGGAAAAGAAAGCTGAAAACTCTGTGAGGACAGACAGAATAGATAGATGCTAAGAGCGTTTAGAAGATGGCAAGTGGGGAGGCCAAGAGGTGCAGCACGACAAGAGAAAGGGAATGACTGTCAGGAGCGAGGCGAAAGGTAGGTTGCTGAAACCACTCACCTGATGCTTCTATGCTCTCACGCTCACAGCGCACAGAAAGACAGCTGTTCTATCAGACGGTCTGGCTTTCCTCCCTACTCTTGGTTGTCGGTCGTGACCTCGAGGCTTTCCTTTGCTTATTCACGATTTATGCCTATACGCAATGCGCATGCAACGCGAGCGACCAGCAAAGCAACGTGTTGAGGTATAAATAAGATCGGTCCAGATCTACGTAGCTAAAGCTGGCTTGCCACGGGGGTGGATTATGGGGCGCCTCCGACGTATGTGAGTCTTCGTAAGATCGTGGGAATAGGATATCGCGGAGTTGGACGATGGTCTGTCGGATGGCGCTTGAAGAGCTTCTCGGTAGAGCAAGGTTTCTGAACCGCACTTTTTATGTCTATCGGATGAGACAAGCCTGCTTGTCTTTCGCGGTCTCGCGGGGGGTCTAGACAAGGTACGACACGGTACGGGCGGCAGTTCGTAATCTACGACCACGAGGTTATAGATACAGTTGTTGAACAACGAAGACGATAAGAACAAAGAAAAATCTGAATAGTTGTTGATCTCTACAAGCACGATTAGGATGGATGCAGTCGACGGTCCGGACACTATGCACAAACTGAGTTCAGCTGGATATCGATACAAGGCAGAGCGACACGAGATCGCGATACATGCAGGAAGTGAAATAAGCAGTAATTTGCATGCAGAAAGTGTATGACTTCCTCGCGTTGGATGGGATTGAGCCACCTTGTGTCACTTGCTTCATTGGCGGCTCATGAAGGGGAAAGCGAAGGCAAACGAGCGGATGAGATGGTATGGGAACTCTGACGGGGAGTATGGGACAGGAGACTCGGTGAAAACTGGGGAACAGACGACGATGACGAGCTCTATTCAGGGAATCAGGGAAGCTTGGGACAACCTTTCTCTGCTTTCCCTTAGAACGGTCCCACACTACTCTGAAAAGCACTCTGGAACGAGAGACATTGCAATTTGTCACGTAAGGAGATCCTGTAAGGTGAAGTGGACAATGCCGCAACTGCTTAATTGGCCACAGGGGAACTCAGCTCTGAACAGAGGTAGCAGGCATGGCAACGGCGCATGGCCTACAGCAGCAACGGCAACAGCGGCGGCATCGGCAATGGACGCTTCATGCGGAATCGCGAAGGTGAAGAATTTCACTCGGTCTCATGTTCACGTTCCCTCGCGTACTCTCTTGTTTTTGGGTTTTCCTTTCCTGTGTTTTCTTTGGGGCTCAACAAATTATCATGTTGTAGCGAGCACCCACGGAGAAGATTTGTCTGCCCCGCCCCCAAGCTAAAACTCGGTTCTCGGAGAAGCTTATTCAAAGTTTTCCTTCTCCCCATGTGTGTAGGTGTGTGCTTCGAGTGCGCTTTAAGCGAGCTTTTCAGGCCGGTTCGCGTGTTAGCCAAACCAATCAGAATGCAACGATTCATCTATCCCTCGCTTCCGCACATTCTATCTACCTGTATATCTGGAATTGTGGTTACTACATGACCAAGTGTGCGCAAGGACAAAAGCGACCGGTGTGTATCACAACTTTCTATATCGTCCTATTTCAGATCTTCAGAGATCCAGGATCTTCGGGGGAGTCGTGCCTCTTCTCCGCCACTTCGACACGAACCAAAAACATCGCACGGATCAGACTGGGACGTAAGGTTACACTCCTCCGTTAGCTCAGGTGAACGAAGCAGTGGACCGGGACTAAGCAGTACCACTGGCGTACTGTTGTATCTGCTGGCTGCGATTATTACTGTCACGTTGAAAAATTTCATCTTCCCGCATTATTAGCACTTTCTGGTAGCTCTATTTAGACATACTTCGCTCGTTCTGGCCATATTCAAAATAACATGTTCCCTTCGTCAGCCTGAAGACCCTGAATGATTGGCCCCCGAGCCCTCCGGTTGGGCCTGGAAGTGACGTTAAAGCCCAACGAAAACCAAAGATGGGATGACGGTGGGGCGTTTTCAGCTCAGGGTTTTCTCGGACAGCGCAGGGAGGATGGGTACAGACAGGCACGAAGAGCCCCCATCTACAGTGTAAGTTTCTCCGCTGCCCGCCCCAGAGCTGGACGGCAGGTGCTTTGATCGGGAGCTCATCTCTGGCGATCTTCCATCAGCCGCCTCGATTCCAACGCGATAGCATATTGCTCATTGCGAGCATCGTATGATGGCTGAGGCTGGCCGGTATGCGGAACGGTGACCTTATCCCGAAATGTTCAGAATTTAGTCGTAATGTACAACCGTTCTCGTCTGGGATGTGATCTTGATGGTCTACAGAGTGTGAATGAGACTGGCTGAGATCGCCAACGAGATGGCGGACTCAATCTGATCAACACGCAAAGAGGCATTCGCAACACACACACACACACACACACACACACACACACACACACACACACACACACACACACACACACACACACCGACCGAGTCCTGTGCGCTTCTTCCTGAAGATGGAGCTCAAGCGAGTGACCAAGGGCGAGCTCGCGGCGGAGCTCCAATTCGACGATCACAGCGCTTCGACATACTGCAGAGGCATTCCGAATTCCGATTTGCGGTATGTTTCGTATAGCACGGCATGGCACGGCAAGGTTGTATACTGTATGTCCAGACGTGTTTACGATAGAATGTCCCACGCTGACAGGGTTTTGGGCATCCCATGTGAGCGGGGCTGACTTGCCAAGGAATGATCGTCGGACATTCCCTCGATTCCGGAAACGCATACATACGAGGAAAACCACTTTGTATACAGACCGGCCGGCCGAACATCAGCTTACAGCTTCTTGTAAAGATCGTCACACGATATGATGGATGGGTGGTCGCTGTCGGATACAGGTTACATCGCCGTTTTACACCCATGCCCCGCACGTGTCGAGCCCTTAGACATGAGTCGCTCTTGGTAGGACATGGTAAGACACGTTCTCGTTATCAGGCGTTATGATCGTGATTCATGATTGACGGATTTATCATCAGGCGTTATGATCATTAAACCTAAGACGGATTTATCTTAGTCGCGATTAGGCTTAATAATCTACCCACGACAGCTCATGACACATGTGATCGAGAGGAATGTGTTATGCGCCGCAATCTGATCTGATATGGGGGTGCAAGGGGTGACTTAAGCGTGACTCACTCAGACGAAGGTGACACTTGACTGATCACAACGTTATCTCAGAGACAATGACTCTGCCTCGCATATGCCTGTTAAGAGCGCATTAAATCATAGCATCTTTGTACAATACAACCTAATATTGATCCCGTAGCCTCTGACCCCTCATTGTCTGAATATGACCATTCCGTGCTGCCCTCCCCGGGAGGCGTCAGAGGCAAGAGAAGAGGACGATGGGTTCATAGATCCGTCCGAGAGTCACTGGAAGAGGATTCGGAGCTCATCGGCCACTCCTGCACGGGCGGCTCTTGCGCTTCTTGCAGCCGTTATCCCGAAGAACACTGTCGCACCGTTTGCAGATGACATGAGAATCGCAGCGGGTCCTGCAACGAGGGTGAAGAGGAAACATACGTAACGTCGAGAATCAGCACTCAATGATTCGTTAACAACCTGGACTCTAATGGAGAGCAACACGAATGTGTAATCTAGTAGCCGCCTAAGTCTGACTGGGCTATCAGCGGCAAATTGAGATCCACACTCACCAGAAAAGACCCCACGGGAAGAAGACGACACCAGCGATGATCCCGACTGCCCCATAGCGGGTCTTTGGCTCATGGCCTAAGAGCGCACACCGTTCGTCTACAGTCGCAGACGCGGTAGCATCCCTTGCGAGTACAGATGAGGTCGAGGAGATCCTGCTTGCATGCGTCTGAAGTCCGACTTGTACCGGTCGAGCAGGGGCTATAAATGCGATGTTAGACGTCGAAATGTAATGGCCGCCCCAGCGGACGGTCAGCTTAGCGCAAAGAAGATCCATCAATGACAAGACAAGCCGTCCTTTGGAAGACAGACCAAGTGTGTGCCGGCAAGGAAAGACAGGAGAAGAAGTGCCAAATCACTCACCAGTCCCCACCTCATGGCCATCAATACGCGCGATCGAATCCAAAGAGGAGGGAGATGATGATGGCGATGGGTCAATGGGAGAAGGGTACTGCTTGACCACTTCGTAAGGGGGTGGAGATTCCCTCTTCGGCGGGATACCGTTGCCCATATCGTTCTCGGTCACGATGGTACCAGCAGCCCGCTTGAGCTTGGTTCGACGAGAAGCGCAGGTGACTCCTCTCGGCTTCGATTTAACGGGCGCGGCTTCAGTTGAGTCACCAATTGGAACACGCGCATGGGCAGGAGTAGTATGTGAGATGTCGAGGCTCCTTGTCGCGAAGTAGTTGACGGCCGCCACCGGCATACCGGTGACGAGGAGGGACTGTTTCGAACCAGGACCATCTACACTTGCAAATAGGTCCAAATTCGACATCGGGTTTGTTGTTCTCTTTTGACACCCCGAAGATAGCGGAGCGAACCTTTGGGAAGATTTATTGCAGCACATAATGATGCTGCTCACGCGGTATGATGATGTTTGTCCACGCGAAACAGATGGATTGAAGAAGAGGAGGTGTATTTCCTGGGCGGGGCACTGGGACAGGCTGCAATATACATATATATACACATACAACAGGGTGGAATGATGATACTGCAGACCAAGCCGGACATGGACGACCACAACCGCACCTATGAAGCGGTCGTGGAGTAATGTATGACGCTTCGTTTAGGTTTCGTCGGACACCGTGACCCTGCACTCCGTCTTAGAGCGCCAAGGGAAGGAGAGGGCACGTACCAATGCAAGGTAGGCACACCAAATAATGCATCAGGCCATGAACATCTGCAGGTAATGTACTCGGGTGGAGAGGGGACACAAACCAAGCAGGAGGTGAGCGAGTGGAGGATCAAAATAGCGGTCGAAGATGCCCGCCGCGCCACACGCGTACGTAGGATATCTCGGAGATCTGAGGCTTTGACCGCATTTTGGATACTCGCTTCTTTGAGTCACTTCACTCAAGCATTCGACAATAGGCAGAAGGCAAATTCATACGCCGTGCATTGCGTGTTTTGAGACATAGACACAGTTGTCTACAGTGTCCGATGGTGAGCACTACGATACTGGTATTTATTTGCTAGATGATACAACTTTGGTGTGATGCGGAGTGCGTGCAAGTATACGTCATTGCTCCCATGACCTATCGATGGCGCCCGGCAATGGCGGACACCTGTCAGGCATGTTCCACGACAGAGCGGCCCAGGTGCAATAGTCTCTCCTTCGACCGAAATGTTCCCATATCCAATCGACAAACATCAACGGGTAGCCGCGACTCCAGTGTCCTATAATGAGTCAAGCGAAGGATGTAACGCGAATCAGCTTCACGCTCTGCATGTCTCAAATGCATCTGAGAGGGAGAGGATCGGAGGCAGAACTGCAGAATATGTATGTTTGACTCACTCAACCACCATTTGATGACGGGGATCCTCAAGATCACGTTATGCCATCTGTACCAATTCTGCTCGTAGGCGACTTTTACACTGGGGTTCATGTATATTCTTGGTGAATTCGTTTCAATCCCACTTCCGGGCTGAGATATTGAGAGATTCGAGTGGGTCGTTGATAGTGAGGAGGCGGATAGCCGATGAAGGTCGTATCCGATCAAAAAGCATTCCGAGTGATCACAGGCTGAGATGTTGGAAGTTCGGAATTGCAGGGGCACGGTGAGAGGCGGTGAAAATTCCGAGATCGGATATGAGGCTGTGATGTGACGGTAAAATGTAAATATCAGTTGTTGCCCTGACCACTTTGTGGACCGTTTTGTGACGTGCTTGGATCGTCGCAGACAGGAGATATACAACTTGGCAGCATGATTGATAATGACAGGAGTAAACGCATTTTCGGTCACTCACAGTTGTCGACCATCTTCCATCCCCTTTTGACGCGTTTCTGGCCGAACTCCTCGCGACCTGCATTTCTAACTCCATCCGTGCTCGTATGGCTGGTGCTTGTTCCTTCACTGGCTCCTCTAATAGTTTGCACAGCTTGGCCGTCTCGCCTATACAAGAACGGCGCCGCTTTGAGCGCGACAGCGCCATTCCAGCAAGACGAGACCCGGAAAGGCTCTTCTTTACGAATCTTGTCAATGGTCACGCTGTCCTTGACGTATGGCCAGAACACTCGTAGCGGTGTACCGCAGATATCTCTCGCTGCCCATGTGTCGTAGAGTCCTATGGTTTGGTTATTAACGTCAGCTGGTCGAGAACGTATAGTTGATCGCCGATCATATTGGGTGTTCGCTCAATAGGGAGACAGAGAGACCAGGCAAGTTCCCTGGCGTGATCACAACTGAGATGTAAAGTGATTTCCAACTGAGAACACCGCCTGAGGCACACGCCCACTCACCAGAAGCGAAGAAGTCCATCGCACAAGCCTGATCATACTCTTCATCTTCCTCTCCTTCCACTTTCGTGTCCAAGAGTCTGGCCATACTCTGCCAGCTGTACCAGATATCATTGAGAAACAGCACTTTGGTGTATCCCTCCCAGTTTGATATTCTAATGTCATCATCTGCGCTCTGTATGGGCTCGAGTGCTTTGTTTCTCGCACTGGCAAGGTAGGCGATACGTTCCGACGAGGTCTGGTAAGGCCACCAGTGTTTGTTGTCCTCTGCTGTCACGATCCGGTGGGAGATTGATAGGTTGGTGAGTGTGGTGTTGAGCACTGAGAGAAGGGATTTGGTTCGATCGCGTGAATTGGACTCGTATATTGATACGTAGACATTATCTCGGCCGACTGTTTATTGCGATACAACATATCAGTCAGAATTGATTGCATCCACTTCAGCTTCATACTGCGATTCGAAATGGTTCAATAACTCACGATGGAAGGCCAATTGCACCAACTGATCGGACCACCTCGCCAAGACAGCCTCGTTATCATGAAGATTGGCAGCGATAAAGTACTTCTGATGCACCCCGTTGATCTCGGTTGGTAATATCGGCGTCTCCTCACGGGGAACGATCAACCCCAAACTCGCCATGTACGATAAGAAGATTGTTGAGAGGATAAGGAATGTCTTAAGACGAGTCGAGTATCTGCCGTATATCGTTCGCAGCCCCTCTTTCCGTCTTGCCAATGCGTAGATGAGTCGACTCCATTTTAATACTGTCCAGCTGAACAGGATTACCAAGAAGCCGACAAATACCGGTATCGTCGTAGGGAACGGATATAGCAGCAGCAATCCCAAGGCCCAACCGATACCTATTACCACGAACAGGCAGAACACAGGGTCGATCTTTCTGCTGAAATTGACGTGACCAGAGGCTGAAGATGCGTAGGATGGCGGAGCGGTTTCCCCTTCACTCTCATCGTCTTCCTCCAAGCTCTCGATCTCTTCCTCTTCGTCTACTTCGAGATCGGCGCTCGTATCGCTCCGCATGCTGCTCAACGTGTCATTGTCAAGGTTATGCGATGACGAGCTGGATCTCGAGCCCGTCTCGCATCGAGCGTGTCCGTCTCTATCTCCCCGTTCATCTTCTTCACGATTGAGCCTTCTCCTTCTTCTCTCCCTTCTTCTGCGCCGTCGACTGCTATCCCGGCTTGACGGAAGGAGGATCTGTGCGTCGTCGTGGTCGTGTCGCAGAGAAGGTGATGGTCGATATATCGTGCTGGCAAGCAGAGACGAAGTGGAAGCCGAAGCCGAGGTCGACGCGGCCTGTGCGGCAGAGACGAACAAGTCCGTCACCTTTCCTACCGTCCGACGTAGGCCATCGAACGTGCGCGTGCGAGAGGTCGTTGCAGAGGATGAACCTCGTCGTCGGCTCAGGTCGTCAAACGGCGTCGTATATGACATGTGTGTTGAGCTGCCAGATTCGTTCGCGTATAAATAGGAATATAATCGTACTCTTGAAGAGGGGAGAGTCGTATGCACAATTATTTCGAGCTTGCGATGTCGATTGATCAATAACGAACGAAACTCAGGTCTTCATGATTGCGAGTGTATGGTTGGTTGGAAAGGTAGACCACTTGAGGTCGTTGATGTCGTTCGACTCTGCTATCCCCCAGCGTCAACGCGTTGGGTTGCAAAGTAACTGTTTCAAGAGGCCAAGTGCGGAGATGCGATGTTGCAGTGCGTCCGTCTGTTGTTGCTGTCGTCGGGCAGAACGTGCGTTGGGCTCGAATCACAATTTGTGCGCTGGTTTAGTAGTGATCTGTTTACAATAGTTGGATCCTACCTATGGTTTTATGCTTGAACGTGATATGATATGTATCGGACAGAGAAACAGATATGTGACTACAAAAACAAGTCCGCACACATACATACATGCATCGCATCGCCTCTATGATGAGCTTCGAACAAAGCAGCTGGAGAAGCCGATAGCAAATAGCAAATCAAGCGCACCGTCCGTAGAGCGTACAACGTAGAGCGTAGAGCGTTTCAAAGGCACATCCCATATCCCTTCCTGCGCATATACTATACCAAAACATCGCTCAGGCCTTTCGCGCCAAGGACGGGAAACGCACAAAGCACAAATGCACAAAGCACAGCACTTTGCCAAGGGTAAGTAGGGTACAGCTGCCAGGCATCTAAAACGTCACGGAGTCCGCAGCCACGGGGGTTTTTTGGTCCGAAGCCGGACTTCCCCCCCGTGACGCGTGCCTATATAAGATAACCTCCGTATGCAAGATCTCGCGGACTCGACCATGCGGGCCTGTGCCGGTGGCCGAAATCCAGGGTACTCCCGGGGCGGTGATCGCCGCTCAAAGGTTAGTCGATGAGGCCATATCAGAGGTCGATCACCTTAGTCGAACGATAGAGCCGCAAGTAAGGTTAGCTCATACTTGCCATTTCCGCCTTCGACAACAGCATTATTCATCCTACCCACATTTCATGCTATCAATTCTTCACCTGAATATACTTATTCCTTTGACAATCTTATCATAGTCACCCGGCTCGGAGCGCATCCCCCGCTCGCACTCCTTCAGATCTAGCCCCGAAAGGTCGAATCCAAGCAACCACCACCGTGAACTTCGACAACCGCTGATCCTTTGGCCGAAAAAGGCACACGTCGTCCTTTTCCTTTCTCTTCACACCATATCAACCGATCAGCCAAATCAATCAATCATCTGTCGACGGTCACCGAGCGGACTCTTAATGATGACGCCGAAGTCATCGAAATCGATATCGACAGCGATGACGAACAGCAATATCAACTCGGCATTTACGCCAATCCTGGTCGCTTTGACCACTTTGACGCTCTACCTCATCTCGGGCTCGCTGGTCAACGCGCGCGCTTCGCCCCCGTTCTTCTTCACGGTTGGGCTGGGGTTGATCTTCGCCGCCTATGTGATGACGCCGCTGGTTGCACTTGCGGCTGTCGGCGCTATTTTCTTCGCGGAGCTGTTCTTGGCTCTGGATCATATTGTGAGTGCACGACATGCATGAGCCGAGCAACCTCATGTCATTCGCGCCGCCAATGGACGACTGTTCTTGTTCTGGAGGGATTGGAATCGGAGTACTTGACGCTGGTCGCTCTCAGGATGCGCAGGCCCCCGTCTGCATTATCACTCGCATCTCCCTTGTTCTGGCATGCGCATTTATCAGCACTGTTCACTGACTTCTTGTTCCCTGGCTCTGCCTCACGTAGCACGGAGAATGCTGGTACGGCGTCATGGTAGGCGGATCGAGCTGGCACAAGGAGAGACTCGGCGAGCTCGCATGGCATAGGCAATGTGTGCAGTCGTCTCAGGCTTGGTGGATCATGGCTGTTCTTGGGTGAGTCAGGTGCCCCTATTGACTCGGATTTGATAGGCGCTACGTTTGCATCGATTGTGGGCTGACACCCCCCTTTCCTCCACTTTTACTCGAAACCTTGCGTGAGGTGCAGTCTACTGTGGATGGCCATACTCATCGTGAGTGGAAGTTTTCAAGCCAATCGAGATAGAAATTTTCGAGCTGACAATCTCCCTGCCTGCTCGTTTCTTCACTCCACAGATCGAAGTGTACAAGCGATGGCAAGCCAGCAAATCAAAAGCTGTCTATCTTCCCATCGCGCAAGAAGCGGAAGCCGAGTCTGGCGAAGCTCGACCATCGACCAACTGTATCTGATTTGCTTGACCCAGCCTTCCATACGGTAAACGGCTCACGAGCAGCATCATACTCTCTCGGTCCTGTATCTCTGAATATTCCGTGTAACAGAATCCCCACCAATTTGACCGAGCGTTACCCGCGACGTGAGCACTGGATACATTGGGCAGGTTCACAATCATCAAAACAAGGACTTGTTCTGCCTACCGTTGTTGTATCATAGGCCATTTTATATCGTCCCGTGTTCACTCCAATCAAAATCAAACTGTCTCAAGAGGCTTCCCTTCTTCGTGTTATACATATAGCTATAGTAAGATCGCAATAAAACTGGGTATGAAGATGACTATGATCTCGCTCACACCGCTGATGTAGAAGACGAGGTGTGAAAGTGCGCACAGACACCCACAGACAATACTGCGTTGTGTTACACACTACACACACGCACTGATCCCCGCTCCCCCTCCCCCTATTATTCGAAGTATTATCTCAATTACAGTGTACATACATCAGATCCCCATGCCCATTCCCCATTACTATCGTCGCATGTGCCATCACTAACGCGTCTTCCTCTCCTTCGTTTGCCCACTCGCCTCTCATCATCGTATTCTTCTGATGACCAATCCTCGAGCATCTTTAACCCTTTACCATCCTAAAGTAGATAGTGTATAGCAGCCAGACACATAGCACCCCTCGCTACCTCGACACCCGACCTACTGGACAAGCGACATCTCTATCCACACATCGCCGTCGAAGCCTATCTATTCGCCTTACCGTGAGCCGGGAAAGCAAGGAGGATGACAGCAGGACCCTCAAAAAATCAAGAATGGTTAGAACATCTGCCGAGTCTCCATGAGCTGACGACTAAGAGCAGCTGTGAGTAGTTTGACGGCTGTTGAATCGGGAAGAGGGCCCCCATCGAATCGTCTGGGAGAGATACTGTCGCCCCGATAATATCTACCGGTACTGTCTCACGTCATCGCCTGATTACGCGACTTCAGAACACAGTCTGGATGAGAAGGCTTATGCTGTTGTTACGGTTCTCGTTGCAGCCAACACCCTCCTTCGACCCTTCTCCAGATTCAGCATCTCCTCCCTGTTCCGCTCAACCCCATCATTGCCCCAATCAACGCTATTAGTACCCTTCCTCAACGTGGACTCGCTGCTTGACGATGTCCAGCAAGCCAGCAGGACGCCGCCATCGACGCAAGACCTGACCAAGTGGCTTCTTTCCCTGAGAGACTACATCAACCAGCTGAAAGAGGCGGTACCCCATCACAAGCTCAGTCGAGGAGATCCAGAAATACAGGATAGGATCACGACGCTCACTGATGCTTTTCTGGGAGCAATCCGTCTCCTCGTCAGAGAGTTGTGGGGATCAAACGATGAAACCAATGGAGACTATCCTTCCAGCAGCAGACTAAGCGACTCGACAACGTTCGGTGATTGCGTACGCGACATCCTTCAAGCCGTCTTCTACTTTCGCCAAGACATCCATGATCACGATGGCAGCACCTACATCCTCGATCAGCATATACTGGGCTCAATCTTTCCGCCCGAACAGACGAAATACGACCGCCTTGCTCCGATCCTCGCTCATCCTCGCACGTTGATCGCTTCCCTGCAACACCACCCCACACGGCCACTTGCTTCCTCGAAGCTCAAGTCGAATGCTTTCCCCACTTCTCCAGTCGCACCATTCATCCCATTGGACGTATCAGAAGATGAGGTCCAGCGAGCGCTCGAACTATTGAATATTCTCATTGAGGGCGTTGAGATGATCGATCATCTCCCTGGACCTGTAACGGCCAAAAATAAGAAGTAGAGGGAGGAGGATAATCGCCGACCTATACGAGTGGCAATGGAAGCAAAGGTGCTCAGGTGCGATTTGCTGCTCAGCATGACAACGAGGAACATCTCCCTGGTCAAGTCAAGAGCTGCTGCTAGATATACAACCCCGTCAACTGACGAGGAAGGGAAAGAGGCGGCGGTCGCAGAACAGGTGGAGGACACAGAAACCGCCGCGCCGTCCGGATCCAAGGCTCGTTTGAGCGAAGAAGATGGCTCGGAGTGTACCAATAATGACATCGTCCAACCTCGTAGCCCCTTCTCGGAGGCATTCGACGCCGTCCACAGCATAAAGTGGGAAGACAAAGCCGAAGACGCGCTTGTCGAATGCTTGATAGCTGCTAGACATCTGCTAGAAGAAGGAAGACCCGAAGTGCTCAGCTTGGAGGTACAAGCTGTCGATTGGTTCGGCCCAGAGGGTATCGTTAGCCCCAAGCAAGAGACGCTCGAAGCCCAGAAGTTGAAGTCGCCCTCTCGAGGTCCAAGATTCTCCGATCTCACTAGCGATCCCGAGCAGGACCAGTCGGACCTCGATTCGGAGGACGAAGAAGAAACCTCCGAGGATGGCTCGATCGACATCGGCGGGTCATCGCGAGTTTACCCGCTGAAGGCGCTGTTCAGATTACACGATAGGTACGAGGAACAGAGGTTGGCCGTATGGTTGCACTTGCCCGCAAGTAAGAGAGAGAAGATGGGATACTTCATGTGCGGTCTGGAGCGGCGGGTGGGATCTGCCTGGGATGGGTTCGGGTTAGCGCTACTGATGGTGTATGACTCGTGAGTCCCACTCGAGATGGCCGATAAGAGGATGTGTATGGAAAGGCTGCTCATTTGACTTGGTTGCAGTGCGACGCTAATCCGCCACGGTCTAGGCGCCGACAAGCTGGATAAATGGATCGAGTTGGCGGCTGTGAAGAACACAAAGAAGGTCAGGCGTAAGCCAGCCAGGAAGACGATATAAGTCTCGACCATCGCAGGCAACTTGCGTCGCTCCCCCACATACTCCTTGCCGGCGGTGACACCCAGACAACTGAGCGAGAGGCTGAGATGACAGTTAGGGAGAGCATGCGATGAGAAACCGAGAAGATGTGGAGTCCGCTACGAAGGGGAATCGGTCGGGAATTGCCCGCGCCGTTCCCAATGCGCAGCGGAGGTCTTCGATCCATGTAATCCTCGAGTACACCGTGTGTCGTCGAAATTGTACGATTATCTGTGAACAAATCAATTCTAACCATATTGCATATGCAGATCATCTACTGTATACTCTCAGCAAAGTACTCGACCTGCATCCGCAAGGTCACACCGTACAAAAACCGTTCAAAAGTCAGCTTCAACGGGTACTCGTACTGGAAGCGCTCGAATATTACAGAAACGAAATCCACTCTGATCACTGCCGCCTGAAGAGCAATAACTTACCTGTACTGTATCATTGCATCCACAGTGTGTCTTGCCGCTGAAGTTGCCACTCTGCTATTGTCCCCGGCGACTACATCTACTCCATGACAAAGCTCAGAGTCCAAACCGTCATTTGACGTACAGTACATACAAGTCACCCATTGATTTGAAGGGAAGGGTTCATAAAGGATGGCTCACGACAGTGCGTCATACTGTATTCCCTCCACCAAAGAAGTCTCTAATTCGTTCGGCTGAACACACTGTACAATACGGTTGCCACCCTCTCCCGTGCTGGTATGATACTGTGCGGTGGTGATGATAGGCTTCACGCCACCCACCATACATCTGTCTCCAGTACTAGGAATAGCCGTAGCGGTGACTTGCTTAGTTCCTTTCCCATCTTTCCCATCTTTCGCCATTTCATGATTAGCCCTTTTACGAGGTTGTGACAAGACAACTCTCACCTTTCACATCATTTACTCTCTGTTTATCCTCCACTGATCACCCATCACTGACCACTCGTCCTTTCCACTGATCACGATGCCCCGATTCGGCCGCTCATCCGTATCCACATCCGTGTCCAAGGCGTTGTCCAAATTGCGCTTCCGAGGCTTCGGGTCTCGTACAACCCTCGAAAGCGAAAGAGATCGGCCACCCACGTTCTCGCAGCCGAGCTCAGCGGTACCCGTACATGTTCCAAGCGCTACCACTCACACGGGTCAAAGACATGACCAGAGACCATCCATTCAGGACTATTTCGAAGCCTCCCCGCCCGCCGCAGCAGACGGCTCGGCCGCCTCAGTCTCTGGTGATGGAAGGTGGACGATCCCGGTGGTAGCGTATCGGCCTGACCTCCATACTGACGCTGAAGCTGACACCCAGGACGCCGGAGACTCTGAGGCTCTTAGCAGATATGTTTTCACCACCATGCCATCGCAAGCAGCAGGAGGAACCCGAACGATTCCTGATATCGCCACAGACCAACATCAGTCTGCTCCAGGCCCCCTAGATGACATGTCTATGCCTAGGGACCATGTCAGCCTTTGGGCTTTTAACAAGGAGCTCAAAGCAAGCGCAAACAACCCCAAACGATCCAAGGCGGACCTGCATTCCGCCTTCCTTCGAGAGTTGCCTTCTATCAAGACAATCGTATCAACTTTCCACGACGACCGGCCCCAAGTAGGAGCGCCAGGCGCTTCTCCCAGCAGCAGCTTTGGCGAGAGGCGCAACGCTAATTTCAAGAATGCAAGAGTACGTTACAGAACACCTGCGTTCCAGATCGACGCCTTCACACTCTCAGAGGGTGGTCCGTACCCGGGTCAATGGGGGGTCATTGTCGAGCGTCTGAGAGAAGAATCAGCTCATAGTGCCACTGATGATCCGCAAACTGGCTTTTCCGCCGACACTTCCCCGGTGAAAGCTTATCATCCGCTTTCCAAATTCATGAGCATCATGCACAGTAGTTACCTTCAGGACAAGCATCGAGTGGCGATCTTTGACCAGGACACGGAGTTCGCGTTTGGGTTGAGAACTGCGGACGAAGGCAATGATATCGATACATACCTCAACGCAAGGGACTGTCGAGGCGGTGTTCGGTCAGCGCGCCACGACACCGAACCGATATCTATCGTGGGACGAAATCAACAGTACAACGGGGCTTCTCCCTCATCATCGCAGCCAGCTGTGCTCTTCGCAAACAGTTCGGCTGACCCTTCGAGGCACAAGTGGGCCAGCCTAACCAGCCCTGCAGAAGCTAAACATACGTACCTCATTCTCAGCCGAGATCATTCCCTTTTTGCGGACACTAACACTGAGAATCGATCATACGCTTCTAGGTTTGGCGCTGGTACTGGTCCTGCAAAAGCTGAGTCTGAGCCCGGAATGTCCATCATGATCGGTGAGACGCGTATCTCAGAAGCAGACTGCGCTACCATCATATCCAACTTCGACGGCGATGTCGCCAATCAGCGGAAGCTGGCAGATCCTGCGTTCACCGCCCAACTAATGCAGGCCAACAAGTTGATTCGAGCCATGCCGACGGATACGAGCCAGCTCGAAGCGATGTGGGAAGCAGAGAGATTGACCACGACGATATTTCCCTGTGAGGTCAAAAGGCGCCTTGGCGGTAGTGATGAAGACGAGGTTCGGGAGGCTCTGTTAGTTTGTGTGGAAGATAGAAGAGATCTATAAATGGTTCACGGGGTCATTTCGCATAGTCTGGTTACTTGAGTGCTGTATTTACTTGAATATGCTGGAGAATTTTGCCACTCCCTTCTCTGCTATGTGGCTGGCTACACGGCCTAAGAGTGAGTTACGAGTACAAAGGATCTTTGGAGCGACTCCAGCGGTGCCAGAACCCGAGTGTGCATGACGTTACGGTGCTACGAGTGGAGAGAACACTCGATCTCGGGTTCTGACCTGAGATGCGTGACCGTGGAGCTCATATCAATGGTCCAGTATGTCTATAGTCGGATTGTAGCTCGATGCAGAGGAGGAATCTATGCGGCGTATTATACCTGTCGGGCGCCAAAGAGAGAAGGGAACGGTCTTGGGGAACAGAGTTACAAATATAGGCGTATACAGATTGATATTAAATGAATGCACAGAAGATGAGTGAAAATGTCCAGACGAAAAATACAATGCTCTAGGTTTACAGCAAACCCTCGCTCTCACTAGTCTCGCCTTCACTGACGCTCACTCGCTCCTCCCGCTTTCCCAAACCACCTCGAAAACCGACACCATCACCTCCTTCCCAGAAACCTGATGGTTTGGGTTTGAGCGTCTTCTCTTCTTCTTCTTCGCCCATTCCTCGGACGTCCTCACCGCCGCTCGCCGTTCCGCTGTTCGAGTCACTACCGTATCTCGACATGAACGCCCGCTCAATATCGGTGGCAGAGGTGGAGGTCGATCTGATGGATGCGTTTCTTTCCATCCCCGATTCTTGGGTGGCAGCGGATCTGAGCTCATCTCCCTCGCTCACATGTCCCATAGCGCTGCCTTTGCCAAAGCCCAATCCGAATGGGTCGAGTCGAGGGGCCGCCATGCTGCGAGGAGACAACGCGCCTGCACTGCCATTGAGCGAGGCTCGAGATTTGATTGAATCGGTCGCATAGTAGTTCGAGGTTGGTCTGTGATTCTGAGCATGTTGTTGCTGGAATCCTGGAACATACGCGTCTTGACGCTGTTGGGAGTGGCCATGGCCATGATTGTCCAGCCAATCTTGTAAGGAGGTATGTCGGTCGCGAGGCTGAGGTGTCGCTTGGGGCGCAAAGTTCTTGCGGGCGAGGTACGTGGTGTGACCTAAGGGGTTGCCATGCTGACCCGCGGGAGGTTGAATGTACTTGTCATACCTGTATCCGCTTGAAACTGAGCTTCCTACGTATGAGTCGGCGGAAGCAGTCCTAGTAGGTCGAGGCGCCAAAGCGGCCGTATAGCTCCTCCTCTTCGCATTTGGACTGCCAGGGCCTCCTACGAGTCCTGAGCTGCCGCCCATCCCGTTGAAACTGCCACTAGCAGTAGGAGCGATGGCGACAGACAAGACTTGCGTAGGGTTAATGCTGACCTGCCGGGAAGGCACAACGGAAGAAGGCACAGAGCCAGAGACGCTGAATTTCCTGAGCGCTTCGTCTCTCGATTCGAGCTGAGCGATCTTAGTCCTGACGGAAGGCAAGATCGAGTGGCAGCTTGACGGGGATGAAGCCGGCGAGGGATGCAAGGAGACGTCCTCGACGGGTATGGGCAGGGAGGTTTCACGCTGATGCGAGATGGTGGCCACCAACGACGCGGACATCGACATGGGAGCCATCTCAGGTAGATGGTTCAGAACGGCCCCTGGCGAGTCTGACATAGGTGAGAGGGTCAGATCTTGCGGCATGTGGCCGGCGGTATGGGCATAGTGCACATGAGTACGCGCAAAATGGTTCTCAGCACCTGGAGTCCATCGAGCGTCCATCATACCCTTAACCTCCGGTACAGGGAACGGTTGGAAGGCTGAATGGGGAGCCAAGGGAAGAGATCGTTTGGGGGGAGGTGAAGTGGTAATGTGAGGCATAGTGATCGGGTTTGGCGACTCCAAAGCATGGCCTTCTGAAGAGGCCGAATCAGATGCGACCGACGGCGCCAGACCGGGAACATGGTCGTCATCGCTGGGATCTGGGGACGCTGAGTGGTCCACCCCGTTGTTCGAGTCTAAGCTGAAATCGGAGGGTACTATCTCGTGTCTCAGTTGACTACTGGCAGATAATTGTCGGGTCATTTCCATTCCCGCCGGGGCGAGTGATTTCGGAGACAATCCAGGGCTAAGGTGTCTTCGCGGAGCTGGCTGACGTTGCTGCTGTTCGTATGATGTGGGCGAAGTCGAAAGAGCTGCTTTGACCTTCAAAGGCGATCCGGGCGTAGCGTACGAGAAGGAATTCTTCTTCTGGATCACCTTGGCCACGGGCATAGGCGAAGTACTACTGTCCTTTCGAAGAGGCGAAGACTGATTGACCGAGGAGTCTCGCCTCATTCCCGAGGCTACACCAGTATTGATGGAAAGAGTCGATCCTCGGCGGTTCGGGCTGGTGACAATAAGATCCGCACCTGATCGAGTACTGCTCGAGCTGTCCCGTCTTGTTTGAACAGTTTGAGAAGCTCTTCTTGCACCAGCCAAGAGCGAGTGTGATATACTGGCGGTCCTTGGCATACCGACACTGCCGATGTCCTGCGCCTGCTGAGCGGACTTTTCATCGACTCCCTCCGGCTCGGCATTTGGCAAAGGTAACAGTCTCGAGGGAATCTTCACCGAGACATTTCGCTTAACGGCTTCGTAGACTTGACCAACTTCGGATTCCTGCTCACTCATCCCGCTGACAGCTGAAGCAGCAAAACTACCATACACTGACCTAGTCTGGGCGATGTGTCGATCTCTGTCACTCTCATAGGGAGTCGCCAAGAAAGGCAGCCTGCCGAATGAGGTAGAGGGAGCCATGGTTCGAAAAGGAGGAGTGGTGACACCCTCGCTCTGCCCTCTATAGTTATGGTCTCCGTCGGCTTGAGGATCGGCCTCGTGCTCGACTTCGATCGCATAATCGTCTTCTACGTCCTCACCATAGTCGTACTCATGAGCTCCAGACTCGTGGCCCTGCTGAGACATGAGCTCTTGAAGCTCTTCCCGCTCCTCCGGAATCATGTCGGCCAGGACGGTCTCGTTGCCCACGTCCATCTGGGTATGTGCCTCTACTTCGTCATCTTCGATGTCTCGGCCGTCCTCGTTTTCATGCTGATCGACGACTGTCGTGGGGTCTTCTTGGGCTTCTTGAAGATTGGGACTGTCGTGTTCATCACTCTCTTCAGTGCCGTGTGCCACACTGTCGTCGCTATTGGTGATCCTGAGGCCCCTCATTTGCTGGACTGGTGATCCAACTGGCAAAGGCGTTCGCACTGCAGCTCGCTCGCTGTTCTGGGAAGGCGTGTCGCCTGCCATTGCGTACATCTCTTCGCTGGGCGTGTGACATGGTCTGAAAGCACCTTCGGGTGGAGTCTCGGCAGTCGGACTAAGCAGAGCATCCTGATCCTCCTCGTCCAGGTCCAGTAATTCTCGCTTCTCCTTGTCAATTGCCTGATGGATCGCAGCTAGTGATCGCTGTCGACCTTGAGCTCGTCGAGCAGCCAGAATAGCCTTGTCCTCGGTTTCTTCATCCTCTTCCTCTTCGTCCACATCCTCTCCAGAGAACACGGACTGAGCCTCGGTTTTGGCAGACATTGTGCGGGCACCTTTGGGTCGCAGTGCAGGATTCGATTTGATTCGGACAACGGCCGTGGGATCTGGTCGAGACACACTATAGCTTGAGCCCAAACTTAGGGGTCTAGGTCTAGTGCTATGCGCTGGCGGAGGCAAGTGAGCCATGGCTTCCGCTTCGGCCCGTGCGCGTCCGGCCTGCAATAGCGCATCGATGTGAAGTGTCGTGCTGCTGGCTCTTGCCGGGCCAACGGCGCTGTCGAGGCTGAAATCCGAATTGCTTCGCGGTGCACCGGGTCGCGCCTGATGGTACACTCCATTCCCCTTAATAGCGACCTGGAGGGGCTGAGACGAACCCACAGGCAGTGTATGTGCTTGAGAGATTTGTGGTACAAGCACAGAGCCGTCTCGCGGCATCGGTGGAGGATCGATGGAGAGGAAGTTGATCAGTTGGACAGGTACATCCACGTAGATACTGTTGTTGACGGTGACCCGAAGCATATACTGGACCTCGATCAAGCGAGTTCGACGAATGGAAAGCATTCCAGGCTAAACAAGAGGTATCACAAAGATGGTCAGCGGCCATAGTCGTCGATGAACGTGTAAAGTGTCCTGTTCTCACGGGAATCTGCAGACTCATTTCCCAGTGTCCGCTCTCTCCGGTATCAACACCAGTCCACCACCCTTTTCCAGTCACTCGACCGGCACCATGCCCGCTGAAATCCGCTTCGATCACTTCTTCACTGATCCGCCTTCTTTGCGTCGTTGTTTGACACGCATCGAGGTCCGGAGTGCCCGGGACAGCCGACACGCCGGTGCAGTTGTTAAGCGATCTTCGCTTCTTTATCAACCGGGTTGGTAAATCGGAAGTGTCCAGTAGCGGTTGTGGTGTGAAAACCTGGACTGTTTGCAGCAGGGCGAGGTTGAGGGTTTTGATCTACGAGCGGATGCATCAGTCACGCCACGAAGTCCTCAAGAAGCAGCTTTGCATGCCGGCTTACCTTCCGATTGCTATCGTTCCTGATACCAACCTCACACCAAAGCCTTTGACCGCTGACCCAGAACCTCCTGCCGAGACTGACTCTCAGTTCGACTCGCCCCTTTTCGCCGGTCAAACTCCAGCCCAGCCCTCTTTCGACATAGCCTTCCACAGGCTCCTGGCTTGGTGCTAGCACGAGACTAGGATTTAGGTACGGTAGTACCACTATCGAGCGGTAGAAATGCGCGATTGACCGTTTCCCCGTCGACGGAATATGAATCTTGACGGACCCGACAACGACGTACTTTACGCATGGACCTTTGCCGTTGACCGGTGTATAAGTGCCTTTGGCGCCGCCACCAAGGGGAAGTCGCATTCGGAATGGAATTGAGTGAGTTCCCTCTGCGGCAAGTCGATACCCATCCGAGTCGGGTCCAGATGCGAACAGGGAGGAAGAAAGGTTGTGCTGTATCGAGGGGTCGAAGACCGGTAAGGGATGAGGTTGATGGTAGAAGATATGTCGAGATGAAGTCGACAATTCTGCGGACGATCGTTAGGAGTCTGAAAACGCTGCAGTTTTTCGCCAATAACATACCTTCGAATCCGACCACTCTAACTTTACCTCCTCCGACTCTAAGACCTTCCCCTCGCTTGCCGCCGGTGATCCTGACTTCCATTCTTCCTCGTACTTCACCGCCTTCCACGACACACTCTCGCTCGAGAACGACGTCCACTTCGACTCTAGCTTTGCCTTTCTTGCTGGCCTCGAGCCGAACTTGATTCTTCTTCTCCCAATCCGACCTAGTGTCATCAGCCTCGGTTGGGGGTGGAGGTAAGATTTTGTTTTGCGATAACCTTCGGGATTTTGGGCCTCCTAGAAGGACCCCTAGCTCCGCTGATGCACGCTGTTTGGACGATGCGGGATGTAAAAGCGTACCCTGCCGGGCGAGAAGCTGAGCTCCGTCCGATAAACTCCTAGCTCGATGACCCAACAGCGTAGCCTTGCGCATGTGTTCAGACATGGTACTATCGCTCCAAGGGCGAGCTTTCAGGTCCTCTTGCTCGTCGTTCGCAGACTGCATCTGGGCGATTGGTGGACTGGCTGGAGATGGAATCAGAGCTGTGCCACTGCCACATATCATCTCGCCGGCGCGAAAGGTCCCATCGCCCGTGGGCGAGAAAGCTAACATCATGCCGCCATTCTCAGCTGAAAGAAGGACAGCGTTTTTGGAGTGGATACCGGAACTGATGTCGGATGTCCTTTTTGCAGAAGCTGGGCGATCCGGTTTAGGCGTTTGTCGAGATTGTCCGGAATGATCAAACTCAAACTCGGGAACTGCAAAGAGATGTTGAGGCTGCGACAGTGACCTGGAGATCAGGCGCGCGGCATAATAGGAACGATCGTCATGCTGTTGCGGTTGATAGTATGGCTCGCCATTTATAGGATCGGAGTACGCGGTTGCGCTTCGCGGAGGGTGTTCAGGAGGGCATGGGAATCGTCGAGCGTTGAATGTGGTACAAGAGTCGTCGGTGGTGGTTGTTTGTCTTGAGTGACTCGACAATTTCGAGGGCGATGCATGGTGTAAAGAGGAGCCGGAAGCGGAAGCATTAGTCATCCGAGTTGAAGGGCGACGGGGATGAGGTAAAGGACCAACAGGAGACGCTTCGACATTGGTGGAAGACGGTTCCCTCTGCATAGGATGTTCGTCTTCTCCAGATAACGGTTGGTACTGGTCACTTCTTGTTCCGAACGTGTCACCACTCCTCGAATATTTCCGGATCATCTCAGAAGTCTTGACTCGCTCACTGTGCTTGCTAGAAACCGTGAAGTGGGAGGCTATAGAAGCGCTGCGCGAGGGCGATGTAGGAAGTGGCTTGAGTCGCTGTCTCGGTGTGTCCTCCTCGATCTCCTGAACAGATTCCTCTTTCTCTTCATCGTTATCGTTCTGTGTATCGGTGTGCTCAGACTCGCTCCTGGCCGATGGTCCACCTATTCGCGGCGATTGCGCCCCAACAGATCTTGGGCCCATAGGTCTAGCTTGACCAGCTCCGGAAGCCATGGCCGAGAAGCTGGAGAACCCCTTGTTGCTGTTCGTCCTGGTATGCGTTGGCCGCAGGGAGAAGGTGGGCTGAAACAGCGGCTGTCCTTTTCCCTGCATCAAGCCTCTTGTGGGCGAGGACTGTGTCTGACCTTGCTGAGCGGCTGGCGCGAGGCGATTTGGTGAAGAGGATGAGGCTTGAGGGATCATGCCGGTGAATCGTGGTGGAGCTGGGTCGACCGGTAGTGGCGACAGTGTCGAGAACGAGATACCGAGACCTTGGGAAGAAGGTGTCGGGGAGATGGTATGAGGAGGCATCGTGGAGGAAGGATAAGACAGGATAAGGAACGGTGAGTTGCGCTTACCAGACCATCAATGACCGATGCCAATGAGAGTTAGGCCCAAAGAGCTCAAATGTGACAGGAACAAGTGTCGATAGATGTTTTGAATCGAACGCTAACTATCGTGGACGGACTTTGGTAAATGGATGTAAGATAAAGCAAAAGAACAGACAAACGGAAAACTGACCTTGTCGATGATCGCGCAGACAAGCAAGATTGATCAGTATCGCACTCAGATGAGAGTTGACCACCAAATGGGCTGGGCTGGAAGTTATCCGACAGATACAGTGATGAGGCCGATTGCAAGCTTCTATTGTTTCTGCAGCGGTGAAGTGGTGAGATATCGCATGGATCAAGCTCTGTTTGGTTCACTTCTGCTAGACAGATGACAGTTAGTCCAGTCGGAACGTGAAGCGGAAGCCGAACAATCGATGAGGGTCTCATGGACGCAGTCGTCTCTACTCATGAGTTCGCTCATCTTCGCATCACATATCGATGACCCTGATTTCATCATTTTCAGACCAGCAAGCAGAAAAGGGATCCAGATAGAGTCAGGCCGGAGACCGGAAGTACGTAGAGTATTCGACTCTGCACTGAACAGGGAGAGGGATCTGGTGAGAGCGGAACATGTGTCGTGGGTTGGAACTGGTCAGGAAATCGATGCGCGATAGATCAGAGGATAACGAGACGATAGAATCAATGACACAGACGGCAAGCAACCGGCGCGCAATGGATGAGATGGCTGGCGAACGAAAACAAAATATCCGCCAAAAACAACAAACAAACAAATCAACAAGGTTACGTAATGTTCCGCTGTTGCTCTCTTAATCACGCGCTCACCACGCTCACAAGGGGATCGATCGGCTTCAGGTCACGTGAGCTAGTGGAGGTGATCCAAAGTTGGGATTTTGCAGGACGGAAGGAGGTAACCAGGTATAGACAGTCAATGCAAGCACAAGTTTGCATAATGACATCAAATACACGACATTCTACCACTTCCATCGACAGTATCTGAGTGTGCTTGAGCTCATCTGGTGGTCATGGCTGCTGTCGGTCTCAAGCGAAAGAGGGACTTGCCTGGTCAAGGTGAACAGGTCGCACCGGTTGTTAACAGGCCCAAGGCTGGCACGAAAGCGTTTACGTCGGGCAAAGCTGTCAAGGACGGTCTGGGTACCGGATCACCTCAAGGTGAGTGCACGTTTGACTTCGAAAGGCATCTGTGGATTATCAGCTGACTTCCGAGTCCCTCTAGCCTTTGTCTCGTTCCGACAGCAGATTGTAACCCCTTATTCCGCTTTGCCTCTCGCCATCAACCATCCTACGGTTGTTATACTCCAACATTACCTAGATGCCTCTTCGACATGTGAAGAAGTCTTCAGAGCCTGGCAAATTGGTCACGAGGTGAGCTATATGGGAGTATCGGTCGTGATCAGATCCCCTGTAGCTGAAGGTTATATTACTCTGTAGACCAAGAATGAAGTTCAGACACATGCCGCTGTCGAACTCCTTTCGGAGATCATCAATATTCTCACTCCGATACCGTTCTTTCGATCCACAGTCGTCGGACTTGTCAACAAAATTATTGCAACTGCCGACCCTTACCATGACTACGTGAGTTTTCACCAGATTTTTCCTGCTATGATCCAGAGCTGATGTTGTACTCCTACATCAGCTCAACCGCCTTTGTCAATCTGGACGACGGGATGATGTATATCACGGTTTCATGCTGAGTGCGGCTGCTATGAATGTGGACCCGCCATGGGCGGCTACCCTTGGCTCGCAAACGACTGGTCGTCTAGGACTGAAGGTCTGGTCCATCCTCGTGGAAGGTGGTAGTGTCCGAGGCTTGGGCAAACAGATGGGAATGCGGCGCAGGAACAAGGAAGGCATGGTCGCTTATGGGGAGAATGACCCCCTAGACAAGCCAGGTAAGGATACTCCATGATTGACACTGTGATGTGTTAACAAAGTGCTCTTCCAGACGTTCGACATCATATTCTGCGTCTGATCCTTCCGTTGCTTTCGACTTCCGCCTTCCACGCTCACGCTAGGTCGCTCCTTCCTCCCATGTATTCCGGCCTTTCAGCGGATCCTCCAATTACCGTATACCGTGTTTTGACTGCTCTTTGGTCGGCCATCTCTACTTCATCACCGGGTTTGAATCGACGGACATCCCTTGTTCTCTTTCACGAGAAATCGATCGAGCATCTTTGGCAGTTGTTTTCTCGACAAGACCAGGAACCAAGTACCGGTAGAACCGTGTCCAACATCGTTTCAGCTTTCTTGGAAGGTATCACTACAGTCCCTGGCAGGGGCGTTTGCTTTCACGACGAAGGGTGGTATCCTCGAAAAGCAGTCGACGAGAACTCTGGTGGAGCGGCGGAGGACGAATTTACAGTGAGAGCTGGTGGCATCGGTCTTGAGGGAGATGAAAAGTGGAGAAAGGGGTTGCATAATCGAATCCTAGGCAATGTCGTGCGGAAAGTCGGGAATAAGGTGGTCGACGACAACGGCTTGATTGGCACTTGGGTCACCAAGGTCTTTGAGGCTTGTCCTGAGCTGATAGCAGGGTAAGTCGTGCTATCCTGCCCTTCTTCTCCCTTAAGTTCCTAACTTGACCAATGGGATATAGCTACTGGGCGCACTCTGCGTTGAGTCTAGAACCACGGCTCAATGCTCGATGGATTGCCACAATGTCCTATGTCGGCCGTATTATCTCGTTACCGGCACCTTCAATATCTACTTTCCGTCAACCCGTACCCCACGGTTTAGATCCTTCAGGCGCACCCTTCCGCGCCCAGCCTCCCGCTGTATCGACCATGATCGAATCCATCCTTCCATCTCCCCTAACCAAATCTCACCTCATGAAGGGGTTACAACATACAGATGCGCTGGTTCAGCATGTGACTGCTATCACTCTCGCCAGAGGACTACAAAAGCTCGCCATCGTCCAAGAGCTACTGAAGCTCATCGAGAAGGAAGTCGGCCTCGAACCGTCAACCTCGCAAGAGAACCTTTGGACCAGACGTCGTCGGGAGCTAGAGCTGGAGGTTCGAAAACGCATCCCGGAATTGAGCGTTATCATCGCTTTCGCTCAGAAGGCTGCCACCATGGCACCATCTGAAGCTGAAACCGATGCGGAGATTGCTATGGCTACCAAATCCGCAATGCTGACCGAAGTGGCGCTTCGAATTTTTGGCTTGTGTAACAAAACTTTGCCTAGCATGGCAACTGAGATGAAATTCGATCCAGGTCGATTGCTTGTATCGGCTTCCAGTGCCAGCGCTGAGAGGCGAGCCAGAAGAGAAGCCAGAGAAGGCAGTGTTATCAGTGACTCCGGCAGTGTGGCGTCCGTTGGAACCATGGGCACAGCTGGCATGGGAGGCGGCTTCGGTCAAGCGAGAGGAGGCGTCGAAGGCTTCGAAGCACTAAGTCAGCTCCACGTGCTGGAATTGCTTGGTGAAGTGCGAGACTGGAACTGGATGAACAAAGCTGGTGAGCCGTGGTCTCTAATAGAAGATCTCACCTGCTGACAATTTTGCAGCTGGGTCCCAGTACACCTATCTGTACCACATTCTGCTGCTTCAACTCTCCACCCAACAGCCGATGACTTTGCTCAAAACCGTCTCGCTTCTTCAACACCTTTTACTTCCTACTCTGTTATACGAACATGATCCATCAGAGCTGTCTATTTGGCTAGACGCCTTACCCAGAACCTCAAATACGGTTTCTGGCCCGATGCTCCTTGCTCAGCAGATCCACCTTTTGTCTTTCCTCGACGACTGCTTTAGACGGGCGATCAAGACGCCCTACCGATATCTCGAAGACTCCTTCGCTTTGGTGCCGGACTTCTTCGAATATACAAGACCAACCGAAATGGTTAGCCCTGTCCTCATGACAATCCTTGAGCAGCTCAATGCGAAAATCATGGGCCAGCTGATCAGTACCGAGGCCGCCGGTGTAGTCCTTATCTACCTCAGAAGGGTTCTACTGGGTCTAAAAGGCAAACAACGGGAAATGGCATTCGTCTCCACTGTAATCAATAAGCTCAAAGACATGCTGCATACAGCGAAGGAAGCTGGTCAAGCGCGCGTAGGCCTGATGGGCGTGGTAGAAGGGATGGAGGATGACATGGCTGTCATAGAAGGCAAGAAACCGGTACAGAAGATCACAGGTAAGTTCTCAATCTTTTTTATGCGACCTTGAGAATCTCACACTGATGTCGACGATCAAGATATCGACTATGAAGCTCCCCACATGCGAGACGAAAGCGACTGGACGTTGCGATCATTCGAAAAGATATGTCTAACGACCACCGCTCAACAGTGGGAGAATTCGGCTTGGCCCGCTGAAGTTGCGACCACCTTTATAAAAGGCCAAGACGATGACACTGTGATCCGCCGATGTCGCTTCTTGCTACACCTTCTCGCGGCTGATCAGGGAGTGCTCGCGACTTCTGGCGCACAATGCGCTGCTCTGAACTTGATCAGGGATTGCCTCGCTAGTGTCTCTCATAAAGACAAGTGCAGTCGATTGAAGGTGCTGGTCTTCGAGCATGACTCTATCAGAAAGCTGTACTTAAAGGATGCGGGCTCGGACGAGAGACTTGGTGAGTCGGAATATCCTGCTTGAACTCGAAAGATGGCTGATTCGTAGTTTAGTCGCCAACGATCTGATCTTGCCATTGGATGAGGCAATTTCCACTGATCAAGGGCTGGGGGAGACGTTCGCCATTGAGCTGGTCGATGTCCTTAAAGCTGACAAGAAAGGCAAGAATGCTCAAACGGTACGTAGCACGCCTCCCCGTCATTCACGGGTTCCACACGCTGACACTGTGTGCGCTTCTGTAGACTTTGTCCTTGCTTCGACTATGGACCCGCTTCGTGTCCGCCGAGGTGGGACAGAAGGCACTCAAAACGATCGTGAAACGATCAGAAAAGATTGTTCCGAGTCTTACGCCCGAGACCGTTGCAACTGTTTGGGCGGTTGTACTCGCAGCGAACGATCCCGCTTACGCGGTCGATCATCTGAAAGACCTTATTCAGCTACAGGCAGTGCCCGCTGTTGTCGAACTCGTCAAGAAGGCTTCCAAGAATCGAGTAGACAAGTCTTCTCTTTCCGAGATCTCTGTCAAGAAAGATACCGTTCGCGAGTTATTATCCACTGGAGATAATTCGGCGTACGAGCTGCTCGCTGAATTAGCCGCTGTTTCATCCGGCGCTGCGAAGTCGATACTCTCCGTGCTCTCGAAAGACGATACGACACTCATCGATACGCGTCTCGTGCCTACAGCAGTGACGCTACTCGACCTGCCCAGCGACACACCTATAGACGTCGCTGAAATCGCCATGTCGACTCTAACTTCGAGAACATCACCCCAAAAGTCCACCGAACGCTCGGCCATCAAGCTTGTTACTTCGCTCATCGAGACCAATCCCCAAAGGTTGAATGAAATCATCCGGTCATTGGAATTGGCGAATTTCACGCCCTCAATAGGACGATTGACCGAGGCTTTGGCGACGCGTCTCAATGAAGACGGCCGACCTGCGCACGATCGTCTCATTGAGTTGGGCCTTCAGTACGCAGTCCGTCTCTGCTCAGCCATGGGCGAGATCTCGCAGGCCGGAGTTGACGCATTAGAGCACATGAGTGAGTCGGATATGGCCAAGCACTTAACGGTTGCTGATCTTGGCGCAGAGCGAACCGTCGAGATGTCTGCGGAAATACAGCTTCCAACGCATCTCGCCGAGCCTGTCATTACTGCCATTATACAGGATCGACTGGACGTTGTTCAGGCTGTCGAACTTGCTGCCGTATTGTCAAAGCGTACTGAATTGAAAGTAAGTTCGAGTGACTGTTGTATATGCACATGAAGCTGACCCCCCACCTTCTGCCAACCAGGCGAGTTTCATCCGTCAGCAGTTACAAGCGCTGCTATCGTCCTCGGCGTATACGAGATGTACCAACTCCTCATGTCCTGCCGACGTACGCCTTCAGTTCATCCGGCTGGTCCATTCCTTGTTCTCCGCCTCGACTTACGTCTCTTGCCAACCCAACTTTATCGAACCGCTTCTCGTTTTGTATCGCGGAACGATAGCGGAGCCCGACCGACTCATCCTGAACATGTTCCAGTTATTTGAAGGATACCGCAAGATCTCGGTTGCCAGCATCCTGCGATTCTGGTCGTCGAATGGACTCGTCGGGTCTGGAAATAGGTCCTTTGATGCGCTTACTTCGCTAGACCCAGCGAAGGTATTTACGACGTGTCAGAATTACCCACTTCGACGCTCGCTGAGAGGACATGACAAGCAGGATCAGAAACCAGACGAAGGAGAAAACTTGTACGATCCTGTATTCGTCATGGGTCTGCTCAGCAGCACCATGTGCGAAGGGACGATCACCGGATTGGACTGGGTCGAAATACTCAGAAGCAATGTCTTAAGCTTGACCGTTTGTGGCCTCTCTTCGCGGGATGCCGAGATTCGGGCTCTGGCGAATTATATATTGGCTAAAGCATTCAGTCTGATCCTTGTAAGTCCAGGTGTCCGTTTCCACCCATAACAAGGTCGGAGGCTCACCTATATACAACAGAAAAAGCCCTTCTTCGAACGAAACCAGCTCCTCTACACCCTGCGACTACTTCGACATGCAATTCCTACCGCTTCTACTCGTCTTCCGACCCTCACGACCTTGTTCTTCGCGCACGCTCTCCGGGCTCTGGCCAATCCCTCAAACTTCTTATACCCGTTGACGTCACGATTCCTGCTGCAACGGCCGGTTTACGATGTTACCGATACACCTATGTTATACGGCATGCTCTACGCGTCTGGGGACGAATGGAGGAGAGAACGAGGGTGGATGGTGAGATTCTTGAGAGACGGCATAAAGAGTGAAGCCGTGAGTTGTGGTGTCACATTACTGAGACGAGCGCCATTGACGAGTGCTCATTCTACTCAAACAGGATTGGCGAGTGTTAAGGAGACGAAAAGTATGGTCCCTCCTCGCTTCCCTGTTTAGTTCGTCGATGGATCCTGTCTTCCGACGATCAGTCCTTCAGGTGAGTGACACTCTAGTATCAAGTTCATCATTGTAATACCAATTCACAAACTGACCTTGAGCGATGTACTTCCCAGACAATGGAAAACATGACAACGGTGCCTGCCGCTGCTCGAACACTTGTGCTACGAGATGCCTTGATACTCTGGCTCAACATGCAATGGACCAAGATCGGTACCCAGCAGCCTTGGGCTGTTGGCGGGAAGCACCCGAAATCGCAGTCATGGGAGAAGGACGAGAAAAGTACGATTATCAGCATTGCGGAGAAAGTTTGTATTAGTATGATACCGGCGGAAGTTGAGCGAGTCGGCGAGGGCAAAGAAGCTGGGAGATGGCTCGAGCATGTGGAGATGCTGATTCAGTCGGTACTAAACGACGGTAAGTTTCCCGCCGTCCAGCTGGATGACTTTGACCATTTCAGGGCGCAAGTAGCCGATTTATGCTGACCATCACCCCATTTCTACAGATATCGACATTGACCGACTTGAAATGATATCGCGGATCGTACTTCGTCTGTCTACCGTCAATCGCAGCAAACTCGTACCCCAAACCCTCCCCACCCTTGTTGATAAGCTCAAAGCCCTGGAATCCGCCTCAATTTCAACAGCAACAAGCGCAAACGAAGCGAAAGAACGCGTCACTCTTTATCTCTTTCAAGCTGGTTTGAGCCTCTCACCACAGGCTTTGATGTTGTCGGAAGCTCTCAGGGCGGCTGTCGAAGAGATTGGTTGGAGAGCGGTGAGGGGAGATGCGGGAAGTGTGTTGTCGGACTGGGTAAAGAGGGAGCGCAGGATGGTAGAGTGGAGTGCAAAGTGATAGGTTACCGGCAGCTATGCAACGTGCAGTACCACAAGGCAATCGAGGACCGGCTCGAACGAACATCGGGTCACTTTGATAAACCACATCTCTTTTAATGTTTCTCGGGAGAGCTTGAGATCGGACGGATGCTTTGTACTCGCATCATAGATCATTATCCGCTTGCAAAAGTGTCGATGATTCGAAGCTGCAGTCTTGACGGTCGATCATAACACGATCTATTTCACACGAAATGCTTGCAGAGCGGAAACCCAGTTGCCCATCTCAGCGACTCTGGACGAACTTAATTCCTTCCTTACGCACTGGCGAGGCTCATGCATCACCAGTGCCCGATGAGCAGATGATATCCCTCTGGCTGATATGGTAGAATCGGTGTGTTATCGAATGATACCGACTCGTAGACTTGTAACATCATTCATATATGATACATAAGCACAGCGGTTACGAACAGCACGGTATACCGCATCAAAAAGCTCATCTCGTTATTTATCCCAAGCGCTTATCTTCTCTTGCCCTTCTGTACCAACGTGAACCCATCGTCATCCACTACGGGCTCTTCTCTCTCCCTTTGAGATCTATCACTCTGCACCAATTGCGGCGCTTCGTCCATCTCCTCGTCCTCATCTCCGTCGCTCTCGTCTCCACTCAGCTCCTCCTGATCAGGCGCCGCCGAAGCCTTGATCCCCGTTCTCCTAATCTCGTTTGCCTTGCCTTCCAGATTCGACACCAGCAGACTCCCTTCAGGTCCAAGCACATCTCGCCATAATCGTACCAGGTCGGCAGCTACCGAGTCGATTGAGCCATCCTCGATATTCGCGTCGAACTCGTCCGACATGATCTGATGCAGCAAATCGCCCAGGTCGTCCTGGTCAAGGGGAGGGTCGGTGGCCGTCGTAGGATCGACTACGGGAGCAGCAGTGGTCGAGTCTTCCGCCGTGGGCAAGTAAGTGGCGCGGGACTCGAACTCGTCGATAATGGTGGATGCGAGCCAGGTCTTCTTGGCGGCCGAGTCGGGTCCTCCCCATTGTTCGGCAACGGCAATAGTCAGAGCTGGCCAAAGATCAAGAAGAGCGAGAGCACCTCGGGCAAAGAGCAGGATGGTTGGGGATTGCTGGGCCATCGCTGATACTGGTAGGTCGGAAATGGTACGGGAAAATGAGGTAGCGGCTGCTGTTGCTGTTGAGCGAGCAGGCGTGAGATGACCAGAGCTTGAATCGCCAATTGAATTGATGAATTGATGAGGAAGATTCGCGATAGCGCCTGACCAGATAACTGACCTTGACGGCCGACAATATTCTGACCTGTGTCGAAAAAGTTGCGAGCACTGGTACGCTGGGTGGCAAGCTGGAGTGGAGGGAGTTCAGTTTGCGATTCGGGCGCGCCCAAAGACAGCTTAGATAGGCACGGGGCTGTGAGAGGCTTCCACGTGGTCGTCACGTCCCATATGTTATCGTCACCATGCACGCTTTCCTCCACGTCGCGAATGATGCTGCGGGAGAATGAGGTGAGACTACGGAACGAGGATGACAGTCGCCAGGAGGACAGCTACATCGTATACGAAGTAGAGCGGTCCCTTATCACCAACATCAATCAAAAACCAGCCCAGCCTTCGTATAGCTGAACCCAACTCAGCGTACCACCAACGAGCATGCGGCCCTCTGCGTTCTTGCTCGCTCCCTTCGTGGGATTAGCCACTTTACTCTCGGTTTCGGCTCGGTCGTCAACAGGAGACAGGGTACTGGTGGTCCTCGAGCCTAGTGTGAAGAAGGATGACTACTCAAAGTTCTGGGCATCATTACAAGGTCAGTATGCCAGACTTCCTTACGGCTACTCATGCACTCTTCCTTGTTTGGGTCTTTGCTGATCAGATGGCCGCCAATGTCTGACCCTCTTTTTGCCGTACAGAACGAGGTTTTGAGCTCACGTTCAAAGAGCCCAAGGATAGGGATGCGAATCTGGTGAAATACGGGGAGACGCAGTACGATCATCTGATCGTGTATGCTCCCAGTGCAAAGAGTGAGCATCGTTTGTGTCTTACACTCTGCTCCTTGATTATTCTGCACATACCCCTCGTGCCAACGCTCGCGTTACAATCTTGATATCAAACCATTGAATGCCTCCAAAAGCTGACTTGACATCATGCTCCGACGATACTCCGTCAGGTTTTTCTCCCTCGCTCTCGCCCAAGTCAATCATCCAAGCACAATACAGCGGCATTAACACGCTCTTCTTCCTCTCGCCCGAACTGACGGAATCCACGAGGGAGTTCATGCGTGAATACGACCTCGAGTTCGTCGACCCCTCCACAACCTTGATCGACGCCTTCAGCCATCCATCCGGGTCACCAGCCTCCACCGTACTCTTATCCTCGACCTCCTCGCTCGTCCCGAACAACGGTGAGATCTTATCGCCTTCCACACTATCAGGGGGACCTATTGTCTACCCCTCCGGGACGGTACATGTTGCCGGCCAAAACCCGTACTTGGTCGACGTGCTGCATGCGTCCAAGACTTCGTATGTCGGTCAAGATAAGGCCCTGTCGGGCGACGAAGCTGAGGTGGAGAAGAGCATCGGTGGAAAAGGGAAAGAACCTGTTGTCAGCGGCAAGAAGGCTTCTCTTGTCAGTGCGCTGCAGAGCAGAGATAATGTCAGGATTGGATTCGTCGGCTCCGGTGGACTGGCTAGTGACGAGTGGTGGGGCAAGAGCGTTCAGAACACTGACGGGAAGACGTGAGTGATTGGGCCTTATACTCTCGACTAGTTAATCCTTTTGCCTCAATCGTCTTACCAAATTGAGAATCTTTAACCTCTCACCTTGTATCTGCGATGGCCTTACCTGCCTTCTCAAATAAACGTTTAAATAGCTGTTTTTACTGATGCCTCCTTCGACCTCGTCTCCGTTGCCCATGATCTGTTCATCGCTATCCGGTCCGCTCTGCTCTCTCATAGCCTCGAGACTGGTAACGCTGCGTTCATCACCGACTTCACCAAATGGATCTTCCAAGAAACCGGTGTAGTCAAGATTGTCGACTCGACCCATTTCAGGGAAGGTGAAGTCGAGCCTAGGGAGATGTACACCAAGAAGGACGAGATTGTGAGTTGGGTTGCCTGCTTTCTAGATCTGTTTGGATGCTGACTCCTGGACTGCGGATTTGGACGATGCAGACATACTCCCTCACCCTCGCCAAGCACTACACCACCTCCAACGGCACTTCCGCCTGGGGTCCCTTCGAAGTCGATGACATCCAGTTGGACTTCACCATGCTCGACCCCCATATCCGAACCGCTTTAGTGCAAGACAAGAGCGCTACTCCAGAGGTCGGGTCGGTCTACGCGGCAAAGTTCAACGCGCCTGACAGACATGGTGTTTTCAAGTTTGTGGTCGAGTACTGGAGGCCTGGGTGAGTGATGTGCTTTCTGTTACGCTCCGCAACGCTGCGCTCCTGGATATGACTCCCTCCAAAGCCTTGGTTTCCCTTCCTTCAGCAGGCTGTTCTGGCCATCCGAGCTTCATTCCCTTGACTCAGAGACGACGTGTTATTGCATGTCTGTCTGAATAGCAATCGCCCACGTTCGAGCATTACCGAGCGTCCCTGCTGCTTTACCAAACCACTATACCGCCAAGAGCCCAGGTCGGAAGCGACTAGAATGTCCATTCAAGTTTCGTACTGACATTACATTCTCTTCTCTCGCGCGTCGCCATCTTACTCTCAGATGGACCTACATCCGCACCTCGACAAAAGCCTCGGTCGTACCACTCCGACACGATGAGTACCCCCGGTTCATCACGGGTGCTTGGCCATACTACATCGCGACTATCAGCACGTCCATCACGTTCTTGTTATTCTGCGGATTATGGGTATCGCTCGCAGAGCAAGATAAGAAGAAGGTGAACAAGGGGAAGAAGGCGGAGTAGATGGCAGGAAGTAAGGGATGAATATATGGAACTGGATGAAAAGATAGATAGAGATTGGATGCAGATATCCTTTTCCTTCGCGCTGTTCATGCTCGGGGTAGAGCCCGCAAGTGAGAATGGGTTCGCCTCCAGTCCAGTCATCAAGAAGCAGCAGTCGGCAGACGGCGTCCAGGTCGGTGCTGGATAGATCTCGCGGAGAAACGTGTCCCATTGAATCATATTAGCATGAGCATGAGCATGCATAATGTCAGCATCAGATTCTACAAGTATTTCGCTTGAAAGGTGGGAGCATGTATGAGAGGATGGATCATTGATCTAGCTCTAGCTTTCTAAGTCCTGCGTCGGACTGATACAGACAGGTCGATCTGATCGGATTGCCATTACTGCCGAGCATCCGAAGGGCCAGACTCAAACTCCGACTCTGGTTCTCCATCCAAAGCTAGACCCAGACCCAAGCCCAATCCTAATCCCGTGGGTGTACTAGCTCGGCGAACGAGGGGAGGAGTATGAGAACTGCTGTCCTGATTTTGGGTCCGCAGTTGCTTTTGAGTTGGATTCGGATCCGATATCTGGGTCTTCGAGTCCACTTGATCCGTACCTACGCCTCCGTCATTTGTGACCTCTTCTTGTCGACCATGATACTCACCCGCTTCCGCTTCTGCTTCCGGGTCATTCTCATTCTCATTCTCGAGATCAAAATCTACACCCAGCGCTACGCCGACTTCCTCCCTGCCTCGTCTCAGCATTGTCTCTCCAAACTCATACCCTTCTTTCGCGTCCAACACGCGCTCGCAGACCTCGCCGTAGGCCTCATAGATCTTTCTCAGCGCCTTTCGATGGATCACCAGGCTCATTCCAGGCGAAGAGAGCAATGCCAATCTTGGGGAACTACTAGGATCGATCATAGACAGCCATGTTGAAAAGGTCGATAGGGCGGCAGTGAGCGCTTTGGGTGATGTCGACGGTAGTCGAGATAAGGGGGTACCGTCCGAAGGTCGGGTCCGGATCGTACGCATGATAGGTGCCAGGCCGCACTGATCTAGCAGTTTGCCATGGTGCTCGAACGTCATGCCCTCGACGTGCAGCCGGATCTTCTCTTCGAGCAAAGCGACGCGGCGCGAGGTGAATTCGTAGGCTTCGAGAGTATGTTGTAAGTAACCCAGACAATTCACCATGAACACGTCCTTCTCCCACTCTCCTGCTCCAGCTCCACTAGCACTTGCGCCAGCGCCGGATGAGGTACCAGCCCCGCCACCACTGCTACTGGTGCTGCCTTTGCGTAGCTCGGCCATCCGCTCGCACATCTCCACGCAAGGGTCGACGGCTTTTTCCAGTAATTTCGCTAGGTCTGCATCGGATTCTCGCTCGGCCGGATCGATAAGTGAGGTCGAGTAAACAGAGAGTAGTTCTCGAAGAATCAACGCCGCGTCTCGGAGTGCGAGTGGAGGAGCAAGCGTGGCGTCGGGCGGCTAATCGTGGAGTGTGAACGGCATTAATCAGCAATTAGCAAGGGGCCCACATCGCATTCCTGCCAAATTGGCTGATTGGCAAATGGACTGGCCTCGCCGCTCACTTACATGCAAGAACCGCAACAGACTCCTGCCCTGGGCATCGAGCGTTTCGAAGAAAGCGACATATGCTTGATCGTGAATCCTGTCAAAAAAAAAAAAAGAGACGAACGAGTCGAAATCAGCTTCCCCACTCATGTGAGTTCTTTGCGACATCCCTCTGTGCCAGACCCAGATCCAGAATGCTCACTCCTTGAGAGTTTTGCACAACAAAGCCTCCTCTCCGATAGTCTTCTGCATAGTGACCAGATAGAATTGGAGCAAGTTGGCGATCTTGTATGCCATGATAATACCTTCTTGCGACTTGATAGTTTGCTGGATTCGGAGCTGCGCCAGGGATATGGATGAGCAAATCAGCAGAGATACTGGAATGAACACTCATCAACATCGCTCCAACACACCTTCAATGGCCTGCCCAATCCCTCAAGATGCTTATCCATAGCATCTGCAACCATCAACTCTTCTGCACTCTGCAACCCTTCCCTCTCTGCGCCAACCATCCTCCCTTTCTCTCTTACGCCAAACAAACCATCCAAGAACTCATGTTCGCTCGCCGTAGCTTGATGAACCCATGCTAACATGTCACCCACGTATCGCGTGGGATCGTGCGCGTGAAGTTCTATCGGTCGTGGTAAGCCGTTGGGACCACCTCGAGTGAGTGCGTCGAGGAAGGACTGGAGGATAGAGGCCGCTCGTGTGGATGTGAGGGTTTGCAAGGCGTCCCTGAGCCGGTACAATCGTACATATCAGCACGATCTCACTTGTAGGTAGTCTACGACCTTGAAGACAGCGATCATATAAATTCGATATCTCATGTGTGAGATTCACCGCACTGGGTTTATGGCTGGCTCATCATCGTCCAACACTCACTTTAGCAACGGGGGCCTCTCGCGCAATCGCTTCACTGCGTCTCGCATGACGGGCGACACTTCCAGCTGTGCTTCCCTTGTGAATTGCCTGAACTCGAACTGACACCATCGGTGGATCTTCTTGTAGCCTGATTCCATCTGGTCCGAAGTAGCGCGCATGATATCGAGGCTGGGTAGGACATAGTCTTGCTTATCAGCGTCATCTCCACCTGACAGCTGCGAGATGAATCAGATGGAGCACCCAGCCAGACGTCCGTATCATTGGCTTCTGCTAGAGTCATCCAGACCTCGGAGCGGAAACGAGCAATCCACACCCACCCAGCTTGCATCTTTCCCTCATCACCGCCCAATAACACCTCGCAGTCTTTCCTTATTCTCTCTACGCGATCGAGGGCACTAAACAAGGATTGACCGACTGCCACTTCTCTCGAGCCTAGGGCACCGAGTTCAGCTTCGGACAGAGTGAATTTGGCTAAGAAGAGCGTGATCAATGACGCGCGTAGTTGGGCCGATGCGCTAAATTGGAGGGGAGAGACACACGTCAACACATTACCCGCCGTCAGCACCATTGTACAGATCGTATCGTTTCAGTCTTTCATTGAAGATAAAGCGATGCGATATCATAAATGACATAAGCAGTAAGCAGAGGGCAAGCTTACCGCTGAGACCGAAGGCCGTCCGCACGCTCGAGCAAATACTTAGTCCCGCTGTTCGCCTGGTCGAGCTCAGCTTGTACTTGGTCGCAGCGGACCTGCATTTCGCGCATATATTCGCGCAGGACCTCGAGTTTCTGTTGAACCATGGGCCACGGCCGATAAATCAAGCCAGGTCATTTCGGCATCAGCAACACACTCACTACAAACTCGGATCGGAGAATCTCTTCCCGTCTCGAAGTGAAGGATTCCAGCTGAACATCAAAGAGAATGACCATTCGCCTGAAGATACTCACCTGGTCCACTTCGCCGAACGCCTCCAGGAATTTCTGACTACCCCCAGCTAGCGTTCCCTCCACATCCCTCTTCAACCATTTTCTGGCTGTTGCAGCACTCTGCCCTCTCAGTGTTCTCCGTTGCGGTAGTCCGATCTCGCCATCTCCGCTGCTACTCTGCCCATCAATGCTAGCGCCACCGTCTCCACCATCTGCCAACCCAGATCCAGCTTTCCCTTTCCCCTTATCTGGCGTTGAGCTAGATGGAGCATAGAACGAAGACGCTATCTCGAGCGCTTCGCGCGAAGAAGAGTCGTCGAAGGATGTACCGATGGCTTTGTATATTCTCAGCGAGATGGGATTGTTTCGGCTCGAAGGGAGTGGGGCGGGTGCGGAGAGCGAGAGAGAGAGTGAACGCGAGGGGGATCCGGCGGGTGGAGGTGGTGAGCGAACGGACATTACGGACGAATGTTGGAATGAGGTTATAAGGTGATATTCGTGGACAAGGTGAGGCGGGCGTGCCGCTTGACTGATATCTCGTATGATGGGATGACAGAAAAGTAGAACGAGGATGTTATGATTCCATGTCTGCAAGTGCGAGGGCCATACTGTCAGGCGTAACAGGACAGACTCGAATGCGAATGATCCAGCTGCAGGACGCAAGATGCGTGCGTGCGTGATACATGGCATTCGCGTGGGGTGTTGTTGACATTGTAATTTTAAGTAGATGACCCATTTAGTCAGGCCGCCGTGTATTGTATTTACTACTAGATCACCGAAGGGCACACACACGCCGAACACGCACACTGTAACGAGACAACCTGAATGGAACCACGTAACCGCAATCACAAGCCAACGACAGCAGCCTCAAAGATATCGCTCGCACATTACCACTGACTACCCACTGCACACAATCAACCGCCTTGTATTCCTCGCTTCATCACGATCTCCTTCGAAAGCTTGCTCCTTTCTTCTGTCTTCGTATCATTATTTCCTTTCTCTTTGACCAGATCCCATTTTATAACACACACTCACCGAATACATCATATCTATCGCGAGCATCGGATCAGATATCAAAGAGATTCATCTCATCGTAAACATTTAATACACGCTTCATCCGTCATACCAGCAGAAGAAACGGCATTAACTTATCGCATCACCTACGCGAACACTCACGAGATTGATATCCGTTCTATCGAGCAATACAAGTACCATGGCACCTACGACGCGCTCAAAACAATCAACCCCTGCTCCCGAGGGCATTCCGGAGTCATCGACCACTACAGCTCTTTCCCCCTCCCTTGGTGGAACAGGCGACGTCAAACAGCGACCTAGAGAGGGCAGCAGGAGTCGAACGAGAGAGGAAGTGTGGGATCCCAAATATGCCGTCGACCTTGCCACCACCACCGTTGACGAAAACGTCTTCCTCTTCGTGCCAAATCTGATCGGCTACACACGAGTAATCACCGCCGCCGCTGCGTTGTATTATATCCCGTCGCACCCGAAGGCATGTACAGCACTGTACGCGACTAGTGCGTTGCTTGATGCGGTCGATGGTCAGGCGGCCAGGGCTTTGGGCCAGACTTCCAAGTTTGGTGCCGTGCTGGATATGGTCACTGATCGGTGAGTCGCATTGCGCCGGAAGGAGTGAGATAGCGAGCGGGCCGACGTCGTGATGTGATGATGTCCTTGATCTACGAAGTGCATGTAACGCTAATACTGGACCCCTGCTCACCACTCACTACAGATGCGCCACCGCTTGTCTCCTCACCTTCCTCACGAGAGCGTACCCCGACTGGTCCCTCATGTTCATGTTCCTCATCACCCTCGACTTCTCATCACACTACATCCATATGTATTCGTGAGTATGGGAGGGAATCACATCGAACAATGACGAACACGGGTTGACGATCAATACGTTATAGTTCCCTCACTACCGGCTCAGCCTCCCACAAGGCCGTGACCTCTGACGTTTCAAAGATCCTCTGGTACTATTACAATGACTCTGTGAGTGCCATGTTTACTTCGACAGCTCTCGATTACGATGTCAGATTGTTTGTTGACTCGCTCTCTGCATTACTGCACGTCTCAGAGAACCCTCTTCTTCTTCTGCTTCGCCAACGAGCTCTTCTTCGTCTGTATCTACCTGGCCAAATTCTGGCAATCGCCCATCACCAACAATTTCCCCATCCCTGCCTTCCTCTTTGACCTTGCTGTCGAGTACAAATTTGTCGGGACCGCTGTCCAAATTCTCAGAAACTTGAGCTGGCCCCAAGTGGTTGGAGCTCTCACTTTCCCAATCTGTGCCGGAAAGCAGATTATCAATATCGTCCAATTCTGGAAGGCGAGCAAGATTGTGAGTGTGATCAAACCTTCCTGCGATCACTTCTGCGCTTCATTGTCTATCGAGATTTCCGGCTTGGACCACATGGTCAGCTGAAGCTGATCATCGTATACATTATCTGATAGCTCGTCGGCATTGACCTCGCCGAGCGACAAGTCGCCCGAGAGACCGCTGCCGCCAAGGCTAGGGGTCAGTAAGCTCTCTCGGAAGACATTTAGCTCCAGGGACTTCCTGCAGAAAGTGCAGACTCGTATCGCTCGCCTCTGGTCGCCCATCCAACCCCGAGACGGGAACGGGGAAAGAGTTGATCGAGCGAGCCGGGCAATTTCATATAGAGAGAGAGAGCAAGGGGCAGTAAGGGCGGCCACCAGTGATTCGATGATCTCTACATATACCGGACTTGTGGATTATGAGATGCCAAAGGTGAGACCAGATAGAACATGAATAATAATGGCGAGGGCCAGGACAGCTGCGCGTAGAAACAAAAGCATGTATTCGACGTAGAAACTCTCTTGAGGTGAAGATTGATACGTTAAATGAGAGGAGAAACAAGCAATGCATAGAGATAGTAGGTATCGTTGACATAGGAGCCGGTGCCATATTATGCTCGCGTGTAGACCACGTTGACGCATCGGCAAGAAGCAGGCGCGGGGTCAGCTGCGGGGAAGTCTAGAATATTGAGTGTGGTGATGTGGTGATGTGGTGATGTGGTGATGCGGTGATGCGGTGCGAGAATTGAAGGGTCTGGAATGGGAATGGACAACGACGTCGTTGCTTGTCAGTGCTGTCTGAAGCTATCAGTATGCAGTCGCTACCTCCTCTGCATCTCTTTCTTCACTTTGCTTGATAATTGACACCTGTATACTGTATACTTTCACCGAGTACTCGAGTGACTGTGCCCTGTTGTTGGCTCAGCATATCCGACATTCGCGCACTGACCGGTATCCAAGTCCTCTGCTTGACTGGCGTCATACCATACCATACCATACACAACACACAGTACACGTACCACGCACCCCTCGATACCTCTCATCCTGTCATTTGTTCTTTTTTTCTTGCTCAACTCCATCATCAATCAAGTCGGTTCATAGCTATCGCCTATCGAAACAAAAAACCTAAACATATCCACGTATATACCTACACCCGCAGTCACTCTCGTCTTGCTTGATCGTATACGACTTTCGGCTATCCGCTATCGCTATCGGTCATTCCTCTGTCATCAAAAGGGCACGACCAATTACACTGCAACAGTCTCAACGTCTACCCCTTCTCGTCCTATTTAGCTATCTCGCCAGCTCGCCTCACCTCACTTTGTGATTGCGAGTCATATACTAGCTAGCTAGTCTCGGTCTGGTCTACTTCCTTCTGTCGGCCAATCGTTCGCGCGTTACACCGTCGTATCTGCACCTCTCCATTTAAAGCCAGCAAGGCTAGCTTGACGACGGACGGATCACAGAACCGAAACGAAGCACGGAATACGACACACAAAAGGGTCTCTCGCTAGGGGTGAGTCTCAGCGTTGGAGTGTTTCATGCCCCTGCTAGATAGCTCATTCCGCACTCCTTTCCCTAAGCTGGTCTGGTGGACTATGGACCTCAGTTGTCTGCTCTGTCCTATTTCTCTGTCTGCATTCTGTTCTGTGGCACTCGGATTTCTTCCACGTTTCTGATGTTCGTTACCTCCTCTCTCTCACCTCCCTTTGGGAAATAATTCTCTATTTCTAGCTAGCTATCAGACTTGGTACTCGAGACCTGGACTAGGAATAGAAGCGGAGGCATCGGCGCTGACTTAAAATAATCGCAATACTACTCTCGAACATCACTTACTCCCTCGTTGAACCGCTTTGAATATACATAGCCTGCAGCGTACAGCCTACATTCCTTCCGCAGTCGTGACCAAGATTCGCGCCTCCACCAACGAACTATCCTTTCACGAGACCCGACGTAGCTCATCGCCTCGCTTCGCCTGATCCAGCAGTCGTTTCGTGTCCGTACACGGCGGAACCTTCGTCTTGTATAGCCTATTCGACATAGTGTATAACATTCGCTTTTTACAGCTGGATCTTGTCTTCCAGCGCTCGGGCTGAGTCGAGACCATACAAGTCGACAGGAAGATCAGATAGCAATCAGGATCACCATGTCGTCCTCTGGTTTAAGTCCCGACAAGATTGCTGGCTTCCGGAGCAGAGAAGGCAGGACACCGCCTCCTGCCCCAAGTGCCGCTTATGCTAGAAGGTGAGTCAAGGGGTATCGCGAACTTTAGTCGCCTTCATAAGACTCGGTGATGACCAAAGCTGATGCAAATCACCTCATTCCCTCGTAGAGCTCGAGAAATCATCGAAGATGAGACAGGCGTACCGAGCTTTCGGTCGGCGGTAGGCAGTGGTGGTCTAGCGGATGAGAGCAAGGTATCTGCAGTCGACAATGGCGTGGCCTCAGGTTACAGAAGAGCAAGGGCTGGGTGAGTTGTAATGACTGCCATCGCATCATTCACCACAAGTTTCCCTCGTACCGCGACTCGTTCCCACAGCCCGAATTCCAAATCGAGCTGCATGCTGATCTCTTTGTTCATGCACAGTACCATGCCTTCGAACCTCCACGAAGCCGCTCAGCGATACACTGGCCCCGCGGACGAGCCAACGCCTACCACAGCTACCTCCGCTGCTTCATCCAGCGCCGCGACTTACACTCGCACCTCTGCCCTATCTCCTGCCTACCCTGCCACCACAACCCGACCCACGCTACGTCATGCTGCTTCCTCAGCTGCCAACCTAGAGAACCCTACCTCAGCCAATCGTCTTCGTTCAGGCTCCTTGACATTGCCCGGTGCCGGTCTCGGCGACGCTTTCGGACATGGGCCATTCAGCAATGCATGGCTATCGAATCCAGGACTGACAGCGAATAGCACGCCGGCGAGATCTCCACTGGGTCATCCGCTCCATGCTTCCGAAGAAGACCTGACCTTGTATACATCGTCGTCGGGTTCCGCCGCATCGCTTGCTGCGGACGACCTGAATTCTACTCTCGATTACCTGGGCTTAGCGGATGGAAGTGACGCGATGCACCTGCCCCCTGCCTCCATGTCCGAGCTCCGTAGTCAGGCACAGAGGGCTATCGCCAATTCCGGCCCTGCTAGCAGGCATCGAGCAAGCACGGTGTCGAATTTCGCTCGTCCCTTCCGACCCTCAGTGACCAATACATTTGGCAGAGACACTGGATTCGAACAGCACAGAGGGGATGAAGAGGAATCGCTACTCAGAGCTATTGAGAATCTGGGAGTTTACGATCATAATGGTTACCCCGTTTCCAACCCTCAGCTCGCAAATTTATACACGCCCTCAAGCCTTTATCAGAACAAGGAACCTAATCGACCTCGTGCGACTACTATTGGTGCCTTGGATCACCCTGTCAGAAGACCGATGACGAGGGGTAACAGCTATCTGGCTTCTATCCCTCAGTCGCCCGTGCATGCAGATCACCTCGGCGCTCCCTACGTTTATGGTGGCATCCACTCGCGGTCTGAGCGGGATCTCGCACGATCAAGAGATTCAAGCAGAGGCCCAAGATTGTCCATCTCCTCTCACACTTCACGCACCGGCACACCAGACGTAGATAAAGGTACGTCGACTCCTCAAATGCCTACTAGGAGTCTGTGGATCGGCAATCTGGATGTCAACGCGACCAGCGACTCGCTGTTGAGTGTCTTTGCGCCTTATGGTGCGATTGAAAGTGTTCGCATGCTGCCTGAGAAGGTGAGCTATCGCCTAGCGACTCCATTGCCTCGTGCTAAGCTGACATCTTTTGCAGACCTGTGCATTCGTCAATTTCATGGAAAAAACCGATGCAATGCGAGCCCGAGATGACGTGCTAAACCGTTTGGGCGGTCATGTCTCCGCGCTCTCAGAGACCGCGCCTGTCCGGATCGGCTTTGGCAAGATCGATTCCGCTCCCAATGGCCCTTCCATCAGCACCGTCACTCCAGCTCCACCCAATCTTGTCTTCACCACGTCCGACACCAATGGCACCCCAGCCATTACGGTCCCACCTCCTTCCAATACAGCCGTAGCTACCTCTCCCGAGCAGAAAGATGGCGATCACAGTGCTCTTCCTACTCGGGCACTATGGATCGGTAGTATCCCTGGCACAACCTCGCCCAGTACCCTTTTACAGATATTCTCACCTTTTGGTCCCGTGGAGTCCGCTCGTGTCCTCATGAACAAGGTGAATCTAGGTCTGTCCGTTGCAGCATGGGTGCCATTCTTTAGTGACCTTTACTGATTCAGTCGATTGATCTAACATAGTGCTGCGGGTTCGTCAATTTCGAGCGACTCGACTCTGCAGTCTCTGCTCGAAACGCGCTGAACGGCCGAGACATACTGGGGAGTGATATTGGCGCCATTCGAATTGGTTTCGCTCGAGTCCCCACAAAATCACCTACCTTGGGTGGACCGGAAGACGAAGATGCCGCTCCTGCTGGTCTCACTGATGCTCTCAATACCGTCCAAGGCGCTGCGGCCGTCTCGACCGAACAGCAACTTTCAGCAGAAGGTGGTGGCCTTGAGAACTACCGAAGTCAGCTTGTCTTGGATCTCGTCAAGCAGGGTGTCCACGAGCAAGTCCTGGAGAAGGGACTGGACAATGATGGCGTTGTGTCAGATCAGCAGATGATCATGCAGGTGTTCAGCACCAAAGCCGATGAGGATAGTGACATCAAGGCAGCTGCTGGTGAGCGCAAGGCGATATAAGGTGCTCTGGAAGATCGAGTAAGCTGATTGGCGAGTACAACTGCAGAGTCTCGACCTCCCGTGACATACTACACTTCTATTCCTCCGGTAAACGATCGATCTGGCCGACGGTCTGATTCGAGTCGTCTCAAGGATTTAAGAAAGAAGCTCGACTCAGGACAGTGTTCCCAAGAAGAGATTGACATGATCACCGTGGATTTGATGGAAGACAGCCCTGAAGTAAGTCTGCCTCGTCACAAGCGCGATTTCGAGCTTACCGACCTAACTTCGCATTTGTTCCAGCTTGCGAGCGACTACATCGGCAACACCGTGATTCAAAAGCTGTACGAGCGATGTTCACCCAACCTCCGATTTGCCATGCTCGAACGAATTGCTCCACACTTGGCGACCATCGGTATCCACAAAAACGGTACCTGGGCTGCGCAGAAGATCATCGAGTGTTCAGTCACTAAAGAGGAACGAGATCTCGTCGTACAGCATATTCGGCCATATGCCCCGCCTCTCATGTGCGATTCGCTCGGCAACTATGTCTGCGCGGGAACCCTGCGCTTCGGTCCCCCTTGGAGCGATTACTGCTTCGATGCGATGATCGATCGACTTTGGGATATCGCTCAGAACAGGTTCGGAGCGAGATGTATGCGAACTTGCCTTGAGAGCGCCAGTACTAGTCTATATCAGAAAGTGAGTTAGGAAATCGCTCATATACAGGAACGTCGCTTTCCGTGGCTTGTAGCTCACGCGACCACCACTCGCAGAAACGTATCTCGACCGGTATCATCCTGAACTCAATCCCGCTTGCCACAAATCCTAATGGAGCGCTGCTCTTGACGTGGCTGGTCGACTCTTCCAACCTGCCGGGAAGATACGGCTTGCTTGCCAACCGTTTCATTCCTCACATCGCCCACCTCTGCACCCATAAACTCGCTTCTCTGACCGTTCTAAGGAGTAAGTTAAGCCACCTCGTGTTATACCCGAGACCCATTTTACGTCAAAACTGACACCCAGCCACCTTCACAGTCATCACTCAGACGACTGATTCCGCTGCTAGCGCGAGTCTGGTCCATTCAATCTTCACTTCCACGAACGATCAGACTTTGATCGAGATCTTGACTGACGCCAACAACGGCGCCCAAGTGATCGGCAAGATCTTGGCTGTCAACACTATTGCGGCGGAGCAGAAAGCACAAATGGTGGAGGCTGTCCGTCGGGTACTTCCCGGTATCAAGGCCTCGAACACCCCACCGTACCGACAACTGCTCGAAGCCGTAGGATTGCCCGTCCCCGCTGGTTATATCGGGAACAATCCCTCTTTCGGTCGAAACAGCCAGCCGTCTTCTTCCGGTGCCGGGATGGGATGGCAGCAATCGCAACATCAACAGCAACAACAGCAGCCTTCCTTCGGCATGTCGGCTCAATCGTTCTACGGTTATCACCAGCCTGCGGTGACTTCCCAACTGTACCCAGGTGTGAACAACCTCTCTCCTCTGCTTATCCCACAGAATATGCCCCTCGGTCAATCCATGCGCGGTGGACTCAGCCCCAACTCGACTCCCAACGCGAATAAAAGCCCCCGAACGCCCGTGGCGAGATTCGATGCGCGAGGTCAATCGAACGGTAGAATGAGCCCTGCGAGCATGATGAGTCCCGGCTCTGATCCTTTCAACCCTGTGAGTATGAATACCCAGTCATTTCTGCGTCAATGTGAAAGGAATACGCTTAGGCTTATTGCTGACGGTCGACTGCTGCTATCGCTTCAGTTCGCCTCCCCTTCGATTGACTTACCTAACGCTCATCAAGCGAGCATGAGGCTCGGCTCTGCCCTCTCTCAGCCACCTGTGACGTTCGAAGCTCAGCCTAACATCGGTGGACTAGGCATCATGGGTGGCGGCCACGGTCAAGGACGAGATGGAGCGGGGATGTACTACGGGCAAAACGTCGTGAGTGTTTCTGGAGTCGTCTAATCGAATGGATGCCTGGATGAAGCTAGCTGGCTAACACGGTGAACCGGCCTTTGCTCCTGCGATTGATACTGTAGCTGAGACCAGCAATGTACGGCCAAGCGGGCGGATACCAATGAAGAGTCAACGACACCACCTTCCGCTACACGACTTGATGAAAACACGGAGACAGACAAGGATTAACGATTGATCTGTTTCTGTTTGGGAACTTGTGAATGAGAATGAGGAAATCTTGGTTAGCGCAGCCGATGGACTGTGTCGAAGACTTGCCCGCCTGGTGCGGGAGAGGGCGAATGGGGCATGGTATGAAGCGCAAGAGGGGAGGGAGGGATACTTTTGAGTCTTCTTGAGATGAGTTTGAATGAGTGATTGCTAATCGGCCGGGGGTCAGGATGACGTGAGACGTGTTCGATACCTCAGAGTCATACGAAGGAGAACGGAGAGGGAAGCAGGGCGAACCGTAGATACATATGTGGCAGTACGCCTACGCACGCGTCGTACTGTGCTTTACCTTTCCTCCCGATCACTCCACCGCGCGACACATCACTGTGCATATAGTATCTTGAACTCAGTCGGGATGGGGGAGAAGTAGAACAGCGTAGAGTAGGTGTCGTTAGACGAACGAACGAACGAACGAAATCAAAGAAAAAAAAAGTATATTGCAGTACCATACCATACTATACCATACCAATCAAATAAATGATCAGCAGAAAAAAGTAAAGTCTTGCACATACGATACGATACAGTACAATACGGCATACAGGTACGATAACATAAACAGAATAAAATGTATATAAAGTCAAATGATCATCACCGCGGGACAACGAGATCTGCGATGGAGCGTGTTGTTACATACTATAGATACTGTAGTGGTAGGTACAGTATACTCTGTCGTCAGTCGCCCTTGACTTAACGTACTCGAGTACTGTACAGTGCTTGCTCTTGCGTCCACGCAAATGTAATGTACATCACCTTCGTTCCAGCTCCTACCTACAGTACAACCAATGATACTGTACAGTACCTTTACACCATCGATCGAAAACCAAAGCTACAGAATATTTCTTCCACTCCTCCTTTTAGCTCGGTTATCCATTTTCTCTCCTCTGCCCCCCACTCCCCCTCTTTTCTTTCGCCTTATCTTACATTTTACATACAGCACCTCTTTCTCAATGAATAATAGATACGCTCCCCTATGGAAACCCAAAGAATGTATTGAAACGTGTAAAGAAGAGAGCGAAAGTGAGAAGGAAAGTGAATAAATATAACCAACCGCGACACTCCTGCCTCCTCCGCCACTGCTCATTCCACCTATACTCCTCTCCTCTCTTGTCCCCGCCGCCCTCTTGTGGGTATTCTGACTGGAAAATCCCAGCCACTTACAGACCGTCCGCTGCTCCACTGATCCGGTGTTCCGGTAGATCGAGAGCTGAATATCGCTGCCGAGCCATCTACAAAGACTACACTCCTTTTCGTTGCGCCCTAAGCTGCTCCTCCTTGCAATGATGTACACCTTAGTACCATGCCTTACACCTTACACCGAGTAGAGCCCATACCATACCGTAATATCCGTACATGAAGCGCCTTCCTCGTTCACCTCTACCTCACTGTACATCCTATTTGCCGTGATATCGTAATCCTCGCATTGCCGTTGGACGCGTAGGCGAGAGCAAGTCAATCGTATCGTCATGTTCATATTCCGACAGACATCGATTTTCGTGAGCTATGGCTGCACCATGATGTTTCGATGATTATAGACAAACGACCATGATTTTGATTGTCGCATTCTGGTGTGGTAAGGGGACAGAAATGTGGGCGAGAGCAATATGGCCGTTGACGCATGTCGTTTTCTGTATCTCATTCCAAGATTGATCGTAGTGGGTGAGAACACCGTTGAGAGTGGAGAATGTTGAGTTTTTGAGTTGTTTTTGGGTTTTCGTTTTTTCGCATGTTTTTCAATTTGTTTTTCGTCTTGGATTCGAGAGTTATCTCTTCCTTCGCGGAGTCCGATCGCCATGTCTGCCACCCGTGTGTGCGTTTCCTGTTGCTAGCAGTCCCTGTGATGGGTTTTGTCAGCTGTTATGAAAAGCCATGATGCGGGAAACAAAGATCGTATCCACCGAGGTCGACGACCGCTCACTCGATCTAACCTCGATAGGTTCCGTCCCACTCAATCCGCTCATGAGCGGATCTGGCCGACTGATAACGTTCTTGCGCTTGGCGACTACTCTCGGGGAGAGATCCTGCATTGAAAGAGGCGTGGGCGAGCTCCTGAGCTTGACGAGTATAAGTGGGTGGAGTAATGGTGACAGCGGCTGATGCAGAATTAGGCGTGGACCCGATAGGTCCTAGGTGAGGGCGCCCATTGGCCTCATCGAGAATCCTGGTGACAGACGCCATCTGTATGTCGTTCAGGGCGGAAGGGGCAGAACTCGGGTAGAAAGACGAGAGACCGATATGGCCGCGATCTTCAACATGGTTAGCTGCTGCTCCTCGTACCGACCAAGCGGCTGTTCTGCGCGGAGCTAGAGTACATTCCCGCTCACCTTGGTTCGAGGGATGATTCGGATAACAGTTCTTACAAAGGGCTCGGCGTCGCCAATCTAGCAATACACCAATAAATCAGCTTATCTGGACTGGCTGGGTACAGGGGTCGACTCACTGATATAGCCACATTCGCATCTCCAATCACCGACAGAGCCGAGAGGCGGGTTGCCATTGCTGTGATGGACGGGAGGAGGTGGTGGCGGCTAATAATCAGCTTGATGCCCTCAAAAAGCAGAACTTACAGCAAACTCGAAGGTTCTAGGATGGCCACACCTAGACATGGGCGTCAGCATTCGCAGTCTCCTAGAAACGCTCTTGACTCACGCTCGGCAGTCCGCGTTCCTCTGGAAGTTGTGATATCCGCAATGGATCTGCTCGCACACTACCATTCGAGTCAGCTCAACGACTTGGACACAAACCGCCTTACTCCTTGAAGATCACTCACACCAATCGCCTGGAGCCATTGCTGAGAGGTCGGGCGGAGCGTGAGACTGAGTCGGCCATGCAGCAGGTAGCATGCCACTGTTGTTGTACGCGACAGGTGCAAGCTGCCTCGCCTCCATCTGCGACATGTGCCAATTGCCATAAGTGAGATCCCTCTCAGGGCCAGGATCGCTGAAACGGTGCGTCGGAGAATTTTCTCTGGCTTGATTTTGTCGTTGCGGAGTGACGATGTCATAGGCTGAAGTCATTCGAGGGCGAATGTGGGACTCGCCGTTGTATGCATTGGTGGGCGTAGCTACCAGGCTGGCGGCGAGCAAAGCAGGATCACGGGTGCTAGTTCTGCCGGTGGGTCTCGTCGCATGAGACGTAGGAGTAGGTTGTCGCAACGCGGAAGCTGGAACACTCGATCGTCTTCGACCCTGAGTGGCAATGTTGTTCTCCCAGATTTGCTGCGCAGCCCTCGTCGGAGGGTAGTAAGGTGACTCGTTAGATCCAGTCTGGTATGGATAAGGCGAGTCGACACTGATACGGCGGCTCCTATCGTAAGGCTCGAGGTACGTGCCATAGGCAGGTGTCGTGATTGAATCGGCGAATTCGTATTCTTCCGTGGGCGGCGACGCGAGTGGAAGACTTCTGCTGCCTCCGGAGGCAGTTCCGCTCGAAGTTGAAGAGTAAGAGATTCGCTACGGAAATGTCAATCAGGTGAGTGTCCTGCACAGTACTGAAGCAAATATGGCACATACCCTGTGTCCAACTTGGTTTGCTTCTCGCCCACGACTTCTCACGGAGTGATCGTCAGAATTGTGAGCTCTGTTGCGCCTACTTTGGGAGGTTCGATTGATGTCAGAGGAGGCTGAGGCGGTGGAATTGTTCGATCGCCTGCTCCCCGAGACTGAGGGTGTTACAGAGTTCAGCTGAAGAGCCATCACTTGCGTGGCCTCTTGAGGCGGAATCGGGATGGTATGGTTCGTAGTCCTATACCACGCTCCAAGGTCAAGCCCCCAGTTGTCAGGCGAAACCGAGCCAAAGGTATCTTCGGAAGGCTTGTGCGGTTTTTCGAGAAGCCCCAACTTCTTCTCGGTGCCTATGGGTAGAGGTGCCGAGAGAGGGGGGGAAGTGCCTTGTTTCCGGGGAGCGATGGGGTTTTGGGTATCGAAGGCTGGACTTCTCGCGGAAAGCCGATGCTGAGAGCTGATAGGTGACACCTGGACTTGAGCCTTTGATTCTCGCTTCATAGTCGAATCGCTTTTGGTCTTGTTGGGATCCGACGCGCTCGTTGAGGCTGCGACAGAACCGGGTAGACTAGTAACGGTAGGCTTCTTGGGGGAGATGATATTGAGAGAGCGGATGAGCTCTTCGATTTGCTGTGGGTCAGGGCAATTAGATGTGTCAGCTTCGAAGAATGTATTGTTTCCTTGCCTGGTCTGATCGATAAGAGGAGGAGGAGGTACACCCACCTCGCGACCTGATTTGGTCCTTCCAGAATTGGAGCTGGATTGCTGGGGTCGCTGTTCGTCTTCTCGTTTGTCATTTCCACCTCCAGGAGTATTGTGAGCACCGTTGTCTTTTGTGTTGTCCGAAGACTGGTCTGAAGAAGAGTCGCCTTTCATGGTCGGTCACGAGGTGGGGTACAAAGTGCGAGATGAGGACGTATGGTATTATATTGACAGTTGACCGGACGTTTCAAGTGCCAGTAAATGATGGCTGATTTCGGAACTGCTGGCCTCTTGAAAGGGATGGCGCAGTGCTCGAGACGTTGAGAAGGCCCTGGGTTGCCCGCTGAATGGCTAGCGGAGGATGCTGACGTGAGAGAGAAGGGAAGAAGAAAGACGATGTGATGTCGAATGATCGAGGTAGGTTTGATGGGCGATACAGTACTGGTAACAATGGTTTTACTGTGCGATTGTGCACTGGGCACTAGACTGTACGAATTGGTCGGCCAAGGTGATGAGATGAGATGATAGAAGAAGAAGAGGTCGGTGCGTTGACACGTGAAGTATGGGTACTTGTAATGTAGGTTGTACAGTAGTACGAGGTTGAGTCAACCGTCTTGTACTGTACGGTGAGTACTCGACTCTACTCTGCTTTTGCCAGGTGGCGGTCGATGTCGATACAGTACTCGTACAGTACGATTGATTGCTATAGTATATGGTGCGCAAGCGTGCAGCACAGGTTCGGTTTGTCCAAGCAGACCTGTGCTTCTGTCACTGTGTGCGACGTCCACGTATGTCAGCCTGGTCAACAAGCAGGCTGAAGTGATGGGGAGTGAGGAACCCTCTTTTCTCCTCTGTCCTGAGAGGTTCTGATGATTAGGTCAAGTATTCTTTCTTTGTGGAGTCGATCTCGACCGTATCCGTGTCCTTCCTTGTTTCCGCACTCGTACGTGATAGCTAGAAACGTCGCCCTGGCTTCTTGAAGCTTCGGTTCGTACGCTCGTTCGTTCGTCCGTTTGATCGTGTTGAGAAACGCCTTGATTTAGCTGTTCGGGCAGGTCTCGATTATAGTGATTGGACCGTATTCACTGATGTATGATTGATTACCTTCCTTGTTTCTTGACGATTCTGTCCGCTCCGCCCGAGTCGATATATATATTTATATTTAGGTTGATTGGAAGTCTTGATATCAGAGACACGAATCTGAAGAATATAGCGTACGACGTGAGAAGATGACGTTGGCGATGAGAGTCGAGTGAGGTGAATACGGCGGCAGTGATGATGATGATGATGGTGACGGTGACGTTGAGGGGAGATTGAGTTGGTCTGCCGAGTGAGTCTGGTCAAGTCAGGTTCAAAGCCAGGGAATCAGATGATAGAACGTTCGGGGTGTGGGATAGTATCTCGTCTGGCGGGCGACAAGAAACTGCACACAGTCTTGTGCTACAGTGGGCGTGCGTTGAATGAGAAGATTGTATCTTACAGTATATTGGTACAGTGATAAGATGATCAGATTCGGAATGAGGCTGGGTGTCGGATAGCTCGACGTGGTATTGTCGAAGTGTGTATTATAGAGTGAGCAGCGGGATTATGAGGAATGGAACGGGGTAAATGATTCAACAGATGGGGAATCTGGGTAACAACCCCTGATCGACCCAGACAGATATATACGTTGGACGTGATGGATGAGCTGGCATCGTCCCATGGATCACCGCATCACATACGTTTACAACCGACATGCCTCCCATCCACCAGGATCAGCAACGACAGCTAAAAACACTGTACTCGTACCTCTGCTCTTGCGCCTCGTCTTCGTTCGCCTGATCTGATCAGAAACCCCTTTCGCTTTTACTGCTGGTCTAGCGCCGAAACTCAAAGGACCTCAAAGGAAGGTCACAGGAATCAAAAAACAAACGTTACTGCACGAGTGCTCTGCGATTCCCAACAAAACGCAATTACGAGTTACGATTCCGCGTCGTCAGAAGAGTAGTAGTACTCCAGTGCCCCAGGACAGGACGAGTAGAGTGCTATGCTTGTCCCAGATGCTGCTAATGCTGTGCCTCGTCATTGTTTGCGTAGACAGCTGACTGACTGGGCTCTACCGGATTCTTCTCTCTCGTTTTAGGTTGCATATACCACTTTGGGTTTCAACTTTGAAACGGGGGTCCTTCTGGTCTTCTTTACGTGTCGGCAATCTTGAACGTCGTAGAAAATTTGAGAAGAATGGGAAATCGCTTGACAGCCCTGTCTGGGCTTGGTGGCTCCGGACTTTACGATTAACGGAACAGTGTGCCACTCATGGTACGTTAGTCTGGCATCGTCGATTGCGCTTCGCGCTGTCGCAAGTGTTTCACAGTCGGTGTGAGCTCGGATGTATCTTATACTCTACCGCCACTGAGAGTCCACCTCTTTCTTAAGCAAGACTCTGACAGACAAAACCAAAGCTGCAGATCTTTAGAGCGTGACTGTCGTACTGTACAGGAACCTACATACATAGGTTGTTTCGATTATGCTTGTTTTTGTATCGTGTAGCCTATCGTTCATGGGGGAATGCACTTGGTGCTCGATCAACTCGGTCGGGGCGGCAAGATTTGTTTCTTGTGTTCCACAGACGCTTGATGTCATCGCAATCGCTCTTTGGGAATCGTTGCACAGTGCTACAGTAGGGCTGAAGGAAAAGGAGGCAATAGCAATCAAGCTCGATGTACTCGCTGTATGGTATTGCGAGCACACGTACGGTCCTCGCACCAACTGCTTCAGAAGATATCGTCATCTTCTGTTTCTCCACAAGATACAGTACAGTACCTCCAAGTGCATTCAGTGGAGATAAACGCCAGTCGCTCATGGTAGGAACCACCCTATACGATGTTACAGTGTGATAGGAGATTTTGTCAATCCCGTACTAGTACCGGTTCCAGTTGAGTAGGTCTCACATGCGTAAAGGGTTTCATACTTCTTCCCACGAGATAGCACGATAAGCTTATGTGAAACATGCTTTCACGTACTGTGTGTAACTCGAGTACTGTATCACGCGGGAGAGAGAAGATACGAGACCATCTCTTTCGACTGCGCCTTACAGAGCCGTATCGCCCCACTGACAGGAGCAGGAGAGAAACACATTGGGCTGGACTGTAACACAAATGTACTGTCTAGCCAAGTCCAAGTTCTACGAGGGACGTGCGTTGCGCTGTCTGTTTCCCGTTGATGCCAGCGTCACACGTGCAGTAGGAAGTCTGTGGCGCCACATCGCGGCGGTCGTCGACGCTCGCGGCTTGTGTACTGTACATACAGTATTCGCGCATCCAGATACAGTACGAGTACTGAACCACGGTGACACTGTGTTCACTGCAGCGCGGTCAACGTTGCTACAACAAATAAGAAGTATCAAACGCAGACAGCGGAATACAGTAAACATCACGCACGTCAACGTCACAACGCGACACTACCGTATGTGCACGTACAGCACCAAGCAATCTCGGGAAAAGGGGTAATGTAAGTAAGTCACTTGCGGTGTCATCCTTTCAGGCAAGCGGTTCGATCAGCAGGCACCAGATAAATAAGGTTGAGTGATCTGTGCGTTAAGTTACTTTACTTCCACCCCATCATTATCTCATCCATCAGCCAACAACAATAATATTACACCGAAGCTCCGAAAGAAAGCATCAGAGCAAGTGGCGCGGCGCAGCCCGGTGTCGGTCTTGCTGATTCAAGGAGATGGAAGGAAGGAGGGATGCAGAGGACGCATGAAGACGAGGTATGACTATACGAGACGAGTGCAATCAGTACCTCCGATATCGATGTTGTGCGTTTAATAGTGAAACAGATTAAAGAGGAATGATTGGCGACATTCCGCATTCCGTGTGCCCAACCTCGGATGGATTGGCATACAGTGAGTCGTCCAACAAGAATGACCCTAGTGTAGTTCTTGGCAACGACCCTGAGATCCCCCACTCTCGCTTGGACCTCCCCACTCACCATCACTCTGCTCCTCGGTACCCCCTACGACTGAGTGACCGCGTGCATGGGAACCGCCTTCACGACAGGCGATATGACGCACGTCTCTGTGCGACTGTACTATACTATACTGTACATTACTGCTCTGCTCACATCATGACGCGTCGTACCGTTTGTTGCCTACTGTAAGGACGCGGCTATGGCCTTCTCGATCCGATCTCCTCTACCCGTATGATAGTATCTCACACGATTCAGTCGTTGTTCAAGCCTATTCGACGAAATTAACGTCGAACTACATGTATGCTGTATATGCACGAACAAGCTGGTACTGTACTGTAGCTGTTCTGCTGCCCCCCTGGTTCTGTTATCGGTCCCAGACTTGAAGATCGTACATGTTACATCTATCTGCGTACTGCATATATAAGAGACAAAGACAGAGACAGAGACCGTAATGTCGATCGGTCAAGGCTCTTCTTGCTAATAGCTAATAGCCAACAGCTTGCCCGAGGAACATTCTCGTTCTTGCAATTGGGTATAGTCTTCTTTCCAACAACCGTACCCGATCATGTCATTATCCCATCCGGATCCCAAGTCTGATTTGGCTCGCCATTATTGTTATTGTTGGGCTGAGCCAGCAGTCACAGTTCACTGTCACAGTTGACAGGTTACATCTCATCCTCTCATGCTCAGATAATCAAGCATGATGCGTTCTGTGTGTCGAGTCGATATGAAGCAGACCTGCGGTCTATTACAACGCCGTTCCTCTCTCAAAGTTGGCTCGGATTCTGCAATTGTGAAATTGGTAGGAGGGGGTTGCAAGAAACGATTTAGCACACATGAGTACCCATCATACCGCACTAAGCACCCAGCCAGAGAAAAAAGCGATAGCAACCGATATTCGGGGTATGGCAGGTGGCAGCTGTAAATTGAGATGGCACGTACTCTTTCGTGTACTTGTCAAAGTACCTGGCCACCTTCTTGTTGAACACCTTGTTCCTGTCGTTGATGTAGTTGACTTCACCATCATCGTCGTCCTTTTGTCTCTTTTTGTATTTGCCGATACTGCATGATGTGGTAAAACGAACGTTGTCAGTGATGGTCGCTCGCATTCAAAGCAAAGGGAAATGATCTAATCTTCTCCGAAGAAAGCACACCGAGATGCGGGTGATTGAATTTCACGAGAACAGGCTGAGGCTGAGCCCTCCACTCACTCCTTGTTGATCTTCTCGGCAACGCGATCAAGCGCATCCTCGCTCGGCTTATGATCACCATAAGCGAGCGTGTCGGCACCCCTGTACAGGTCTTCTGAAGCCGACAACCCTGCAACGACTTTGCCCTTCGATCCGCTGGGGGCGACAGTCTGAGAAGATGATCCGGCCGGTGGTACGAGGGTTCCGGGTGCGAGGCCGAGAGCGGCCTCTTTTTGACGCTCATAAGCCATGAGGTCGGGCTTGGTGGATCGGATGTTCCTGTTGTATCGCTTGTGCGCATCGTCTTCGGCGTCTGGAGAGAAGAGCGGCCACAGGCAACAACGTTCGACACGATGCTCAATTCGCTCAATTTCTGCCAGAATTCAAGGTGGAACTCGAAACAGAGACGCTTGTGTCGTCAAGTCCTGGTAAGCTAAGAGAAAAACACTCACTGTGGAAATGTGTATCCTGCTTGACCTTATCCTGCTCCAACTTCTTCTCCCACCGCTCATTATCCTCAATACTGTACTCCCAATTCTTCTTCCTCTCGAGATCTTCCCCGTTCTCCTCGGCATCAGCTTTCAGCCTGAGCGTCTGGGCCAGCTTTTTCTGCTTTTCCAGCCGCTGAAGCTCTTTGGCAGTCACTTTAGATTTCTGGTGGTCCGCTATCAGGTCTTTTCGGTTCGCCGCGGATGATTGATTCTGAGAAGGTCGAAGTAATGGGATAAATGGTTAGTTCTACCCAGCACACTCAAGTTCCCGGACCGTCCTAGAGCAATACAAGAGCCCAGATCCGGATGGCCAGTTGCTCGGGCGCAGACCACTCTCTTACGATCATATATCCGAAACGAAGAGGGTGTAGATTCGGTGCAAACAAGGGAGCGTATTGAAACAGAAGGTAATGACAATGGAGCCCATACCCGACTCGCCCCTCGCTGTATCAGTCGATACTTCACGGTGGAGCGGAAGACAGAGTCGGACGCGCAAATTACAAGTGTCGATTCGCTTCGGCAACCCACGAATTCCGCAAACGACGAAAGGAAAAGATGGGATGGGACAGAGAAGACGCATACGTATACGCAGACGCGTAAGAGTAAACACAAGCTAGACTCACCATCCTCATCCGCAGATCTTTGAGCTTGGCCATCCTCTCCGCCATTGACAACTTCGCAGTCGCAGTAACCGCTTGTGCGACCTCATCTCCCTCATCACCATCGTCCTGTTCTTCGTTGACCTCCTCAGCACTCGCACTGACACTCGCACCCGCACTTGGGGTACTCTCATCCTCTTCCTCTTGCTCCTCGGCCTCAGCATTATCCCCATCCTCGGTGGCTCCGACATCCTGGGCCGACGAGGACGAAGCGGATGATGGCTCAGGGATACTATCCTCCGAAGGGGCTTTACTGGACCTCGAGCGCGTCGACCGACTTCCCGTTGCTTTTCTGCCGTTGGCCGCGGTCGAGGATGGGCCTGGAGAAGGTGATGGAGCCATTGATTTGACTTCTCGGGATTTACGGGGCGGCATTCTGGCTGATCCAGTCGATGTATCGTATCTATCCCTTCGGATTTATGGCTGTCGCTTGCGGTTTGAGGCAGTGGTAGTGGTCGAGGTCGTGGAAGGTCGAATGCAAGTGAGTCACTAGCCGACAAGTTTTCAGGTCCCTGATGATGACTGCCCCTGCTGCTCTGCACAAACTCGGAAACCAGACGATATCCTTTCGATTTCTACTAATATCTATACAATAGCCGATGAAGGATTTCGAATGAACAAATAAAAAATAAAGACTCGCTCAGTCAAGACAGAAAGACAGAATGGGGAGTGTGAGGAAGGGAACGAACAAGGGTGGCGAGGTGTAACATCTTGAATACGTGATAACATGCCGATAACGGGATCAAATTTCACAAGCTCAGAAGCGCGACTGTGGCACCATACCCCATACCCTGATGTCGTTGAAACGTTGATGCTTTGATGGCAGCTTGTCATGGATTATACATGGTATTTCTTTCATTCAAATCAGATTAAAGCATGCTGCTTCTCACTTTTTACTTCTCTCTCTTTCTCTCTCTCAAGTCAAACGGCCCATGCTCCATACACCCCTGTTCATATGTCGAATTATGTCGAACAATCAAGAGAAAAAAGACAAAGAAATGTAGCTATTAACAGGACGAGCGAAGATAATTATTATGATTGGCAATGAGATGTGAGCATGATATGATGTGTATAGAGGTATGCGTGCGGATTGTAGCCGTGTTGGAAGAAGGATGAATATGTTATCGAAAAGGGAGTATGTATATCCAGAGCGATTGGAAAACAGATTCCTTTTGCTTCAAGACTGTGGATGTATGCGTGTGCGGACATCACGCATGCATTGGCAGGCTGGGATTCGGCATCCCGCTTAAGCCATGTGAGTAGCTTCGCCGTTGGCATGAGGCTTCTCCTGGTGAACGATATCGGCGGCGACCTTGTCGAGACCGATCTGCTTGGCGATTCGCTCTCGTCGGGCTCGGTCTTCAGCACCAGTGTCATCGTTGAATACCCTGTCGACCTCCTCGAGGGAAAGACCCTTGAGCTCGGGGAGGATGAAGACGGCGTAGATGAATCCGACGATACAGAAGACCATGAAGACGATGTAGGTCTTGTAGCCGATGTTGTCGATCATGTGAGGGGTAACCATGGCGACAGTGAAGTTCATCTAAGGATTAAAAAAAAAAACCACAACGAATATCAGCAATCTGACCCTGCCCCACATGAAAGTCTGCCAAAGTTAGGGAAACAACTCACAAGCCAGTTGGTGGCAGAAGAGATACTCATACCCTTGGCTCGCATCTCAAGAGGGAAGACCTCGGCAGAGACGACCCAGGCAAGAGGACCCCAGGTGACAGCGAAGTTGGCAATGTACCAGTAGATCATGAAGACAGCGGCGTTACCGGCCTTTTTGTTTTCGAAGTCGGGACCGTTGGTGGCGATGATGGCAGCGACGACGGCGTGAGAGATGGCCATGTTGGCTTCACCCCAAGCAAGAATAGGCTTTCGACCGAACTATTGAGCAGAACGCAGACCAGTCAGTATCCGTTGCGAACTTGAGAGAGATACCCAACGACGAAACTCACGTTGTCAACAAAGAGGACAGCGGGGATAGTGAAAACAAAGTTGACGATACCGACGACACCGGTAGCGAGCAGGCCGATGGTACCGCCAGTAAGACCGATAGACTCAAAGATGGTAGGGGCGTAGTAAATAATGGCGTTGATACCAGTCCACTGCTGGAGAGCCTGGGCACCGGCACCGAGCATCAATCGGTGAAGGAGGGGCTTGGTGGTGAGCAATCGCTTGTATTCGAGAAGGTTGACTCGAAGGTTGACTTCGGATTGACCGTATCGCTCCTTGGCGGCCTCTTGCTCGACGAGTCGCTCAGCCTGAAGAGCTCGGAATTCATACTGAACCTCAGCGGAACTGGGGTCGCCATTTCGGAGTCTAGCAAGGGTTTCAAGGGATTCTTCCTCTCGACCTGTAGTTTAAATCGTACATGAACGGTCAACAAACGAGAACGCGTGAATGAGAGAAGAGCAAGGAAATCGACTGACCTTTAAGCATGAGCCATCGAGGAGAGAAGGGTAAGAAGCAAGCACCAATGGCAAGAATGATACCGGGAACGAGCTGAAGAGCGAGGGGGACTCGCCAAGCAGCCTGTGATTGACCTTCCTTGGTGCCGCCGATGACTATGAAACGAGATGCGAGGTCAGTATCACTGTATTCTGACTATGCGTAGCGTGCGGGTGTGTCCCAAAGCCAGGTGATAGCACTCACAGTTGGTGCCGTAGGCGATCCAGTAGGAGACAAGGATACCGACTATGAAGGGCAAAGTCCGGTCAGTATGGTGAACCGATCATTCGAGCCGACCGATAAAGGACGCTTACAAGTGATAGCCAACTGCTGGAGCGCGACGAGAGAACCTCGGATACCGGGGGGTGCCAGCTCGGCGTTGTACATGGGGACCAACATGGACAGAGCACCGACACCAAGACCAGCAATGAATCGACCGGCTGCAGAGGTGGAGGAGAGTCAGTATCGCGGACCGCATACATGAGACAACAGCCGCAGAGACGGGGTGACTCGAACTAAGAAACAGTGAGAAAGATCTAACGAGACTCACCGTAGATACAAGCTACGCTTGAGTTGGCGGCGCATTGAACGATAGTACCGATCATGAAAATGATACACCAACCAGAGACCGAGTACTGTTGACGCGGAAATTAGATGAGCGGGACACACGCATAACACCGGAGGGCGGGGAAGAGAAAAAGCTCACTTTACGTGAGTATCGATCGGCAAGGGGACCCGCGGTTAAAGCACCGACCATGGCACCCAATTCGAGAATAGCAGTAACAAGACCCTTGAGATCGGCGTTGGTGAACTGGAGTAACATTGGCAGCTATCAGTAAGAAGCGTGCATTCAATCGTAGAGGGAAAGCGTTGAAAAAGATCGGTTTGATACATACAGTAGCCAAGTATCGCTGCTCAAAGTTGTACATGACCTGGACTTGACCGAAGACACCCTGGTTATAACCGTACAATACACCTGTAAGTGGCGCCAACAGACAGACGAGTCAAAAGATAAATATCGTCAGCAATGCATCCTTCCAGGTTCAATTTTGCTTCTCGATTAACTCACCTCCGAGAGATGCGAAGAGGGCGAGACCGAGGGCTCGTCCGTTCTTGAAGAGACCCCTCCATCCTTGGTTCTGGGTCTGAGTGAGAAGTGCGTCGAAGTCGCCGCCTGCAGGTGCGCCGCCGCCCATCTTGTTTATTGTTGTGTGGTTGTTTTGGCGATCTAAGAGTGGGTGACTGATTTCGTCGTTATGTTCGTATCGCTTGCGGTCACTCGAGTGAAGATCAAGTGAGAGTTGGTTGTGATGTTGAAGAGGTAAAAGAGGATCGAGTGAAGGCTCCCTGTAGGTTCAGAAGCACGAAGTGGTGTATGTAGTGTGGTATGGGGAGCGAGCGGAGTGACGTCGATGGAACCGTTGTTCTCGTGTCTCACTCAGTGCGAGGCTTGTTCGTATCGTATGGTGTACGGTGCAGGCACGAGTGTGAGTCTGGAGAGTAGACAATGCTCTGATTATGGTTCGCTATTGCTATGTGCTATAACGTTAGCTAAGATTTCTTGCAACGAGACTGGTCTGCGACGATGATGTCAGCCTCCGCCTCCTATCACACCGTAGAATCAAAATTTCAAAGTGTCCGCGTGACCAAGGAGCTTTTGTTTATGACTATGACCGTGGATTATGACGCCCGGAAATAGAAGGGCCGAGGTGGGGATGGGGTGGCATAGTCAAACTTGGAGGACATGTGTGGAGAGACTAGACTACTACTCACTCACCCCGTTGATGTTCTTGACAATGGGTAGTTAGATCGAAGCTCTTGATGGGTTGATTGTGATGGAGGATTCTTGATCGGTGGGACCAAGCGGTCCTACATTCCTTTGGCGTTGTTTATATATACATGCTTGTCCCTCCTCTGATTCAAACCCAAGAGCGGGGTTTTTTTTTTCCACTCGAAAACGATCTGGTAGGGCTTGGGCTCTGAAGTGCCGCAATCAGAATGAGCATTTACCGCCTGCCGCTTTAGGGGGGTAACAGGTTAGTAATGAAACCCTTGCTTGTCATGGCATGTTTTGTCCCCGATTTCGCATCGCATGCATATGTTATGACAACATACAGTACGCACGGATGGTGTGGCGTCCAAAGCCGGTGTACGTATACGTACATACACTCACTCTCTTGGTATGAGAAAGCTGGCTACCGACGGCAAGAAGAGCAACAACAGAAGGAGAGAGGAACTGTTGTCTTTTTTTTTCGTCGGTTTCTTTCTCTTCCGAGTTTTCCGAATATCGCAAATTAGGGGATTCTCGCTGTGAAGCCGCTGTAACAAGGGCAACATAAGGGGGGCCAAGGGAGGGCGGGGGGGCCGAAGGGGGCGAGGACGGAGGCGGGTTACTTACTAGTAGATCAGTTTGCCCAATATCAATCAGAATGAGTTATTTTCGTAGCGGTGTAACAGCATACATATCAGGGGAAAGGGGAAGGGTGAAGATCTGAGCGAGAGATCGTTCGCCCCTGGCCCCTTTCTCACCCCCAAGTAGGACCCGCAGCTGAGGCAAGGCACAACCCGCAAACCCGCTTTTCTCCTTTCGAACCTCCAGAGGAGAAGAATATTACGTATCGTATCATTTGGTATCGTAATCGGCGTCAACTGCCGCAGAAGGAGAAAGCGGCCTACGTGGGTGTGCAACTGATGAAGCATGTGGAAATTATGGATTATGTGAGGGTCCGATGCGGGGATGATGCATCGGGCAGTGCAGTTTTCCTGAGATGTCGAATGCGGCTATGAAATGAACCCACTTCAAGTGCCTTTGTAAGCAAGCCACGCGGGCAAACGGCGGTGTGTGACGTCATTGTTATTACTTTATTTTGGTTGGCTTTGGCTTGTACTGCTGGAGCGCGGCCGCCGTTTCGTCTCACTTAACGTTGGATTGGAGCCCAGTTTAGCTTGTGTTCTTCCTCGATGTCAAGTCCAAGGCCCCGTGACGTGCCCCCTTTCGAGTCGGGGTATCGAAAGCGACGACGTAAACGCTCTTGGCTGTTGCGTACGTTGCGTGCGCGTGCGCATGTGCGTACGTATATGCAGACATCGGTATGCATGCCTGAGTCCTCAACGCCCCCAAGCCGGGTCATGCAGCGAGTGCCTCGCTATGCTTATTCACGCGAGTCCCGATACATGTTCAAGTATCATCGTCTCGTCACCACCTATTGCCGAAGAGAGACCCTACATGAAGGGCATCCCGGTCCTACTAAATCCTACCTCCGAAGGGTCCCGGCGGGCCGCATGACTTTTGAAGGGAACTGACCTAACACTAACACTTGTGTCTAGCGAGGTGTCCCGAATTCCGATTCCGATTCATCTCCATCTCCTCTGCAGGGAGGGGAGGGGCCAAACCGGCACAGCCGGGGAGTACAGTTATCTCCGCTTGCTGGTTCAACCACGCAGCTCGGGAGCACATGCTGCATACCCGCGTTCGCACCTGGAGACTCCTTTGTCACAAGGGACGAAAGAAGGGGGCTCTAGCATCGTTACTAGTAGGCGGGTCAGGGTTTTGTAGCAGACAGGGACCAGGGACTGTCGGTGCTAGGCGGTAACTGTTTGGTTGTCAGTTCTTCTACCGCCGGCACTTGACTTGGCAAGCTACGTACGATTATAACCAAACACTTGAGAAATGGGGTTGCAGGTTGGTAATTCTTCTCCTCTCTCCCTCTCGGCTCATGAGGATCCATGTGAATGCGAACACTAGGGAGATTACTCATGTCCATGCTCATGTTCGGCAGCACATCCGATATCTGAAAGAAGTAAGCAACTGGGAAGGAAGGAAAACAAACATATCGGACCGGCGGTAACTTGGCGATGTGCCAGGGATGATTTCCTGTAACATTTGTAATAAATGAAAAATACCCTCCCCTGCTGCTTACTGGTCTGAAACCCTTCTCTGATTCCCTAGACTGGGCCAAAACGATTGCGCCTCGTCCAGATAAGGCAAGGTACGAAGGATATATACGATGTCAATAAACAGTGACTGAATAGCAGCAACGACACGAAAGATCTTTTCAAGCGAAAGACGTTGCTTGGGTGCTTGGCAGGCATAGGCATGCCAAGATCATGCGGCATCTACTCGAGACTGTAGCTTGGCAGAGTTCGTTCGATCGATCGGATCGTGCGATCTCCGTGTGAAGACGGCTGAGATCTGTTGATAGGATACAGATTTACAATGCTTCGCTTGGCTCACTTTTACTTTCATGCTTTCGCGAGAGCCGGCGGCAGATAGTAGCGCCCTTAAACGATTCATGGGGTGGCTCAGCCAAGCCAAGCTGAGTTAGATTTCAGGCTGTACCCCTGTTCATGAAGCGGAAGTGCAAGACACCCGAAAGGAGAGTATATCCTGCAGCGCCGTCAAAGTACCATGTCGTCGTAGAAGCCCGTTACAATACGCGTACGAAGATTAGAGCGCGATCTCTTTGTGTTCAGTGTCGGCTGTTCTCAGCCATTTGTTGAAGAGGTGGTCCACTTGCTTGAGGATTCATGTCTATCCATGGCCATTTCTCTTGTGCTGTCATGCAGAGGATGATGCGTTCTACCTTACGTCTTACAATGATAAGACCATTCGGAATCAAGGGTGCATCTCATTCTTCACCTCCCTTTCTTCGTCTCCGATGGATAGGTCTGTATCAACCTCACTCGCTCTTGAATCACTGCAAGACGGTACAAAACGGATCAGCGCGACGATTAGTGATACTGATACCAATGCCGAGTAGCCCCGCTAGTCGTGTCCACTACCTCACCTGCTCTGTTCAATGCGTCGATGCCTCCGTATCCGATCAATAGGACGGTACCCATGTATAGCAGCTGGGTCACCAGAGAATTCAGCTTACTTCATTTGTGTATGATCTACATCAAGAAGGGTCTGGGAAGGGCTGGCTGGGTGCGGGTCAATTGTGAAGCAGGATTTGCCGAAGATGAGCGAGCGGCTGGTCTCCGTTCATCAAGCCAGGGAGATGGACCATCACGTAACAGATGGGTTATATGCTATCGGCCGTCCGTGGCCTCAGGAAGGGTGCAGAACCACTCACTGTTGGCATCATCGGGACAGCATGCTTTCGCAATCTCGGAGCCAAGATGAGCGGTTCTATCACCAGATGCTATCGATACATGTCGATACCACATCCATGCACGCGTCACAGATAAATAAGACGAGCGTGAGCATATCAGCCAATGACGACCAGAGAAGTAGACCACATGATCAAGAGATCAAGAGATCCAGCAAGCCCGACGTGTGATCAACTCACACAAACGGCCGCAAAGATGCCCGCAGACGGTATCACCCACTTGCCCAGATATCTATGTACCAAACCCCTCCCGATCTCGGCATATGTGTTTGTGGGGGGAACGAAGATGAGGAAGAGCAGTAATAGTAGAGGCGGAAGGGGAGCAAAGGTCGCTAGGAGGGGAGGGTTGAAGTATGTGATCTTTGGGTGTCGAGGCTAGTGCATTGCAGAGGCGAGAAAAGAAGGCGAAGAGTGTTAACTAGTCAGCAGTGAGCTGGCTCGCCAAGAGCCGCCAGCGCTTGCATGTCCTACTTGACAACAGCAGAAATTATATATGCCTTGGTACAGGTTGTATTCGGGACATTCCCTTCCGCAGAGCTGATCAATGGCCGTTGGTATGACACTCACTACTCCGAAATACCTCAAAGCCTCCTTGCCTATCCCCTCAATCTTTCTCCCGAAACCACCTTTGCCCAATCCACCACCACCACCACTCCTGCCACCGGTATAAGGGCTCCCGGTCCCGCCCGCCGGCAGAGGAATATCAACCTCGACATTCCTGGCTCTCGTAGAGACCCTGATGCGAACCTTCTCAGCTGTCAATCCACCTCGGGGTACGTCGAGCTTCAGTGTTGGGGTTGGGCTAGGGGATGATGATGATGATGGACCACCGCCGGTAGATGGTAGTGGGTTCAGGAGAGGGTTCGTGGTGTGTCGCTTGGCTATGGCTGTTCCGGCGAGTTAGTTGATTAAGGGGAGAGGGTCACGATAGATAGTCCATGCAGGGAAGAAGATTAGCTTTCCCGTCTATTCATAGATTGTGTCCCGGACCCGTTTGTCGCTTCGGCGAAGATTGCAATGGTATTTATTACGAATGATTTGTTGACCAGACAGAGAGAGTCTTCAGATACAGCAGACCCACCCAGCAGCAAATCAGGTCTCGCATTCAGCCATGTCCGCACTGTCTCCCTGCATCGGGTCGACAAAGAAACGAGGAACGGGTCATCAGCTTGCGACGTATTCTGTCCACTGGTCATGCTTGTAGCTCCCCTGCCGCCGGCCTGAAATCAAGCTCAACGCACAGTTCTGCTTCTTTGACGATCATCGGCGGCGAAGTAGGTGTTCCTCGAGGGTTTGTGTTCGTTGACACGGACATTATCTCGACTCGGTCCGGTTGAATCGATGAGCTACGGTAAGTGAGACCTCGTCGGGCAGGGATGGACTGTCAGCTCGCGCTGGTCTTTGTTTGCTTGTGGGGTACGCTGGTCAAAAGAGTCGCAGGAAGAGTATGTCCCTGCGGTGATCACTACCACGAAACGAGTGCAGCGAGCCAGCGTGAATCCTTACGCACTGATGACGTCCTCAATTTGCACGCTCGCTTCTAGCGCCAAATAACCGGACAAACAACACTACAGAAACTTTCACACGGTGCCATCTCTCGTCCCGGCTGCCGTCTACAGGCCAATGCCTAGTGGCAAGCAAGACCATGCTCGAGAGCACGCAACAGAGCTGTGAGGTGTCATACATAGAGGTCCGGGTCCAATACATAGCAAACTGGCAAGGTGATCCTGACCCCCCCTCCCCCCCCATCCGAATAGATTGGTATCCTTCCTACACCGTCCCCCTTCCGTGGTGGACTGCACTGGCTGACCTGCTTTGTCCGGCGGAATGATCACTCGTACAGCGTGTTGAGGAAGGTCTCGGCCAACTTGCCGACGACGTGAGGTCCTACGCTGGTTTGTCCAATACCTGGATGAACGGACAGTAGCCCAGCGAACCATTAGTCAGTTCATCTTTCGCTCCGTCGACCGACCGCGAAAGATCGAGGCGTGACGTCTGAATGCGGAATGCAGAAGGCAGGATGCTGTACTAACCGTACAATGCGACGAGGTCACCTTTGCTGTTCGGAGGCGCGGCTTTAACGGCATCAACGACTCCAGCCAGATCATCGAGCAGTTGATCCACCTTTGGCGCGGATAGCCTCTAAAAGCAGCCAACACCGAGTCAGGACTGGTTCGTTCACACGAAATACGATGACTCTTCTTGCATGAAAGAAGGGATATTGCATCTAGGCTCACCGTGAAAGCCATATGAAGACCAGGTACATCACCCCCCAGAGCGCTTAGATGCCACCCCTTCTTCGACATCCCATCACCGATAGCATATATGTTCAGATCGTTGTTCTTGCTCCCGAACGCCACAACACACGCCTTCGGTTCGCCTAGCACGAAGAGATCGGTTGGGAAGCGAGACCGAAGCTGTGCTGAGAAGTGACGAGCGGCAGTGACAATCTCCTTGCACGAGGCAGTGTAGCCACTACATCCATTCAAGGATCTGTCAGCATAACAAAATACCAAGGACATGCATGGCCGCATCAGACTTACTCTTCTCCGATATAGTTCAGAACAGCCCAAGCACCAGCCAAGATAGATCCAGGTCTAGCATTTGCACATATCATCAACGTCCATCAAATTATCCGGGACAGAATCAGCTTTGCTCCACTCACCGAGATCCTGCCATAGAGGGACTAGCGTAAACGCCTCCAGCCCAGTCGGTCATAATATAGTATTGGTACCTTCTGAGATCCGCCGACCGGTACATGATAACAGAAGAGCCTGAAAGAGGAGTATCTGTCGATCAGTAGTGTTGCCAAACCTAGCCAGTCAGGTCGAAAGCGGGCAAAGTGGCCGGATGAATCACCTTTCGGACAAAAGGCGTACTTGTGCTGTTAACAGAATAAAGATAACCATGCTCAGTTTCTTATGATCTGCCAGTCTAGGTGGTCCTGCTTCGGACATCTCCAAGTCGGACTTACCGTGTCGCAACTTATGCTGGTAACGCCAGAAACTCTGAAATCGAACAGCTCGATGTCGTCAAATCCAGCTTTAGCCATAAATGGGACGATGAACGATCCAAGGCAGCAATCCACATGAAGCCCGATGTTGTACTTCTTAGCCAGTACGCCTAATTCGGGAATGGAATCCTGTGGAACGGAAGGTATATCAGATATCGAAATACGCACACGGGGACGTGTTTGACCGGACGACTGGTAAAGTGAGAGGAATGGAGACGACACGTACGATCGCGCCGTCTGGAAAGTTGGGAGCCGAGCCAACGATCATGATCGTATTGGCATTACTGTAGGCTTGTTAGCTGCTATTCTATTCGATATGAATTGGTCAAGGAGGAAACGTACATAGCTCGCTTCATAGCTTTGACGTCCGCCTTTCGGGTAACTCTGTTCACGGGAATCACATGCAATTTGATCTTGAAGTATTGAGAGGCTTTCCAGAATGCCGCGTGAGCCGAAGAGGGAATAACCCTGTATGAGTGTGGGAAGCAAGACATTGGGTCAATCGACCGCATATATAGATAGTCCAGTTGGAACGTGATGAGTCCGTGAGGTCTTACTCGTGACTCACATCTCGGGCCGAGTGATACCCTTCGTCTCCTTGGCCCAATCGCGATATGTCTTACAGGCCATCAAAATGGACTCGGTGCCTCCAGATGTAGCTGGGTGATCATAGCTCCAAGTCAGATTGCAACATATCGCGCTGGACATCCAACTCACTAGTACCGGCACCATTCCGGGCGTTGAATCTGCAGATTCAAGCACTTGGATTAGCCGGGAACCAACAAGAGTAGCCGTTCAGCAGAGATGTAGACAGACTTACAGGTTCAACACCATACTGACCAATTCGCTCTCCATCTTTCGCACGCCAGGGAAAACATCAGGATGTAAAGGATTGGTCACTACGAAGCTTGCCATGGCTTCGTTTATCACAGCATTCAGCTCCTCGCCGCCCTATAAGTGTCGGTATCAAAGGATCAACATGAATTAACATCGAAGAGCGTACTGATAGAGGCGAGTAATCTAGCTCTTTCTAGGGGATACACAGAGCACTCACGTGATATACCGCACCGCTGACCCGACCTTGACCGATGTCCCCCTTCTCGAGCTTGTGGAGATTACTCCACTCGCTCTCCAACCAAGCCTTGTCCCTTCCTTGTTGAGGCAGTCTCCGAACAGCCGTTAACGTGACCCCATCGGGATATTTGCTAGGTGCCAGCTTCTGTCGAAGGTCGGATCGGATCTTGCTCATTTCCATGGCCATCTTGCCTTTTGCAGCGGGGAGAGAAAGCATAATCCGCACAACGATCTGTAATACATACGCCGTCAGCTGGGTGGCCTCTGCCTCCCTGTACAAGTGGGCATGACCTATGCCACAGGCTTGACATGGGTAGCGTAGAACGACCAAGGCTATCACAGTTCCATAAGTGAGTCGATATATGAACGCTCGCAGTGACTCACGGCCTGGATGGCAGCTCTTGCCTGCTTGACAGTCCCTCCTACACCTCTCGCTCTGACGTGCCTGTACCCATCAAGAAGCACATATCGGATCAGCCAGTAGATGACGGCGATTCTTGCGAAATTCGTGAATCGCCTATTGATCGTCTCTGCGCGAGGCGAAGCGGAGAGTGTGAGCGCTGGAGGCATCTCGAATCAGGTCGTGTCGTTGAGTGGGTTAGTCAAGTGGCGGTTCGATGAGGTTGAAGGACAGAGAATCGATAATGAGATCAGCTGAGAAGTTAAGCTATCTATCGCCCGAGACCGCCATGCGGCGGCAAACACGGCCAATGTTGTCCGTAAGTTATTGAATTGTCCTGTCCGTGCATTCCGGGCAACGGTGACGGCGCTCGCCGCTGTTTGTTTAATAGGTTTGTGTTTGTTTGGTTTATGCGATGACGAGGACGTGCCTGAGATCATTGATCCTCATTCTTGCTACAGCTGATCGAGCGATCCCAATGTTGAGGAGGTTATCACTGTTTCGTTCTTCGCAGACATTTCAAGGTCAAGAGATAGGCTAGAGAGCTCCTTATCAAACGGAACAGCTCAGGACGAATCAGCGCGGTCTGATTGGGATAAGCCATGCCAGAACTACCAGGCAAGTCCATGTTCCATGTCCAATCCAAAGAGGTCGTCATCTCCGTGGATCATCTGCAAAGCTGACTGACCGATCGATCGTTGTTCGCATGCTGGCTTACCGCCTTTCAGAGGTGGAGCGGGCTCGAAGACTCATACAAGATACCTGCAAAGGGTACAAGATCAAATCGGTCGATTCGACCGAGGACAAGATCGTGTATACAGGTGGAACCAACCATGAGGAATTTGTGAGTCCTTCGCGATTCATTTTGCTTGGGTGAGATCCGCCGGATTGGATACCCGCACATTGTGGGTCTGATCAAATCAGATCTGATGCGATTCGGTAATGATGCAGAACTCCAAAGCTGATTCGCGCGTTGTATGACTGTGTAGGCGAAAGAGATCACTGGGAGGACAATCACTGGATGCGAGCGAAAGGGCAAGACGTTCTGGATGACCTTGTCGGGCAAGGGTCGATATCCTGTCATGCATTTCGGTATGACGGGTATGCTGCAGCTCAAAGGCGAGGAGCCGACGTGGTATAG